>CM074724.1:229309504-229962004 GCA_037306005.1 Rhinophrynus dorsalis
GGAGGAACTTGTAGTGAAGAATGTCTGCCAGAGAACTAGACTTTCTCCAGAGTCGTTCAGCTGAATGTGTATAGGAGTTGAGGAAGCTGGTGTCTTTATTAAGCCACAACCGCAAGTTAGTTTTACGGGTGGATCAGAGAAAGAGAGAGGAGCAAGAAGGATCAAAGAAGAGTATAGTACTCTATGCAGATGACACCCAAATTTACTTATCTGCATCTGGACTGACTTCTGATATTAAGGCTAAAGTCACAGATTCGGCTATCTCAGTCTGGATGGCTCATAGACACCTCAAACACAATATGTCTAAAACAGAGCTACTCCTTATCCAACCTAGGTGTGGCCTTGTAGCACCCTTCCAGGTGACTGTAAATGGCACTATCATAAATCCAGTATCAGAAGCATTGTGTCTAGGGGTGATAATTGACACGTCTCTCTCATTTTCCCTTCATATTAATGAAATTGCTAAATCCTGTCTCTTTCTTTTGTGTAAAATTGATAAAATCCATCCCTTCCTCTATTCCTCCACAGTTAAAATTCTTATTCTTTTTTTTTCTTAAAATTTTTCTTAAATTCTTAGTTTTTAGCGAGGGCCAGAGAAGAGTTAAAGCAGGAAAAGAGGAACTTGCAGTGAAGAAAGTCTGCCAGAGAACCATACTTACTCCAGAGTTGTTCAGCTGAATGGGTACAGGAGTGGAGGAAGCTGGTGTCTTTATTAAGCCACAACCGCTGGTTAGTTTTACGGGTGGATTGGCAAAAGATAGAGGCGCATGCTGGTTCAAAGAGGAGGATAGGACTGAGTTTTATGTTTTGACAAGGCTGTTAGTGTGAGGAATAATGGGAATAAATGAAAGTCCAGTAGCCACAAAGGACTGGAGAGCAGTGAAATTAAGTGATTTGAGGTTATGGGTGAAGCAGGGAGAGGAAGCGGGTATTGCAGAACATGTAGAAGCAGTGCTGAATGTTAGAAGGTTGTGATCGGATAGTGGAAGAGGAGAGATATTAAAATCCGAGAGTAAACACAAGGTCTAGGAAATGACCATCCTTGTGAGTACTAGCATTTGTTCACTGGTTTAGTCTAAAATGCAGATGTTAGAGGGAGAAAATGGAATGCCCAGGAGACAGAGGTATCATCCACATGACATTTGAAGTCCCACAGAAGAAGTGAAGGTGTGTCTGATGATAGGAAGAAGGAAAGCCATGATTCAAAGTCAGACAGGTAGTGTGACGGTGTATATGTGGAGGTAGGTGGGCGATAGATAACCACAACTTGTAGAGAGACGGGAGTAAAAATAAAGACAGCATGCAAATCAAAAGAGGAGAAGCAGAGTGAGGTGGGGGGAGTAAACTTGTTTGTAATGGCATTGTTTAGAGAGCAGCAATCCCACACCTCCCCCACTTTCAGTTGAGCGTGGAGTGTGAGAGAAGGAGAGACCACGGTAGGAAATTGCTGCCTCTAAAGCTGAGTCAGATTTAGAGAGTCATGTTTCAGTTATAGCAAGTAACTTGAGGGAGTGGGAGAAAAAAGAGATTATGCACAGTGTACAGTGTTATATTTGTTAGTAATGGAGCGAGCATTCCAGAGAGCACAGGAAAAGGGAAGAAATTGAAGTTGAAGTCAGGGAATGGTGATTAGATTTGAATTGTTCCTATGATGACTGCAGTCTGTAAAGCTGACAATAGGAGATTTGAGTCTGCTAACTCGAGGAGGCTCTTCAGCAGAGCTGAAATAGAGATATTTAAGAAGAACTACTTTATTGGACCAGTCTATAAAGTGTGCTTGCAAACCAGGCACACTTTGTAGACCATTCCAAGTAAGTAATTATTTTCAAATATCGTTATTTCAGCTCTGCTGCAGAGCTGATTTGTGCCACATAATTATTTTTTGTTTAATCTACAAAACAACTTAAAATTATTATTGGACATTAGTGTCCCTTTAAAGGATTCATTTGAATCAAGGCTGTAAAGTATGCATTCCTTTAGACTGACAAAATATCGCTCCATGCACAAACAGTATAATTTTCTGTAAAAATCAAAACTACTTTCATTATATACACCAAATGTTCTAGGTGCAGGGGTAAGAGGAAAGGAGTAGGAAGAGTACATGGACATGTTGGCATAGTAAATTTATAATACAAAAAGTGATGATTGCTGTAAAGGTGATGGTGAAAAGTCCAGTTTTGTTCTCACAAGATATTTCCATGTGGCTCTCTGCTTTTTCACAAGAAATTTCACCCATATTGAGACCATTAGACTTTTCTCTGTTTCACTTAGACCCAAAAATATTTTGTGAAAATGCTTCCATGTTTCACCTAAGCCTTTCAATGGGGAGAAACTTTCCTTCCACATAATATAAAAAGCTTGCATTTTTGCACCAAAAAGCTTGATATAAATAGGAAATAAAATAGTGGAAGGGCATATAGAGAGAGAGTGGGCAACAATCTATATTAAAGCAAATTATAAAGGGAAAAAAGGGTATTACAGGCTCATATTGCTGGCTGACACTATTAGCAGTAATAATAAAAAAGAGGAGCTGGCAGGACTCTGATGCACCCAGTGTCAGTGACACAGAGGAGGAGGATGTCACAACCAGTGTGAAAGGGTCTAAGATCCCATATTCCACAGACCCAATGATGTCCAGTCCCTCAACATTGTCACTTGTCATCCACGGGGGGTAGATTGTGAAAAATCTAGAACTGGGTAACAGTGGGAAAAGCACAGGTCAGTGGCCTGTGCCTGCTTCTACTGCTGCTACTGTGCCTTCTTCTTCTGAGGAGAAGGAGATGGTAGATGTGACATCAGGGGACACACTTGTCTTCACCAAACAGTCCCACTACCACACAGCAGCTAAAGACTGCCTGGGGGGTGACTCTGGGGTGGTGGTGGAGCAGCTGCTGGTACTAGCTGTATTCCATTCGTCCCCTGGTCGGATTCAGACCAGGTTGTATGCCCCTCTCAGGTCCAACTTGGTAAACCAGGCTGCTCCCCAAAGAAGGTCGAAGAGCTCCAGAATAAGAGGCAGAGGGTACTTGTTCTTAACGGTGATGCAGTTCAGGCCTCAGAAATTGATACATGGACATAATGAACCATCTTTCTTACCAACAAAGAAGAAACCAGCTCCTGTCAGAGACAAAGAAGGGAGTATAAACCCCTTGGCTAGTTTTTCCTGTATATAGCCAGAAAGGCCCTTCATCTCGGGCTCGAAGAGGAGGAAAGTGTGGCCCTTAGGCTGTATAGTACCTGGAAGAAGCTCGAGTGGGTAGTCATAGGGCTGGTGGGGCGGCAATGTTTCAGCTTGGCTCTTGGAGCATATGTCTTTGAAGTCACTGTAGACATGAGGAAGGGACTCCTGGAGTAGAGGGGAGGCTGTGACGGACCCATAAGGAGTGTTTGGTTCCTGGGGCATGGCACGTCTCTAAACAGGAGTCACTGCAGTGCTTGAGCTCCCCTGTCCTCCAGCTGATGGAGGGATTATAACAATGGAGCCATGGAAGCCCCAAAATAACAGGTGCAAATGAGGAGAAGACCAGATCAAAGACCATCTCTTCGGTGTGTAAGACTCCGGTAGAAAAGGTCGGGCACTTGGTCTCAAAGATGACCTTCCCATCCCCCAAGGGTTTGCCGTCCAAGGTGGAAACCAGAAGGGGCTGCCTTTTGGATTGCCAAGGAACATCTTTGCTGGAGTGTGACGCTTGAGTACAATGCTTTGGTTCGGTGACGGTGTGCCAGGAACTGCCTTGCTGCAGCTGAAGCTGTGTAAAGATGCTGGTTGCAAAACCAGATTGTTCTACCCCAGTCAAGTCGGGGTGCAACCAGGATGGGAGTTCTCTGGGAACAGTGTATGACCAGGACCAGGAAATGCTGGAACAGAACTAGACCGGGAACAGGGACTGGATAATGGAAACTAACCGGGTCTGGTTGAGCCACAGTCAGAAGGATTGCTGGGTCAAATAACCAGAAGATCAAGATCTCAAGCTGTAGTCAAGAAGATAGCTGGGTCAGTACCCAGAAGATCAAGGTAGCAGTGCCGTAGTCAGGAGAGGTATAACGCTGGGAAGCCTGTGGAATGGGCACCCATAGATGGGGTATTCCGTTTAAATCTGTTGGCCAACCAAGGAGGAGAAAACCGGGTAGGGGGCTCATCTGGGAGATGCTCCTGATTGACTATGTCTGCTACCCATTGCAGAGCGGCGCAGGAAGCGTGAGCACGCTGGGGAAGGTGATAACTGCCCTGCTCATGCTTCTATAGAACGCAACGCGCAGGCGCTCGACAAAGACACCGCCAGAACCAGGGAATGGTGAGATAGGTGGCCGTGGGGTAAGTGAGCCACCAATATGGCAGTGACAGTCTCCCAGCCAGACCAGTGGTTATGCTTCAGGTGGGGTCTCATTAAGGAGGTGCCTAGGTGTGAGTCTGCTTTCCCCCGATCATGTGCTCTTTACACAGACAACAGAAAGCAGCATGCTTAGCTTTTGTATCATGTGTGAAGTATCTCCATATTGTGAACATCATAGACTATGGGTTTCACGAGGGGCTGCTACTACTACTGGAGCTGGATAGTACTGCAATTATACTACTACTGGGTGTCAAAGATGCAGCTCTTCCAAAAGCAGCAGAGGCACTCATCACATCTAAGAATGTGGATGCTGATAAACTGTGTTGTCGCTGATGGTTACTCAACACTATTGTGTGTGGCTGAGTGGGGCATGGACTTGGAAACAGCCTTGACAATGCTGCTGATGATTGACAGCGACTGTGTATTTGTTGTCATCTTTGCTTGTCCATGATCAGACTTTCCAATTGTTTTCTCAAACAGTTTATTGAGAGTTACAGTGCTCTTTTTCAGAGTGGAAGATTTAGCCTTTGCCATGTTGTCATCTGTCTCACTCTCACCTTCATCAGTATCTGAAGAAGAGAACAATGCCAGATGGATATAGTCTACATCTATAACATCATTATCATAATCGTCATAAGTCATCTTTATGTAATTTGCAACATTGCCCTCCGCTCCTTGCCCACTACTTTTATATTCTTCTAGGTTTTTAGAGGTCTGGTTAATTTAATTTTACATTCACAATGTTTGCTACAACTTTCAGGACATTTTTGTGCTTGGGTGTCTCACTTTTAGATGCAGTAGTTGGTTTTGCTGCTACACCTTCTTCCACTATGCCATCATCAACACTAGAATGTGAATCACGTTGTCTTCATTGTTCTTACATGGTTCTTTAATAGTGCTGATGCTGGCTGTGGTGGTGGGACTTTGACAAACTGCAGTCTACTTAGGAGGAGAGGTATACTCATCATTTATTGCACACACTGCACCAACCATGGCTGCAGTCAGTTTCTGTACTACCACTTTATTCCCCCTGTGACGGTACCAGTGGAACCCAGCCTTGGTGTCCCCGAAATGTGACGGTACCAGCGGACACACAGTCTTGGTATCCCCGTCAACGGTCACTTCTTCCGCTATGAGCCAGATGGATATCCAACAGCATACCGCAATATACCCCAAAACTAGGCAAAACTAGTGTCAGGGTACCAACAGCACACTCTGAATACAGCAAGCTTTTCCCCAAGCATTAGGCAACACCAGCTTCAGTCACATAGTTCATGTCAGTGTCCCAGTCATCTACCCTTTTTTCTTCTTTTTTTTATTTATTTATAAATTTTTTTCTCTTTTTAACTGTTTGTCCCTCCTATCACTAGCAACAATATAAATAAAATAAAAAACCTGTTCAACTACTCCTTTCCCCAAACTCCCCCAGCACAGCACAGCACAACTGATCAGGAAGGAATTTAGACTACAGCTACCATGTCTTTACAATAACACAGAATGCTGGGGTATTTGGAGTAAATTTACTTTGCTCCCTTCTCACGTCCACAAACATGTCTAACACAGAGCTACTAACAGCCACATCAAGAAGAACTTGCATCAAAATGTTGCCGTATTTGGGGTAAATCTCCTTTGCTCCTTTCCTACACCACCAGACACATATAACACAGAGATAATAATAGCCAGATTAAGAAGGAACATGGATCACTGTTGCATGTGTCTTTCCATTCAGTCACACAGAATGTTGAGGTATTTGCTGTAAATCTCCCTTGCTCCCTTCTCTTATGCCCCAGACCCCCCAACACTTAGATAATAATAGTCAGATCAGGAAGGGGCTTGGATCATGGGTGCCTGTTTCTTAAAAGTCAGTCATACAGAATTTTTGGGTATCAACCGCCTTTCTCCCTTCCCCTCCACCCCCAACGTGCCCCCCAGCTCCTCTAATACAGAGAACAAATGCCCTGCCTATAAGACTCCCTAAAGTAAGTGTTACGGTTTTCAGACACTCAGACACGGATGGTTTAGTAAAACACAGTTTTATTAAACAAGAAATAAGTACGGTAGTACAGGCAAAACAATAGTAATAGTCACGGCAATATAGGACACAGATACAAGAACGCAATGTAGGCAGTGAGGTACTCCTGTAGACCCAGGATCTGGAATAGTGCAGAAGTAGAGATAATCTGGTTCTGAAACAGCAGATCCCACCCGGTGGTAGGAACGACAGGAGGAGGCCCAGACTGAGCTACAACAGGATCCCTAGAGCGCTAGGTGGTATTGCAGTACTGGCAGTGGCAAGGCAAGGCAACCGAACCCCTAGTACACTAGGTGGTACAGCAGTACTGGCAGTGACAAGGCAAGGCAACCAAACCCCTAGTGCTCTAGGTGGTATAGCAGTATTGGCAGTGACAAGGCAAGGCAACCGGACCCCTAGTATGCTAGGTGGTATAGCAGTACTGGCAGTGACAAGGCAAGGCAACTGGACCTCTAGTACGCTAGGTGGTATAGCAGTACTGGCAGCAACAAGGCAAGGCAACTGAACCAACCTAGGAACGAAGGCCACAAACAAGTGACTGAAGTCACTAAACCCACGCACTAGCCCGCGGTCGGGCAATGGACACGATAGACCCCTGGACAGGCCAAATGGCTGCACAGACTGAGACTAAAGAGGCGCACCAGGAGTGACAGCCAACCTCATAGATATGGAGTGACAAGCTGTGTCTGGTCAAGCGTACTAGGTGTGGGTGTCTCAGGAGGAGGAATACACCGTGCCGGGCAGGCACTCATGGAGCAGGACGGGCAACAGGCTGAGTAGGAACTCGGACAGGATAAGTAGCCAATCGGTTTGGTACACAGAGCAGGATAGTCAGCCAAGCCGGGTCTGTACACAGAGCAGAATAGTCAGCCAAGCCGGGTCGGTACACATAGCAAGATAGTTTGCCAAGCCGCGTCGGTACACAGAGCAGGATAGTCAGCCAAACCGGGTTGGTACACAGAGCAGGATAGTCAGCCAAACCGGGTCGGTACACAGATCAGGATAGTCATCCAAGCCGCGTCACAGTGGAAGTCAGGAACAGGTGATCTCTCAGGAACGTAGTCAGTCGAGCCGGGTCATACACAGGATACCAGGAACCACAGGAACAAACGCTAGATACCTGAACACCGCAAAAAGGCACCGCCAAAATGACAGCGCTAGAATATAAAGGTAACCAGTAGGAGGAGTAGTCACTGATCGCCAATAAGAATGCTACAAGGAAATGACCAGGAAGTAGCAATGTCGCAAATGGAGGAATCACGGGCACTGTGATAGTAAGCTTCATTTCCACGTTATAAGCCAATCTTCTCTAGCTCAAAAATGTGCTGCTCTCTCTACCTCTCACAAAAACATAATGGCATGCTATGGGAACCGGACACCCATTTTATACTATTCATGTAGGAAAAGTAGGGAAAATTGCTATGTGACGGTTACAGATTAAGTCTTCCAATTGATTCCAATCCAATCAGCTACACAAAAAAACAGAAAAATAGCACTTTTCATGAAAAAAGGCTTTTGCAGATTTATATTTTATGGACCTTTAGGGATTTAAACACATACGCAGTTAAAATGTATGTAACTAGATAATCTGCCTTGAGTTAAACTTATGTTTAAAATGGCAATATCACATTGTTTTTAACATGTTCAATTTGAGGAGGTCCTACCGTGTTTTGCAATGTAAAATACAACTGCAATTGGTGGGGTTAATTAGATATGACAGTTTGACAAAATGAACAACAAGATGTGAAATACACAGCACTATAGGGAAGCTTTCTGCACAACATTGACCTAAAATGGAAATCACCAACTGTGACCTTTTGCTGTGGATTTTAACGCACATGCTGTATTTAGCATTGCATGAGTTAAAAGATCATAGGCAGATAAAATATTCCTTTGTGTTTTATGTTGAGGATACTTTAGAGTCTGAATTATTTTCAATAAATAATTGTCACTCTTCTTCGGATCCTTCCTCCTACCATCATCCCTACTGGCTGCTGCAGGCTTTATCTACCTGGGTCAACCTCCTAGTCTTGCTTGATTTTGGCTCCAAAATTCTGCGAGTGTTTGTCGCAGAGTTCCAGAGTTCCTGAATCCGTATACCGAACCATTGCCTTGATTTTCGACCTTGTCTCCTGCCTTGAATCTTGACCCGGCTTCCCTCCTGACTACATCTCCATCTGATCCCTCTGGCTTCTTGTCTCCATATCAGCTTGACCTCGGCTATCCTCAACCACGCTTTTCCCTACAACTCCTTCTTGCTGTGCAACAGGTGTCCCTTCAGCTGCTTCCAAGCTCCGACTCAGGCTGATCTTATCATCTGGATTTGACTCTCTCGCTTCTCAAAATTATTGTCCGACTCCAGTCTGCTCGACCATACACCTCAGGTTCTCCGGTTCATCCGGGTTGCCATCACCGGTTGCTCCGGTGACTGCTCCGGCCAGTTGAGGGTGTAGGGACTAGACATCTTCCTGCCTTCCGCCTGTCCAACTGGTCAACAGGGTCATACCCGACATCTGGTCGACTCCTCATAATACCTCCGGCTAGTTGAGGGCAGTCGACATTCCCCTGCCTCCCACCTGTCCAACTAGTCGATGGGGTCATGTCAGACATCTGGTCGACCCCTCCTAAACCTCCGACTGTTTTAGACCAGAGGGAGTTGTAGTCCATCCATCGACCATCCCACCAAGTCAACAACCCTATCCAGTGAAGGCCTGTCTCCTCGACTTGCGACTCGTAGTCGACTACCCCTACTCTCCACGTCTCAACTCTAAGTCTTCGACATCTTAATCCCACTACAACTTCTGAGTCTTCGAACCTCCCTGGCTTGACTTTCACTTTCTCTTTAATATTGAACTGTCACTAAAGCCTTCGACTAGGCCATCTAGCCCTGTCTCAAACTTCTTCTGTGTTTGTCAACTAGGCCATCCTGTCCTGTCTCGAACCACTTCTGTGTTTGTCCACCTCAGAGACTGATGAAAATACTCCCTGTTGCATGAACTTATTTTATCTTACATATCAGCCTGCAGAATTTCCTAAATTATGTTAAAAATAAATAAAAAAAATAAACCCCAATTCAAAGTCCATCACATATAAATTTATATTTTAAATCAATAAATTTATGCCGACAATTTAATTATCTCCAGAGACAGATTTAATTGTGCCATAAAGCACTTTCTATTTCAACTGTTCGAATGTCTTACATTATATAAATTAAGTGATTTGATAGCACACATTTATATTATATGGTTTTAGTAATGACAATATTTTACTGCTCCCGCTGCTCTTGATTTTTTAATTTTACAGTAACTACATATATACATGAATTTAAATAAATACATAACTCTTTTCCATGTGAATGATAAGGTTGAAAGTAGCCACAAGTACATCAAGTTCAGCCTTTGTAAGATGCCTCATGTTAATCCAGAGGAATGTCAACAAAACACACAGTATCAGTTATGCCTTCTGATTCAAAAGGCTGTCACTTGTCTCCCTGGATCAACTTCATACCTTAATTCTATTCAACCTGTCATAGACCTCTATATTGTTCTTAGCTAAAAAGGTATGTAATACCTTACCATACCATAACTGCCTATTCAGACAAAGGATTCTACATTATTACTGACCTTATGGTAAAATTTTCTGACTTTAAGTGGCACAATCCTTTCATAACTCTTGAAGAATCACTTTTTTCTCAGCCTTTTAAATAAAGACTTCCCTTGAGAGATCTTTACATTTGCCTTTTAAATTATAATAACATCCTGTTTAGATTCTTCTTTTATTCTCTAGATGAACAGAATTGACAACATTGTAGAGAATACCTTTTAAAGCTGAAATCTCAAAATCTATAATGTATTCAATATATATTTATATATATAGTTATCAAACTTTTTGCTTCCATATGGAATACTTACAATGAAATTATTGATTCTTTTGGAAGATTGTGATGTTAATGTGGTTTGAATAAATTGATTTCTAGTTTGTAATGTTAGCTATAGATGAGTAGAAATTTGTTTCATGGATACCTTTGGAAGGTTCATCCAAATTAATTCTGAAAGGGTCACAGTGGTAGGAGGTAGAAAGAGAGGAATGGGTAGAAGGGGTTGCAGATGTTGTTACAGCACAGCTGAGGTGTTACTTGGGAGCAAGATAGTGGGGATAGAATCAGCTAGTGAAAGAGAGGAGTCAGGGAGCCTGGGGAAAAAGATGTATGTGGAGAACATGGCAGGACATAAACATAATCTGCTACTCATGAGTCCATTGAATCAGTTTTTGTTTATTTCTTTACATAATTTTGTGTCAGCAAACGTTTGAGACACTACTTATGTGGTAATTATAAATACATTAAAAGGATTTGCCATGGGCCTGAACATGGAGGCACACCACTTACAACTTCAGACCAATTAGAAAAATGTTCTTTCCCAACAACTTTCTGCATTCTATCACTTAATCATTTTTATATATGTCCCCCAAGCCATGCCTTTTAATTTATAATGTAACCACTAGTCAGGTTGAATTTCAAAATCCATGAATGCTACATCTACACCAATTCCATTGCCAATTCTGCAAGCAGATTTGTTTGATATAGTCAAAATTAGGTGATTTTTTTTCCAGTAGTGTGGTACAGCCGAGGGACAGGGTGCCTGCTTAATAAAGGTCAAGTCCAGAAGCCCTGCCCTCTGTCTCCGTAGCAGATCCATATTGTCTCACTGTCACCTATGGTAGGTCTTATTCCCATTGTATGTGTCTACTGAGATCCTCTTCCCCTTCTCCCTGGAATCCAAACATAGCTGGAAGTGCTATTTTTTTCTGCACCATGAAACAAACACATTGAGTAGATTTGATATGTCTTTATTCTATTCGATCATGTTGGATTTTCAATTAATGTGCTATTATAGTAATAAACTTAGCATGGGAATGGGAATGAATCCCTAACCCCTAGGTGAGTTTCTCTATCTTTCTTGGTGGATAAGGAGGTCAGTGAGGGATTTCCTAATATAGCTAGAACACCTCTTGTTTGTGGATGATAACCCAGAACCAGATGCTACCACTGAGAAAATCAGACAAGAGCAGAGGAGGAGACAACTGAGGAAGAGAGCAGAAGCAGTAATCTAGAGAAGTTCAAGGAACTTGAGGAGTAAACCAGAGCCTTTTGCTATTCTGAGAGGTAATTTAATCCTAAAACAAATGTAACTAATATTTCAAAAAGAGCCTATGTGTGTCCACTTGTTGCCCAAAATATCTGTCCATCCTACGTTTAAAGAGACATTTTGATTTTGACCATCTCTTTTGTATTTTCTATACCTGAGATCAATCAGACTAGGGATGGAAGAAATATTGTCTTCAAAAGTGAAAGTGAAAAGTGACACTTCCCATTTTATTCAGGAATTCCAGAAAAAGTACAGTTTTCTTCTTTTTTTCTACTTTTTTCATTGATTTGAAATCAATGCTAATAATTTATCCCCACCAAGTGAAGTCATCACATGTATTATTGCTGTGTTAACTATAAAAGAGGTGTCAGTTTCCTGTATTTTGTCAGGCTATGCTTGAGAGCATGAGTGAAAGAAGCAGAGTGTTTGATGCTAGATACTAGTGTAGATAAAGATGCAAAGAGAGGGAACTGGAGCTGCTTGATAGGAATATTGGTCATAACCAGTTGTTCTCTGGTTGTGGGTGTGAAGGAAGAATGGGGAATTAAAAATAAATTAAAATAACAAAATATTTGACTGATAAGTGACAGGCAGGTTCAAATTCCTATCTGAGCTGGTGGAGTTTGAGACTGTACTGAGATGGAGTAATTGATAATTTATAGACACATATACATGCATCATACAGTCAAGGCAGACATAAAGGTACAGCTTGACATACGACATGTACTTACAAACACTCTCACTCCTACATTCACAAGAACAATAAAGACCAGAAACTACTAAAGAAACCCTCCATGGACCCAAACTCATTCTCAAATTACCAGCCCATTTCTCTATTCCCGTTCGCTTCCAAGCTCCTCGAATGTCTTGCATATAACCAGCTCACTACATTCCTCTGCTCCCATTCCCTGCTAGATCTCTTGCAATCTGGATTCCACCCTCATCACTCCACTGAGACTGCCCTCAATAAAATGATCAACAACTTACTCTCCGCAAAGTCAAAAGGCCACTACTCTCTACTCATTCTCTTGGACCTGTCAGCTGCCTTTGTCACAGTGGATCACCCACTCCTCCAAACACTCCACTCGCTAGGTCTCTGTAACACCACCCACTCTTGGTTTTCATCATATCTCTGCAACCAATCCTTCAGTGTCTCTAACTCTGGCTCCACTTCTCCACCACTTCCACTATCTGTCGAAGTGCCACAAGGTCCAGTCCTGGGCCCCTTGCTCTTTTTAATTTACACCCCTTCCTTGGCAAACTAAAAACTCCTTTGGGTTTCACCATCATCTCTATGCTGATGACACTCATATCTGTCTTTCCTCCCCAGACCTTTCTCCTTCCCTCCTGTCCCAGATATCTGATTGTCTGTCTGCTGTGTCTTCCTGGATGTCTTCCCCTTCAACTCAAACTTAAACGTAGCAAAACTGAACTCATTATTTTCCATCTGTCTCCAACCAGCCTTACCCCAGGTGTTGCCCTCACTGTTAACAACATAACCATCACAACAACCCCTACAGCATGCTGCCTGAGGGTTACATTTAACTCTGTCCTATCCTTCATTACCCACATCCAGTCAATCTTCAACTCATGCCGCCTCGACCTCCTCAACATCTCTAGAATCCAACCCTTTCTTGGCCTTCCTCTCACCTGACTAACACCACTACAGTCCATAATGAAGTCTGCTGCAAGACTAATCTATCTCACTCATCACTTCTCTAACACCTCTGCCAATCCCTACACTGGCTCCCATTAGCATATAGAATTAAATTAAAAATTCTAATGCTAACTTACAGAGCCCTTACTAACACCTCCTATATTTCCTCTCTCATTTCCAAATACACTCCCACTTGCTATCTTTGCTCTACACATGACCTTCTCCTTTCTATAGCTCTTATTACATCCTCCCACTCCTGCTTACAGGACTTCTCCCGTGCTGCACCTGAACTCTATCCTTCTAGCTTACGACTATGCCTCATGGCCTAAAATTTTTACTCCTTTTAAATGTACTTCCCCCCTGCACTTTAGTACATCCCTTCATGTATTTGAATTTTTCTACCATATCCCCTCTCTCTCTCTTCCCTCCTCCAAGTTAAATTGCCCACAGTACCACATGGGATACTGGAGCAATGAATATCTTAAGGACTAATATAAAAATAATGTATATTAGTAAATATAATACAAATTAGAGTTCAGGAAAAAACGGTCAATTTGAAATCCTAGTATAAATTTTGCATTTTTGACTTATAATATAAACTAAAAAAATATTATAGAAATACCCCTTAAAGGTAAATGTGAGATTTACATTGAGAGTTCCACAGAATAGGTTGATAGTGCCATTGAGATCCATTAGTCAGATATGGGTCTGAGTTGTATGCAGAATTCTCCATGGAAGCAAAAAGAAAGAAAATGTAAGTGTTTACCTCTAAGTGAAGATAACTTTTTTGGGGGGAGGGGGTTGTTTTCCTTGAGGATAAGACTGGTACATAAAATAAGCAATATCCAAATATGTTCCCATGTTATACGTATATATATATATAAGTGGTGAAAAGTAAAGTATAGAATGGTTACAGCAAAAACACACATGCCAGATGTTTTTCATTTTTGTCCCTACAACGTAGACTCTTAAAACTGAACCAAGAGAAACTCCCCATCCTCCCTCTCTAAGGTCACACAACCACCACAAAAGAGTCATTCCTTCCCCAGCAGGCAGAGTACCCTCACCCCCCCAAAAGCAAAACAACAATTTGGAGTGACATTTTCTATCCCTGTGGAAAAAGTTGCAAGCAATCACAAATATGTCAGGTAAACTTGCAGTCCAGGCATTCAAACAAATACAAATATATATAAACAATATGATGCACACTCAAAGTGAATACGTGAAAGTACCTGGCTTGTAGCATAATTGCTGGGACATGCGATCTCCACTGGAACAGTAGCTTGTATCCTTGCCAGGTCTCTTGGTTTTTCATGTGGACAGAGTTTCAATCTGCAGAGGATTCTAACAATTTGTCAACAGAGCCACAAAGCTTGAAGGGTGATGTCATGGATAATTATGATTCAGTTTGTATAAACACTCTCTGTGAACTGAAACACTGACCACATCAAAGACCAAAATACCTGGCAGGATGCAAACCTCCAGCTCCAGCAGAAAACACTAGCACCAGGATTCTAAAATAGGAAGGCGTTTAGCTATTTGAGTGGTTATTCTATGAAATAGGTTGGTTCCCTCCTCACTTCTTGGTGCAAATCCTACAGATTTTCCATACTGTAAAAATTAGCACTACAGTTCAGCTGGGAGAAAAAGATATCTGCTGCTTCTGAAATTTTAACTCTAGCTATATGTAGAGGCAGACAGGCAAAGAGGGGGACCTGAAGTTTCTTGAGGTTGCCATGAGAGTGTGATTTGATTGTAGACAGTGACAGATTGGAACAGTTAAAAAAGCTAACAGAGACATATAGTAGAGACAAAGACATACATCATACATTGCTTTCAGATAGACAAAATAAAATTACTCCACACACTAACTCTAACCCTGTCATGCATTTTACTGTAAAATTCCATTATGTCTACTAAATATGCTATGGCCAGTGGTATGGGTAAAGGAGTAGGCGCACATATGAATTGGTGGTAATAAAGCAAAAACTTACTGCAGCCATGGTTAATATATGTTATGTATTAAATGATGATGATCTTCCGTCTCCTGATGACACAGTTTGTTAAAGTGACATGAAAAGTTACATCAACACAAGTACTAGTACATCTGAACAATGCTGCTGATGATGACAAGGCACATTCTAGTGTTGTTGCCATAGTGGAGGATGATTTAGTAGCAAGACTAGCTGCTGCCCCAGACAGTGACAGCAACATCTCTCCACAAACTAGTAGTCAATTTTCTGTAAATCTCCAAATGTGGAAATGTGAAAAGAAGAATATGAGAGTAGTGGTGATGCTGCTGCTGCTATGGCAGATTAGGGAGGGGAAATGTTATTACTAGTGATGAGCGAGCATGCTCGGCCGAAGCTCGGTTCGGCTCGAGCATCGTTCTGCTCGGCACATGGCGGTACTCGTACGAGTACCGCATGTGCTCGCCCGCCATGTTCGGGTCTCCTCCCCGCACGTTTCGCTGCTGCTGCGCAGCCAATAAACGTGCGGGGAGGCTCTGACATCAGTGTAATGCCAGCAGCCATGTTGGCTGCTGGCATTACACTGATTGGCTGGCCAGAACCCGTGATCGGGTGCTGTATAGCACCTGACCAGCGAGTTCGGCTCAGTCTTAGCCAGGGAGAGATGAGGATAGGAAGGGAAAGTCAGTGTAGGGAGAAGAAAAGTGTGTTTGAACAACATATAAAGACCCAAAAGTCCTTTTTAGGACTATTGTGTGTGGGGGCAGCAGTTATATTTTGTTTGGGGGGGCACAGATTTAAAAAAAAAAAACGTCACATATTCCGTTCACTGTGCCTAGCCGCAGATTAGCAGCACATTCTGTTTAGTGTGCAAAGTTGCAGATTAGCAGCACATTCTGTTTAGTGTGCAAAGTTGCAGATTAGCAGCACATTCTTTTTAGTGTGCAAAGTTGCAGATTAGCAGCACATTCTGTTTAGTGTGCAAAGTTGCAGATTAGCAGCACATTCTGTTTAGTGTGGAAAGTGTAAAAAATAAACGTCACATATTCCGTTCACTGTGCCTAGCCGCAGATTAGCAGCACATTCTGTTTAGTGTGCAAAGTTGCAGATTAGCAGCACATTCTGTTTAGTGTGAAAAGTGTAAAAAATAAACGTCACATATTCCTTTCACTGTGCCTAGCCGCAGATTAGCAGCACATTCTGTTTAGTGTGCAAAGTTGCAGATTAGCAGCATATTCTGTTTAGTGTGGAAAGTGTAAAAAATAAACGTCACATATTCCTTTCACTGTGCCTAGCCGCAGATAAGCAGCACATTCTGTTTAGTGTGCAAAGTTGCAGATTAGCAGCACATTCTGTTTAGTGTGCAAAGTGTAAAAAATAAACGTCACATATTCCTTTCACTGTGCCTAGCCGCAGATAAGCAGCACATTCTGTTTAGTGTGCAAAGTTGCAGATTAGCAGCACATTCTGTTTAGTGTGGAAAGTGTAAAAAATAAACGTCACATATTCCGTTCACTGTGCCTAGCCGCAGATTAGCAGCACATTCTGTTTAGTGTGCAAAGTTGCAGATTAGCAGCACATTCTGTTTAGTGTGCAAAGTGTAAAAAATAAACGTCACATATTCCGCTCACTGTGCCTAGCCGCAGATAAGCAGCACATTCTGTTTAGTGTGCAAAGTTGCAGATTAGCAGCACATTCTGTTTAGTGTGGAAAGTGTAAAAAATAAATGTCACATATTCCGTTCACTGTGCCTAGCCGCAGATAAGCAGCACATTCTGTTTAGTGTGCAAAGTTGCAGATTAGCAGCACATTCTGTTTAGTGTGCAAAGTGTAAAAAATAAACGTCACATATTCCTTTCACTGTGCCTAGCCGCAGATAAGCAGCACATTCTGTTTAGTGTGCAAAGTTGCAGATTAGCAGCACATTCTGTTTAGTGTGGAAAGTGTAAAAAATAAACGTCACATATTCCTTTCACTGTGCCTAGCCGCAGATTAGCAGCACATTCTGTTTAGTGTGCAAAGTTGCAGATTAGCAGCACATTCTGTTTAGTGTGCAAAGTGTAAAAAATAAACGTCACATATTCCGTTCACTGTGCCTAGCCGCAGATAAGCAGCACATTCTGTTTAGTGTGCAAAGTTGCAGATTAGCAGCACATTCTGTTTAGTGTGGAAAGTGTAAAAAATAAACGTCACATATTCCTTTCACTGTGCCTAGCCGCAGATAAGCAGCACATTCTGTTTAGTGTGCAAAGTTGCAGATTAGCAGCACATTCTGTTTAGTGTGCAAAGTGTTAAAAATAAACGTCACATATTCCGTTCACTGTGCCAAGCCGCAGATAAGCAGCACATTCTGTTTAGTGTGCAAAGTTGCAGATTAGCAGCACATTCTGTTTAGTGTGCAAAGTGTAAAAAATAAACGTCACATATTCCGTTCACTGTGCCTAGCCGCAGATAAGCAGCACATTCTGTTTAGTGTGCAAAGTGTAAAAAATAAACGTCACATATTCCTTTCACTGTGCCTAGCCTCAGATTAGCAGCACATTCTGTTTAGTGTGCAAAGTTGCAGATTAGCAGCACATTCTGTTTAGTGTGCAAAGTTGCAGATTAGCAGCACATTCTGTTTAGTGTGCAAAGTTGCAGATTAGCAGCACATTCTGTTTAGTGTGCAAAGTTGCAGATTAGCAGCACATTCTGTTTAGTGTGCAAAGTTGCAGATTAGCAGCACATATTCCGTGTAATATGAAGAAGGCGGGTAAAAAGGGACGGGGAAGTGGACGTGATCCTGATAGTTCAGGGCGCGGGTCAGGACGCGTAGAAAGTGTGCCTGGTGCCAGAGCACAAGAAAGAAAGACATCCACCATACCTAGCTTCATGTCTCAGTTTACAGGGCGTCGCAGGACATCACTCTCGAGGTCAGACCACTGCGAACAGGTGGTCGGTTGGATTTCAGCTGATACTGCTTCCAGTCGGTTAAGCACCACCCTGTCTTCCACCAAGTCCACTCTCAGTAGCCAAGAGTCTGGTCAACATAATCCTCACCCTGATCATCCTTCCTCCCACCATAGAGGGTCTGGCCAAAGAAGTGATCCCACACTGGGATATAGTGAGGAGCTCGTCTCATCACCAATCCTTCATTTGAACCTCTCTCCAAGCACGCTTGCAGAGGAACATGACATCTTGTGCCCTGATTCACAACCTCTAGAGGGTACCCAATCACAAGAAGATGACAGAGGGGAACGGCATTTAAGGTCAAATGAAGTGGATGATGATGATGAGACACAGTTGCCATCAAATCAACCACTATTACTGTCTCAAGACCTTGATGATGAGGATGATACACAGTTGTCAATGACTGAGTATGTGGTGGGATCAAGAAATGAGGAGGATGATCAGAGTGAGGAAGTGGAGGAGGACTTGGTGGACGATGAGGTGACTGACCCCACCTGGGAAGGTGGAGAGCCGAGCGATGACAGCAGTCCTGAGGGTGAGCCATCTGCAGCACCGCAACAGGCTGGAAGAGGCAGTGGTGTGGCTAAAGAAAGAAGGCGGACCGCACCAAACTGGCCCGCAAATGTTCCACGGAGCACCCCCTTGCGTAAATCTCCCTTGCCAAGGGCTAGGTGTTCCGCGGTATGGCGTTTTTTTAAGGAAAGTGCAGACGACAAAAAAATTGTAGTTTGCAACCTGTGCCACACCAGAATGAGCCGAGGCAAGAACACTAGAAACCTCACCACCACCAGCATGATCCGACACATGGCATCCAAGCACCGTAATAAGTGGGAGGAACGCCCGGATCGCCAATCTGTGTCTGCAGGCCACACCACTGCCTCCTCTTCCCCTGTTTTCGGTGCCGACCAATCGCCTGTCGAAGGCGCAGGCCCGCATACCTCCCGCCCTGCACCTGTACCATCTGAAGCACCATCAGCGACCACATCCACTTCCCTGTCCCAGCGCAGCGTCCAAATGTCGTTACCCCAGGCATTTGAGCGCAAGCGAAAATACCCAGCCACCCACCCACAGGCCATAGCACTAACCTCACACCTTTCCAAATTACTGGCCATCGAAATGCTGCCATTTAGGCTTGTGGAGACTGAGTCCTTCCGCAGCCTTATGGCAGCAGCTGTCCCTCGGTACGCAGTCCCCAGCCGCCACTACTTTTCCCGGTGTGCCGTCCCCGCCTTACACCACCATGTGTCCCGTAACATCACCCGTGCCCTGACCAACGCAGTTACTGGGAAGGTCCACTTAACGACTGACACATGGACAAGTGCTTGTGGCCAGGGACGCTACATTTCCCTGACGGCACACTGGGTGAATGTCGTGGAGGCTGGGAGCGACTCGGACCCTGGGATGGCACAGGTGCTACCCACGCCGAGGATTGCGGGCCCTACCTCCATCAGGGTTTCCGCCAGCACCTACGTTATTGGCTCCTCCTCCTCCGTTTCCACCTCCGAATTCTCTGCACGCAGCGCCACTCACCCATCAGCCGGTAGCTGGAAGCAGTGTAGCACTGCAGTGGGGAAGCGTCAACAGGCCGTGCTGAAGCTGATCTGCCTTGGGGACAAACAGCACACGGCCTCAGAGTTGTTGCAGGGGATTAGTCACCAGACCGAGCAGTGGCTCTCGTCACTCAACCTGCAACCAGGCATGGTTGTGTGTGATAATGGGCGTAACTTGGTGGCGGCTTTGGAGCTCGGAAAGCTCACACACGTACCATGCCTAGCGAATGTATTTAATTTACTGGTTCAGCGATTTCTAAAAACCTACCCCAATTTGCATGATCTCTTGACCAAGGTGCGCCGCGTGTGTGCACATTTCCGTAAGTCATCAACAGCTTCAGCCGGCCTGTTGAAGCTGCAGCAGCGCTTACAATTGCCAGCTCACCGGCTGCTGTGTGACGTGAGCACGCGCTGGAACTCCACCTTCCACGTGTTGGCCCGGCTTTGTGAGCAGCAGAGGGCAGTAGTGGAGTACCAGCTGTTACACGGTCGTCGCCTCTCCGTTCAACTTCCTCTAATAAGAAGTGAGGAGTGGGAATCGATGTCAGACCTCTGTGAGGTTTTACGCAATTTTGAGGAATCGACACAGATGGTGAGCGGCGATAACGCTATTATCAGTGTATCCATCCCACTTCTGTGTCTACTGAAACGCTCACTGCTCACAATTAAAACCGACGCTTTGCATGTGGAAGAGGTGGAAATGGGGGAGGAAGAGCTTACACAAGGTGATAGCCAGAGCACCCTCACTTCGTCTTCTCAGCGACAATTGGAGGAGGCGGAGGAGGAGGAGGAGGAGGAGGAAGACACGGTTGCCTCCGCTACAGAGGGTAGCCATGGAACTTTAGTTCCATCTCTTCAGCGTGGGTGGGCAGAAGAGGAGGAAGAGGATGAGGAGATTGAGAGTCATCCTCTTGGTGAGGACAGCGAAATCTTGCCTGTTGGTACTCTGGCACACATGGCTGACTTTATGTTAGGCTGCCTTTCCCGTGACCCACGCGTTATACGCATTTTAGACAACACGGATTGCTGGGTGTTCACCCTTCTGGACCCCCGCTACAAAGAGAATTTCTCATCTCTCATTCCTCCGGTGGAGAGGACAAGCAAAATGGTGCAATACCAGAAGGTTCTTGTCGAAAAATTGCTCCAAAATTTTCCATCTGACAACGCTGGCGGCAGAGTACGTGCTACCTTGGCCAACCGAGAAGGGGAGAAAAGGGGAGCACACAGCAGTTCTGACAAAGGCAGGGCAACACTCTCCAAGGCGTGGGACACCTTCATGACACCCCGCCAGCACCCTCACCCTGATGCGCAGCCTAGTGTCACAAGGAGGGAAAAGTTTTGGAAGATGGTGAAGGAGTACGTAGCAGACCGTGTCAGCGTTCTCACTGATCCCTCTGTGCCTTACAACTACTGGGTGTCCAAGCTGGACACGTGGTATGAACTGGCACTCTACGCCTTGGAGGTGCTGGCCTGCCCATCCGCCAGCGTTCTGTCTGAGCGGGTATTTAGTGCTGCTGGTGGCATCATAACAGATAAGCGTATCCGCCTTTCCACCGAAAATGCTGATAGGTTGACACTTATAAAAATGAACAAGGCCTGGATTTCCCCTGACTTCTCCACTCCACTGGAGGAAAGCCCCGGGTGAACATAAAGTGACTTTATATATGTTATTTACAATGATGGGAATACTCTGTATTCCCATTCACCCCTTCCACCCAAAAAACGGGTATATGGTTGACTCTCTTCCATATACCCTGTGATATAATTTTTATATAGGGCCAGCTCACCAGCGGGCCCTGTGATATAATTTTTATATAGGGCCAGCTCACCAGCGGGCCCTGTTTGACAACTTTTTGTATAGGTCAGCTCACCAGCGGGCCTTCTTATATAATGTTTTATTGGGTCAGCTCTCTAGCGGGCCCTCTCATATAATGTTTTATAGCGTCAGCTCACTAGCGGGACTTCGCATATAATGTTTAGGATGGTCAGCTCCGCAGCAGACCCTCACCCATAATGTTTTAGATGGTCGGCTCAGCGCACGTTTCCCTCTTAATCATGGCCCCAGTTCAGAAAAATCGAGGAAATTTTGTGCAGAATTTGCCTCTGCGCACGTTTCCCTCTTAATCATGGCCCCAGTTCAGAAAAATCTATGAAATTTTGTGCAGAATTTGCCTCTGCGCACGTTTCCCTCTTAATCATGGCCCCAGTTCAGAAAAATCGAGGAAATTTTGTGCAGAATTTGCCTCTGCGCACGTTTCCCTCTTAATCATGGCCCCAGTTCAGAAAAATCGAGGAAATTTTGTGCAGAATTTGCATCTGCGCACGTTTCCCTCTTAATCATGGCCCCAGTTCAGAAAAATCTATGACATTTTTTGCAGAATTTGCCTCTGCGCACGTTTCCCTCTTAATCATGGCCCCAGTTCAGAAAAATCGATGAAATTTTTGCAGAATTTGCAGATGATATACAAGTAAATATACAGCAAATACTGTTTGGTAACAATTTTTCGCCTAAAGTCGTTTTTATCTTCCTTTTTGTGTGTTTTACGGTCAGTCTGTAAAAATGGCGTACTACAGGCGAAACATCGTTCCCAGCAGCGACGTTGGAGTCCAAGATGCATCCAGACATCCTCCCTATGCTGTCCCTGAACCATTTCTGTGGTGTTTCCATCATTTTCTGCCCTTTTCCTATGGACCAGGCACCCTCCCCTCATCAGAGCAGGGGGTGCCTGGTGTAATGCTCGAGTCCTCCCATTGACTTCAATGGGGCTCGGGTGCTCGGCCGAGCACTCGAGCCTCCGGGGGTGCTCGGCCAGAGCACCCGAACACCCGAGCATTGGGGTGCTCGATCATCACTAGTTATTACTCAAAAGTGAAAGAGGTAAAAAAATGACACTTTCTGCCATAATGGTAATTTTCAATGAAAAAATGTGTTTTACCACTTTTTGTCATTGCATTCAAATAGTAACATAGTAACATAGTAGATAAGGCTGAAAAAAGACATGCGTCCATCAAGTCCAGCCCATGCCAATAACACCCCTGTTGATCCAGAGGAAGGCAACAAAAAAGCCCTCTGGAGCAATTTCCAATGTAGGTGTGTGTGAGTGTGTCAAATAGTTCCCCGGCTCAATATCCTATTTGCTTTGAAGCCATCTGTCATAACTGTCAATATTGTTCTGTGCTAGATAGGCATCCATTGCTTTTTTGAATGCAGTTACATTATCTGCAAGCACAGCATCCCGAGGCAAAGAATTCCATAGCCTTACCGCCCTTACTGTAAAGAATCCCTGCCTGTGTTTTAGTCGAAAGCGCCTTTCCTCAAGTCTTAATGGATGACCTCTTGTTCTTAGCTCAGCTCTTTGCATAAATAATTCATTGGATAGTTCTTTGTATTGGCCTTGAATGTATTTGTAAATGGTAATCATATCACCCCTTAGACGTCTCTTTTCTAATGTAAACAAACCCAGTTTGGCTAGTCTCTCTTCGTAACTCAGATCCTCCAATCCCTTTATCAGTTTTGTTGCACGTCTCTGCACCTTTTCCAGTTCAGTAATGTCTTTTTTTAGAACAGGCGCCCAAAATTGTACTCCATATTCTAGATGAGGCCTAACCAAGGATTTATACAGAGGTAGGATAATATTAGCATCCCTTGCTTCTACACCTCTTTTTATGCAGGCTAGTACTCTATTTGCTCTTGCAGCAGCTGAGTGACTCTGCACACTGCTGTGAAGACTATTGTCTATCAGTACACCTAAATCTTTCTCTAATGAGGATTTCCCAAGTTGTTTCCCATTTAGAGTATATGTAGCAAGTTTGTTTCTACAACCCAAATGCATAACCTTACATTTATCTACATTAAATGACATCTGCCACTTTTATGCCCATTCACTTAGTTTATCTAAATCCTTCTGTAGGGAAAAAACATCGAGCTCTGTATGTATTTCCTTACATAGCTTAGTGTCATCAGCAAAGATTGAGATGCTACTTTCAATTCCCACTTCTAGATCATTAATAAACAAATTAAAAAACATTGGGCCCAGGACTGAACCCTGCGGTACCCCACTTATAACCCTAGACCAATTTGAAAAAGTTCCATTTACAACAACTCTCTGCCATCTATCATTTAACCAGTTCTCAATCCATGTACAGATACCACCACCCAAACCGAAGCCTTTTAATTTATGCAGTAACCTGTTGTGAGGCACTGTGTCAAAGGCTTTTGCAAAATCCAAGTATACTACATCAACAGCAATTCCCCTGTCCAAATTACTACTCACTCTTTCATAAAATGCAAGTAAATTAGTCTGACATGATCTGTTCTTCATGAAACCATGCTGATTCCTACTAATGATATTGTTTGTCTTCACATAGTTCTGAATACTATCAGTTAATAACCCTTCTAGTATCTTACCCACTATGGAAGTCAAGCTCACAGGTCTATAATTTCCTGGTTTGGATCTTGCTCCCTTTTTAAACAATGGAACTACATCAGCTTTCCTCCAATCACAGGGCACTATGCCTGATGAAAGCGAATCAATAAATATTAAGTATAATGGTTTTGCTATTACTGAACTAAGTTCCTTAAGTACCCTTGGGTGTATACCGTCCGGTCCAGGCGCTTTATTCACTATAACCCTTTCCAGTCTCTTTTGGACCTTGTCCTCAGTAAGCCATGTAGATGTTGGAGGAAATTCCATGGTTTTGTCTGTTTGCCCATAGCTTGTCATTTCTGCTTCCTTTGTATATACTGAAGCAAAGAACGTATTTAGGGTCTCAGCCATAGCTTTATCCTCACTAATCAATTCACCTGTTTCAGTCCTAAGAGGACCAATATCAACCTTAACTTTTTTGTTGTTAATATACTTGTAGAATTGTTTAGGGTTTTTCTTGCTCTCGTTTGCAATGTTTCGCTCATTTTCTATTTTAGCTAGCTTAATTGCTTGTTTGCAGATTTTATTACATTCTTTATATTTTTTAAATGATGCATCTGACCCATTTGACTTAAACACCTTAAAAGCCTGCTTTTTATTTCTCATTTCCCTGCGAACCACATTATTAATCCACATTGGTTTTGCTTTACTTCTCTTGTGCTTATTCCCCAATGGTATATATTGACGTGTATATTTGCCCAAGAGCATTTTAAATACATTCCATGACTCTTGTGCATTTTTATCTTTGAAAATTACATCCCACTGGATATCCTTTAAAGCTTCTTTTAACTTTGTAAAATTAGCCTTTTTGAAATTGAATGTTTTGGTTAAACTCTTGCTATTGGGTTTCTCATAACAAACTTCAAAGGATACAATATTATGGTCACTGCTGCCCAAATGTTCCCTTACCTGCACACTGTTTACAATGTCAGAATCGTTTGAGAGCACTAGGTCAAGCAAGGCCTCTTTTCTAGTTGGCTCCTCTACTAGCTGGGACATAAAATTATCATTTATCATACTTAGAAAAATATTTCCCTTTGTTGTGCCTGAAGTCATATTGCTCCAGTCAATTTCAGGGTAGTTGAAATCTCCCATTATAATTACCTTTGCTGACCTAGCAGCCTTTTCCATTTGCAGTAAAAGCTGGGCTTCCTCCAACTCCCCAACATTAGGTGGCTTGTAGCAAACCCCCACCAATATCTTTTTATTATGTGTGCCCCCAGTGTGTATTTCAACCCACAAGGCCTCTACCTTTTCATTGGACCCTTCATTTATATCTTCCCTTAAACTAGGTTTTAAGGCCTGCTTTACATATAGGCATACCCCTCCTCCCCTTTTATTAACCCTGTCCCTCCTAAAAAGTGAATAACCCTCTAGATTGACTGCCAAGTCATACGTATCATCTAACCAGGTTTCAGACACTCCAATCAGATCATACTGCTCATGTACTGCAATCATTTCTAGTTCCCCCATCTTACCAGCCAGACTGCGAGCATTTGCATGCATACATTTTATCTTTTTGCCATTCTTAAAGATTTCATTCTTTTTCAGATGTATTTGTCTTTTATCAGGCTGTAACAATGGCAACTCCCTATTAGCTGAACTAGCCCATTCCCCCTCTCCACCCCCATGACCCTTCTCTAATCCCATTCCCTCAATTATACTATCTTCCCCAGCCTGTGTTGCAGCTCCCTCCCCCCCCCCTTTCTAGTTTAAAGTCTCCTCCAGCCTTCTAACCATCCTATCACCCAGCACCGTGGCCCCCCTTCCACTAAGGTGCAATCCATCACTACTATAAAGATTGCTCCCAAGGGAAAAGACTGACCAGTGCTCTAGGAACCCAAACCCCTCCTGCTTACACCAAGTCTTTATCCACGCATTTAACTCCCTAATCTCCCGTTGCCTTTCTAATGTAGCGCGTGGCACAGGTAGAATTTCAGAAAATACTACCTTAGAGGTCCTCTGCTTAAGCTTATATCCTAGGTCCCTGAAATCATTCTTAACGGACCTCCATTTTCCACTGACTTTGTCATTAGTACCAACATGTACCATGACAGCCGGGTCATGCCCAGCCCCTCCCAACAATCTATCAACCCGATCAGCCACATGTCGAACCCGAGCTCCCGGGAGACAGCAAACTGTACGATTGTGGCGATCTTGGCAACAGATTACCCTGTCTGTCTTCCTAATAATAGAATCCCCTACCACCACCATCTGTCTAGGTCTGCCTGAGTCCTGGATCCCATCCGTGCTAGAGGGGCTGTTCACTCGGCTGTTAGAGAGAACAGTCCTCTCCAGCAAAGACCTTCCTGTGTCAGCATCTATCCCCTCACCAAAGAAGAGTCTCCCATGTATTCCTTCCATGAAAATATAAGTAGGTTGTCAGGTTCCCACATCTTGTCAGTCTTTGGGGAGGAGAGAGAGAGAGAGAGAGAGAGTTTAAAAGTAAATTATCTGATAAGTGAGTAACAGACAGACAGGTGATCAAGTTCCTATCTGAGCTGGCTGAGCTTCTAGTGTGACTGACTGACAGATATACTTTTCAGACTGATAAAAGAACATCTGATACCCAAGAGCTAGAAAATTACAGCTTACTTGACACTAGGGATTGACAAAAAGTCACATTTTGTTCCCGCAGGAGATTTTAAAAAAAAATTCATTTTTCCCATGTAGAATTTTGCCCATAAAAATATTTTTCTGATATCCCAACAAACTCTTGGAATTTTCTTATGAGAAGTTTGCTGTTTTCCATTTATATTTCACTATGGAGTGATATTTTCTGTTATCCTAGAATAAAAAAACCTTAACCTCCCACCATGTAGAACAGTGTGCAGAGTCCCATAGAGCCATATAGACACAATTAAAGAGAGAAAGACAGAGAGAGAAAAAAAGAATAAAAGTGGGGGGCACAATAGTCAATAAGAGCTTCATAAATCATGCATGTGCCACATACAAAATGTGGTTTGAGATTGAAGAAACTGGAGTGAGGAATATGTCCCTATTCCCACCTTAGGGTCTCCCCCATCTCCTGAGTCCTCCCAAGAGCACCAGTATAATCATAGTGCAGCTAACTAGGGCTGATACAGCTGCACAGTGTGAGAAAGTGGCTGCAGAGCATGTGTGCCCCACAACCACAGTGCAGCTGCTTGAACCTGAAGTAGCAGCATTGATGTTTAGTAGCATATGAACAGACACACCACCAGGACAGGAGGAGTGCAAGACTGTTGTTGGTGGTGATGACGATACCTCACAGGGTAGATAGTGAAGACTGAAGTAGGGTCATGGTTATTATTAAGGATGGGTGAAAATGTTTGCCTCAAACTAAAATCAGTGAATAATGGCACTTCCCTCTTGGAGAATAATTTCCTAAGAAAAGTAAAAATTTTTTTGATTTTTATGTCTAGCTCATTGCATTGGAATCAATGGGAACATCGAATTTACACACAGCACATAGCAAATGTTATTTTATTTCCCAAAGGAAAATATTAAAGGGGTATGAGGGTGCCAGTGTTGGTGGGTTTCTGGGGAAAATAAATAAAATAAGAAATTGGCATGTAACGTGACAGAGACAGGGACATAAGCTATGATTGGGGAAGACTGAAACTTAATGGGATACAGTATTTTGTAGAGGATGATTTGTAGGACTTAGACTTGTTAGAGCCCCAAGCCCCAAGGAAACATTGCTTTGTAGGACTTAGACTTGTTTTGCACAAGCCTTTACAGAAACATTGGCTTGTTGTAGGACTTACACTTGTGTTAGGCACTATCCCTGAGGAAACATTGATTTGTAGGACTTTGGCTTGTTAGCATCACAAGCCCTGAGGATTCACAGCAATGTTTTATCAATTCCACTTGTTAGCATCACAAGCCCTGAATAATCACAGATACTTTTTACAACTTGGCTTGTTAGCTTCACAAGCCCTGAGGAATCACAGATATTTTTATGAATTCTGCTTGTTAGCATCACAAGTCCTTAATAGGGATGGTGAAAATTTTCGTATCAAACCAAAATCTGTGAAAAATGGCCCTTCCTGTTTGGCGAATAAGTTCCTCGTTTCCTGTTTTTTTTTTTTTTTTGCTTAACATTGCATTGAAATCAATGGGAAGAATTTTTTAAATATAAAAACGAAAAAAATGAATAACTAAATGAATAAATAAACAAAAAAATATATTAGGTGACAGAAAGCTGACTGGGAGACTGACGTGAGCTGTGTGACTGAGGCAGACTTGATAGACAGCAGATAACACTGAGGGTTTTGTTGAGGGATAAGGCAAGATTTGGGTTGGGCAAAAATTTTCTCCTCAAATTGAAATCAGCGAATAATGTCACATCCGCTTTGCAAATAATTTCCCTTGAAAGTGCAGATTTTCAGCTTCTTCCCACTTTTTTCACCTAGCACATTCTATTGAAATCAATGGGAACATTGACGTTACACACATAGCAAATAATATTTTATTTCTCAAATACATAGTATAAAAGGGGGATAAGGGTGTCTGTGTTGGTGGGGTGTGTGGAAAGAATCAGTTGAATAGATGATCATTTTTTTGGGGGGTTGATTACTGGAAATGGGGGGCAGTTAAAATACATTAAAAAAAAAAACATAAGATATGGTATAACAGGGGTCTGAGGAGGGTGCCTGTGTTGGTGGGTGGAGTCTGGGAAATTAATCAGTTGAACAGGGATTTTGTTTTGGGGGGTTTCTTGACTGCTATTGGGGGGCAGTTTCATCACTGCCCATTGTCAAAAGTCCATAATTGTGGAATTTGCAACTGCTGTTCTTGCTGCTGCTGCTGAGATGTTTAAGCAGCAGGATGATTAGGCAGATGAAAAGGAATGGGATCAAAAATAGCAGTAACATGGGTGATGGATGATGAAGGAGCCACTTGCCACAACTATCTCCAGTGATACACCTGAGGTAGAAGCAGCACAATAAGTAGCCCCCAGTCTATGTGGAGAAAAGAAGAAGTTGGCCAATAATTCTTCTCTACCTGCCCCTCCTCCAAAATCATGGGTGTGTTGCTATTGGAATAGAAATGTTTCCCTTGAGAGTAGGAACTGTGGCTTCCATTAGCAACTGCAATGTGCACAGTGTGTGTGGTAAATAACATCTGGGGGCAAAACGGTATCCAAACATATTGACACCTGAAACCAAGTACTGCTTCTGGCACTACACCCCTTGTCCAGACCCCGCTAAGGACACATGACAACTTGCTGACAGTTTAAAAGTGATGATGAACCCTCCCTGCCAACATCTTAGCATATTCTGCGGGAAGGAATCTTGATGCCCAGCTTGTGATTCTCCTCCATCACACTACCATGTGTGGTCAGTGCACCACACAGTGTGCAATGGGTAGAGATGAACTGCCACATCCTAACATCAACAGAATGATTATCATATGGTGGGGGAGATAATGATGAATGAGGTGGATTGGCAGAAGATGTAGTTAACCTAGAAGGTGATGGTGATGGCGAGCTAGTTGTTTCACTCATCATGGAACTTCCAGTCTCTGCCTGGGTTGCTCTATTCTTCCTCCTCTCATCATGGAACTTCCACTCTCTACCTGGGTTGCTCTATTCTTCTTACTCTTTTATGTTTGCCTCGCTTTTTGTTACGTTTCTGGAGAGTCAGGGGGTATAGCAACAGTGGTGCTTGATTTCTGTGGTGGTTTTTGGCTTTAACAAGTTTGAAATAAATGTTATGGTGTCTGTGTTTAATGTGTGATATCAGGAAGGTTGTGCCAAGGTTTCTTCCCTCCTTTCCTCTTCTCACTGACTTGTCACAAACTGTTCACAGTGCCATTGGTGATGACTTCACTGTGCCTGCCCCAAGAGAAATATAGTCCGAAACCCATGACTTCAGGGTGGAGGGAACAGGTGGAGAAAAATAGCCTCTTTCTGCTTGTCCTCCACCTTCCCCTTCACTGTCTATGGCAGTGGATAATGTTGCTGCTGTTGCTGCTAATGCCTCAGAATCAGCATTGCAACTAGGACGAGGAGTATTACTACTGCTGGCAAGTGGAACGTGTCCTAGTCCTGCATCACTTGTCCACCCCATTCCCACTGTGTCTATGGTTGTCTGTGGCACACTAGCTTGCTCGTCAGCATCCTGCTGCCCTTGCAACTCAGCATCAGAAGGAATTAGAGCAGTTGCAAATTCCTCAAATTCCCAAATCACTGCTAGTGGTGGTGGTGATGTCCATCTTCATCTTTGTCTCCAATTCCTTCTCAGTTTCTGCTAAAAAAGGCCATCAATGTCTCTTCCATCCCAGCTTCTCCTCCATCATCATCACCACCACCACTAGTCCCCACATGCTGCTGCTCTATTACAGACATCTCACTGCTGCTTGGAGGAGGTGATGAGCAACGTGACAGAGGGTCCCCTAGTTTCACACTTATCATTTCTTGTTGACATGAAGAAGGCAGACTGATAGCAGTAGCAGCAGACACAGGCAGCTGATCTGTGCTCCTGGTGGTGGTGGTATAAATTGTGTGCCTGATCTTCCCCAACATCATTTCTGGCCTATTAGTCTTCAGGATCCTGTTCCACTTGGACACTATAGTGAAGGGAAGGGGAGGACTCCCAGTGTCAGAGGAATGGTGTGGGCTCCCTTGACCGCTTTTATGGATACTCTCAAATATTTCCCCTACCACTCCGGCTGCTTCACCTTTACTGCTACTACTACTAACACCAACCACATCAAATTCAGCTGCAGAGTCTTCCTCCTCAGTTTCACAGTCACTAGTAACATAAAAATATTGTTGTTGATTACCCCCTTCCTCACTCCTAATGCCAACAAGCTACTGGACCTAAATAGTAGCACTGGCAGGACTGCTTTGGAATGGCAAGTATGATTTAGGGTCCCTTGCTGTCACACTTTGCATCATTTTCTCCTTCCCCCTCTGAGTACTTCAAGAAACACTAGCAGTATTGGTGGCAGCAGGGCAGCACGTCTAACAGCAGGCACAGCAATGGTGGTAGCAGAAGCATGAGCAGCATGTCTGGCAGCAGGTGCAGCACTAGTGGCAGCAGGGGCAGCACGTCTGACAGCAGGCTTAGCAATGATGGCAGCAGTAGCATGGACAGCACTTCTGGCAGCAGGTACAGCACTACTGGCAACAGGTACTGCACTAGTGGCAGCAGGTACAGCAATGGTGGTTACAGGTACAGCAGGGGCAGCATGTCTTGCAGCAGGCACAGGCAGCTGACCCGTCCTGCTCTCACTAGTACTGGCCTTCTCTTCCTCCCTTCCCATTAATTTCCCCAAGATCCCTAGGTGTCATTTAGGGGGACTGGACAGCATTGGTTCAGTACCGCTCACTTCCTCCTCCTCCTCAGACTCAGTGGACACATAATAAGGGTCCTTCCAGTTCTTCTTTTTACTGCTCATAATGATAGCAGTCACTATGATCTCTCCTTCCTCAATTTAACAAACAAATAACAGCAGAACAGCACAGCACATCTACCTTGTTCTGTAGTTGCTTCTATTGTGTTTCACTTCCTAGAATACATCATGTTTTTATAACGAAAAACAAAAACAAAGTAAATCAATGGGTGGAAACTTTCTAGCCACTGAAAAATTGGCAGGGAATTTTGGCCAATGGGCGAAAAACGAGAACATGTTTTCTTGCTATTTTAAAAGTGGATTTTCCAGAGAAGAAGCGGACAATAACGTGGTTCACTGGATTTTTCGCGGGCACACCGCAACAACTTTTGACCATCCCTAGTCTCTAGAAATAGGGCATCAGACAAGGTGCAGTATAATTTAGGCTTATCAGATTTATATTAATGCCTGTTTTGTTTACTTTTGAAGATTTATTTACTTATGTAAAGGTATATTATAGTTCTGGTTTCTCAGTTTAACTCATTAGACTTGTATTATTGACCACTTAGCTATTTCTCCTTTGCATATTTTGCATTATTTTTTTCGGCAAGCCTGAGGCCTGCAAACATTTTTTCTCATGGCTAGCATTGTTTGAATCATTTTTTTCAAGCTTATCTTTGATTTTAATATGTTGAATATTTAACTTTCTGTAAGCCCACAAACAAATATTTCTCAGACTTTTCTTTCTATAAAACTGTTTCTGTGCTTGCTATCCATTATTTTTAAATAAATAATTTAAAAAAATAGTAAGGTTACAACTCAGTCTGAATGTGACAAATCTGTATGGTGATGGATTTGTGTGTTTAATGTGTAGTTAAAAGCTACACGAAGTTCATGTGCGTTAGTTACAAGCCCACATTCTGGGAGCAAGTCCCATAGAGATATGCCACAAAAGTTGGCACTACCCCCACCACCAAAAATGTTGTATATTGCCACCCCAGCAACCCCTGAGTTGACCTGTGTTCAAACCTTTTGCTGCCTTCCTTTTTGCTTTGCTTCCTATCAGTGTTTTTGGCCCTAACTTTTAAGGGATTTTGACAGCCTCCACAGGAGAAGAAGGATAATCATTTATTGCACATGCAGCAGTAGCAACCATGGCTGCAATCAGCTTTTGGACTACAGCTTTATTAACACATTCCTCTACTGCTCCTACTCCTTCTATTCTCCCACTGTCCCTAGTCCATTGGACATTATTAAACCAGTGTGTATGTTAACAGTACAGAACATAACTGATTATGACTGATGTCTTGCCATTTACAAAATAGTCTATCTCTTCAAGTATCTGCTTGCCTCAGTCACAGCTCACGTCAGAGTTCCTATCTCTTTCACCCACCAGTGATACTACTTTTATCAATTTTATCCTTTTTTTATACTTTTTTAGTTTTTTATTTAATGTCCCTATCACCATTGACAGAAAAACAAGCAAAACAAATAAAACACAATAGCTGTGTAACCTCTTTTTTGCCCATACTGGAAGGAACTTTGGGTCACTGCTGCATGTGTCTTCTCAGTCAACCATACGAGTTTTTTTGGTACTTGTGGTAAATCTCCTTTGATTGCTTATCATACCCCCAGAATCCCCTAATACAGGGGACAGCCATCCAGAAGGAACTTGGATTACAGATATCTGACAGTCCTCTGTGAAATGCGACCCTGAGGGCTTCAGTCCGTTTCATAGGATAAAGTGCGAAACTCAATCGCATACTGAGCTACAATTCTAGATCCCTGACGTAGCTCCAGCAATGTGGCCTCTGCAGTAGCTCTGTGCCCAGGGACATCAAACACAGTCCAGAAAGCTGCAGTGAAGGCACTGGAGTCCTCCATTAATTGATAATTCTTCTCAACGAGAGATGAGGCCCAGGCCATTGCTTCGTCTTTAAGAAGGGAAATAATAAAGGCAACCTGAGAGTCATGAGTACCAAATGTCTGAGGCAGAGTTCTAAAGTGAAGCTGACATTGATTTAAAAAATCCCCTGCAGTCAACAGGGCACCTGAGAAGTGGTCAGGTAATGGAATTTGGGGTGGTTTCTGAAATAGGAGAACTGGAAGAAGCAACCCCAGAAGAAGCAGGAAAAGGAGGAATCTGGGGTGATATCGAAACAGAAGTGGAACGCAACATGTTCAGGATAGTGTCCAGTTTATGGTCAAGGGATTGGAGGGGTGAAGCATGGGCGGATAGTATTTGGTTCTGTAATTCCTGTCTGGACTGGATGTGAGATGCCTCTGCTAAATCCATCTTGGCTCGATATTACTGTCAGAATTTGATGCTAGAGCAGTATGAAATTAAAGGGAATATTTGGATCCTAGTGCTGGAGGTTAGAGACAGTTCAGAAAGAGTTCAGAACTATTGCAGAGTCTCTGAAGATAAGTGGAGAATTAGTAGGTCAAGGTGAAGTCGTAGAATAAAGTATTCTACTTCCAAGGGCTTGGAGGTGAAGTCATACAAAATAAGTATTCGACTCCCAGGGCTTGGCGGTAGAGTCGTAGGATAACGTATTTGACTCCCAGGGGCTTGGAGGTGAAGTCATAGAAATAAGTGTTCGACTCTCGGGGCTTGGAGGTGAAGACGTAGAAATAAGTATTCAACTCCCAGGGGAAGGGAAGTTGTAGGGTGTAGTCTTCGACTCCCCAACCCTTGACTTGTCGGATAGCTTAAACATGTATCGTTATTGCCCAAATGTGAAATAATTACACATTAGTGTATTAGATGGGTTACAGGTTATGTGGGTAAGCCCTTTTGTTCTATGAAAGTTTTGCAGGGTGCAATACTATCTTCATGTGAAATGTTAGTGTGGCGGGATTCTACATTCACGGTGGCTAGAATGGTTTCCTTTGGGATGGAGTGAAGGTCAGACAGTTTGTTTAAGATATTGATTATGTCCTGTATGCAAGTGGATGCTTTTTGATCAGTGTTTTCGGAATACTCTCAACCCAGTCAGATATATTGTCTGTGAGTATAAAAATGCAAAAGAAATGGAAGAAAAGGGGGTGTACCCTATGTGGAATCTTCTTTTACCAAATTACCACAATCATATACTTAGTGGTGATATACTCACTACATTTGTGGTTGAGGAAGTATATTCATAATCCTCAGCTATATGCAGAGAGATAGTAAGATCAAGGGGTGTAAATTGATGACCAAGTTTAACACTCTGAACTGTGGCCTGAACCATGATATTATTCCATACAATAAAAATATTTTGGACCCTTTGGGAGCCAGAAGGGTGCACAGTGTATTTCAAAGAGATGTGTTATGCATACCTGTGGTGCTTGGAGGGTCAACCCATACATTCAATAAACTTAGCCATCTTTGACTGCAGTAACAAACAATCTACACATTAACTTTACTGGGGCTATTCACACACAAAAGGGAAATAAACCTTGCACTATTTGGCCAGCTACAAAGAAATGCCTCCTCTGGATTTTAAATAATAATCATTTACACAGACATGGGGTATATTTTACCTCCAGTGGAATTCAAATTTAAAAATAATTTAAATTAATGTATAACCTGTCATGTATTTAATATTCAGACTTCATTTTAAACATACCTGAAGAAGGCACCTAAGTTGTCTTTAAAGCTTGCAGTCTAAAGCTACTGTCACCTGCTTAGCTGAGGACTACCTACTAACAGTACTTCCAGGTAGGCTGCTAGGGAGCGCTGGCTTGATTGCTAAGCTTGGGAGTTTGGTAGCCTTTCAGTGTGTTTTTTTTAAGCCAAAGTTGAAGTTAGAGTTTCTGGCCACAAAGCCAGATTTCTGATTCTGGTTGAGCTGGAACCTGGACAAGGATAAACACTCACTCAAACTATGACACTTAGAAGTATACTGGTGTGATGATGATACCAACAGCAGGAAAGAAGTAGGTGATAAGACTGGAGACAGTGAAAGGCAAGCAGAAAAACCCCAGTAGTTGTAGAATAAAGTAGTCAGACAATGTGGCAAGTGTAACATTGCCACCTTCTGGCTAAATAGAAAGTAGCAGGAAGTAATCTATCTTCAGTCAGGCATAAAATGTAATAGCAGGAAGCATTATTGGCTGGTGGGAAAATTACAATCAGTACACTGTGCAGAGTCCCGACTGGCTACAGAAAACAATTTAGCCACAAAGAAGAAGACTGCAAAAAGCAGAGATTCAGAGAGAAAACAGTTGGGCTAGGTGAAGAAGGAAGAACAAAAGCAACTAGACAAACAGAGGGAAAACTAATTAGCCTCAGAGAAGTCAACAAAGATGATGGGTACTGCCAAGAGAAGTGGAAGGCAGCTGGTAAACTGACAGGGAGATGATGGTCAGCAGTCAGATGGAGAGAGCACCACATAGCTGGCTAGGAACACTCTGCCTAATCACAAGGAAGGGAGAAATATAGCCAGTAAGACTGTATGGACAGACTATGGGAAACAGAGCAGAAAAACAATGTCAGTCAAGCCTAAGGTCAGAGAAAGAGAAAACAACCAATAAGTTAAAAGAGAAAAGGCAAAATCAGGTTGGAGAAGGAGCAATGGGTCAGAGACTAGTAAATCAGAGAAGCCAGGAAGGTATAATAGGGATAAGGCAAAATCAGATTGGAGAATGGAACAATGGGTCAGAAACCAGAGATCAGAGAATCCAGGTGAGGTACAATATGGGAAATCTGATTAGAGAATTCCAGAGCCAGTAACCAGGTCACAGACGAACTCAGAAAACAACAACAGTGACTATAGCAAAGGCTTGTTAGGCTACGCATTGGAGAACAGGAAGTGCCAAACTTTCAAAATGGTAAGGATATTACATCTCCTGGTTAAAGCAATACTTTTTTTCTTCGAGAAAGTTCACAAATTCCTTCTCTCACATATCTTCTGTCAATTATCCCTTACAGACTTTACTTCAGGGAGCCAGTGCCAAATTGGGATTGGGTGCACATGATTTTCTTTGGAAAATCATCTGCTTATTTATCATTTTATAGATAAAAGGCAAATATTATCTTTCCAAACTATACAAAAGGCCTTTGGATTACTTTCTAATTATGAAAATACTTATGACAAGCTAACAAATGTCATCAATTCTCATTCGGGAAGACGGGATTTTATGAGATCTCTCCCTAAGCACTGTGTCATGGTAATCAGGCAAAGAAGGACAGACACAAAGATAAAATAGAACCACCTTTATTTGAAATGTACAACGATAAGGTATAGCCCACACAACCCCAGACAAAGGATAATTGGACCCAGGCTCCTCCACAGGAGCTGCACACTGTGCTGTGCACTGCACTACTGTGAGCTACCGAGAGGTAAGAGGCTCAAGTGGAATGCCAGTATGAAGCAGCAATATGCGTAAGTCTCACTTCGGTCTTGCGTCTGGTGGCAACAAGAAGCAAGAGCAGGCCAGAGCCATGGAACACGGAGACTACAGTTCAGGCAAGCTGGAGTGCATTGAGCAAGCAGGCAGCCAGAGCCACAGGTCAGACAAGCCAGGGACTACACGGAGCGAGTAAGTAGCCAGAGCCAGAGGTCAGAGAACCAGGGACTACAAGGAGTGAGTTAGTCAGCCAGAGCCACAGGTCAGAACTGATGTGGGTAGTCAGACAAGCTGGGGTCATACACAGAGAGAGTTAGTCATCCAGAGCCACAGGTCAGAACCGATGTGGGTAGTCAGACAAGCTGGGGTCATACACGGAGCGGATTCTCAGATAGGCACGGGTCACAACGGAGCACAAAAAGAACTAGCAGAAACACCACGTAAGGGCAATGACTCCTAACCCCAAGGAGGTTAATAAAGGAGCAGAAGGAGGTGGGACCCAATTAGGCAAAACAGAATAGGCCCATAAACAGGCGTCCGTGCCAGTGCCTGTTTCATGACGTAAGCCAAGCGGAAGTACCCGCAATCATGCCAGCCGACACACACAGAGGAAGGGAGCACAGAATAACTTCGGCCTCTAAGGGAGACTGTGATAAATTGTTTTTCTAGGATATATAGGACTTGATTTAAAAAAGTACGGTAAAACTACCATTAAGTCAAAAAAGGCCAATATATATCAATGTCTGACTTACTTAGTATTCAATACGTAGGCAATCAGAATGACTAACGAGCATAGGCCCAAAATTCATGTAGCTTAAAAACCTGCATTGCACCTTTTTTCACCTCACCATACTTCTCAATCAGTCAAATATGATGATTAAGTCAAATGCCAAGAAAAAAGATACTGGTCAATGTTATCTAGCGACTCTGAATGTTGTCAACACAAGTTCTAACCCACAGCCAATCACAGCATACCAAAGATTCAAATACATTAAAATACACCAAAATAACTGACATACCTTGTCTGTGTTTCAGGTTTGGACAGCTATAGCACATGACCCAGTAGAGGAGCATAATAATAGAATGAAAGACAGAGGAACAAAGGTAGAATGAGTTGGGAATGGAGAGAGTTGGCACACCTATAGCGATACACCTTGGCATATTTTCCATACATGCATATAAACACAAACACATATATTTTTTGTTTACAACACAATGCACAACGTTATCTTTTATTTTGACAGTGTGAATCAGTAAGTGAAAGGGAGTCACAGAGAGTGAGTGTGATCGAGTGTGTCTATGAGGACCTGTGTGAGTGCCTGAGTGTGAGTTGTTCATGATGGCAGCGAGAGGAGAAGTTTAGAGAGGGATGGGGAGAGGAGCAGGAGAGGAGGAATATCCAGTCAAAGAAGGAGTGGGAGAGGGAAAACAGCTGGGCAGAGAGGACCAAGGAGAGGCACACAGAAAACAGGGGCAGCTGTGACAGTGGGATGAGGGGTATATCCTGGGGAGCACCACACACAGTCATGGTCAACTCAGGCAGAGCATTAAAGCCACAGCTCTGATACTTTCCAGGCTGGGGCTGAAGATGAGAGGCTGTGGTACCCCAGGTACACCTGCCAGGAGAACAAGGCCCTCATTCAAAGCATCTTGGAGAAGGAGAGTATATTGTACAAGAGAAAGAGTCTGTGGCCTGGACCTCAGCAGACTAAACGCTGTCTCCAGCTGCAGTCGGACTATCTATTAAGAAGCAATGTGGTGATTGTAAGAGGTTGGTGAAGAACAAGATGGTGAACATTCCATGCACACCCGAGGCACTGGAGATGGTCCCCATGTCCATATCACCTTCAACCCCTAGGAAGAGATTTTGAGAGACAATCTGTTGGCTACCACTGTTGAAGGAGTCCCTTGATTATCTGACATTGGGGAGGACAGCACCCTCCAAACTACCTGTAAGTGCATCATTCCATAACTAGACACCACACAAACCCTTATACCTACTAGAGCCCAACACATGGACAGCTAAACATATAGCCAGCATTGATCCACACAACTGCACCAACGCATAACTGAGACAGTTCAAATAAGGACAGAAAACTTGACAATCCAAGCAGAAATGGGAAGGCTCAACTAGGCCAAATAGTGTCCAAGTCCCAGTTTAACCTCATCGTTGTTGTGTTGATATTCATACCCACTGCATACATACAATGCTTGCCATCATGTTGTCATATAAAGGTCTGTTATGTTCCTCCACAATGTTACACATGGAGCCAAAGGGAGGTCAGCACCTAACCCCTTGAGTGCTAGGGGGATAAGCAAGACTTTGTTACAATATGCATTGGGCACCCTTCTGGCACTCAAATGGTTAACAGAGGACAAACACAACAGAGTTACATTGCATATGTCCACAGAGGTCAGTTCACACAATACAGTTCTAATGAGACATACTGATTGTGTGTACAACACATAGGCCACAAACTCAAAAACACCAGGGCCCCAATGCTAATTAATGCACAGTTGAAAAAACAATGACAAATAAGTGGAAAAATGTCTTGCTTATCATATGTATCCTGAGGAGTGGGAATGGCAGGGAGGAATGTGTGTTTTAAGGCATTAGTATTTTAGCGTTCGAGGCCTATGTGTTTTACATGCAGTCAGTTTGTCTCAGTAGATGGTTAATCTTTAGTTATCACATGTATCCTGAAGAATGGGGATGGTAAGGAGGTATTCCTTGCCATCCCCACTCTTCTGGATACATATGACAACCAAATCTCAGCCACTAGAGGTTGTTTACATCAATGTATAGGATCTTGCCAAGATCAGCAATCAGTGAGTACCAGGATGGTATCCCATGGATTGCAATGCCCCTCCTGGTTCACATGTTAGTGTCATCATCTTGCATCAATCTTGTCATAGCTAAAGTGATTAATCACACCATCACATTTCCCCACATAGCATAAATGCCTGCAGCACGAGAACAGTGAGGAGTTGCCCTGTGACATCCCCCCCCCCAGTGACTTACCCCTTGAGAAGCCACAAGATGGGACAAGAAGGTGGTCACCACCAGCACAACCTCTACCAACCATGGAGTTCAGCAGGTCACCCACAGCCATCACCGACTGGATGTCTCCTAGGAGGTGGATGTCTTCCTCCACTTCAGCATAATATTGGATGGCCCAACCACCACCACCTCCACTGGGAAGGCTCCAGATGCCTAGTATGGTCACAGCAAAACATTATGCTGCAAGAGGCCCCATTGCAAGATGACACTCATCCACGTGGATGCAGCAGGAGCCCACCTGTGGCCCCACACCCAGCTGGGAATGTATGACCCATGGCCACTGGATTATGAACATTTGGGCCTGATTGGGGAGCCACAGAGCCTTCAACAGCAAGAGGAAATCCCACATCCACCAAATCTGCAACCAGAGGGCCATCCATCCTTGTTAAGTTTAGAGTCTATATATGTCATGAGGGCACAGCCATTCACAGGCTCCACTCATGCTGGGCCCCAGCCAACAGAACCACAACACACCTCACCCCCCCCACCAGTCAAACCCAGAGAGGAGTTGGAGGGAACCATTTCCTAATAGAAGAAGGCAGAGGATGTTGTAGAACCACCACCAGCCCATGAGAGTCCAACAACTTTGGCCACATCCCCCTCCACCAGTAGGCACAGCATGGTAATAGAGACAGAGTGCCTGGTCATCCAGAGGAGGCAGCTCAGGGACTTCAGGAGAAAGAACAGATACTTTTAGAGGTTGCAAAGTGATTCCCATAGAAACACAACCAACTCCATGTCCTTAAACACAGCAGGCAATTTTGATACAGGGCTAATGGACACGATGGGCCAGATGCTCATGGAAATGCATGAACACAATTGCAGGGAAAATATGTGGATGGAGAGGGACCATCAATCCACAACCACCTTCCCCTCCAGTGTGACCCCTGCACCAACCCTAAGAATCCCCAGAGTCGCAAAACACTCTAAGAGGGTATCCACCACTGCAGTTCCTTCAAACGTTCCCCCCAAAAATAAATAAAAAGCCCCATTTGTGATGTTTGTCTGTGATTTTTTTTTCTATAAGGTTAAGTGGCAGAGATGTCTCCAATGTATTGCAAAGCAATGCAGTGAACACAACTCATACACATAGTACTTGGTTGCAAGGTGTTTTCCTCCTCAACAAACCTTAGTGAATTTCTGCCATAATCCGCTTACATCAATACATTACCAACTTCATGCTAGGTCTCCATTCAATCAGTAGACTCATGTGATTCAGGCCATGTATAAAGGATACAAAGCCCACAACTATAGTTCATTTGAAGATATGGCTAATTCAACATCAATATCAACAGGCACATATTGGATATCTATAAAACAAATCAGAGATGCTCAGCAAGGCTCATGAGCTTGTAAGGGTATGCAAAAGCTCACACCCAGATTGCAATCTTTTAGCTCACAAACACCTACACAGAGAGAAATATTCTGAAGCATATCATACAGGTCCTACTAAATTACAGTCCAGACATGAAATGTCAAACAAATCTACTTTGAACAAGAGAACCAATTAACCCCAGACATACAGTTTTGGGCTTGTTGGTCTCTTTCAGTGAGGTAGGCACTTGTGAGGAAGGGATTCACTTCTGGATTCCATTCCCTTAGGGTGACTAACCATAAGAGCAATTTGCATATATATAGAAGTCAGAGATGCTCAGCTAGGCTCATGAGCTTGCAAGAGTATGCAAAAGCTCACTAGGACTGTGTCCTCATGCCCAAAGTGCAATCTCTTTTATCTTGCAAAGGTCATGCACAAAGAGAAATATTCTGAAGCATATCATACAGGTCCTTTCAAATGACAGTCCAGACACGAAATGCCAGACAATTCTTCTCTGAATAAGGGAAACAGCTAGACACAGACATAAACCTCAGCCTTATTGGGACTCATCAGTGAGGTACATCTGATCTTTCTAGGCACTGTTGTGCAAGAGGTCCACATCTGGATTCCCCCATTACCATTAATTTGATTAACTGTAAGAGCAATTTGCAAAATGCCATACACAGAAAATAAATATTCTGAAGCATATCATACAGATCCTGCCAAATGGCAGTCCAGACATGTCTTCTCTGAGCAATCTCTTTTTGCGCACAAATGCCATACACAGAGAAGAAATATTCTGAAACAGGCAATGCTTCTCTGAACAAGGGAAACAGCTAACCCCAGATGTACATTTCGGTCTTGTTTGTCCTCATTGAGGAGATGCAGCTGATCCCTCTAGGCACTTGTGAGCAAGGGGTCCACGTCTGGATTCCCCCATTGTCATTTTGGTAGGACCTGTATGATATGCTTCAGAATATTTCTCTGTGTAAAGCATTTGTGAGGTAAAAGAGATTTCACCCTGGGAGCAAAGACACAGTCCCAGTGAGCTTTTGCATACCCTTGCAAGCTCACGAGCCTAGTTAAGCATGTCTGCCTTCTTTTATATATATGCAAATTGCTCCTAGGGTTATTCACCCTAAAGATAATGGGGGGGGATCCACATGTGGACCCCTTGCTCACTGGTGCATAAAGAGATTGGTTGTACCTCACTGTTGAGTCCTAACAAGGCTGACATCTATGTCTGGGGTTAGCTGTTTCTCTTGTTTAGAACAAAATTGTTATTTTGACAAGACCTGTATTATATGTTTCAGAAAATGTTCTTCTCTGTGTATGGCATTTGTGAGCTAAAAGAGTTTGTACCCTGGGCACGACAACACAGTCCCAGTGAGCCTTTATGCAAATGGCTCTTAGTTACCCTAAGGTTAAAGGGGGAATCCAGATGTGGACCCCTTGCTCACAGGTGCATAGAGAGATCAGATGAACCTCACTGACAAGACCAAAAAATGGCTGAAACTTATGTCTGGTGTTAGCTGACTTTTTCTACATATTGGATAGGGATGGGCTTCCTTTATTATGTCTAACAATACAGTAAAGCATAAATATGTTTGTATGTTACCAAAATGCATTGAAGACTTCTAGAATCACCCAAAATGTACAGTTAGCATGAAAACTGGCTACTGAAGAAACACAGCTGAACTGCTCATGGGTTCTCCAAAAGGTATTTTATCTCTGAGGAAGAACAGTTTTACTGTACATGTTTTCCACCTGGATCTTAGGCAACACATACACATGGAGTATTCTGTTAATATGTAAACGGTTCATTAGAGGTTGCTATCAACTTCAAGTTTAACATTGCATCAACACCAGCAGTAAAGAATATCAAGGGGAGAGCTTCATGGGCATGAAGTCAATGCTTCATAATGATCAAGTGGACATTCCTTTGTTCCATAAAGAGTTATGGTATGGATGCCAGTGGGAAGGGTTTACAGGATTTGGAACTGCACTGTCTGTCTGTCATGCAACAGATTAACCATCATTATCCCATTAACTTTTTGCTTTCTGATGAGTACCCAACCTATTGGTTTGCAATGGGTTGTCTACCCCTCTGGAACCCAGTAGGTTAGGAACAAGGGTATGCTAACTAGCCATATGTGTATGTGACCGGGACACTGGATCGAATCACTATAAGACCCATGAAGGTGTTGGTGTGCCAAGGTCATGGTGCTGTACACACACAGGTCAGCATGGTGGCTTTGCAACCTGACTCCCATATAGTTACTCTGATGCGGTAGAAAATGCAGCAAAGTAAATTCATCTCTATGCTGCTCCTTTAGGCTTTACACATATATTGTTCTCATGCTAACTCCAATACCTCTTTAACCCCTGGAATGACAGGGTGATATCCAATGCATTGCATTGGATACCCCTCTATTCTGTGTTGTTTTCTGTCAGTTTAATCTAGGAATATGATGAACATGGGCAATGTGTTATACCTTTGTTCACTTGGGGGAATAGATGCTCTCCTAGAAGTGGCTATGTCATCATGGCTGAAGGAATGGCAAATGCCAGTTGAAGTCACACTCTTAACATGACACATCCATGGACTAGCTGCTGCATGGGTTAGATACTGTAGCAACTAGGTGTTGTAGCAACTAGATGTTGTAGTAGGCAATATCAGGGCTGTGTATGTCAGTCATACTGTTGGATAAAACAGATAATTATGTGTTGGGTGAGTGTGTTTGCACACATTCCCAAAAGCTGGTCATGTATTTACATGGATTGTGTTTGTTTTTGTGTGATACTCATGGCTAAAGTGGTCTCTGATGAGCCTGTCTCATATCTGCTCCCCTTTCAGAGCCTCCTCATGCTGTGTATGTGGAACAGATACCTCCACAATGGATAGTGAGTAGTGGCTCATCATCTTCCACTATACATGTGTCCAAGACTATATTGTGTAGTGTGGCACATGCCAAGATAATGTTGCATGCCTTGCCTGGTGCATATTTCAGAGCTCCCCCTGAGTGATCCACTCGCCGGAATCTAGATTTGAACAGATCAAATGTGCACTCAGTGGCATTCCTTGTTTAGATGTGAGCCTGTATATTTCTCTCAGAGGGCCCAATGGAAGAATGATATAGGTGTATCACTTTCTCTCACATTTCTAGAAAAGCTTTGGTTGTTGAAACTAACTTTACACTAATATCAATGAACTATAGAAACCAACTCTTTCTCTTAACATGTATTAATAATTTATGTTGGAGATGCAATAAGAACTTAGGTAAATTGATACATATTTGGTGGTCCTATTCACTAGTTTTGCAGAAGTTCAGACAGCGTACTAACATCAAACTTAAAAAAAAACAAAAAACAAAAAAAAACAATATATGCTTTTTTGTGTGTCTTCTATTTCAGATCTACCTTCTTCGTATACAGTGTTCAGCTATTATGGTGATCTTCTTCTCTCTGTGTCTCTCTCTTCCTTTCCAATACTTTCTTATTTTGGTTCTTCTACCTGTTTTTCTTCCTTTTTCCTCACACATTGCACTTACTCTGATTTGCATGCTCCTGTACTTAATTCCATTATATTGTACAAATGGAATAATATGTTTAAATTGTAAACAAATAGAAGTTTAGCTAGCATTAGATGATTATTTTGACATCTAAGTTAATGGAATAAAACAGTCTTGCTGTATCTGATTGTATTATGTATCTTTTTATGTCTAGTTAAATCTCTTATCTTGTAGACTAGAAAAGAGCTGGTCGGAGTAATATTTTCAGGAAATATATATATTCTATTGCTTTTTGTTTGTTTGTTTGTTTGAATATGTCATGTTATGGATAAAACTTAATAAAGATGTATCTTTAAAAAAAATCAGTAAGAAAAAATTTTATCTTACATTTAGTTGATTTTATATTTATTAACTGTATTTTGTATTATTTTTTTTATTAATTAGATGTTTTAGTTTGTTTGAAAACTACTTGCACCAAAAGACATAAAATAAAGGGATTAAGTCAGAGTATATTCTAGTCAGTCTTAGAAGCGCTAATAAGTGCTCATATAAGGGCTTGTGCTTGAAGTATGGCATTCAGTATTGACTGTGTTAAAATTTTAAATTAAGGACTAGCGGTCCCGAGAACATACCTTCTTTTAAGGATCGATTTGATGCATGCCGACACGCTGGCACACATTACGCTTTATGTGTACTGGCACACCAAATGGCGGTGCGAGAGAGAGACCACTCCTGTCATGGAGTGGTCAATTTCAGTCCCCATTTTTACTTACTGTGTTCCTGCAGGATCGCTGTTAGTAAAAAGTATGTGACATGCCAGGACCATCACCGGTCCCTAAGGTAAAAAAAGCATGATGGTCCTGGCATGTAATAAGCTTGTTAAGGGGTTAACAAATAACTAGAAAAAATGATTTTACAGTTGTGAAAAAAATGAATTTAGTTATTGGAATATTTTTATAATTAAAATTTTAATTGAGAATAACAGTGCACAAATTTACAATAGTAGCAATACAGAGAGCTAATGACAATGACTTCATAGGAACACACTGGTGTATAGCTTGTATCGTAACAATGGAAAATCAAAACCATTGGAACAATTAACATGTATCCTAGTGAGACATTGCCACCAAAGAGTGGAGGGTAAAAAGGGATAGGAACACAGGAGGGAAAGGTCAAGAGCAAAGTGAGACGTACAGTAGAGATAATGTGAGGAAAGTAGGTAAAATAACAAAGAAGAGAAATAGAGAGATAGGGCTACAACAAGAGAAAAGGATAGTTGCAGAGTGTCACTGAAAGAGAAAGGAGTGAGTGTTAGATAGGACTGGCATCCAAAGAAAAGGGTCAGTGGGAGCAGCTCATAGAACCAATAAGAAGAGCAACAATGTTGGGAAAGGAAAGCAGATCGATGTAAAGTAAAGAATGGACAGGAGTAGTCAAGCAGGAAAAGACAGAGGAGGGAAGAGTGCCGAAGAGAAGTTTGGCTCCCCTCTCCACCACCCCCAATAGCAATTGGAATTTATTGTTCTTGTTTTCCATAAATGTACCTGGTCTCTGTTGCTGTGCCAATAAACACACAAGGGGCTGTGTGACTGAAGGAGGAATGGTGCTTCAGGTTATTGCTTTCAGACAACAAGTTATTTTGAGCAAGAAACACATCTGATAAAGCAAAGAGGATGAAACTCAGTAGACTTTGATGGCTGATTATAGAGTTAAGGATTACTTTTATTTTGAAATAATACAAATCATAACAAAGTTATATCTTGTGTACAGCACAACATCTATTCATTTTAAATGCAAGGTGTTTTCAGTATTTTAAATGCACAAAAGCTAAACTTTTGTGAAGGTTTCCTGGGGAAGTTTAATTGTTTAAGGGGGTGGAAGTGGGAAGTGTTGATTGCTTATATAGAGAATGTACTAAAGCTAAATTATCTGCTCCAGGAGTAGGTGTTCAGCAGAGAAAAACTGGTCCACGATCTGAATCTGTAAGAGTATTAATTTATTTATAGAACACAAAAGGGAAAACTACAGGACACTTTTAATAACAAATGCAAGTACTTTATTTAGAGATCATGTTTATGTTTGTTTTATGCCAAATTTTAAAAGAATATTATTGGACAATAGCATGCACAAAACCATGTACATCCATGCCTTTTAAAAAAACATTATCTATTTTTTTTCTGTCAAACGTAAAAACTCTTTACCTAACTATACTCAGGTGCCAATAGTATTTGTAAAAATCAAGAAAAGAAGTGCACACACTCTGAATGTAGGATTATCAGAAAATATCAACATGTAACACCTTCACCACACACCCTTTGGGTGGTTACTCAGTTCCTGGAGAGGCTATTATGGACTCCCATTATAAGTCCTAGTATAGACCCCAGTACAGTCACTAGATGGTGGTCTCATTCAATATTTCTCAGTGATCTCACATATAAAGGGATAAAACATATATACAGGGGAAACCTCTAAGTATCTTCAAACTATAAACCACAACCATGAGATACCCTAATATAAATGGGGTAGAGAAACAAACACTGCCTCTGGTGATTGAATGAGGTTCCTGGTAATCAACCCCCGGGTTGGGCAAGTACTGGAATGCTGTAACCTCCAAGTTAGAAAGAGATGGAGATATTTGTTTATGGAAATAATCAATCCAAACTATTATCTATGATAGATGTATTTAATAAAAAAAAAAATAAAAGTCTATCTCTCTAATCATATGCAGATAGAATGACACCAAATGCATTTCATAATAATACATTATTTCCCCAGGGACTGGCTTCAAAGGAACAACAGACAAATCTGGACCATTTATCACCCAGAGGACAGATACTCAAATGGATTGGAACAAATTCAGGTACAGCCAGCCCATAGCAACTGGCTTAGAGCAATGACTTAAGTAAGAACTCCTCCATTCCATTCCATTGTACCAAGCAGGAACTAACATCTCATGTAGCTAGGGATGGGTGAAAATGTTCGCCTCAAACTGAAATTGGCGAATAATGGAAATTTCCGCTTGGCAAATAATTTCCCGCAAAAAGTGCAGGTTTTCCGCTTTTTCCCGCCTTTTCCTCCCATTGAAATCAATGGGAAGAAATATATTTCTCTACCACACAAAAGTTTTCTACAGCCAAATAAAAGGATGTCAGCCTCTCAAAGAAGCCATTCTGTGTTTGTGAAAGGAGAGAGCAGCACGTTTTTGAGCTAGAGGAGATGGGCAAATAAAGGGGAATTGAAGCTTAGTTTAGAGAGTCATTTAGGTAGGACATTTGTTCTCTGTACTAGGGGAGTCTGGGGGCACTCTAGGGGTTAAGAAGGGAGGAAGGAGGTTGACTCCCAAATACGCCAAAATTCCATGGGACTGACTGGTAAGACACAGGCAGCTAGGGACCTATTTGCTTGCTGATCTTGCTGTTATTGTCTCAAGTTATTTTTTTATTACTTGACATCATCATGAATATGTGCCAGTGTCACTTAAGCAGGAAGTTAGTGTTGTGGGCAAAAGACAAATGCATTCTGCATGCTAACACATTTTTTAAGCTGTATGTTGCTGTAGGACTCACAGCTTTTACTTTCAGCCATTTATTTCTAACTTCAGCCCTCAGAAGAAGTAATATTACAGTTGGAAATGTAGCACCTATATGAAATATAGGTGAAAAATGTGTTAACATAGGTGGAAAATGTGTTAACATAGGAGGAAAATTTGTTAAAATAGGCGAAAAGGAAGACATTTTTGCATAGGAGGAAAGGCAAAATTTATCGAGGGAAAAGTGAAAAATTGACAAGTTTTGACAAAAAGTCATGCGGGAAATTTTTCACACTTTTCGCCTACCTCTACATGCAGCTAAGTTTAAGTACAATGTGTGGCCTTGTACAAACTACAGTTAACATAGGGTCACTACATGCATATAAATAAAATACCATAATGTGTAAAATACTAAACCTATAATAAACATAACAGAGTATAATACTAGTTGTAGGATGAGGAAGGAATTAAGACAATATAGACTGGAGGTACAGAAATGCAACAGTAACAGATTTTCATGCTGCCTAGCTATTAGCCACTAGCATTGGACTCACAGGCAATACAATACTGCTATGAGTGGCATCAAATAACAGATGACGACAGTGAGTACACAGGACTTTGGATTTGGCATAATACCTGTGCTTTCCAAACAGGGCTCAACCAATGGATGGCAACAATGAGTAAACAGCACTTTGGATTTGGGATGGCAGTACAACTGTTCATATAGGCAGAATCATCACACTTCTCCCAACCTAGAAAAAGAGGGCAGATTGAGGTGGTCTTTTCCAGAATCAACAACTCTATCTGAAAATATAAAGTCTTGATTATCGGGAAAGGCTGTCGGCATTTCCATGTGCACAACCCTCTCTGTACTGCACATTCAAAACTGTAAGGCTGGAGAAAGATGCACCACCACAGCAAGCAGCTATTTTCAACAGAGACCTGGTTGAATCAGCACATTGGGTTGCTGGTCTAAGGGCCTTCTCACTCAGCTTAGTGCGTGTTCTTAGTGATACCAAGGTAACCATCATCTGGCTAATATGGAACTCCCTATACCAAGCCTTCCAATGATACCAGATTTTCTTCTTAGTCTTGGCTGCTCAAATATTCTTTCTAACTCCAGCACATAGGGGATTACTGGGGCCTCTTCTGAGATGCACCATACTTCCTAATACTCCTGTCAGGATTCTGTCCTCTCCACAGTCTGGTGCAGTACCTCACAGTGCCACTACCTTCTCTTGGTGCTGTGGTAGGCTGCTGTTATCTAATTACAGAGGCCTGATTTTGTTCCCAGTTTGCAATCACATCCTTCCCAATTTAGTGCAGTCTCTTCCTTTGCTGTGGGCCATATTATAACAGTTTAACTGGTCAGTTCAGTTCTGTTCCTTGAGCCAGATGTATCCCTGAGTTCCTGATTTGGCAGTTGCGTTCCTGTATTCCTGAATTGGCAATTGCTCTCCTGTGTTCCTGAATTGGCAGCTGAATTGGCAGTTGCCTTCCTGTGTTCATGAATTGTCAATTGCTCTCCTGTGTTCCTGAATTGGCAGCTGAATTGGCAGCTGCCCTCCTTTGTTCCTGTTTCAGGTGCAGGCTGATGCATTCCTTGTGTTCCAGTGCAGGCTAATGCACCCCTCTTGTTCTAGAGCCTGGCTACTCCTTGTGTTCCAGTGCAGGCTGATGCAATTCTCCTGTTCCAGAGTCCAGCTAAACCCCTTGTGTTCCGGAGCCCAGCTAAACCCCTTGTGTTCCAGAGCCCGGTTAAACCCCTTTTGTTCCAGAGCCCGGCTATACCCCTTGACTTCCAGAGCCCAGCTATACCCCTGGAGTTTCAGAGCTGACTTTGTCCCTGTTCTCAGAAGCCCTGTCACCCCTTTGCCCAGAGCTAGCTGTCCCTAGTTTGTCCAGAGGTCCTGTCCTTTTTTGTTTCATTGTATGTTTTGTTGTGCAGTATTATTTAATGTTCCATGTATGCATATGTATTATACATTGGTGTTCCCCTTACTTGTGTGTGTGCTGGTTTATTTGCTCCCTGGGTTTACTTTATTTATTTACTTTTGCTGTTGTTGGTCAGCAAGGAAATTTCCAACCACCACGTGGAGTCATGGAATAATTGTTGAGGCCACTTGGGACTGAATTGGAAATGGCTTTAAACTTTTTTTCCTTCCTCTAGCCCAGCAGGGGTGATGTGGCATACGGATATACGTGCCATCTGTAAACAATCTTTTTATTTGGCTCTACATACATTTTTTCATTTTCATAAATCCTGTCTTTTTTTACATTCAGCAAATCTTATGTCATGCAATATATATAATTGGTGGGCACATCAAGCATACTGATATGTACTTTTTAAATTCTTTTTTTGATAGGAATAGAAGGGTGCAAGAAAGATGAGTGTTTTGTCTTGTTTTATACAAAAGATAGTTTTGGCTGTGATTTATATACCTTATTGTTATCTTGCTTAACACACTGTAGCCAAAAAATGCCCTGCCAAGAAACATTGTTTGAAAGTGTGTAACTAAATAAATGTATAAAGTAAACGTAAAAATTGACTCAGCTCAGCAGCAGCTGCATTCACACAATTTATTAAAAAAAGGAAAAAAGGAACAAAAAAAAATCTTAATAAAAATAATTTACTCTCTCTGCTAACAGGTGTTCATATTCTGCAGGATGCATTGCATTCTGTTATGCCGTGCTTCCCGTTTGTCTCCTCAACTTTACTGTGCGTAGACATTGCACCACATAGAGTGTAATAGGTGGACACAAATTGCTATATTCATGTCTGCACATAATTGTTGTCTGGAGGGGTTAATGGTAATGGCAAAGGGATTTGGGGCTGAGTGGGAATGTTTTGGATGAGTGTGGAAGGTGGATCTGGGAGGGGAGCCACTGGTGGTGGTGGCTGCAAAGGCTGATGGGGGATCACTGCAGCCAACATGGTATTCTTACTATTGGAGATTGTCTTGAGTCCATGTTTTTGAAGACAGGTAGTAGGAGTACCAGCAGGGTCAGCACCAGCAGCAGTGGCATTTCCTCTCTTTACTGTACTTTCACACAACATTCATAAATCATTTGTATTTCCCTGCACTATTCCAGATCCCGGGGAGAAATATTCCCACACCTAGGACTTCAGTGCATGAGGAGGAGATGATGTTCTTGTATCTGAAACACCTGCTGCAGTAAATCAGTCTGACCCAGCACATGAACTTTGTGCTGTGCCTCTCTGATTCTCTGCTTCCACCTCTATAGCTGCTGTCACTATTCCCAGCTACCACAATATCTTCAGGCCCACTTATAGGATCCTGCCCCTCTTCCTACCAATTCACAGAATCCTGCCCCTCTTCTTTCCTACTCACAGGAACAGGGTCCTCTTCCTCCTGGCAACTCACAGGATCCTGCCCCTCTTCTTGCCCTCTTGCACATCTTCTTACTCCCCACTAACAGGATTCTTCACTATATACTCCTGCTGCCGACTTATAAGAAGGTCTATGTTGACTGCAACACTCACTTCTGATTGTAATCTGTCTTCCAAATCCTCACCTCCCCCTTCTCATTTTATTCCCTGTCTGTGGCACTCCATGCTCACCTGGTAAAAAAAGATTTAGAGTATACCGAAGGGTTCGGAGGAATCATCATCAGTGCCAAGTCTCAAAATTTCCACTTGCCACTAGCCAATGGCGAGTGAAAATTTAGCCCTGGTGAGTAGAAGTTCAGCCCTGGTGGGTGTGTTTTGGCTTGCAGTGGCAAGTAACTTTTCAGGTCTGGCTAGTAGCAAAGGACTTAAAATAAAAGCCCTGATCAGTGCTATGTGGGTCGCTTGATGATAAGGGCAATGCACCTGGAGTCACCACCATTTTTGGTGAGATGGCAGTGGCTGGGGTTCCACAGAAATGCTGCTGCTGTTGGTGGCAGTAGCAATGTCACTGCTAACAATTGGTGAATCTCCTTATTTCTTGGCAAGTGAGAGAGCACTCTGATTTAGCTGTGGCCTAATGTCACCACTCGCCTGTGTTCCCATTTCTGCCCGGCCACAAGAGGTTCTTCCAGGTTTCGGCTGCGGTCCTGCCACACATGCGCAGTACGCATCTGCCTTCCAGCTGGGCGGCTGCACATGTGCCTAGCCCGGAGCTCTACTGGGCAAGCTTCCCCTATCCCGCATGACTCCTGGGCGAGCCCACCTTCTCTGCATCTTCCATTGGCTGCCTTCCATATTTAAAGGGGCTAACCCAGGCATGGGGTGCCTGTTCAACGAGCTTCTATTGTGCCTCATTTGGATTCTGCTCTAGCTTGCTATTGACCCTTAGCTTTATTCCAGACTACGGCTTGTCTCCAGTCCCTGGCTTGACCCTTGGCTCAGTTCCAGACTACGGTTTGTCTCCAGCCCCTGGCTTGACCCTTGACTCTGTTCCAGACTACGGCTTGTCTCCAGTCCCTGGCTTGACCCTTGGCTCTGTTCCAGTCTACAGCTTGTCTCCAGTCTCTGGCTTGACCCTTGGCTCCGTTCCAGACTACGGCTTGTCTACAGTCCCTGGCTTGACCCTGGGCTCTGTTCCTGACTAAAGTTTGTCTCCAGTTCCCAGCTCTGACCTTTGGCTACACTCCTGATTCATCTCGTCTCTTGCCCTCTCTACTAGACCTCCTGTAGTCTGACTCGCTTGTGCCTTCCATCCGGTTTCCAGCTTATCCAGTCGGCCTGGTTCTTAATGGTACCCAGGGCACTGCCATCCTGGTTGCACCCTAACATAAATGTCAAGAATTCACAGGACTTAGAAGGGGTGCAAGAGAGTATCTTTAATGGTCAACGTTTCGGCCAGACAACACAGGCCTTCCCCAGGACAAAATTCATGTGTCAAACGGTGCCCTTTAAACCTTTGCCGTGATCAAGAGCCAATTCTGGCGTTCGGAGCCATCTATGACATCATTTGCAATATAACATTGCTATTGGTTAATGTACATATCAGTGTAATCATGAAAGAAAACTTGTAACAAAGTTAACTTGTGACAAGGATAAAAACACAAACTGACATGTTTATGTAGCATATTGACGTGTGTGCAGCATAATATCACTGCAGCCCTAGTACCTTCATCCGCGGTCATCCCGCTGTGGGACACCAGTACATCACAAAGCTTTTTTGCATAGAATGGGACTCGAGGATGAGGATGCCGGGTGATTGGTCCAGAGTGCCACAGCAACACTGTTGCAACGCACACCTGATATGCCATGGCAACCCATGTGATACAGTAGTGAAATACAATGTTCATATGAAACAAACATAATCATGCCCACAATAGGTTACTACGCAATATCCACGTCTTAACTAAAGAAAGTTAGAAATGTTAGTACATTGCCAAACATATAACAGATGATCCAAATAACAGATGATCCAAAATAACAGGGACCTCAAATGGGAAAAAAGGCCCATATGAGTGATGCACTCTAGAGTCATACTCCATTAAGGAGGGCTATAGCAGATAAGCTGTTCTTAACAGTCTAAAGTGACTAGTTTATTGATTAAGAAGTCCAAAATATCCACAGATGGCAATGATGATAGGTGTGCGTTAACACTGGGATCTAGTTCATTAAATGGGATCTGTATTAGATCATCATCCCAAAGGTGCTCAGGAGAAGGAAAAAGAGGAGAAAATTAGTGTGTGAATTGTCAATACCATATAATGAAAATCAAACACCTTAGACACCATATCCGCTAAGCAGTGCTAATACCAATCAAGTCAGAGGCTCACACACAGCACAGTATGACAAATAGACATTCAAAAGCCCCACAGTCCACCAGGGCAAATCAACAACAAATTGTAAAAGGCCGGCCATTAGGTCACCTAATATCTGGGCAATAAATATATCACAACCAGGACAAAAGGAGCTTCTCTGCAGCATACGATAGATATTGGTCTATGAATGGCATTATCGGGGGAGGTGTAGAGCATACACTGGCCTTATTGCCTATTATGTGTAGAACCCACCAGTATAAACCACCATGTAAGTATTCAGCAAGCCATCTCCAGGTGCACCAGGCATTATCCCTATCTTATCCTGAAACAGATGCATTTAATAAAAAGATGCAAAGCTTAGGACTTCATTTAGTCCGTTAGGAGATACTGTATTGAGGGTATGGATCCATCTAGCCTCCAGCTTAAGTAGTTTCAGTGCCCGGTGACCACCCCTTCTGTGTTGGGGGACATGGTCAATTAACATAGACTATAAGGAAGGCAGAGGGTGGTTATGTTCCATGAAATGCCTGGCAACCGGTTTGTCGGTTATTTTTGAGGTAAGGGCAGCCCTGATGGTAGACCGATGATTGGCCATGCACTCATGAAACGTGGTAATTGTTTTACCAATGTAATAGAGACCTCAGGGGCAAATCAGGATGTAAATGACATAATGCGAAGTACATGTGAGCCTGTGCTTGATTTCAAACAACTGGTTAGTGTGAGGGTGTTTGAAAGATGTCCCTGTTAACATTGAATTGCACGTAATGCAATTAGGGCATTTAAAACAACCCAATTTCATATTCTGTGAATATAGCCAAGTTCCCATTTTAGTGGATTTTTTTAGTCAAAAACCTGTCCGGTTGCATGTCTTTTAATGTACGTCCCCTCCTATAAGCCATCATTGGAGGAGGAGAACCAAAAACAGGTAAAGTAGAATATCACAGTGCCCATGATTCCTCTGGCGACATTGCTATGTCCGGTTTACTTCCTGCCTATCTTTTATTGACTGTTGGGTCCTATCTCCGCCCAGTTCTAGCCCTTAAATACTCAGCCCTGTCATTTCATGGGCACCCTTTCGTGGTGTTCAAGTCTCTAGTGCTTGTTCCTGACTTCCAGTGTGAATCCTGTGTATGACCCGGACTGACTGACTACTCTACCTGTTTTTGTTCCTGCTCCGTGTACCGACTTGGCCTGGCCTACGTTCTTGCTCTGTGTACCGACCCGGATTGGCTGACGTTCCTGCTCTGTGTACTGACTCGGATTAGCTGACTTTCCTGCTCTGTGTACCGACCCGGCTTGGCTGACGTTCCTGCTCTGTGTACCGACCCGGCTTGGCTGACGTTCCTGCGCTGTGTACCGACCTGGTATTGCTGACGGTCCCAGTCTGTGTCCCGTCTGGAAGGCTCCCCTCCGTTGCCTGATTACTGTCTGTCTAGACAGTCCTCTTGTTGCCTCCGTACTTGCACTGCTACGGCAGCGCTGCTATACTGTGACCCTAGTCTCCGTTTCTGTGCGCTATCATGATTCTTACATTTGTTCATTGTGTTTGAGATCTGTTGAGTTAGCACCCCGGTACACTTGGCTTGTCCACCACTTACCTCTGAGATTGGTTTCATCTCTGTGTGTCTCGGTTAGGCTCCACGGCCTTGCAGCCGATTCCAGGTCTGAGCGTCCGTTTAACCCCTTACGGGTTGGTGCTGTTGCGCTTCAGGGTCACAGTCATTAGCGGTCACTGGTTGGTGGTACACTGTGATATACTGCTGCTTAGTTACCCTCGGACTGTCCTGGCAGTCTGAGAATACCTTTCTTGATACTGCTTGGCAGTACTCTGTGCCTATAAGTTTGGGCAGACCCTCTGTCGTTGCTATCAGAACCCTACAGTCCTGTGTCCCTGATTGGGTTGTCTAGGGTCTCTGTCCATCTGTCACTTCTCCAGGGCCTTCAGTTGTCTCCGTGTTGCCTAGTCTGTCCTGACTACCCTAAGTATAGGGGATGGTAGTGGCCTCCTACTCCACCACCTCATTTGTAGCTTGTTCTATCCTGGTGTCAATCTCTGCGCATAGAGTCTCCGTTGACCTCAGTACTACTAGGGCCTGCTGGTATCCCTTGGCCTAGAAGTTTCCTCTGCTCCACTGTCTCTTCAAGGATTCACACGAACTGTTAACCTGACCTGTGTCAGTATTGTATCATTTGTATCTACTGGACCCGCATGGGTTACCTTATTTCTTGTATTATTAATAAACTGTGTTTTACCATAACCTCCCGAGTCTGTGTGTCAATAAAACCGTTACATAGAATCAGTGGAGATAATATCCCAGGCTTTACGTACAATGTTTTGCAAGGGCTTAGCAGAGGATGCATAGATCGTCACAAAAGTCATTCTTGTTTCTTTAGGATTTTTTACTTGGTTCTGTATTAGACTAGTTTGTGCATGCATTCTGCATTGATCCATCTGCCTCTGTAATAGGGAAGGATCTTAACCTCTCTCTGAGAATCTGGTTTTCATTAGCTGAAGTTGTTCGGCAGCAGTTTCTGGAGAGGTATTGTTCCTCATAACTCTAGTGAATTGCGAGCATGGGACTGCCTGATATGTGACACAGGATGGCAACTGGTAGCATGTAAAAAAGTATTCCGATCTATCGGTTTGCAATACAAAGAGGTAGTAAGTCTATTAGTTGGCGAGTCACTTATAAATCAAGAAAACTAATTGTGTTAGTGTCAAAAGCCATTTTAAAATGGATGGTTGAAGGGAGTGAATTCAAAGCTGCGATCCATTCTGTGAGCTCCTGGGTGGTACCATGCCAGATGATAAATAAATCATCTATGTACCGTTTATAAAATTTAATGTTTGGGTGTTGAAGATAGTGAGTCTCATATTGCAACATAAATAAATTTGCATATGATGGTGCCACACTAGAACCCATTGAAGTACCGGCTATTTGCAGAAAGAAAGTATCTTGAAAGCGAAAAAAATGATTTGTGAGTACCAAGTGTAGCAAATCACAAATTAATTCAGTTGTAAATACAAGTGGTAATTTGGAGTCAGTGATGGACTGTTGGACAGCCTCAACACCGCCCTCGTGTGGTATGACCGTGTAGAGACTATCCACGTCCATTGACACCAATAATGCACTTTATCAGTAATATATTTTTTAAGAACTGGTGCCCAAAACTGTAAACCATATTCTAGATGAGGCCTTAACAAGGATTTATATAGAGGTAGAATTATATTAGCTTCCTGTGCATCTACACATCTATTTATACAGGATAGAACCCTATTTGTTATTTCTGCATCTTAGTGACTCTGCACGCCGCTGTGAAGTCTATTGTCTATCAGTACTCCTAAATCTTTCTCTAATGATGATTCCCCAAGTTGTTATTTCTATAGCCCAAATGCATAACCTTACACTTATCTACATTAAATGTCAACTGCCACTTTGCTCATTCACTCAGTTTATGTAGCTCCTTTTATAGAGAAAAAAACATCCAGCCCTGTATGTATTTCCTTAAATGCTTAGTGTTATCATCAGCAAAATTGAGACACTAGTTTGAATGCTCACTTCTAGATCATTAATAAATAAATTAAAAAGCATTGGGTCCAGGACTGAACTCTGTGCAACTCCACTTAAAACCTTAGACCAAAATGAAAAGGTTCCATTTACAACAAGTCTCTGCCATCTATCATTTAAAGTGTTAGTATTGTCCTACTTTGAAAACTCTATTGAGCATTCACTATGCTATATAAAGTCAATCGCTATTAATAGTTTTGTTGAGGGTAAATTCATTCACAAGATATTACCTGTTAAAGTTTACTGGCAAGCGAAGCCCGGGCGCCATCTTTAAAAATCCTAAGATCAAGCGTGTGCCCGTTATATTGCAGTCCTGGACGCACGCTCTCATGAAATACCCGATGGGAGGGGGGAGAGTACTTCTTGCGTGCTGGTGACGTCACTCCAAGCTCCAGAGCGAGCGGATGGCTTTATAAGAAAGAAGAATGACACATCACTGCTAGGGGGGCAGGCTTTCATATAGCCTGCATTGAAGTTTGTGCCTCTATAGGAGCCATCGTGTCGGCCGACACAAAGTCAGCTCCAACAGACTTACAGGTACTTTGATGGAAAGGGGCGGGAGGGGGAGACTTCAGAACAGATTTGAGAACGAACGGTAAAGGTACAGACTTTACAAACAGCACCATAACTGCTTAAAAACTTTACTGATTCAAACTAGGGCACATTGTTAGTGGACATTACTAACCCTTTAAACATTCTCAATCCATGTATAGCTATCACGTCCCAAACCAAAGCCTTTTAATTTATGCAGATTTTTCAAAGGCTTTATGCAAAATCCATGTATACTACGTAAACAGCAATTCCCTTGTCCAGGTTACTACTTGCCCTTTCGTAAATTGCAAGTAAATTAGTTAGACATGATCTTTTCTTCATAAAACCAAGTTGGCTTCTTTTAATAATATTGTTGATTTTTGCATAGTTCTGAGTATTGTCAGCTTGTTACCCTTCTAATATCTTAGTCATTATGGTATGCAAACTCACAAGTCTATAATTTCCCAGTCTGGATCTTGCACACTCTCTGGACAATGGTACTACATTAGCTTTCCTCCAATCACAGAGCTCTATGCCTGATGAAAGTGAATCAATAAATATTAAGTGTAATGGTCTTGTTATTACTGAACTAAGTTCCTTAAGTACCCCTAGGTACCCCCATCAGGTCAGGGTGCTTTATTCATCATAACAGGAAATTCTGCGGGTTTTGTTCATTGCCTATAGCCTGTCATGGTTGCTTTCTTTGTATATACAGAAGCAAAGAATGTGTTTAAGGTGTCAGCCATAGCCTTTTGCTTACTAATCAATTTGCCTGTCTCAGCTTTAAGTGGACCAATATAAACCTTAATCTTTTTGTTGTTAATATAGTTGTAGAATAGTTTACAACTGTATGCAATGTGCTTAAAATGTCTGCTACAATTTTCAGATATTTTGGCAAAGCAATGCAACACTAAGCAATAAGTGACTAGCGGTTGGCAAAAAGTGGGAAACGTTTCCTACATGACTTATCGTGAAAACTTGCCAATTTTTTCACAAATTTTTCTCCTTTTCACCTATTTTAACAATTTTTTCACCTATATTTCCTATAGGTACTACATTTCCCAGTGCAATATTACTTCTGAGGGCTGTAGTTTAGAAATAAGTAGCTCAAAGTCAAAACAGTGAGTCCTACAGCAACATATGCTTTGAAAAACGTATTAGCATGCAGAGTGCATTTGTTCTTTGCTTGCAATACTAACTTCCTTCTTAAGTGACACTGGCACATATTCAAGATTATGTCAATAGATAACAAAATATATATACATCCTACAATGTGGCAGATGTGTATTGTAGTGATGGTGGTGGGGGACTGGCTGGTATGGTGTGATTTGTGTATGTATATATAAACTGCTCCAAAAAATAAAGGGAACACTTAAACAACACAATGTAACTCAAAGTCAATCACACTTCTGTGAAATCACACTGTCCACTCAGGAAGCAACACTGATTGACAATCAATTCCACATGCTGTTGTGCAAATGGAACAGACAACAGGTGGAAATTATAGGCAATTAGCAAGACACCCCCTATAAAGGAGTGGTTCTGCAGGTGGTGACCACAGACCACTTCTCAGTTCCTATGCTTCCTGGCTGATGTTTTGGTCACTTTTGAATGCTGGCGGTGCTTTCACTCTAGTGGTAGCATGAGACGGAGTCTACAACCCACACAAGTGGCTCAGGTAGTGCAGCTCATCCAGGATGGCACATCAATGCGAGCTGTGGCAAGAAGGTTTGCTGTGTCTGTCAGCGTAGTGTCCAGAGCATGGAGGCGCTACCAGGAGACCAGGCCAGTACATCAGGAGACATGGAGGAGGCCGTAGGAGGGCAACAACCCAGCAGCAGGACCGCTATCTCTGCCTTTGTGCAAGGAGGAGCAGGAGGAGCACTGCCAGAGCCCTGCAAAATGACCACCAGCAGGCCACAAATGTGCATGTGTCCACTCAAACGGTCAGAAACAGACTCCATGAGGGTGGTATGAGGGCCCGACGTCCACATGTGGGCGTTGTGCTTACAGCCCAAAACCGTGCAGGACGTTTGGCATTTGCCAGAGAACACCAAGATTGGCAAATACGCCACTGGCGCCCTGTGCTCTTCACAGATGAAAGCAGGTTCACACTGAGCACATGTGACAGACGTGACAGAGTCCAGAGACGCCGTGGAGAACGTTCTGCTGCCTGCAACATCCTCCAGCATGACCGGTTTGGCGGTGGGTCAGTAATGGTGTGGGGTGGCATTTCTTTGGGGGGCCGCACAGCCCTCCTTGTGCTTGCCAGAGGTAGCCTGACTGCCATTAGGTACCGAGATGAGATCCTCAGACCCCTTGTGAGACCATATGCTGGTGTGGTGGGCCCTGAGTTCCTCCTAATGCAAGACAATGCTAGACCTCATGTGGCTGGAGTGTGTCAGCAGTTCCTGCAAGAGGAAGGCGTTGATGTTATGGACTGGCCCGCCCGTTCCCCAGACCTGAATCTGATTGAACACATCTGGGACATCATGTCTCGCTCCATCCACCAACGCCACGTTGCACCACAGACTGTCCAGGAGTTGGCGGATGCTTTAGTCCAGGTCTGGGAGGACATCCCTCAGGAGACCATCCGCAACCTCATCAAAGTTGGATAAGCCTGTAGTGTGGTTTTCCATTTTGATTTTGAGTGTGACTCCATATTCAGACCTCCATGGGTTGATAAATTTGATTTCCATTGAGAATTTTTGTGTGATTTTGTTGTCAGTTCATTCATTCATTCAGATCTAGGATGTGTAATCTTAGTGTTCCCTTTATTTTTTGGAGCAGTCATTCAGATCTAGGATGTGTAATCTTAGTGTTCCCTTTATTTTTTGGAGCAGTGTATATATGACACTTTTCGCAGGAAATTATTCGCCAAGCGGAAAGTGCCATTATTCGCCAATTTCAGTTTGAGGTGAAAATGTTCACCCATCCCTAGTCACTTAATGTATTTGGTTCTTTATCTCTTTATTCCTTTTTATTATTTTTTATTTATATTTTTATTTTTTTTTAAGTTGTCCACCCTGTCTTATCACTGTCACAGTGTGACCAAAAATAAAATTATAACTAAAAAACAAAATCAAAATTCCCCAAACTTCCCCACCTAGTACAGAGACAATAACAGCAAGATCAGCAAACAAATAGGTCCCTAGCTGCCTGTGTCTTGCCAGTCAGTCACGTAGAATTTTGGGGAATTTGGTGTCCTGCCTTAAATTCCCTAAACTAAACTTCAATTCCCCTATCTTCTTTAGCTCAAACAAAGTGCTGCTCTCTACTCTCACAAACACAGAATGGCATACTGTAAGAGACTGATACCCTTTTATATACCGAAAAATAGAGAAAACTTTAATTGATTTCAATGCACAATGAGCTAGGAGGAAAAAGTGTGAAAAAGCAGAAAAACAGCACTTTTTGTGGAAAATTATTTGCCAAGCGGGAAGTGCCATTTTTTGCCAATTTCAGTTTCATGCGAACATTTTCACCCGTCCCTATTAGTGACCTCTGCACCATCTCTGCACTACAACCCTGAAGCTGCCTACATGCTGTAATTTAACCCTGTGTGGTATGTTCTGATCATGCATTCTGTTCTGCACCACCTCTGCACCATCTCTGCACTCCAACCCTGAATCTGCCTTCATGCTGTAATTTAACCCTTTGTGATATGTTCTAAATCACCTTGATACTGGTTCCGCATGGTCTGCATCCCCCCACTTCCCTCCTATATGTCTCTGTTCTGTTCTACTTCTTATGAACTGCTTTAAGGGTGTCACACTTGATTGCACTTAGGGCAATCCCAAAACATAATAATTTGTAATCGGGATCAGACAGTCAGTCAGCCTCAACATGGACACCTAACTAGTTTAAATTCAGGCTCAGTTAGGGTAAATTTAAGGGGATTTACAACACCTGTACCCAAAGTGCACCTGGAGCAAAGTGTATGAGAGGAGAGTGGACAGGAAAGAAAGACAGCTACTGCAACATATCCACTTATAAAAAACAGGCAAGTAAACAAAAAAGAAAAAGTAGAATTAGAGAGAAGAGATTAAATAACTATTACAAGTATAAAATTATTTTGCTAATCCATCATAAAGAGATGTTATATCTCACCTGGTTCCTAACTACCTGTATCTCGTCTACCTGCTATCCTTGTCCACACAAAAAAACAGTATTAGAAGCTCTTGTTTGAACCAATATTTCCAATAGTCCTTACAGGAATAACATACTGTTGGAGTTTCTGGGAGTTTTTTTTGCTCCTTTTGAAGGATTATATTCTCCTCAAATCTTGCCAGGTGGTATATTGATCAGTCTTTATAATTCTACACTATTATTTCTATGGATGCAGCCCCTTCTCCTTATGCACCAGTGATTGTGTTTGCCGCTACAGATCACCGAAGCAACTATAACAGAGACAAAAAAGAAAGGACAGGGCGCAGAGCCATCTAAGAGTAGATCTCTCTGGATTCAAATATCCATACCCCCGATTAGAATGCACTCACCAGAAACTTGATTTTCAAAGACCTTTAGAAAATCTCTCTCTTAATCTGTTCTCCAACTGTTCTCACCGTTAATATTATTCAAAAATATTTTTATTGACTCAGAAACAAAATAAAAATGTTTATAAATAGATATAAAACAAGCATATACATATGTTGGATTTAGTATAATTAAACAATGCCCAATGCGTTTTGTATACACTTCATCAAGGACTAAATGTTCAGTATATGTTTAAACAAAGACTTTATATAAACTGAATGTAAACTTACGTCAAACTTTTATATCCTACCTCATAGTTTCTTTCCTTCCCCTTCGTTCAGCATTTTCCCATCTACCTACTGCTCATGCACAAAATCCAATGAGACTCTATGGTCTCTGAGTTTCAGCCTTGTAACACATGACCTCCAGCTGCACTCCCGGCTGTCTCCACTTATGCAAGAGCTTCCACGGAGAAGGTATTTTTCTGCCTTCTGCCTATCCTTGTTCCATCCCTTCCATCATGAATATATTACTTCTATCTGCTCTAACCATTCCACTTGTAATACAGATTTTCTCTTTTCCCTGCAACATAACATATTAATCCATCATGGAGTTCTGCAAACATGTTCACTACACTCTGAATGCTGGTGGAGAGTATTAAAAACAAGCTCACCCAGCCCCAGTAACTATAGCAACAAACACACCCTTTCACTATATGCTCACCACAAACAACTGACTACATTTTTATGCATTTTATTAGTTTCCTTGGCAAATGACATAGAAACCAAACCTGGCCCTCAAATAGCAATAAATGGCAGCTTCACCTTTAAAAAGGAATCTCTTTTGTGCACTGCAACTGACACAGTATACTTCCCAAAATGGATGAACTAAAAGCATGGTGTTACGCATAAATTCTTATTCTTACTGAATCATGGTTAAGCCCTAAAATACCTGGTATTGCTGTTGCCATAGATTGAGTCTAATGCATTAGGAAAGACCATGCAAAGAGGGGAGGAGGTGTAATCATATACATGTAGGAGCCAAAAAACTTTACACTTCTAAATGATTCTCATGACTCTAATTCTTATGAATACATTGCTGGCAAAATTTGTCTTCCATACTCAAAACAAATTATAATCGTTGGCATCTACAGACAGCCAAATACACCAGCACAGTCAATTTCAGACATAACTCAACACCTAAAGGAGGTTGCCACTCAAAACAAGAAAAGTGAGTTGATTGTTTTTGGAGACTTTAATATTATTTGCTTAGACTCCAGGAATAAAAAATGTTGTTACTTCCTTAAAACATTGAACTTATCACAGCTAATATACTCCCCTACTTGCATAAATCTTAAAACATCCAACCATACCCTGCTAGATTGGATACTTTCATCCTGTACAAGCAGAATCCAAGATTCAGGTGTACTATCAAATGTGTTTAGTGATCAATCCATAGTTTACTGTGTTTGCAAAATACAAACTAGTCAAGTCATGTTCCAAAGTCATACTTACGAGATAAATTATAAAATGTAATCTTCAGTCCTTCTTAAATGATTTAAGAAATTGCTTGTGGTATAGAATACACCTAATACCTGACCTAGACTCAGCAATTTACTTTTTTGTAACTTTTTTCTTACAGGTCTGTAATACCCATGCCCCACTAAGGAAGGCCAGGGTTAGGGGGTACATCTACCCTAAGTCTTTGCTGACTTGATTAAGTTATAGAGTTTCAGATGCTTTATAGACAAAATTTAAACAAACCGACTCTTCTTATTATCACACTACATACAGGCAATTGAGTAATACATGCACCAAACAAACAAAATTAGCAAAAGCACAATATTTTACTGAAAACTTGAATAATAATATTTCAAAACCAGACAACTTTTGGAAGGTTATTAAAAACATCTACAACCCCACTAACCATTCTCACCCACCAACTGAAACAAAAGACAAAGAAACAATACAGTGTACCATAGCAATAGCTAATACATTCAATACCTACTTTGTTGGATGTGCCACCACCCTGATTAAACAAAACAAAAGTAATTCAGAAGTTCAACCATGCACAGAACAGTCACTGGCACCTGTTACCTGGTCCAGTTTTGCAAATGAATTAAATTTCATGCCAGTAAATGAAAGCAAAATATATGATCACCTCCTCAACCCAAAAATGAAATCCCAATCTACCTCTGACCAACTACCAGCAAAGTTATTAAAGCTCAGTGCCATGGTCACAGCCCAACTAATTGCATCTTTAAATAATGCCTTTTTGGCATCCAGGTATATTCCCAAAGCCTGGAAGGTGGCTAGAGCTGTGCCTATCCACAAAAGTGGGGATAAAAAAACGTAGTATCAAATTACAGACCAATATCCCTACTTTCCACTTTACCTAAAACCATAGAGAAATGTTTACACATGCAACTAAGTATTACTGACAGACCAGTTTTTTCACCCCCCTTCACTCAACAGCTATGGCCCTCCTAAAAGTAACCAGTGATATCCAGACTGGCATGGAAAATGGTGAACTCACCAGAGCTATTTTCTTAGATTTTGCCAAGGCCTTTGACACAGTACACCATAATATTCTTATAAGACAACTCCAAAGCTCAGGATTGGGTAATAATAAATCTGTAAACTGATTCCAATTCTATTTATCAGACAGAATGCAGTATGTGTCAGTTGCTGACAATGACTCCCTTCTACTTAAAGTAACAAGTGGAGTTCCTCAAGGCTCCATTCTTGGCCCTCGTCTATTTCCTCTTTTTATAAATGATCTGCCCACAGTTTGAAAATCATCTTCAGTACGCATTTATGAAGATGACATCATAATCTATGCTAAAAACTCAAACATATCACAACTTGAAGCCTTATTACAACATTAATTCTGTGAAGTTGAAAGATGGATAGCAAAGAACAGACTATTCTTAAACACAACAACATTTTCACAATGATATTTGGTAAAAAAGCACAAACTGCTTAATCTCTACAATGCCCACCTATTCATTGTAACAGAGTTTAATTGTAAATTGGCCCCAGTGGACTCCTATAAATATCTTGGTATGTGGCTTGACCCCAACCTCATTTTTGGACTTCATATTGATAAATTAACCTCCAATCTTTATCTCAAAACAACTACTCTCTTTAGAAACAAATCATGTTTAAGTACCCTGGTGAGAAATCATATTTTACAACAGATATTTTGCTGCCAGACATAGACTATGGCCACATAATATATGCTCCAGCACCACAAATCCATCTTAGTAAACTTGACACTCTGTAAAATTCATTATGCTGCTTTATCCTTCAGTGTAATTACACTACCCATCACTGAGGGATGCTTAAAGAACTAAATTGGTTAACACACAAATCTAGTCGTGCCCTTCACCTTTCTTGCTTAGTACACATCCACTTCTCTGGGAAACCACCAGGCTACCTGTGCAGTAAGCTCATTCCAGCTCTCCATATTAACTATAACCTACGCTCCACTGCTAACCATTCACTGCGTATACCACAATACAAGAGAGAAGCAGGATGAACTGCCTTCTGCTTCAGAGCTCCAAAAGCCTGGAACAATCTGCCTGAAGTAATCAGATCTTCTCCCAGTCTAAAATCCTTAAAAGTATATGCTTTTTTAAACCTAAAAACAGTATATAACTGTGTAAAAATGTTTAATATGCAAGTATATTTATGTGTGTATGTATATAAATTATGTAATGTTTCTCAATTTGTGTAAATATGTAACCCTTTCCTTAAAACTATCAATAACATACTTGAAAATGAGAGAAATCTCAATGTATACTTCCTGTTATAAATAAAAAAAAATCTCCTAAAATTTTATGACCCCACAGTATCTGCAAAAGGGGGGAACTCCTTTATCTTGTATGAATAAAAATGCATGTTTTATTATTGTGATGTCCTGCACTATATAAAAATTTGAACCACCACAAAAATACAGTGTGTCTGATGTTTAAAGGGATAGTAATGTTTCATAATAAAAGCAGCTCTAATTAATCATCATAGTATTTGGACTTTGGAGAGTGTTATTTAAATTCTGTCAGAGTTGTAGTTCCAGAGTAATTCAATGACAAAGTGTCCCCCTCCCGCCCCTTTTACTGATGTCACACTGTTCAGCTAGAGCCGAAGGGAGGTGCCCAGGTAGACTGCAGAGAGGGACAATTTTCAATTAAGATAAGGGAAAAACCTGAAAAGCTTGTCAAGGTGGGCAGGGATTTCATTGTTTTCATAGGAATAAGAGTGTCCCCTTCTGTTATCTGTCTGGTCTATAGACTGCATTCCATATCTGAGAAGAGATTGCTTACACTAGGTAAAAGGGGCGGGAGGGGGAAACTTTGCTTGTGAATATCTCATAAACCATAAAGGTTTGACAGATAAGACTTATATCATTCTTCATGTTTTTTTAATGCCTACAAAATAAAATAAAGTTAAAATGAAGTATTACTATCCCCTTAAAAGAGGAAAAACACTACAGCCCCACTTTTTACACCTGTGTTTGGCTTTGTACTGTTCACCTATAAAAAAAGATATTTCTTGTAAATATAGGCCTTAATTATTAAAATCAATTAATACGTATGACTTACACTAGCAAACAATGTGGCTATTCATCAAAACCATTTCCACTTACAGACTTATTTACCAGTGTACTTAAAACTGTGATTATTTATCATACTTGATGAAATGTATAACAAACACTACTTTGTAGCATTGTGTTAAATATTTCTAATGATGATAACTCAGAACACTATAATTTCAGCTGTAAAATTAATTCTACTATATGAAGTATTTTGTGCAAGTACCACATTTTCTTATTTATTTGTCTGATTTACTTGTTTTCTGGGTAATTTGCATAATTCTAATAACTGCTAAAATGCTTCTTTGCTATCTGTAAATTAGAAAGTTATTTGCTTTATAAAAAGGTCATTCCTTTGCCTTGTTGGTGGAGTGATTAGAGGTATCCGTATGCAGCTAAACAACAAAAGCTTGAAAACAAGTTTATCACAGCTAGCTTATTCTAGAAATGATTCTTTATTTTGCACCTGATGTGTGCGTGTTTGTTTCGGGAAATCTGTTTCTCCAGCTGCTGCAGAATATTTTGACTTGCAAAAAAAAAGTATATTTACATAAACATGGTTTGGCAGAAATTACTGTGCTCTCCTAAAATAAAATCCTGTTAACTAAAATGTTGTAACCCTACAGAATTTTCATGTTTATTTCTTGGAAAATTAAAATACTTGTTTCCATTTATCTTCAAAAATAGTGATTTTTACAAATGTGCACAGACTTGACCAGTAGCTGACATACTTAGCAAATGATTAGTCACAATTAGTAATGGATCAACAGCAATTTTATCAATAGCTTTCATGTTACAGAAGGAATGACCATATTAAGATGTTACTGATGTAAGTACATTAAGGAGTAACTAGGGATGGCTGAACCTTTTCACCTCAAACAAAAAGGGAAAAATGGCACTTTCAGCCGAGTTGAAATATTTTTACGATAGGTGTCAATTTTACTTTTTTTTCCGCTTAGCTCATTTCATTTAAATCAGCGGTAAGACTGAATTTTCCCCATGATGTGGCAAGTTTCCCTTCTTTTCCTGCAAGTATAGAATAAAAGGGGTGTCAACTTCCTGCAATAATGCCATTTCTGTATTTGTAGGAGACAAAGAGAGCACAATTTTACAGCTACATAGGATAGGCAAATAAAGTAAAATTGCCCTGTAGACAGGAAATTTGTTCTCTGTATTTGGTGAGTCTGGGGGCACTCTGGGTAGAGGAAGGGAGAGAAGAAATTTACCCAGAATACTCCAGATTCTTGGTTGAATGAGAAACAGCTAGCTGTGATCAAAGTTCTTTCCTCATCTAGCTAGGAAAGTCTGGGGGTTTGAGAAGGGAGAAAAGGAGATTTACCTCAACTACTCCAAAATTTTGTGTGGCTGACTGGGAAGACACAGGTAGCCAAGATCCAAGTTCCTTGCTGGTGTGGCTGTTATCTCTGTGTTATTTTTTTAATCACAGTAATAGGGACAGTTAATTAAGAATACAAATAAATACTTTGACTGATATGAGCTGTGACTGAAATAGACACACTAGAAGATTAAAAGTGTTTTGTAAAGATCAAGACATTGCACGCATAATCAGTTCTGTTGTGCATTTTACTGGTACATAATTTCCAGCAAATGTACTAGAGGCAAGGGTAGGCTGAAAGTGATCTTTCTCCTCACGAGGACACTGTCGAGGTCACATAAAACATTCCACCACCAAGACCAGAAATTAAAAAAAAAATGTATGAACACTGAAGGTGATAATGTGACATTTTGGTGTTGATGACATAATGGAGGAAGGTGTAGCACTTCAACCAATTGATGAATTTGACAGTTAGAGTAAAATCACCAGTCCTTAAAGCAGCAGCATGGAGGAGGAGGAGGGTTGCTACCATATACCACTGCTGGGACCACTGCTAAGCCAACTGATTAATGTTTATGAATAATATATTGATAACGGAAGGTTAAACATAATTTGCAGGCCTTTCAAATATAACTCTATATACTTGTTACTTATTATATTTATTTTATTGATAGGAATAGCAGGGAGTAAGAAAGATGAGTGTTTTGTTGTTTTATACATGATAGTTATGACTGGGGGTGGGCGAAAGGTCCCTTTGTGTAGCCAGAAAAAAGTCAAAGGAAAATATGTTTTTGTCTGCTTTTTCATGGGAAAATCCTATTTAAAACCAGCAATTAAAATCTTTGCATTTTTCACCATTTACAAAAATTCTTTACCATTTCTTCAATAGCTAGAAAGTTTACACCCATTGATTTATGTGTTTTTCGCTGTAAAAATGTCTCATATTCCTGAAAATAAAACATAAAAGAAGCAGCTGCAGAGTGAGGTAGACATGCTGTGCTATTCTGCTGTGTTCTTTTTAGCAAAATTGAGGCAGGTGATGCTCATAGTGGCTGCTTTCACTATGTTTAAAACTAAGAAAAGGAGGAACTGGAAGGACCCTTATGTGTCCACTGAATTGGAGGAGGACGTGAGCACTACAGAACCAATGTTGGCCTGTCCCCCTAAATCACCCCTAGGGATCTTGGGAAAATGAATGTCAAGGGAGGAAGAAGAAGGTAGTTGTGCGAGCAGGACAAGTCAGCTGCCTGTGCGTGCTGCCAGACATGCTGCCCCTGCTTCCACCATTGCTGTGCTTGCTGTCACATGTGCTCTCCCTATTGCCACCAGTACTGCCACTGCTGAACCTGCTGCCATGAGTACTGTGCCTGCTGTCAGATGTGCTGCCCCTGCTGCCATCAGTGCTGTGTCTGCTGCCAATGCTGAACCTGCTGCCAGCGTGACTTTTCCTCAAGGGGGGGATGAGAAGATGAAACCAAGTGTGACAGCAGGGGACCCTAAGCCACACTTGCCATCCCCAAGCAGTCCCACCAGTGCTAGTACTACTATTAAGAAGGTCCAGCAGCTTGTTAGTATTAGGTGAGAAGGAGGGGCTAACCATTATATCACTAGTGACTGTGAGGAGGAAGACTCAAGGGCTGAAATTGATGGGCTTTGTGTTAGTTGTAGTACTTGTAACCATGATGGTGAAGCAGCTGGTGGGACTAGTGTTATGGGAGTGGTAGGGGAAGCTATTGAGAGCATCCAGACTAGCAGTCAAGGGAGCCCACACCATTCCACTGACCCTGAGAGTCCCCTTCCCCCCACGGCATTGTCCAGGTGGAACATAATCCTGAAGAAGCCAGAACTGGTGGCTAGCATCAATAATACCACCACCCCCACCAGGAGCACAGATCAGCTGCCTGTGCCTGCTGCTAGGTCAACAAGAAATGGGAAGTGTAAAATTAGGGGACCCTCTGTCACATTTTTCATCACCTCCTCCAATCAGCAGTGATATATCTGTAATAGAGCAGCAGCAGCATGTAGGGACTATTGGTGGTGGTGATGATGATGGTGGAGATGTTGGAGTGGAAGAGACATTGATGGCCTTTTTAGCCCAAACTGAAAAGGAATATGAGACACAGATGGGGATGGGCATCACCATCACCACCAGCAGTGAGCTTTTGGAATTTTCAGAATTTTCAACTACTTTAATTCCTTTTGTTGGGTTGCAAGGGCAGCAGGATGCTGAAGTACAGGCTAGTGTTCCACAGACCACCATGGACAGAGTGGGAATGGGGGACTAGGACAGGTTCCACTTGGCAGCAGAAGCAATACTCCTGGCCTTAGTTGCAGTGCTGATACTGAGGCAGTAGCAACAACAACAACATCATAATCCTTCACCTCTTTTGAAGTGCACGCAGTCCAGCTCTTCTCCCCTGTCCCTCTTCTGGTAGCCGTGATTTACAGGCCCCCAAGCAACCCTTCCTCCTTTCTATCTGAATTTGAAACTTGGCTCTCTGTCTTTCTGTCCTCAGACACTCCCACATTACTCCTTGGAGACTTCAACCTACACACTGATGATACATCCTCATCTAGTGCCTCCCGCTTTCTCTCACTGACCTTGTCCTTTGGCCTTCAACAGTGGACTGCTGCCAGCACACACAGGGATGGTCACTGGCTAGATCTAGTTCTAACCAGAAACTGCTCAGTCTCTGACTTCACAATTTCCCCATTTCCACTCTCTGACCATCATCTTATCTCCTTCACACTATCTCACACACCTTCCCCTGCCCTCCCTAAATCACCCTTCCTAACCAGGAACCTACACTCGGTCAAACTACCAGACCTGATATCGACTGTGCAGACTTCCCTCTCTTCTCTCTGCTCTACTGCTACTACTACTAACATAGACACTCTGGTCCACGAATATAACACCACATTAATGTCCTCCTTGGACCTGCATGCTCCCCTTCAACGTAGACACTCCCGCCCCAGGAATCCCAGACCCTGGCTAAATTCAACAATCCGCATGCTACGCACCTGCTGTCGAGCTGCGGAACGTCTTTGGCGAAAGTCTCATTCTTTTGCCGACTTCCACCATTACAAATTCATGCTATCCTGTTTTAACACAGCTCTCACCCAGACTAAACAGAAATACTTCTCTCAGATTATCACTACCCACAAATCTAACCCCCGTGACCTCTTTAAAATCTTCGATTCTCTTCTCAAACCCCCAACCTTGAACTGCTCCTCCTTCTCCAACACTCCACAGGACTTTGCTGACTTTTTTAAAAACAAGGTACAGTCCATCCAACAAACGATGGGCTCTACATCTTCTCCTCCTATGCCTCTGATTCCTAGTCCACCCCGAGCAACCCTCAGCTCATTCTCCCCTATAACAGAGGAGGAGGTATCTCTTTTACTATCCTCCTCTCCACCCACTACCTGCCCTTCAGATCCCATGCGCTCTCACCTTCTTAAGGCTCTTGCAAGTACTCTTGCTCCCAGCCTTACTAATATCTTTAACTCCTCACTCTCTACCGGAACTTTTCCATCCTCATTCAAACATGCAATAGTCAGACCTATACTCAAAAAGCCCTCACTCGACCCCACCTGCCTTTCAAATTACCGTCCGGTTTCTCTCCTCCCCTTTACATCTAAGATCTTGGAACGCCTGGCATTCTCCCGCTTGATCTCCTTTCTCAATAGGAACTCTCTTCTCGACCCTTTACAGTCAGGTTTCCGTTCCAACTATTCTACCGAGACAGCTCTAACAAAAATCACAAACGATCTACACACAGCAAGGGACAAAGGACACTTTAGTATACTAATCCTACTAGATCTATCTGCTGCTTTCGACACTGTTGACCATGCACTCCTACTGGACACACTTCATACACTTGGCATCCGTGACACACCTCTAGAATGGATTTCCTCCTATCTCTCTAAACGTACTTTCAGTGTTTCTTTTTCTAACACTTTCTCTTCTCCCCTCGACCTCTCGGTAGGTGTACCTCAGGGATCAGTCCTGGGACCACTTCTTTTTTCACTCTACACACTCTCACTTGGTGACTTCATCTCATCTTTTGGATTTAATTACCATCTGTATGCAGATGACACACTAATCTATCTCTCTGTCCCTGACCTCACTCCAGCTGTGCAGTCTCGAGTCATTCAATGTCTCTCAGCCATTTCATCATGGATGGCCCACCGCCACCTTAAACTTAATATGGCTAAGACAGGGCTGGTGGTGTTTCCTCCTAAAACCCATCCACCAACCCCCTTCTCCATCACAATAGGAAACTGTGTTATACACTCAGCATCCAAAGCACGCTGTCTTGGGGTCATACTTGATTCTAAATTAACCTTCTCCCCCCATATCCAAGCTGTCACTAGAACTTGTCACTTCTTCCTAAAAAATATTGCAAAAATACGTCCATTCCTCTGCCTATCAACAGCTAAAACTCTATCTCAGGCACTCATTCTCTCTAGACTTGACTACTGCAACATTCTACTCTCTGGTCTTCCTGCTTCTCATCTCTCTCCACTTCAATCTGTTATCAATTCAGCCGCAAGAATCACCACATTTGCTCCCAGATACCTTCCATCTCATCTCCTCCTGAAATCCCTCAATTGGCTACCTATAAAGTATCGTATTTCTTACAAGATTCTCCTCCTCTCCTGTAAGTCACTCTGTTCTTCAGCACCCTCTTACATTTCTGCCCTTATCTCCCGCTACACCCCTTCCCGTCCCCTACGGTCTTTTCAAGGGTTCTTCCTGTCCTCTCCCTACACAACTCGAGCCATCTCTCGACTACAATCTTTTTCACTGGCTGCTCCTCGACTCTGGAATGCCCTCCCCATCACCGTTCGCCAATCATCCACAATCACCACTTTCAAGCAACTCCTCAAAACCCACTTGCTCAGGGAGGCATCTCAATAGCAATGTCCTCCTTCTGCACACTGACAGTCACATCAGAATCCTTCTGCACTTCTTTCACCACACCTTGTACCTGCACTTATAATACTCCTCCTAGTGTCTCTGTTTGTAAATATGAATTCAGCCTAGATTGTAAGCTCCTTGGGGCAGGGTCCCTCTCCTAGTGTATGATTCCCTTGCTGCACTTTCCCTCACAAATAATGTAATGATTGTACTTAACCTTAATGCTCTTAACCCCAGTTCTGTCGTTTTTGTATTGTATTATTTCAACTTCTGTTAAGCGCTGTGTACATGTATGGCGCTATATAAATAAAGATACATACACATAATCTACCCCAGACAGTGAAAGAGAAAAAGAAGAAAGATGACATTCTTCTCCACCTTTTCCCTCTCCTCTGAAGTCATGGTTGTGGGACTATATTTCTCTTGGGGCAGGAACAGTGCAGTCATCAATGATGGTACTGTGCACAATTTGTGACAAGCGCCCTAATAACACATGTAAAACACAGCTACCATGACATTTATGTCAAACATGTTAAAGCCAAAAACCCACCACAGAAATCAAGCACTGGTGTTGCTGTATCCCCTGACTCTCCTGAAAGGCAACAAGAGGCAAGGTAGAAAATTAAAGAGAAGGAAGACTAGAACAGCCCAGTAAGAATCTGGAAGTTTGATGACGAATGAAACAACTAGCTCGCTATCACCTTCTTGCTCTAGGGTAACTACATCTTCTGCCAATCCACCTCGTTCATTGTTACCTCCCACACCAAATGATAGCCATTCTGTTGATGTTAGGATGTGGCAGTTCCTGTCCACCCATTGCACTTTGTGTGGTGCACTGACCACACATGGCAGTGTGGCGGAGGAGAATCACAAGCAGGGCATCAAGTGGCATCTAAGGACATTCCATCCAGCAGAATATGCTAAGATTATGGCAGGGAGGGTTCATCATTACTATTAAACTGTCAGCAAGTTGTCATGTGTCTTTAGTGAAGTGTGGACAAGGGGCATAGTGACAGCAGCAACACTTGGTTTCTAGTGTCATGGTGTTTGGATACAGTTGTGCCCACAGATGTTATTTCCACACATGCAGTGCACATTGCAGTTGCTGATGAGAGCCACAGTTCCTGCTCTCAAGGGAAACATTTCTATACTAGCAACAACACATCCATGATTTTGGAGGAAGTAGCAGATGGAGAAGCATCATTGGCCAGCTTCTTTTCTCCACATATACATGAAGTGGTGGAGGTTAGTTGTGGTGCTGCTACTGCCTCAGTCGCATCATTGGAGCTAGTAGTAGCAAGTGGAACCATGATCAACCATCACCCGTGTTACTGCTGTTGTTGATCTCATTCCCTTTGAGCTGCCTAATATTTCTGATGTTTAAACAATTCAGCAGCAACAGCAGCATGATCAGCAGTAAATTATACCAGGGCATTTGACAATGGCCAGTAACCACTGGCCAACAGGACATGACCTGCTGGCACTAGGCCAGTAGGGAATTTTTTTTCCTCAGAGCTTGTTCTTTAAAGATAAAAACACAAAACAGCGACCTATCAAAGATAAACAATATTTGTGGGCTTGTTTCTAACAAGCATAAGTCCTAGTACAGATTCATATTTCCTTAGGGCTTGTGCGAAAAAAGTCTAAGTCTTACAAATCAATGTTTCCATGTTGCTTGGGCCTCAAACAACAAGCTCTACAAATCATTCTCTATAAAGTACTCTAGCTCATCAAATATCAGTCGTAGCTTAAGTCAGGGAGTCTCTGTCTCTGTCACATTTCGTACTAATTTCTTATTTTAGTTTTCATTTTATTTATTCATTAAGTGTTTCCCCCAATACCAATAAACAAACCCCCCCTAAAAAATTCCCTGCTGACTGATTATTTTCCTAGACTCCACCCACCAAGACATGCACCTTCTTCAGACCCCTTTTATACCATGTCTTATGTTTTTTTTAAATTGTAATCAGTTTTTATTTTTTTATTAACTGACCCCCAATCCCAGTAAACAACCCCCCAATAAACATTCCCTTTTCACCTGGTTCTTTCCCCACACTCCACCAACACAGGCTCCCTCATGCCCCTTTTATACTATGCCTTTGGGAAATAAAATATTTGCTATGTGTTGTGTGTAAATTTAATGTTCCCATTGATTTCAATGGAATGAGCTAGGTGAAAATAGCGGATAAATGGCACGTTTCGATGGACATTATTTGGTAAGTGGGAAGGGCCATTATTCACCGATTTTAGTTTGAGGCAAATATATTTGCCCGTTCCTAGACATGAGCTTAGTGAAAATTCCTAAAAATGGCACTATTCTCAGGAAATTATTCACCAAGCGGGAAGTGCTATTATTTGCTGATTTTGATTTGAGATGAAAATTTTCACCCATCCCTAATTGTTATATAGCAAAAAATAAAAACAACAACAAAACACAATTGTATTTATATAATGCATACTTACGGGTTAGCCACAGTCCCCATATTTTGTCAGATTTGGTCAGAAAACCTATATGTAAAAAATAGTATTTTAGTGTTCTTTACCTTTAAACCCTTTAAGTCTGTGTGGATGTAAAAGAAAGTAATTTAACAGATAAGAACACTAAAATTCTATTTTCTCTAATGTCCAATATGGAACACAGGTATCCGTGGGGATATACCAACTCTAGGATCCCAGTGGAGGAAAAGGAGAAAGAGACCTTCAAGCATTTCCCCATGATACCAGAGTTCCCTAGGACTATCCAGTCTCTGAATAACTCAAACCCAAGTGTCAGAAGTCACTGTACTTACATAGCACACTAAAACAAGAGCCAATAGGGCTCAGAAACTACTGAACAACAACTGTCAGGGAAAAGTGTGCAGGTCTCTAGACAGGTGGAACCACTTGTAGGCCAAACCTGGCCTCAGCCATGGCCAAGATATTGACACTTTAGTGTTTGGTGAAAGTATGCAAAGAGGGCAAAGTCACTGCCGAGGCCTGATTCTTATAGGGCCAAGAAGCACCCACAGACCTGGTAGAGTGTGCTGTGATCTTGAAGGGAACACTTTTCTTCCTGAGTTCATCCTCCTGGCATATGGTAACCTTGATCCAAGCCACATTGGTGACTTTGGTAGAACCCTGACCAACTCTATGACCCTCTGGGATTACAAACAGGAGTCGGCCTTGTAAAAAAGCTTAGTGCGATGCACATAAAATTTAAGGCAATGCACCACATCCAAAAAATGGAGATCTCTCTCTTTGTCAGATGTAGTTTAAGGATGAAGGGAAGACACAATAATCTCCTGATTGATGTGAAACTCAGACACCACCTTGGGAAGAAACGCCTGAGAAGCATGAAGTACCTCCTTATCGTGATGAAACATCAGGAAGGGAGGCTTGTAGGACAGAGCTTGTAACTTAGCTACTCTGCATCCAGACCACTGCCAAGAGAAACAACATCTTGAAGATCAATTAACACAAAAAGATGGAGGCAAGAGGCTCAAAGGGAGGCTTTTCAAAGCATTCAGAACCAGGTTAAGATCCCATTGGGAGCGGTAGGCACTATGTCTCTGAAAGAGCACAAAGAGCTCCAAGATCTGAATCTTAAGTAAGCTCATACTGAGTCCCTTGTTTACCCCATCCTTATTTACCCCATCCTAGGAAAGACAACACTAAGGGCAGGTCAAAGGTCTGCAGAGATACCTTCTTGTCTGCTCCAGTTAGTGTAATTCAATTGTACATACAATGTAGATATAAAATAATAGATGGATACTCACAAGCAAGATGGTCAGAAATGTGAACAAGCTGACAAACGCACTATTGGAAAGTATAAACCATCTCTGCTTGGGTGTCTCCAGTGATCTGGCTCCAGAAGATAAATAAACTATAAACGGCTCTGATTGTATAAAAAGTTTGACAAATATATTATAAAAATGATAAAAAATCCAATAAAGGCCCTATAAATAACCTCTAACGCATTTCATGGTGTAAACCACTACTTTATCAAAGAAAGGCCAAAGAATCAAACGGAGCTGTCAGAAGACATTTAGTTTAAATATAGATAGGATTCAGTGTAGCAAAAAACTCACAAGAGTGGTGATACCTTTTAATGGCTAACTGAGGACATAACAAGTGCAAGCTTTCAGGACACTAAGGTCCCTTCTTCTGGCATGGGTTAATCTTAGTGTCCTGAAAGCTTGCACTTGTTATGTCCTCAGTTAGCCATTAAAAGGTATCACCGTTATACCACGCTTTTGAGTTTTTTTGCTACACTGAATCCTATCTACTCCATTGGCTAACACAGTACCATCTTTTTTCTAGTTTAAATGTACAAACGCTATAGCCCAGTGTATTCACAAACGTAGGCACTGCATTGTGGCAAATTGGCAATATACAGAATGTATGTATTTATTTATTTAAACATCAACCTGTTTTACATATCATAAAATATCCAATGCATTCATTTCCAGTGGGCTATTTAAGGGCAATTAGATCATCCATTAGATTATGTCCACCCACTAAGGTACAAAAAATCGACCTCAAAATATAACACTATAGGCCAATATAAGACATATAAAAAATATCTGCCATAGATTAATGATTCTCAAAGTAGATGGACCATAATCAACATTGTGTGACACCAGTTGCCATACACACAACACATTAGTTCCAATCGTGATTATATCAACAGCAACATATATAAAAAATGAGTGTTACCCAACACAAAAACCGTCGTACTAATAATACAAGTAACAAAAAAATATCCCTCACAAATAAATATACCTTACAATATTAATGAAACAATTTCTCTCACAGCTATATCAGTCTTGCAATATCAACCAGGAAATATCCCCACACATATATATTCATAAAAAAAATAAAAAAACCCTTAAATATTAGTATATCTGTGCGAAACTATAAAGTTAGTTATGTACTAATGTGCATTCCCTAACCTTTATACCTTATCCTTCTAAGCTTACACCCTAACTCATATTTATATTGCCCTGACTAATGACCTACTATTTTGAATTACCTAAATATAACAATAAAAACAAAGGAGTAGGATGAAGACAAATAACTCAAGGGCACACCTGGAAAGTCTGAACTCTTGTGTTTATGCCAGGAACAGAACCATAATATGTTACACGTGACAAAAATACATATGTGAAAACCAGTAAGGGGTAATTATAATAAGACTTAACTATATAACTACCTCAGACTTATGCTCGTTTTAATCCCTTGCTACCCCTAAAATTACATTTCTTATTATGGGGAAAAAAAAAGGACTTACCTATACGTAGATTCTATGATTTAATTTTAACCTTGCAGTGTGAGTGTTGACAAACAAGATATGCAATATGATTCTGTTATCTATTATACTTATTTGATAGAGGGATGTGTTCTATAGGAGTAACTATTAATCTCCTAGGATCTTTGCTATGGTATTCTAAAAAGTTCTGGGACACGCTATGTGTATGTGGGCCACTCCAGGTTTGGCCGATCCAGCCACCACCAGAGGCCTCTTCTGGAGAGAGCGACATTTGCTGAAGAAAATGCCTGTGAAAATCCCTCTACAGCTCCCTTGTGTGGACCTGAGAGTAAGGAACTGTATCCAGGGTCAACACCAGTTTGCCCTGCACTCTCATGTAATCCTTGATTGTGGCTAAGGACCATTCCAGCCCACAATATGTCTTGAGACACAAACAGAATCTTCTCCTCTGAGAATGTTTTTTAGGGAAATACTTTCATTCAATTTGTGTTGCACTACTAAACTAGAACTGGTAAAAATATTTGATCAATAGGAATGAAAATAATGTATTCTGAAACTTGGTTTGTTTATATATTTTTTTACTAAAATGAATCAAGCATTCAAAACTCCGTTGTGAAAATAAAAATCAAAATTTTGGAGAAAAACTATACTTTCAATTTGATAGATACATTTTAGCATAGACCTAAAGAGGTATTATATAAACCTGTCAGGATCAGAGACTGACAACTCAATAAAGCAACAGATGATTTTTCTCAGTACTGCATATGTATTCATGCAATACATATGAATATCTCAAGCTAGTGAAAGAAAAAGTAATCTTATCAGGTATAAAATAATTTAATAATGTGGGTCCTTTTATGAGAAACAATTCTGTTTCTGTTGAAAAACTATTGTCAAGCTGTCTAATTAAATGGTAGACTTTAAAAAGTAATGAAACACTTTTTTTTATTTAATCTACCTGTAAGATCATTTTAGAGTGAAGGTCAATATATTGGATTTTAGCTTCCAACCTACTTGAGTCTGTTTTCTTCAAGAACACAATTGTTTCAAGATAATGGCAAGCATAAAAGAGACAAAATGAAATATAATGAAACATGTCAAACCAAGAGTGAGATGGTAGATCATTTTGTCCAATAAAATACACTTATATTTATCTCTGAAGTAAAATATCATATCTTCTATATATATATTTAAAAGGCCAGGTGTATGTTTGTCCGATGCAGTCATGCGTATTAGAGACTGCCCAATGCAGTCATGCTCAGTAGAGACTGCCCAAACACAGGCTAGATGTATGTTTGTCCAATGTAGTCATGCTCAATAGACACTGCCCGAAAGCTTGGCCCATGTACAAGGCTTTTACACTAGTAATATATAATCTATTCTTTTTTAACATTGTAGGCATTTAACATACTTAGGGCTCGATCAAATTGTCCCCGGTAAAACTGTCAGTATGGCAAAAATGGATACCAACAGTACAGACACTGTTACCAGTAGAATTCAATTGCCCTACCAACAGGAACCACAAATAACGTTGAGCCACAGAATATGACTTTAGGCCCAATGTTCATTGTGGATTTTTTGTTCCCAAATCTCATGCTAAATAGCGTGAGCAGTGGGAATAAATGAAAACTGGTAACGCTCTCTGTTTGACAATCTCAAACACAGAGCATGAGCCAAAACACAGTCACCCTCACAATCATTAACCCTATACTATCCCTAACAATAAAGTGAAGCAATACTAGCCCTATCACTATGTTAACACCCATAGCTCTATAACACTTCCCTATCATCATGTTCAAGTCTTTTTTTTTTAATCTTCTATCTTGCATCTTCTTTGTTTTTATCTTCTCATCTTCTTATCCTCTGTCTTCTTATCTACCAAAATAGAATGCCACATTAAATAAAATATAAAAAAAAAACATATTGAAATAATAAATGCCCCCAAAGATTTGCCACCACTGTAATCACTGTATGCTGCTGCCTCTGGTGATAGAGGCAAGCTAGCAGAGCAAAAATCCCCCCTTAGATACCGCTCAGTCCATTGTCCAAGCCATTCTGGGGAAATTTTGAACAAAGACTGGCTTTTATATTGTCAGTCTTTGCTACAATTGGGTGGGATGTGGGGTTATGCATCTCCCAGCCAATTAGCTTCTAGTGAGAGGGATGGCAAAACCCAGTTATGGCAAATCTTTGGGGGCATTTCTTATTCCAATATAGATATTTTTTTTATTTATCGTGGTATTCTATTTCGGCAGATAAGAAGAAAGAAGGTAAGAAGATGAGAAGATAAGAAGAAAGAAAAAGACACAAGATAGAAGATTAAAGAAGAAGACTTGAACTGGATGACCAGGGTGCTGAAGAAACTGCTGGACAGCAGACTTACAGGTAAGTATTTATATTCAGGGGATGGTGTTAGTTCTAGATGGATTAACTCTTTGAGTGTCAGTCGGGTATGCAATGCTCTGCAATGCGTTGCATACCCAACTAGCATTCATAGGGCTAATTTTTCTTACTTTACAAACTCTTTTTCAGTACTTTGAATGTATTTACATGGGGCTTAGGGCCTTATATCAATACATCCACTGGTCACTTAGCTTTTTTTCAGCTTTTTTTTTCCACTTCAATTCCACCATTGGAAGTTTAAACATGCACATGGGGACTTTGCTCCAAAAACAATTGGAGCGGATTTTTTATCAATGAAGTGGGATTGCTTAATGCATGTTGCCACATAATGCATGGAATTGAATCTGAAATTCAACATCTTTTTTATTGCTTCCACTGGGTGCGAAATGTATCTCCCAAATTCCAATGTGTTTTTTTTCCTGCGGTAGTTTTTCACAGCATGGGTAATTGGATAGCTAACTGTGCTTGAAAAATTACTGATGGCTGTTTCAAACCCTTAAAATCAATATTCCTGTCAACATTATATATTAATAAGGAAACCAGTTCAGTGTTTTTCACAAATGTGTAGGGTATACCTTCTAAAAACTCTCTTTATTCATACTCATATTTAAATCCATTCTAAAATAATTTTTGTAGGTTTGGCCTTGTGCTCTCTTTTATTTTAGTGCAAAGGTATGAATACAGTGCATGTTTTAACTTTAAAGAACAAGAAGCCAGTCTTTCTTACTGGCACAGCTCCAGTATATGAAGACGACTTAATATCAGTTTCCAAATTTCATTATAATTTATCATTATGCATGTAGATTAAAAATGCCTGGATGAAGCCATATTGGCAAAATTTGTTGGGCTCCCATGGCACTTGGGATCTGACCTATTGTGATATGGATAGAAAAATTAGTGCATGATAGAGCAATGTGGTGTGGCCCAATGCTCAGACGCTCTAGACTGAAAAGAGTTTTATGGTTGTATACTAAATGTTCCTTGGTCCCTGGACTTTAAATAAATAATCACAACATTGTGGACCAATGCTCAAGTTTGGTTGAGTTATTAATGATAAATGTGCATCAATGGAAGATGCATAGTTCACTTTGTAAATATGGGTACAATGACTTGCAACATTTTTTTTAGGTTTTCAAATATATTTTAAAATGTGATTACAGTTGTTGTAGCATGTCTAAGATTAAAAATTCTTAGTGTTGCTTCTACATATATCTATTCTATGATTTGTAGGACTTAAACTTGTTAGAAGCCCACGCCTTGAAGAATAATTGAGTTGTAGGACTTAAACTTGTTAGACACAAGCCCTGAGGAAACATTAATTTGTAGGATTTCTACAGGCACAAGCCCTGAGGAAACATTGATTTGCAGGAATATGGTTTGTTAGGCGTAATCCCTGAGGAAACATTGCTTTGTAGGACTTAGACTTGTTGTTAGAGGCCCAAGTCCTGAGGAACAATTGATTTGCAGGACTTAGACTTGATCAGCACAAGCCCTGAGGAAACATTATTTTGTAGGTTTCTACTTTTTAGGCACCAGCCCTCAGATAACATTGATTTGCAGGAATATGGCTTGTTAGAGGTACAAGCCCAGAGGAATTAGTGATTTGTTGGACTCAGGCTTGTTAAAGGCACAAGCCCTGAGGAATCAGGGATTTGTTGAACTCAGGTTTGTTAGAAGCACAAGCTCTGTGGAATCAGTGATAATTTGTTTGACTCGGGCTTGTTAGAGGCACAAACTTGGAGGAAACAGTGATTTGTAGGACTTATTCTTATTAGAAACAAGCCCCCCAAAATAGTTTTTTATATCTGATTTGAAAGAACAAGCCCTGAGGAAAAAAAGGAAAAAAATGCCCTTTTGGCCTAGTGTCAGTAGGTTATTTTATAGTGGCTGCTGGCCAATGGTGATTGGCAAATGCTGTGATGACACTGCAGCATTTGCGACTGATGTTATTGCTGCTGCTGCTAAGTTAAGCAGTGGGATGATTAGGCAGCTCCAATGGAATGGGATCAACAACAGCAGTGATATGGGTGATGATGATCATAGTTCCACTTGCCGCTACTAGCTCCAGTGATGCACCTGAGGCAGAAGCAGCACCACAAATAGTTCCCATACTACAATACTACTTTTCCCCTAGAGATCATAAAGGAACTTTCATCGACAATTGCAATATGCACAATGTGTGTAGGAAATAGTGGAAGGACTGGGAACAATGGACACATTCTGCATTCACAATAAAAATTGGCACAACTTAAAGCAAACACCTTGATGCTTAGCTCTACAATGTCAAAACATCTCTCAGAAACCAAGTACCGCTGCTGTCACTATGCCCCTTATACACTCCACACAAACACGTGACAACTAGTAGACTTAATAATGATGAAACAAACAATACAAACAAAATTGGTGGTGCTCAGTAAAACAGAGAAAGCTCCATAAAGTCTTAAAACTTATTATAAAGGATAATAATAAAAAGCACAATAATTGGCTGAGGTGGGATTATTAAAAATATCTCAAAGTGTCCGTAGGGTAATAAGCACTACAAAAAATGTTCTCAAAAAAGTATAAAAAAATGTTCCACAGTTGTGAAAATCTTAAAGTAATAGGTCCATAATATATTCTGATGTACATTTTTTCATGCACTTATAGAGGTTGCAGCCCTTCAAAACACCTGTGGCTTGTGTAAGTGACAGCGAAAAACAAAAGAAAAGAGAAAGGGAGCAGATCCCTTCAAGAGTATATCTGTTTTAATATGTTTAGAAGTTATATCCACCCATAAGTATATGCTCATCAGATGGAAATGATAAGAGTTGCATATAGGAGACAAATGATCTGCAGAATGAATTTCCTCCCAAGGATCACCTTGTACCACTTTGTCATAAAACTCAGTATCCAAGATAGGTATCAATCATTGATTATTGTTCTCACCACAAGATGCCAAATGAAAAATATACTTTAGGAAACACCCAACGCATTTCATATACCCTTTGTACACTTTCTCAAGGGCAATTAAAAAAACAATATATATATATATATATATATGTATATATATATATATATATATATATATATATATATATATATATATGTGTGTATATTTATTTTATTTCTTTTTTTATTTGGAAAATATTTTACAAGGAAGAATACATTGAGATTTCTCTTGTTTTCAAGTATGTCCTGGAGTGTTTACAGCAAGAGTTGCGTATTTGCACAAATACAGAGACATAATACATATATACACACACACATATATTAAAAATGTTATATGCAGTTGCATATTGTTTTCCGATATGAAGAAGCAGTTATTTCTAAGGATTTTAGATTGTGAGAAGATCTGATTATATCAGGTAGGTTATTCCAGACTTTTGGAACTCTGAAGCAGAAGGCAGATCGACCGGCTTCTTTCTTTAAATGTGGTATACTCAGTTGTTAGCAGTGGAGCAGAGGTTATAGTTAGAATGGAGAGCTGTAGTGAGCTGGAGTGAGCATACTGCTAATGTAGTCTGGTAGTTTTCTAGAGAAGTGGTTATGATCCATTCAAGAGAGGTGAAGGGCAAGTCTTGATTTGAGCGTTATCCAATTTAGTTCTTCATACATATCACAATGATGGCTTGTGTACTTACATTGAAGGATGAAGCTGCATAATGAGTTATACAGAGTGCCAATTTTAGAAAGAAGGAGCATATACTACGTCCCCATAGTCTATGCCTGGCATTATCATGTGTTGTACAATACGTCTTCTTACCAAGGGATTTAAACAGGATTTGTTTCTAAACAGAGCACCTATTTTGGGATAAAGTTTGGACGTTAATTTATCAATATGAAGACTAAAAGTGAGGCTGGGGTCAAGCCAGATACCAAGATATTTGTAGGAGTGCACTGTGCCCAACTTACGATTAGACTTGGTTACAATGGATAGATTGGTATTGCAGAGATTACATAGTTTATGCTTTGTACCAAATAACATTGTGACCATTTTGTCAGTGTGTAGGAATAGTTTGTTCTTTGCTATCCATCTTTCAACTTCAGAGAAATCATGCTCTAATATGCCCACCAGTTGTGATGCATTTGAATTTTTTGCATATATTACAGTGTCATCTGCATACATGTGTACAGAAGATGCTTTGCAAACCATGGGCAGATGATTTATAAACAGAGAAAATAGAAGAAAGCCAAGGATGGAGCCTTGGGGAACCCCATTTGTAACTTTGAGTAGAAGGGAGGTATTGTCAGCATTAGACACATTTTGCATGCTGTCTGATAAATAGGATCAGAAACAATTTAGAGAATGAATACCCAATCCTGAACTTTGGAGTTTACTTATCAAAAAATGGTCTACAGTATCAAAGGTCTTTGTAAAATCTATGAAAATAGCTCCAGTGATGTCAACATTTTCCATACCAGTCTGGATATCACTGGTTACTTTTAGGAGGGCAATGATTGTAGAGTGATTTGATCGAAAGCCTGATTGAAGGGGGTGAAAAAACTGGTGAGCTGGTAATACTTGTATAGTTGTATGTGGACACATTTCTCTAGGATCTTAGCCAATGTGGGGAGTAGGGATATTGGTCTGTAATTTCATGCTACATTTTTATCCCCACTTTTGTGGATAATCACTACTCTAGCTACTTTCCAGGCTTTGGGCATATATCCAGATCTGTTAAGGGACTCTGAGGTCAAAAAATGGGTGCAGATGTATCCATGATAAAGTAGGTCCCTTAACAGATCTTCGCAATAAATCAGTCAATTGAATTGCATCTTTGGGCAATTTTTCCAATTGGTGAAAACACCTCTACATTCATAGCCCGACATATTTTTTTTAAAAAAAACTGAATTGTTACGTATCACAGGTAATTGAATAGCTTACTGTGCTTGAAAAAGTGCCGTCATCTGTTTTTTGTCATCGGGGGAAACTGAATCGAGGCCATTTTGCTATGAATGAATCTACGGAGCTAACACACTGGAGACTTTTCTAATACTGAAGTGAGTGATTAGTTTGGCTTAGAACAGTGCTGCTTGGAATACAGCACAAAGAATTAGCTGAAAGTGCCACACTGTGCCGTGAAAACAAGTATTAACTTCTCAAAACTATTTGTTTATGGAAAAATGGATAGCACCTCATATAATCAGATTTAAACGTATATGTAAGTGTACATCATGTGTGGGCACCCTTGTTTTATATATTCCCTAGCTTATTTAAAAATATATACATTTTATACATATTTTAGTAATTTGCTGCATATCCAGCTTAAATTACATAATCTTTATTTTGGTTTGTTTATAAATTTAAATTGGATTTGTGTAGGTCAAATATTATGTTAATTGGAAAACAAGATCTTACTGCTGGCACACTTACAATAGCTTAACATCCTGGACTGCAGCCAACTCATTTTCTCAGATATATATTATTAGTTTATTGGAGAAAAGCAATTGTATAAAAATAAACCACTTAAAACAATAGTTCTAAAATTAATAGTTTGCAGTCCCTTAGGCATTTAATTTAAGGCTGATTTTCAGGGGTCTCACTTTTTAATTTGTACTAGTGGATTTGTTCCTCTACTGTATCTGTGCATGTTTACTCAACTAACTACTGTATATACAGAATAAGCACAGTATAATAACAGCAAAACTAAGTTTTGTGTTAAGATAACCGTAATATTTTCAACCACAATTTTAAATAAAGCAAAGTAGAAAGCATTACAAGTCAAAATGGGCATTATACATGTTTTGAAATGCTATCCTGTTGAGTGTTCCTTTGTAGAATTTACATTCTGCATTGTATTTATTTTTAAAAGTGCCTTTGATAAAAATATAAAAAAGGAGTAGTTGCTATTTACTAGAGATGGGTGAAAAAGTCAATTTTATTCCCTTGGTAATTTTAAAGAAAAATTTATAATTTTCCTCTTCAAGAATCATATTTTTTTATAATATATTTTCCCAACCTCCAATGAAATTCCAATGAGAACATTGTCAATTTCCACTCATGCTTTGTATTGCAACAAGAATTCATGCTGAACTCTGCAGTAGCATACAAAGCCTTGTCAAAATTCAGCATTAGTTTTGAGTAAATTGTGAGCATGCTTGTAGGGAACCCCATTGTAAGCTGATGATAGGGCAGGTTATTAAGTGCTTGCAAGGAATATGATTTATTAGCAGGCCAAGGACTAATGGCAACATAAACTTTGGTTATTTTGGAGGTTCTTCATTAGAACGGATAAGAAAAGGTATGATCCCCCCCCCCCCAAAGTGTTCAAATGCTATTTTTGTGTGTTCAACATATTGCACTTGATGATAATATGTGCGCAGTCCCTGCCCCCAAGGAAAATAGTTATGGGGAGATGGAGGATGACAAGGATTATGGTAACTGGATAACACATTGCATTATTTTTCAATAGTTCATCATTGACCACAGCACTGTTTCTACTCTGAACTTGTAGATTGTTAACTGTGAAAATCCCTATTTCACCTTTTCCTCCTCACTGCTGCTGTTTTCAATACTAAATGTGCCCATGCCATATGTTTCTCTGTCTTGCGCTTTTTTGCCATTTCTGTTATATACTCATACATCAAAGCCCACTAGACAGTGCTGCTACCACACATACCACATTTCCTGTGACTGAGATACTTCAGAGCCTCCAACAGCAGATAGTGCTGCTACCACCTCAACCACATCCCCTACGACAGAGAAGACATCAGATCAAATTGTGCATAGTACCATTGTTGATGACTGCAATGTGCCAGTCCCAAGAGAAAAATAGTCCTACACCCATGACTTCAGGGGGGAGGGGAATGGTGGTGAAGAATGGTCTCTTTCTTCTTCTCCTCCACATTCCCCTTCACTGGCTGAGGCAGAGGATGATGTTGCTGCTGTTGCTGCTACTGCCTCAGAATCAACACTGCAACTAGGACCAGGAGTATTGCTGCTGCTGGCAAATGGAACCTGTCATAGTCCTTTATCCCTTGTTGACTCCATTCCCACTGTGTTCATGGTGGTCTGTGGCACACTAGCCTATTCCTCAGCATCCCGCTGCCCTTGAAGCTCAGCAGCAGCAGTAGCAGGAATTAGAACAGTTGTAAATTCCACAAATTCCAAAAGCTCACTGGTGGTGGTGATGCCCATCCCCATCTCTGTCTCCCATTCCTTCTCAGTTTGGGCTAAAAAGGCCATCAATGTCTCTTTCACACCAGCTTCTCCACCATCCTCATCATCATCCCAACCACCACTAGACCCTCTGTGTTGCTGCTTCTCTATTACAGAAATCTCGCTGGTTGGCAGATGTGATGAGAAATATGGCAGAGGGTCCCTTAATGTCACACTTGCTATTTCTTGGTGACCTGAAGAAGACATACTTGCAGCACTAGCAGCAGACACAGTCAGCTGAACTGTGCTCCTGATGGTAGTGGTATTCTTGATTCTAGGCAACAATTCTGGCTTCTTCAGGATCATGTTCCACCTGGACAATGGAGACAGGGGTAGGGCACTCTGAGGGTCAGGGGAATAGTGTGAGCTCCCTTGGCCGCTAGTCTGGATGCTCTGCATTGCTTCCCCTACCACTCCCCTGACACTAATCCCTAACACTTTACCATCACTGTTACTACTACTACTATCACCAACCATATCAGTTTCAGTCCTTGAGTCTTTCTCCTCACAATCACTAGTAATATGATGAAAACCACTCCTCCTTCACTCCTAACACTAACAAGCTGCTTGACCTTCTTAGTAGTAGTACTAGAGACTGCTTGGGGTTGACAAGTGTTATTCAGGGTCCCCAGCTGTCACACTTGGCATCATCTTTTCCTTCTCCCCTCCTAAGAATTACAAGACACACTGGCAGCATGCACATCACTAGTGGCAGCAGGGGCAGTGCTGGCAGCAGGCACAGGCATCTGACCTGTCCTGCTCACACTACTACCCTCTTCTTCTTCCAGTGAGATAAATTTCCCAAAGATCCCCAGGAGTAATTTAGGGGACTGGCCAGCATTTGGTCTGGGGAATCAGGAGATGCAGACCCTTCAATGCTGGTAGTGGTCACTTCCTTCTTCTCCTCAGTCCCACTGGACACATAAGGGTCCTTCCAGATCCTCCTATTATTGTTAGTTGTATTGATAGCAGACACTACGAGCCTCTCCTGCCTCAATTTTGCTATCAGCACCCAGCACATCAGCGTAGCAACTCTCTCCCGCTCTGTAGCTGCTTCTATTTTGTTTCACTTCCTGGAAAACAGCACATTTTTATCGCAAAAGGGCAAAAAACACATTACTAAAGGGGTGAAAACTTTCTAGCCATTAAAGAAATATAGAAGAATTTTTGGCAATGGGCAAAAAAGGTGAAGAATTTAATCTCTGTATTTAAAGCAGATTTTCCCACAAAAAAGCTGATAACCATGTGTTTTTCGTGGATATTTGCAGGAACATGACTTGTCCTTTCACCCACCATAAGAGTACTTCGGAAACGTTGATGGTAGCACCTATCCCTTGCTGCAGCTAAAGCCTGATAAAGGTGTTGTCCTCTAAGCCAGATGTCAGATCCCGGTTGAGGCCTGACCCTGAACAGGATGGGAGCAGATGCATACCAATGTTGATCTTGGACCAAAGGACCCAGTGAGGAATGCCAGATGCAGTATATCAAATTACCTGTATTTGTGGATGAATATATATTGGTAAAATCAAAAGAGAATTAAGGGCCAGAATATTAGAACATATGGGTGATGTAAGAAACAACAGAGATAAGCTGATTGCAAAACATATACATCTATTCCATAATATTAATATCAATGGTATCTATTTTAAAGGAATACAAAATTTCCATCTGCCTGAAAGAAAGGGTAACATAGATAATATGTTGCTAAAAATGAGGCAAAATGGATTTATAAACTTCAATCAAAAGCACCCATTGGCTTAAATGAGAGTTTTACCTTTTCTCCATATATTAAGGACTAGGTATAAAGTCCAAAATACATCTATATATAAAGGTTTAACCTAGTCCAGATTATTAAAGGTTTAACCAGTTCGGGTTAGATATATATTCCTTTTGTCTAAATAAGAAGTGCCACTATATGATCAATATGATAATGATTTTTGGATGTAAATTATAACTATTTAGGCTTAAAACTGAAATATAATTTTGGTTTTGGGTTGATACAATTTATGAACACCAAATATAAATCTTCCTTATTTCAGATTGAAAGATGAATAAATATGTACCTAAAGCATAATTATTAAAAAAATATTTATAGTTAATTATGGGTGTTTTAAATACAAAAAAAATAGAGGAATGAGAAATCAATCTTTAATCAGGTACATAACGAATTAAGATGTAACATAGAAATAGATCTTATATCGGTAGATTCATGAATGCTAATGAACAATCTGTATTATATTAAATAATAGGGTGAATATATATAAGAAATCAAGGGATGATCATTGAAAATCATCTTATATTTAATTATGTATGCTTTAAACATTAAATAAGAATGAGTAACTAATCTAGGATCAGGGATACTAAGAGTTAAGATAAAATATAGAAATTGATCTTATATTTACAATCATAATTACAATTGAGTCAATATAATATCGAGTCAAATAATTAAAATCAGATAGTCTAAGATAGTAATTTTGTCTCATAATAATTAAGTTAATTTACAAGATCTTTTCAAAATAATATATCGGAAGATACCTCTAGGAAATACATTGTTACAAATACAACCAATGAATGTATGGAATTGATTCATATGATCTATGATGTGGATTTCCCATACATCATAAAAACGGAAGAACTCCAGAGTCTGGTAAGACAAAATCCACTGAGGAAGCCGTAGGGTTAAGCGGTGAAACGTGTAGGGCTAGTCATCATAAGGGGTTAATAATGATTAGCCACACTTTGTGAAATAGAAGGCAAAGATCTAATATATGAAAACTTATAGACATCAACAAAGGTGTACCTGACTGGGAGACCCCTTCAGGGAGGTAATAGCAGTTGTCTTTTAGTTTACAAATTAGCTTTGACACGGTTTACCTGGTGGCTTAAACCCGACCAAGGAGGTAATCAGAACATTATAGATTAGTGATCATGAATGGTGTACCTGACAGGGAGACTCGTTCAGGGAGGTAATAGTGGACTTTCATTATACTTAAAGATCAGCTAAGATACGCTATACCTGGTGGTTTAACCCATGCAGGAAGGTAATAGGAGTATAAAAATTTGTGGTTATTGATTCTGTACCTGACAGGGAGACCCTTACTGGGAGGTAATAATGAATTGAATTGAGGTAAAAGAAGCAGCCATAAGATAATGTACCTGACTGCTTAACCCGTTCAGGGAGGTTGAGAAAGCACTGGTTTATCCATGGTGTACCTGACAGGGAGACCCATTCAGGGAGGTAATAGTGACTTCAAACTTTTGAGATCAGTGAAGTAATGGTGTACCTCACGGTTTAAGCCATTCAGGGAGGTAATAAGCTTGTTATATACTGGTATTTTGTTCCTGACAGGGAGACCCGTTCATCGAGGTAATAGCGATTTTACATTAGCTCCAAATAAGGCTAAAAAACGGTGTACCTGGTGGTTTTATCCATCCAGAGAGGTAACAAATCCATCATATTAGTTACATGAAAGTATTGGTGCGAATTTAAGAAATAATTAGTGCAGATTAGCCTAAGAACAGTATACCCGCCGCGGAAACTCAACTGGGAAGGTAATTAGAACTAGCATCGAGCTGCAGTTGGAACGCTAATCAAGAACGGATTAGTTAATCTGGGAAAAGTTCAGGGATGATAATACCTGATGGGAGGTTATCCTGATAAAGAGGCAATAGTTATTAGAGGATTTAATTGTAATTCTACTAGCAACTAAATTCTCTGATGTAGTCAGTTATTATGTTTGCATCAATACAATTAAACTAATAGCTGATTCTTTAAGTGTGGTCTATTCAGCATTTTTTCAATTTGTTGTTTTTAGACAACAGTGGGGAAGGGGTTAATCCCCAACGTTATAAGTTTTATATACAATTACAGTATTTTAAAACATAAACTAATAAAGATTAAGTTCTAACCACGTCGGGTAACAGTATATTTGTGTGTTTGATTCATTTTTAGTGGTGTATAAACTGATTACTTTTGATGTATTTCTCTGTGAGAGGGATATATGATACTGAAACCTTTTCAGAGATAAACATCAAGTATATCTTTATATTTAATGTTGCAATAGATTTAATCTGTAAGACCAATTAACTACAGAATTTCCTAGTACCAATTTTGTTTATTTGCCTCTAAGCTCACACTAAACCAACAAGGATTTGCCCAAGATAGCAGGCTGAGATTGCTTACGGTTCATCAGTAGGGCAATAAGGACTAGCCCTTTAAATGTAGCAGACTGGAACTGCTTAAGGTTTGACCATAGAGGAACAGACACTAGTCCTTAAATGTAGCAGGCTGGGATGGCTTAAGGTTCTCCCAAAACACATAAGGAATATCTCTCACCATACAGGCGATGGAGCAGGACAACAATGACAAGTGTGAAGGACCTCTAACCACAGATTGAACCAAATACAACTAGGATCAACAAAACTCTAATAACCTCAGAGATAGAATAAAGCAGAGCACTACCACCACCAAGTAATACTAGTACGATTCCTACAACACAAGTACCCAAAGGAATATAGGGCAACAAAGTCAAGGTAACAGATTGATAAGGAGGATAACTTTACTCACCCTGCTACCCCTGATACCTAGGTCAGGACCACAGATATAGTAGAGCACCCTGAACTCTAAGAGATGGGACCACTGAGAGGTGCGGCACCCCCTGCTTTGACTGCAATGAAAACACACTGTTGAGCTGAGTCAGCCAGGGGCCACCTGGTCAGATGCGGAGGCCCAAGTCAAAGATAACTGTAGGGGTGTATGTAGGAGAATACTGTAATAGCACCTGTTGCCTGGGTCAGAGGAAACATAGATATACAGGTAATATACTGAGTACAATAAATACCTCTTGGACCCTGAGGCCCAAGATACGAACATACCAGATGGTGTTGATGGAATCAAATAGAAGAACAGTCAAAACAAGCTGAGGTAAAGGGAGTGTATGGGGTATAAGAGATGAGCAGAATCTATAGTCAGTAAACGTAAGTCAGGGATGACAGTCCAAATACACAAGCCAGGTCAAAGTACAAACAAAGTCAGCTCTATACAAAAAATAAATGTTATGTTTGGGCCAGGAGGTTACAGAGGCTATAAATCCTAGCTGACCAATAGGATCCCAGGAGGAAGAGGAAATTATGCAAGGGGAGACAATGAAAAAATAGATGCAAATGGAAAAAAAACAGACAGAGACAGGCCAGAAGGGTGAACAGGAGAATCCTGACACTATTTTACTTGTCCTGGTTTCATTTTGCATTCCCTGCCTGGTTGTTGTAACACACTTGCTGAGCCTTTATCGGCACTAATTTGTCCTTGGGGCCAACACCTTTATCCGGCTTAGGCTGCAGCAAGGCTACCCAAGTGCACACACCACTCACCAACTACACTCTCCATCCAGAGAACTCCAGCATCATGCTCACTGAGGACTACCTAACAGTATTCTCTATATTGTTCCCTGCTGACTCTGTCAAATCACATGAAATAGCAGTTTGTACTCTGTTTGTAGAGATTCCATTCTGCAAACTATAACCCATGCAGCTTATGTTGTGTGCTTCCTAGTCTGATCATCACTTCTTGATCATGCAATGACACTGATCCCTTGGAGGTCTCTCAAGTTGTAGTTCAACAATGGGCTAGACTTGAACAACATTCCATGCAGACAAATTGATTCCCAGTTGGAATCCATTGCTACTATGCTTCAGCACACGCAGCAGAGTTTTGAGCATCTGGACCACCCCAGTGTAATCCTGTTGGGCTTCCAGCCTCCACGTCTTCTGCCACAGGTCTGTCGACCTCAAGACTACCATTGCTGGACAGTTAACAGTATGATGGCTCTCACCTCACTTAGTCACTATCCTCACCGACCATCAAAACCTCCAGTACTTAGCATACGCTAAGTGTCTATATGTTCTAATCTTTTCACTAGCTTCAGAGTCTCTCTTCCTCCCAACTTGTATTTTGTGCTTGAACAGTACCATTCAGATATTTTTCATTGGGGTAGTGATGGGTGAAAGTTGTCGCTGTGTTTCCCGTGGGAAATTCAGCAAAAAATACCTTATTGTCTGCTTTTTCTCAAGAAAATCCACTTTTAAAACAGCGAGTAAAATGTCTGCGTTTTTCGCTCATTGGCCAAAATTCCCTGCCAATTTTTCAGTGGCTAGAAAGTTTCCAACCATTGAGTTACGTTGTTTTTGCTTTTTCGCTATAAAAACTTGACGTATTCCAGGAAGTGAAACACAACAGAAGCAGCTACAGAGCAATGTAGACGTGCTGTGCTTTTCTGATGTTATTTGTTTGTTAAATTGAGGCAGGAGAAGCTCATTGTGACTGCTATCACTATAATCAGTAAAACGAGGAACTGGAAGGACCCTTATTATGTGTCCACTAAGTCTGAGGAGGAGGAAGTGGAAGTGACTATCAGTACTGAACCAATGCTCTCCAGTCCCCCCTAAATCACCCAAGGGATCTTGGGGAATTTAATGGGGGGGGAGGAAGAAAGGGGAATGGGAAGGGAGGGAGAAAAGGGAAGTACTAATGTCAGCAGTACAGGTCAGCTGCCTGTGCCTGCTGGAAGAAGTGCTGTCCCTGCTACCAGGGCCACCATTTCTGTACCTGCAGCCACCATTTATGTACCTGCTGCCAGATGTGCTGCCCCTGCTGCCACCAGTGCTGTACCTGCAAACACCATTGCTGTACCTGCTGCCAGATGTGCTGCCCCTGCTGCCACTAATGCTGTTCCTGCTGCCAGTGCTGAACCTGCTGCCACCAATACTTTGCCTGCTGCTATTGTGTCTTGTAGTAGTTGGGGAGCAGGGATGATGCCAAGTGTGACAACAAGGGACCCTAAATCACACTTGTCATTACCAAGCAGTCCTGCCACTGCTAGTACTACTACTTCTAAGGTTTAGCAGCTTATTAGCATTAGGAGTGTAGGAGGGGTAATCAACAACAATATCCTCATATTACTAGTAACTGTGAGACTGAGGAGAAGACTCTGAGGCTGAACTTGACTAGCAGCCAAGGGAGCCCAGACCATTCCTCTGACCCTGGAACTGGGAGTCCTCCCCTTCCCTTCACTAAAGTGTCCAAGTAGAACATGATCCTGAAGACTAAGAGGCCAGAACTGTCATTGGGGAGAGCAGGCACACAATTAATACCATCACCAGAAGGAGCATAGATAAGCTGCCTGTCCCTGCTGCTACTGCTGCCAGTCTGCCTTCTTCACATCACCAAGAAAATGGCAAGTGTGACATTAGGGTACCCTCTGTCACATTGCTCGTAACTTTCTCCAAGCAGCAGTGAGATGATTGTAACAGAGCAGTAGCAGCAGCATTTTGGGGCTAGTGGTGGTGGTGATGATGGTGTTGAAGCTGGGATGGAAGAGACATTGATGGCATTTTAGTAGAAACTGAAAAGGAATGGGAGACAGGGATGAGGATGGACATCACCACCACCTCCACCACTAGCAGTGAGATTTTGAATTTGAGGAAATTGCAACTGCTCTAATTCCTGCTGCTGCTGAGATGCAAGGGCAGCAGGATGCTGAGGAGCAAGCTAGTGTGCCACAGATCACCGTGGAGACAGTGGGAATGGGGTCAACAAGCGATGTGGGACTAGGACAGGTTCCACTTACCAATGCCAGCAATACTCCTGGTCCTAGCTGCAGTCCTGAATCTGAGTCAGTAGCAGCAACAGCAGCAACATTATCCACTGCCACAGACAGTGAAGGGGAATGTGGAGGAGAAGAAGAAAGAGGCCCCTGACGTCATGGGTGTGGGACTATTTTTCTCTTGGGGCAGGCACAGTGCAGTCATCACCAATGGCACTTTGCACAATCTGTGACAAGTCAGTGAGAAGGGGAGTGGAGGGAACACACCTTGGTACAAGCGCCCTGATATAACACATGAAACATAGACACCATGACATTTATGTCAAACATGTTAAAGCCAAACACCCACAACAGAAATCAAGCACTGCTGTTGCTGTACCCTCTGACTCTGCAGAACAGAGCAACCCAGGTAGAGACTGGAAGTTCCATAATGAGTGAAACAACTAGTTCACCATCCCCTTCTAGGGTAATGACATCTTCTGCCAATCCACCTCGTTCATTGTTACCTCCCCCACCAAAAGATAACCTCTCTGTTGATATTAGGATGTGGCAGTTTGTCTCCACCCGTTGCACACTGTGTAGTGCACTTACCACACATGCCAGTGTGGTGGAGGAGAATCGCAAGCAGTGCATCAAGCTTCTAAAGAGACTCCATCCTGCAGAATATGCTAAGATGGTGGCAGGGAGGGTTCATCATTACTATTAAACTGTCAGCAAGTTGCCATGTATCCTTAGCAGTGTCTGGACAGGTGGTATAGTGACAACAGCATTACTTGGTCTCGGGTGTCATGGTGTTTGGATACAGTTGTGCCCCCAGATGTTATTTACCACACACTGTGAACATTGCAGTTGCTGATGACAGCCACAGTTCCTGCTCTCAAGGGAAAAAATGATATTTTAATAACACACCCATGATTTTGGAGAAGAACCTTCATCATCCACCACTCATGTTACTGCTATTGTTGATCCCTTTCCCTTTCAACTGCCTAATCATCCTGCTGCTTAAACAACCCAGCAGCAGCAGTAAGAACAGCAGTTGCAAATTCCACAATTATGGGCTCAGGAGAACATTTGACAATGGCCAGTGGCCAATGGGCAACATGATCTACTGGCACTAGACCAGTAGGGCATGTGTTTTTTATCAGGGCTTGTGCTTTGAAAAAAAAAAAAATAAACAAATTTAAAAAAAACATAGTCCTACAAAAAAATAAACAGTTTTTGGGAGTTTGTTTCTAACAGGCCTAAGTCCTACAAATCAATGTTTCCTTAGGGCTTGTGCCAAACAAGCTTAAGTCCTACAAATCAATGCTTCCTCAGGGCTTGGGCCTCTAACAACAAATAATCCTATACAAAATAATCTATCAAGTCAAGTATCAGTCAACCCCAGTGGCAGCTTATGTCAGGGGGTTCCTGTATCACTTTAAATACAAATTTATGTTCTATGTTATGATGGAAACTACAATGAGGTCCTACCATCTGTATATGATATTGTGAGTGCAGGTAGTGCAGAAGTACCTGCAAAAGTACGGAACACATAGGATTATGTCTACCACTTCTACAAACAGATTAGAGACAGTATTTGATTACAGTTTATCTGAAGATCCTACATTGTATCGTCTTTTTTGTTCAGCGGTCGCTGTAGCCAATTCTATATAGGACTCTATTGTAGTCTCTAGATAGAAGAGAATGGAGCCTGGCGGAGACAATATACGGGAGGTGAGCTCATATTTACATCTGCCCACTTTCTCTGCACTATCTGCCCGCACAATATCATGTACAGACAGGAGGACCTCATTGCAGTTTCCATCATAACCTAGAACGGAGTTTGACGGAGACCACGGATGGGAGGTGAGCTCACATTTACACCTGTCCACTTTCTCTACACTACCTGCCTGCACTATACTATATACAGATGGGAGGACCTCATTACAGTTTCCACTATAGCAAACAACGGAGTTTGACGGAGGCCATAGACGGGAAGTGAGCTTGCATACATACCTGTCCACTTTCCCTGCACTACCTGCCCGTGAACTAACATACCTAGACAGGAGGTACACCTATATCTTATCCAAGTCAAATATCATCTATTTTATTCAGACTTGTGAAATCCCTATACTGCAATTAGGAGGATTACCGGTTTGCTCCACTCACGGTTTACCTGTCCGCACCACATACATTTAGATGGAAGGATATTTCCATATATGTTAGAGCTGAACGTTTTTCAATAAGAGTTGTTACATTCTATATCTTCAGTGTCTTGGACTGATCTCTGTTATAGGCATTTTTATAGAACCTGGAAGCTTATTTTATTTTAGATTTTTATCTATTTAGCTGGATCCCATTTTTGTTCTATTATTGTCTCGCTCTGTTATTTACTGGGACTTGGCATTTCAGGCGGCATGTGCCTCTAGTTTATCTGAGACGGTGCAGTGTGGGACATTTTGCCCCCGTGGTACTTTATATGGTGCTATTTGTGTTTATTTATATTTAGTTTTAATAAATTTTTATTTTTCTATATCTAGCACTCTCCTTGTTCGTTTCTTCTATTTTTCAACCTGATCAGTAACAGGTTGGAGGGATAGAAGTGAAAGATATATATATTATAGATAGATAGATAGATAGATAGATAGATAGATAGATAGATAGATAGATAGATAGATAGATAGATAAATAGATTATACATTTGGATACCCTGAAGAAAAGACCTTTGTAGTCCAGAAATGTTTTGGAGTCTTTTTAATTGTTTCTATTTCATTAGACATCAAGTTTGAAGTTACAATAATGTGGATCAACTGTCATTTTATCGGATTGCTGTGTGGAGAAGTCTGGAGTACCTGAACAGGGGCAGGTTTTAACCCCTGATGTGATAATACAGATTGTAGTCCTTCAACTGGTATGGTGCAAATTGTGAGTACTGACATTCAGAGCTAACATTATTATCTGCTGATTCTTGTCTGTTTGGTCTTTTTGCTGGTGTTTCCTTCTTCTTTTGAAGGTTATTTTAACCCCTTAAGGACCGGTGAGCGCAAGGGAGACCGGCACTTGAGGACCACGGGACTTTTTTTTAACTTCCGGTTCAGGGCTTCCAGAGCTGTGTGCAGCCGCGCTGGAAGCCCTGAACTCCATGCCGTGCCAGGACCGTCACTGTTCCTTAAGTGCCGGACCTCCATGACGGTCCTGGCATGGCAGTGATCCTTAAGGTGTTAAGGAGAGCAGCTGGTGTCTATTGATCTGCGTGGAGGGCAATATAATATTCTCCACTTGTTGGAATAGCCACTGGTCTTACAGAGGTGGCCATTGAAATCTGTGAGCGATTTTCTGTACTCTTCATTTTGGTTAAATATTCACAACAGTATTAACCCTATGAGTGCATCCCCTCTCTTCTTTCTACTGCTGGTAGTTTCCCATTTACCCTGGTTCCAGTTCTCAGTGAGTAGCTGCTGTTTCTTGGATTATCATCTGGGGTGCAGGTTGGCTCCTCCAATCGGCACTAATCTGGCCTTGCAGCCAGCACCTTTGTCTGGCTTAGGCCATAGCAAGGCTACCCAAGAGCAGCCACCGCTCACCCACTACACTCTCCATCCAGCAAACTCCAGAATCTTACTCACTGAGGCCTATCCAGCAGAATTCTCTGTGTTGTTGCCTGTTGTCTCTGCTAAATCATATCAAATAACAGTCTGTACTCTCTTTGTAGAGATTCCAATCTGTAGAGTATAACTCAGGCAGCTAACATTGGGCACTTCCTAGTTTGATCATCACACCTAACACAGAGATAACAGCCAGGTCAGGAAGGAACTTGGATCACGGCTGCCTGTGTCTTCTTCATCACACACAATTTTGCAGTATTTGGGGTAAACCTACTGTTCTCCCTTCTCCCAGACTCCCCTATTACAGAAAACAGATTTCCTGCCTGCAAGACTCTCTAAACTAACCAGAAACTCCACTTTATTAACGTGTCCTCTCTAGCTCAAACATGTGTTCCTTTTTCTTCCTCTCACAAATATACAATGGCATGCTGTGGGAACCTGGCAACCCTTTTATACTATGCCTGCAGGAAAATAAATGAAACTTGCCACTTGGTGGGGAGAAATTCAGTCTTCCCATTGATTTCAGTACAATGAGCTAGGCAAGAAAACTGCACCTTTCACAAAAAACTATTTTTCTCCTGTTTCTCTTTTGAGGGCAAATATTTTGCCCGTCCCTATTTACTGGTTGTTACATGGTTAAAACCTGAGGTTAACAATATTAGGTGAGTGTAACAGGAAACAGGAAAACTGGTTAACAGATTTAACACCTTAAGGACCATTGTTGTGCCAGGACCGTCACGGTGGTCCAGCACTTAAGGACCAGTGACAGTCCTGGCACGGCATGGGGTTCAGGTCTCCCAGCGCGGCTGCATGCCTCTCTGGAAGCCCTGAACCGGAAGCAGAAAAAAAAGCCCCGTGGTCCTCAAGTGCCGGTCACGTGCGCGTGCGTCGGTCCTTAAGGGGTTATAACCGGTATGTAAATACGCTATTTTAATGAACTGTCTGAGGTTAATGAGTTAGCAGTCAGTAGCTGGGTGTCTTTGTTAGGGGAGGATGCTTACAACCTATCTAGCAGTCACAGAAAACCATGAATGACCTGTTCTGTAGTTGAATAAAAGCCTACCATTTTTTTAAATTCATTTAACAACGAAGTTCACTCCTAAGTATCCTTAAAAGAGATCCCTTACAAAATTGCAAGGAAGAATAATCATACAGATTCTTTCAAACTGAGACTCTACTGAAAGAATTTGAGAAGGGACACATTCTCTTTGACAAAGTCAAGCCCTTCCTTGCCAATAGGTTTGCAACACATGGAAAAACAATATATTGTAAACTTATAAGACAAAATAGGTTTGAAGGTCATGGGAGGGTGTTAAATGTGGTATTGTCACACACACACACACACACACACACAAACGCACTTGCTGCAAGGCTCACCATGAGCCATGTTTATCCTATTTAGTTTTATCAGTCATTCTTTTTTTACACCCTCTGCTCAGTACATAGGTGCGTAAACCATGATGACACCTGAGCACCAACATATTGCAATGTATGCCTGAAACCTTCTCCCAGAATTATTAGTGTATATTATCCAGTTTGTTTGTGATTAAGTAGGAGGGACTCATATAAAATATACTGGCTATTAAATGGAGATATGCATATTAAGATAAAACAGTATGATGTATTTAGCACTACTGCCTAAATAATTACTTCTCTTACACAGGTTAAGAGCCACTCACTCCTATTGGCACTGGTTCCTTAAAATATATATATAGTCTTATTTTGCTAGCGTAAACTTTTTGAATAATGAAAATTTAAGAAGCAAACATTGTATTGAACAAAATGACAAACAAACTCCTAGCTTGTAGTTTACATCCATGCCCTCTTTAAATGGCCTATAATCTCTACTGTTCCCAAGGGCTATAAGCATGACAGTTGATAGACAGGGCCTTACAGAAATCCTGGAGGAAATGAAAAATATCATTTTTACCTAAAGCTATAAAATGCTGAAACTGATAAAGCCTCAGCAAAAGACAATGGATATGAAAGAAAGGTTCATGTCAGGATAAACTTGATGATACATGAATTCTTTTAAATTACTACAGAAGTGAGTCTATTGTTTATTCTCATTGATCCAACAATTCAAACCCTTGGCAAATTATTGCTTAGAAGCATAAAATACGTAAAAGACACATACTTGAGCATAAAAAATTACTACTTAATATGCCTAATCAAAAATCTGCTCTCTCAGTTTCTGCTATGTTTGAAATGTTCACAGTTAATAGACTTTTTCTTTCCTAATTTTCACTGCAGCAGTTAAGATTCAGGTAGTGTTATACTGCTTGACCATCACCCTGGTGATGTGTTAGACATTTTGTGCAAGAAAATGCAAGAGTTGCATTTGTGGCTTAGATTATATTACTGTTGATAAGAGTTATCAACTAGTTTTATCAGAAAGAATAAACTGACAAATTACTATTTTCTGCTTTAGCAGCTATTTTCTGATGACCACTTCTACTATCACATTATGACCAAGAATTAGAATCTGTTTGTTGTTTTTTTTCTTAAATAACCCTTTGTAATATTTTTGGAATGAAAAAATGCTGCAAAAGTATTGCAAATTGAGGTTCAAGAAGCCTGAGGGTAATGGAAGAAAATCAGCTGCTGCCCTAGGGTTGGATTAGATAGGGTAAAATGGGGGGGGGGCAATACCCACCCAGTCCCCTGCCTTATACCCCATGACCCTCTCCCCAAACACCCTCCTCACATCCTTACCACACACAGGTAGCATCTACCAGGGGAGGGCTGGCAACCTTTGGACAGGGGAGGGGGGAGTACAATCAAGTGTACTATTTCTACTATCACTTCAGTTTACCATCCCAACCAACTCCCTTTTGTAAATTTTATACCTGGAATTAATATAGAGAACTAGGTCAAGTATCAATCAGAAATTGAATTCTGCTTAACATAATTTAAACAGATGTTGAGTAGTGTTGCCTGTAGTGTATGTTTCCTCATGTAGAATGTACTTGAATGACTATATGGCAGTCCGATTAATACTTTTGATTTATCCTATATAATAATTTGCTAAATCGTGTGTAACGCCGCGACATGAGCAGTAGACACTACTGCGCGTGCTGCAATCATGAGCAGTAGAGACTGCCCGCGCCGCGGCTGATACAGAGCTGGGCCCATGTGGCCCATGTAATGGGCTGTGACCCATGTAACGGGCTGTTCAACTATTTTGTAATATTTGACCTAATCATTTTTGTCATACTACAACGCTCACAACTGAAATAGCACTACACCAGTGATACCTCAGAGTTTATAACTGAAATGGAGCTACTCTAGTGATACACAGAACTTACAATCAAAATGAAGCTACAATAGTGACACAGAGCTTACAGTCAAAATGGAGATACATTAGTCATACCACATAATTTACAAAATAAGTGGAACTACACAGTGATACACAGAACATGCAGTTGAAATGGAGCTACACTAGTGATAGCATAGAGCTTGCAATTGAAATGGAGCTACACTAGTGATACACAAAGCTTATCACTGAAATTGTGCTACTCAATTGATATCACAGAGCTTACAATTGAAATTATGCTATACTAGTGATTCTACAGAACCTACAATTGAAATTGTGACATACTAGTGATACCATAGAGCTTACAGTTGAAATGGTGCTACATTAGTAATACCAAATACCCCAGAGCTTACAATCTAAATTGTGCTACACTAGTGATAGTACAGAGCTTACCATTCAAATGGAGTAACAATGGTCATACCACATAGCTTACAATTGAAATTGTGCTACATTAGTGGTACCACAAAGCTTAAAATTGAAATCAAGCTGCATTAGTGAAACCACAGTCCTCACAAATGAAATGGAGCTTCACTAGTTATACCACAGAGCTTATAGCTGAGATTGTGTTACACTACAGACCTACTGACATACTAGTGATACCATAGAGCTTACAGTTAAAATGGTGCTACATTAGTAATACCAAATACCCCAGAGCTTACAATCTAAATTGTGCTACACTAGTGATAGTACAGAGCTTACCATTCAAATGGAGTAACAATGGTCATACCACATAGCTTACAATTGAAATTGTGCTACATTAGTGGTACCACAAAGCTTAAAATTGAAATTGAGCTGCATTAGTGAAACCACAGTGCTCACAAATGAAATGGAGCTTCACTAGTTATACCACAGAGCTTATAGCTGAGATTGTGTTACACTACAGACCTTACAGTTAAAATGGTATTAAACTAGAGAAACAAATGTTATTACAGTTCAAATGGGGTTAAACTAGTGATACCACAGAGCTACAAACTGAAATGGGGCTACATAAGTGATACCAAATAACTGGAATACATGTAGGTGCCAGTTTCTAAGGATTTTGAAATAAATTACAACCAATGCATGATTGTGGCACATCTCTGTCTCACAGTTTTATGGCTAATAATGTGACAGATGTCATATTATTAACCCATGGACTGCCAGAGAGGTGCCAAATGTCATCATGCTATCCCATTTTTTTCCTTAATTTTATGGTATGGTAGAAGGCTGTGAACAGACAACAGCAACTAGTTTAACTAAAATACTTAAGCACTTTGTAGGGTTGGGAGACTGGTCATATTTGCTGGTCCTGTGCAAATTGCATTCCATTCGGTTTCCTTACCGGCTCCCGCTCATTGGGGCATTATATTGTAAGTATCTGTCAGGAGAAGCAAATCTCTTTCTCCTGACCTCGCTTTGATTGATCATTGCACTCTCTCACCTAATACTGTGCTTATGGTGAGTTCATAAGGAAACCATGCACATTTTTACACACAGCTTTGTCCAGGCAGTATAGAGGGAATTTGATAGAAGCTACAGGCCCTGGCTGGCTCGGCTCTTGCTCACCTCTCCCATCAGATGGGGTGCTGAACTGAGCTGAGCTACACATTTCACGCAAGCCTTCACTGGGTTGCCAAATAAAAACAGAGATAACATGATAATCCACTGACACCTACATTGCTGGATCACAGACATCTCAATGCTCCAGAATTGTAGGGTCTAATTTTATCATGTAAAAAAATACTCTAACCAACAAATGCCAAATCCACAGCCCCAAGCTCCTCTTCCATGCAAGAGGTCCATCCCTCTATTACAGAATCCCAGTGATCTTGCTGCCCTAGCAATGGAGGGGTTAATCGTCATCTAAGAGAAATGACAGATAAGAACCAAATGGCCCATGCAGGCATTTTCCTATCTAGTTAGTACATACTTATTTTATTCTTAGAAGAGCTGTATGTCTGTTCCAAGGTTTCTTCAATTCCTTTACTGTTTTAGCTTCAAACATTTCCTGTGGAAGGCTTCAAATTCAACTAGGTTTATGGGGTCAAGATATCAGGTACTGTATAATACAAGTTAAATTTATCTCTAATAATGTTGCTTTAGCACCTACATATATGTTTCAGGATATAGACTATAATGCAGTCAGACACAATACTGTTAATATCATCTTGTCAGCATATTGGGACAGCCACTTAACAGCATGACCCTTTATTGAATGCAGAAGCCAGGGTCTCTACCACTGCTTTTATGAGTCCTGTCAGATTAGATGAAATTCCTGCTGAACTGAAATACGTTTAATGTCTGCAATTTTATATCAGATATTAACTAGGGGTGGGCAAAGAGTGCGAAAAAATTCCTGCATGACTTTTTCCCAAAAAATTACAATTATTTGTTTTTTTTGTTAAAGTTTTCTCCTTTTCACCAATGTTAAATGTTCCACCTTTTTGCCAATTCCAACAAATTATTTGTCTATGTTTCCTATGGTGTAACATTTTCCACTGCAGTATTAATTCTTTTGATGGCTGCAGTGGGGAAATAAGTAGCTGAAAATTGAAAGTCCTCCGGCAACATATGCTTGAGAACAACCTACAAAGTGGTAGAAGTATATGGTAGTGGTGGTGGGGTACTGGCATGGTGTGATTGATGTGTGTGTATGTATGTACGTATATATATATATATATATATATATATATATATATATATATATATATATATATATATATATATATATACTAGTTGAACAGCCCGTTATACGGGCCACAGTGTCACAACCCCCGGTCGTGGGGCAGTCGCGCGCAGTAGAGACTGCCCGCGCCACGGCTGATACAGAGCGGAACACTCCTTCAGAGCGCCCAGCTCTGTATCACCCGCCGCGCGGGCAGTCTCTACTGCGCATGACTGCAGCATGAGCAGCAGTGTCTACTGCACATCTTGCGGTGTTACACACGATTTAGTGAATTATTATATAGGATATGTATGTATACAGTGAGGGCTCTGGCACCTATCCAGCGCCCTTTCGTGGTGTTCCAGTACCAGTTCCTACTTGAGTTGCTTGAATTCCTGTGTACCGACTTGGCCCTTTGCTTCTTGTCTCCTGCTCTGTGATTTGACCCAGCCTGGCTGACTATCACAGTGCCCATGATTGCTGCCTTTGTGTGTCTATCACCTGTAGGGGGCTCCCATTGGCTGTTTGCCTTCAGCCCACCCCACTTTGCCTATTTAGACTGGGTCTGGGCACCTTTTGGTTGCCCTTTCGTGGTGTCTCTTGGCTGCTTGTATTTTCATCATGTTCCTGAGGTTCCATGGGCCATAGTTGTGTTCCTGCTATCCTGAGATCGTCCAGTTCCTGAGTCTCCTGTTCAGCGGTTCCAGGTTCCGTTCCTGATCCGGTTGGAGTCGCCCAACGTTGCTGTTTCCTGCTGCCAGTCCTTGTTGCCGTTCCTGATCCGGTTGACCATCGGATTACTGGTTCCTGTTTCGTCTGCAGCGTCCACTTTCCTACTCATCTGTGGCTGCTGTGATCTCCTACTCTTGCTGGCTTCCAGTACGCGGGTACTGGTTTGCTCCACTCCTGTACGGCTACGGCTGCCCGATATTGTTGCTCCCAGTACGCGGGTACTGGTTTGCTCCACAGAAATCCGGCTGTCTTACATTCATGTGATTGCTCCCAGCACGCTGGTACTGGTTTGCTCCACTGCCTTGCTGCTTACATTGCATTGATACTGTTGGTTCCCAGTATGCGGGTACTGGTTCACTCCACGGCCTTACGGCCTACCTTGCCATTGCTCCTGTTGGTTCCCAGCACGCGGGTACTGGTTCGCTCCACTGCCTCATGGCTTACATTGCATTGATACTGTTGGTTCCCAGTGCGCAGGTGCTGGTTCGCTCCATGGCCTCTCGGCCTACATTGCCATTGCTCTTGTTGGTTCCCAGTACGCAGGTACTGGTTTGCTCCACTGCCTCACGGCTTACATTGCATTGATACTGTTGGTTCCCAGTGCGCAGGTGCTGGTTCGCTCCACGGCCTCACGGCCTACATTGCCATTGCTCCTGTTGGTTCCCAGTACGCGGGTACTGGTTCGCTCCACTGCCTCACGGCTTTTATTTCATTGATACTGTTGGTTCCCAGTGCGCGGGTGCTGGTTCGCTCCACTGCCTCACGGTTTACATTGCAGTGATACTGTTGGTTCCCAGTACGCAGGTACTGGTTCGCTCCACGCTGGTTGCTGTCAAGTCCTAGACAGCTAGTTGTTTGCCCAGTACGCGGGTACTGGTGTTTCCTGTGATGCCATGATTTACCACTTGCTCATTTTACCTCCGTATATCATCTCTATGACTGTCGTTGTCATCTGACGGTCATTGAGGCCTCAGCGGTTGCCACCAACTCCTTTAAGGCTGCCTTGCCCGGTATATTGGTAAGGCCGGTAGAACCATCTATATTTTGCTGCATGCCCAGGCTGCCTTGCCCGGTATATTGGCAGGGCCGGTAGAGCCTGTATACTCCTTGTATTCCGATAGGCTGCCTTGCCCGGTATATTGGTAAGGCCGGTAGAACCTTCCTGTCATTTTCATCTTGGGTTGCCTTACCCGGTATTGGCAGGGCCGGTAGAGCCTGTATACATATCGTGTTCCGTTAGGCTGCCTTGCCCGGTATATTGGCAGGGTCGGTAGAGCCTGTATACCTATTGTGTTCCGTTTGGCGGCCTTGCCCGGTATATTGGCAGGGCCGGTAGAGCCTGTACACTTCTTGTATTCCGATAGGCTGCCTTGCCTGGTATATTGGCAGGGCCGGTAGAGCCACCTGTACTTTGCTGCATGCCCAGGCTGCCTTGCCCGGTATATTGGCAGGGCCGGTAGAGCCTGTACACTTCTTGTATTCCGATAGGCTGCCTTGCCTGGTATATTAGCAGGGCCGGTAGAGCCACCTATATTTTGCTGCATGCCCAGGCTGCCTTGCCCGGTATATTGGCAGGGCCGGTAGAGCCTGTATACTCCTTGTATTCCGATAGGCTGCCTTGCCCGGTATATTGGCAGGGCCGGTAGAGCCACCTATTTCTCATTGCTTGTCCAGGCTGCCTTGCCCAGTATATTGGCAGGGCCGGTAGAGCCTTACTCGCTATTATTACCGCTTTCCTGTCATTTCTATGTATGTGTATGTATATGTATGAGATCCCATGGGATTGTCTTAAACTTTTCAATAAAGTTGTGTTTTTACCTAACTTTGCATCTGAGAGTGTTAACAAACAAAGTGTTAACGTTCCTGCTCCGTGACCTGACCCAGCTTATCTGACGTTCCTGCTCCGTGATTCAACCCGGCCTGGCTAACGTTCCTGCTCCATGACCTGATCCGGCTTGTTTGACATTCCTGCTCTGTGATTCGACCCGGCTTTCCTGTTCCTGCATCGCTGTGTCGCTTGGGCGACATTCTGACTTCCACTGTGCCTGAGGCCTGTCTGGCAGAGTATCAGTGTTGCCTCCGTTACTGCTATGGCAGTGTGTCATAGGCTGAGTCCTCCGTTAACCCTTGCTGAGCCTCCGTGTTGCCTCCGTTACTGCTATGGCAGTGTGCCATTGGCTGGGCCTTCCGTTAACTCTTGCAGAGCCTCCGTGTTGCCTCCGTTACTGCTACGGCAGTGTGCCATTGGCTGGGCCTTCCGTTAACTCTCGCAGAGCTTCATTGTTGCCTCCATTACTGCTATAGCAGTGTGCCTTGGCTGGGCCTTCAGTTAACTCTTGCAGAGCTTCTATGTTGCCTCTGTTACTGCTGCGGCAGTGTGCCATTGGTTGAGCCTTCCGTTACTCTCGCAGAACTCAGTGTTGCTTCCCTTACTGCTATGGCAGTGTGCCATAGGCCTAACCATCCGTTAAGCTCCTGCAGAGTATCATTGTCTCCTCCGTTACTGCTACGGCAGTGTGTCATTGGCTGTACTCCCGTTCAGCTCTTGCAGAGTATCATTGTCTCCTCCGTTACTGCTATGGCAGTGTGTCATTGGCTGTACTCCCGTTTGGCTCTTGCAGAGTATCATTGTTGCCTCCGTTACCACCACGGCAGTGGGTTTTAGTCTCAGCTCTGCTCTGGCAGATTACAAGTGCTCTAGTCTCCTTTCTTGCTCTGCAATCTCCTACTCATTGCTATTCCATCATACTGTGCATTACTAAGAGAACTCACCACAGACTTCTCTACACAGAGACTGATTACACCTATTGAGATTTTAACTCATGCTGTACTGCTGCTCTGGGTATTCACCCTTTCCTGCTTGACCTGTGTCAGTGTAAGATCTCTTGCTTCCTATTATACTGGGCCTGTGTAGGCATATGCATCAAATACCTGTATTATCTCTGTATGTGTCTGCTGAGGTACAGCAAGGCCTGTGAAGGGTACTTGATTATTTGTGTTTTCAATAAAACTGTGTTTTATCCTAAACCACTGTTTCTGAGTGTTGAACAAACCATCACAGACAGGTTCCACTTGCCAGCACCAGCAATACTCCTGTTCCTAGTTGCAGTGCTAAATCTGAGGCAGTAGCAGCAAAATTATCAGCTGCCACAAAAAGTGAAGGGGAATGTGGAGGACAAGAATAAAGAGGACATTCTTCTCCACCTGTTTGCTATCCCTCCCCCCAGAAGTCATGGTTGTGGGATTATTATTCTTTTCCGGCAGGCACAGTGCAGTCATCATCAACAATGGTACAGTGCAAAATTTGTAACAAGTTAGTGAGAAGGGGAAAGGAGGTAACACACCTTGGCACAACCTCCCTGATAACACACGAAACGCAGACACTATGACATTTATGTCAAACACGTTAAAGCCAAACACCCATTACAGAAATCTAGCACCGCTGTTACTGTACCCCCTGACTCTACAGAAAGGCACCAATAGGTGAGATCAAAGAGGAGGAAGAATAAAGAAATCCAAAAAGACATTGGAAGTTCCATGATAAGTGAAACAACTAGCTCACCATCACCATCACCTTCTTCCTCTAGGGTAACAAGTACATCTCCTACCAATCCACCTCGTTCATTGTTACCTCCCCCTCCAAATGATAACCACTCTTTTGATGTTAGGATATGGTAGTTCGTCTCTACCCTTTGCACGCTGTGTGGTGCATTGATCACACATGCCAGTGTGGTGGAGGAGAATCGATATCAGGCCATCAAGCGGCATCTGAGGAGATTCCCGCAGAATATGCTAAAATGGAAGCAGGGAGGGTTCATCATTACTATTAAACTGTCAACAAGTTGTCATGTGTCCTTAGCGGGGTCTGGACAAGAGGTACAGTGACAGCGGCTATACTTGGTTTCGAGTGTCATGGTGTTTGGATACAGTTGTGCCCCCAGATGTAATTTACCACACACACACTGTGCACATTGCAGTTGTTGATGGAAGCCACACTGTTCTCAAAGGAAAATGTATATATTAATAACAACAAACCTATGACGATTTTGGAGGAGGGGAAGGTGGAAATGATTTAATGGCCAACTTGTTCTTTTTTCCACATATACTGGGGGCTACTTATTCTTCTGCTGCTGCCTCAGGCGCATCAATGGAGCCATTAGTGGCAAGTGGAACCTTCATCATCCATCTTCCATGTTACTGCTATTGTTGATCCCATTCCCTTTCAGTTGTCTAATCATCCTGCTGATTCAACAGCAGTTCCAACTCAGGACTCAGGAGGACATTTAATAATGGCCAGTAGCTACTGGCCATCATGACCTGCTGGCACTAGGCCAAAAGGGCATTTTTATATTTTTTCTCAGTGCTTGTACTTTGAAAAACAAAAAATAAATACATTGAAAAAAACATAGTCCTACAAAAATATAAACTATTTTTGGGGAGTTGTTTCTAACAAGCCTAAGTCCTAAAAATCAATGTTTCCTTAGGGCTTGTGCCAAACAAGCTTAAGTCCTTCAAATCAATGTTTCCTCAGGACTTGGTCCTCCAACAACAAATCTAAAAAATCATCCTCTACGTAAAACTCTATCAAGTCAAGTATCAGTCCACCCCAGTGGAAGCTTATGTCAAGGGGTTCCTGTCTCTATAACTTTAAATACAAATTTCTAATTTTATTTTGTTATTAACTGTCCCCCCAATAGCAGTCAAGTAACCCCCCCAAAACAAATTCCCTGTTCAAATGATTCATTCATTCACCAAACACTGGCACCCTCCTCAGACACCTTTATACAATGTTGTATGGTTTTTATTTTATTATTATTATTTTTATGATTATTTTTATCATCCCCTGTTCAACTGATTCTTTCCCCACACCCCACCAACACAGGTACCTTCATGCCCCTTTTATACTTTGCCTTTGTGAAATAAAATATTATTTGTAATGTGTTGTGTGCCACTTCTTTGTTCCCATTGATTTCAATGGGCGAAAAAAGTGGAAAAAAGCAGAAAATCTGCACTTTTGGCAGGAAATTTTTTGCCAAGCAGAAAGTGCCATTTTTCGCCGATTTCAGTTTGAGGTGGAAATTTTTGCCCATCCCTACTCCTTACTAAAGATGAGCGAGCACCCCGATGCTCGGGTGCTCGGGTGCTCTGACCGAGCACCCCCTGATGCTCGAGTGCTCGGCCGAGCACCCGAGCCCCATTCAAATGAATGGGAGCACTCGAGCATTAAACCAGGCACCCCCTGCTCTGATGAGCGGAGGGTGCCTGGTCAATGTCCCCCTTCATCTCCGCTATGCCCCTCTTCCACAATGTCCCCCTTCATCTCCTATGCCATAGCGGAGATGAAGGGGGACATTGTGGAAGAGGGGCATAGCGGAGATGAAGGGGGACATTGTGGAAGAGGGGCATAGACTCTATGCCCCTCTTCCACAATGTCCCCCTTCATCTCCGCTATGCCCCTCTTCCACAATGTCCCCCTTCATCTCCTCTATGGCATAGGAGATGAAGGGGGACATTGTGGAAGAGGGGCATAGCGGAGATGAAGGGGCACATTGTGGAAGACGGGCATAGCGGAGATGAAGGGGGACATTGTGGAAGAGGGGCATAGAGTCTATGCCCCTCTTCCATAATGTCCCCCTTCATCTCTGCAATGCCCCCTTCATCTCCGCAATGCCCCCGTACCTCCATTCCCTGGTGGTCCAGCGGAGCGTCTTCGGATCTGTGCCTCTTCCGGCACAGATCCTCTTCACCCGAGCATGTCGGGCGAGCACATGGCGGTACTCGTACGAGTACCGCCATGTGCAGAGCAGAGCGATGCTCGAGCCGATCCGAGCATCGGCCGAGCACGCTCGCTCAACACTACTCCTTACCTTACTCCTTCTGACTCCTCTCTTCTGATTGGAGCATGAGAGTTTATCTTCAAGCTAGCCCTGCTCCTTAGCACTCAATCATTGTGCTAATTTGTTCTCAGGATTGTTGTGGGGATTTTTTCATCTGTTTATCCTGGTACCAATTTTGTGCTTGTACTTTTGGACTTCTCTTTTGCTCTGACCCCTGTGGCTTTCCATCTCTCCTGGTGACTTTTATCTTTGACTGACTGTTCTCATCTAGCTCCTCCATTGCCCCTTTTTCTCCCATGACCTTTGGCTTTCCTCAATCATGACTTCTCTTGTTTCTCTGGCAGTATACCTTCCACTTGGAGTCTTCTGTTCTGGCAGTAGGACCCTACCTAGCTGTAGCTACTCCTACACCAGTAAGTGCTACTGCTTTCTCCTTTGAGTGTGTGCTGCGAGAGATCCCTTGCCTACTGTATCTCCCCTGTATTGCTGGGAACCTTAGTGATCTAATCCGTCTGCTTCCGGTGGACTATTCCCTGCAGCAAGGTTGGGCCTTCTGTGTTGCCAGCTTCCCTTCCAGCAGGATAGTCTTTTCCTCAGGCTGTCCTCGCGGGTCTCAATACCATCTCTGTCTTTTGGGTACTGTGTGAGCTTGTGGACTCTGGCAGTCATGCCCACTGTGTCCAGGTGTAAGGATGTTGGTTATCCTAGTGGAAAGTTCTGCATCTGAGAGCCTGAGTTTTGGGTTGCTCTGGCTGGGTTGTTTGAGGTCCTTGTGTGTCAGGTATGGTGGTCTATTCTGCTGCACCTTCTTTGGGGTTAACTGTTGAGAAGGGAACTGTCTCCCTTGTCAGTAGCCTTTTGCCAGTGCTGTTGTGATCATTAGATTCTGTCCTTCCACTCTCCTTAGGATCTGAAATGGGTCCACAGGCTCTCTTGATTTCCAGGGTTCCAGATCCTCTACTGGGAACACTCTATTACTTTTTTTCTTTAATTTTCCTCTGTCTACTTGATCTCCATCTTATCATGGTACCTCTGCATTGGGGTCCAGTCTGTACGCACCAGGCCCAGGTCATTGTCCTTTTGGTACACTCATGTCCCTATCCAGGCCAGGGTCCCGGCTAAACCGGGATCGGGCATCTAGCTTTGAAGCCTTTATCTTTAATCCGGCTTCGGACACAGCAAGGGGACAAGTATGACTGACTTCGGTACCAAGCTCAGCACCTCAGCGTCACTCCCTAGTAGCTTGACCTGGACCAACCTAGTGAGCCATCACAAGTGTGTTGCAAGACCTTCCAGACACAGACCTACAATGAAAAAACCATTAAGACTATCATAGACACTGCACATGCTCTTGAACCTGTTCTAAAACAAGAAAAAACAACATAAATATCAAGAGAAACATTTGCCAATATTAGAAAAAGGGAAGAATATGTAAAAATTTGCAAGACCATGTGGAAGCACATAAAAGAATAAATGTGCAACTTCATCAAAATGACACTGGAAGAAAAGAAGGGCTACAGAAAGCAAATGAAAGATAGCCACTCATAGAAGCCAAATGATTAATTAAAGCTTGAAGATGGTACAACAGCAAAAATGCAACAAAAAATACTAAAACTAGTGTAAGAATTTTATGCAAACATTTTTAAGGATAAAAGACAACAACTGAATGCAGTGCCAGAGACTGAAGCTGTGCCAGAAATTCTGGTAAAAGAAGTAGAAGCTGCAATAAAATCAATGAAAAATGGCAAAGCAGTTGGACCTGATAAAGTTACTATTCAAATGTTGAAAGCTTGAGGTCAGCCCTTATTCAAAGCCCTAGCCATACTTCAAAATGCCTACTGCTCTGCAAAGTGCCTGAAAAATGAAAATACGCAGAAATCATTCTACTGCACAAAAAAGGTAATATGGCTGATCTAAAAAAAAACTACCTACCAATAAGCCTGTGGTTTGCAAGGTTTTCACAAAGTAACTATCAAGAAGAATGGACACAATACATCACATGGCACAACTTAAAGAACAAGCAGACTTCAGAAGCGGTTTCAGTACAATGGACACTATCTAGTTAGTGCAGCAAGTTATAGAGCGACATAATTAATACAACCTTCCATTATGCATAGCCTTCATTGACTACAAAAAAGGTCTTTGAAGAGCTACAACAGGAAAGCAAAACTTTTCAGAGGAAGATGAATATCAACAAAACACATAACTTTTGACAAATGTACCATACCGAGAAAAATCACAGTAGAAGAACAAGATCTAGAAGAAGAATGTTTACCTTGAACAGGAAATGTCAAGAGATGGAAATACCATGATGGAAACTGAGAGATGAATAAAACTGCCATGACAAACATATGGAAAATGTAGTAGTAGTACTGTCTTTAAGACAAATTTACTACTCTAAAGACAAAAGAAAAGAAAAAGTGCACAAGAGGATCTAAGTGCAGTGTTAATAAACTCAATTTATTGGATATACAGTACTAAGGTGATACAAAATAGAATTAAATGTATCTGATTAAATATAAGAGCATATATATTTATGCATAAAAAGTGCTACTTGGAAGTACAAAATACTAACAACATAAACCTATAAAAACTGTCACAATGTTAAAACATGAGCACAATGAAAGTAATCATAAAAATAATTGGAGCTGCCCTCAAGGAATGGGGACAGTTAGTATGGATATATTGGAAAAACGGGGTCAGTGGATGATTGGGTGCAGATATTTACTGCCAAACTTGGCAAGGTTCTTGCATCTATGTGGCAGAATAAATGGGTAAAACATTCTGTCTTATACTAATTCACACTTCAATATAGAAGAACCCTTAACCCCCACCACATCAGTTCAGTGCTACTTAGTGTGAAAATGAATGCAAAGGTGAAGATTCATTACTCTGACTCTTCTAATATCAGTATCACACTGTTGGAAAGAATCCTTGCTGGGGTTATAAGACATAACTTTCATTAGGTTATAAAAGGGCTCAAAATTTCCACTCACCACTAGCCAATGGTGAGTGAAAATTTAGCTCTGGTGAGTAGAAATTCAGCCCTGGTGGTTATGCTATGGCTTGCAGTGGCGAGTAACTTTTCAGGTCTGGCTAGTAGCAAAGGACCTCACATTTTAAGCCTTGGTTATAAACTGTGCTTGAAGCCAAACTATGGCAGACTTTCTCTCAGAACCACTAGATTTTTTCCAAATGGACAAGAGGCAGATAATTTATTTGAAGTTACCACCAATAAGTTGCAACAACAAATTGATGATAGCCTCACAAAAAATGTAATTGAATTATTAAAACAGATGCATAAACAAACTAGGATCTGGCGGGATATTATCACAATGCTTAAGAGTCAATCTTATTCCTGCGTCACATCTCACTGATGATACATTTACACAAAAATAGAATCAAATAATAGCAAAGTGTTCATTAGATTTAATTATTTTTTATTTATTTTTATTTAGAATATGTTTTACCATGAAGAATACATTGAGATTTCTGTTTTCAAGTATGTCCTGGACTGAGCTTATTATAAATGCAGAAAACGATATCCTGAGAAAAACAAATGCTGAAGTGGATACTCAGTTAAAAACAGTATTGGAGAGGAAAATCGATCCAGCATTTTCTAAATTAGAAGAGAACACAGATAAACTGGCGAAAGACCTGAAAAACAGGACGTTTAAGAAATACACGTAAAAAGAACAACTACAAACAAAGCAGACAACTTGGGTAACTGGATAGAATCTGCAACACACAAAATACAGGAAACGAAAATCAAGGGGAAAATGACCCCAAATACAGACATGAGTACAGATTGGATCCTGCCACATTTGAGGGACAGGACAAAATGGGGATACAAGGGGCCGAACAGTCACTCAATGAGTATCTCCAAATAATCTATCCAATATGAAATTAGAAGAACAACATTATTCTATGCTCCAAAAAGGCTTATCATTTTCTCCTACACATCAAATAGACCTATTTGAATGGATTTAAATGTCTTTGCAAAATTCTATATCTGCAGAAACATTTTATGCAGCAAGAAAAATGGTAAAAACTACTAAAAAAGATCAGGAGAATGTAAATATTCTAAAGTCACTTCTAAAATATAAAAAATAACAAGAGGGAAAATAGAGGGACCCTTTACAGATTTAAAAAGAAATTCCTGTTTCACCCCACCATCTAACACTCTTGCCTGTGTGTGATTGTTCATGGAACAAGTAACTGAGGACCAGGAAACCCTCTCTACTAGTATTAAGATATCCTCCATTAGTCCCAAAAATATTAAATTACCAGGTGATAATAAAACCATCTTACAAAGGGGGTAATGCAGTTTTACTAAATACAAAACACTGTGAAAAAGAATGCTTAAGACAGCTGAGATATCTCAAGCTATAATAAATTAGCTAGAGATCCAACAGATTATTTCATTATTTAACTTAAATAATTACTATCAGATGGTTTAAGGGAGAATGTTATTAGTAGGGATGGGCGAAAAATTTTGCCTCAAACTAAAATCGGCAAATAATAGCACTTCCCACTTGTTGAATTATTTCCAGCGAAAAGTGAAGACTTTTACACTTTTTTTTCACCTAGCTTATTCCACGCAAATCTATGGGAACATTGAATTTCTACACAACACATAGCAAGTATTTTTTATTTCCCAAAGGCATAGTATAAGAGGGGCATGAGGGTGCCTGCGTTGGTGGAATGTGAGGAAAGAATCAGTTGAACAGGGAATTTTTTTTGGTGGGTTGTTTACTGGGATTGGGGGCAATTAATACAAAATAAATCCTAAATACAAATAAAATACCCCATAAGACATGGTATAAAAGGTGTCTGAGGAGGGTGCCTGTGTTGGTGTGTGGAGTCTGAGGAATGAATCAGTTAACAGAGAATTTGTTTTGAGGGGGTTTCTTGACTGGTATTGGTGAGACAGTTAATAAAAAAATAAATAAAATCAGACATTTTTATTTAAAGTGATAGAGGCAGGAATCCCATTACATAAGCTGTCACTGGGGTGGTCTGATACTTGACTTAATAGAGTATTTTGTAGGGGTTGATTTGTTAGATTTGTTGTGTGAGGCCGAAGCCCTGAGGAAACATTGCTTTGTAGGACTTAGACTTATTAGAGGCCCAAGCCACGAAGAAACATTGATTTGTAGGACTTAGACTTGTTAGAAACAAACCCCCCAAAATTGTTTATTTTGGGCCTTAGTACTAGCACTGGCGGGACTGCTTGGGGATGGCAAGTGTGACTTAGGGTCCCCTGCTGTCACACTTGGCATCATCTTCTCTTTCCTCTCTCCTGAGTATTACAAGACACCCTAGCCACTTCAGCCCTGGTGGCAGCAGCTTCAACACTGGCAGCAGGGACAGCATTGGTGGCACTGGCAACAGGGGTAGCATGTCTGACAGAAGGCACAGTATTGGTGGCAGCAGGTTCAGCACTGGCAGCAGGCACAGCACTGGTTTCAACAGGGGCAGCACATCTGACAGCAGGCACAGCACTAGTGGCAGCAGCAGCAGCAATGGTGGCAGCAGAGGCAGCATGTCTAGCAGCAGGCACAGGCAGCTGACCTACCCTGCAATCACTAGTACTACCATTTTTTTATTCCCTTTTTATTGCCTTTTCTCCCTCCTTTCCCATTCCATTTTCTCCCTCACTTCCCATTAAATCCCCCAATTTCCCTTGGGGTGATTTAGGGGACTGAACAGCATTGGTTCAGTAGTGCTCACTTCCTCCTACTCCTTCTCAGACTCAATGGACACATAAGGGTCCTTCCAGCTCCTCCATGTATTTTTTTTAAAAACTGCTCATAGTGATAGAAGTCACTATGAGCCTCTCCTGCCTCAATTTTTCCAAAAGATCACAGCAGAATAGCACAGGACGTCTACCTCAATCTGTAGCTGTTTCTATTGTGTTTGATTTATGCAAATATGTCACCTTTTTATAGCAAAAAGTCAAAAACAACGTAAATCAATGGGTGGAAAATTTCTAGCCATTGAATTTGCTTTTGGAATTGTGGAATTTGCAACTGCTATAATTCCTGCTGCTGCTGGGATGCAAGGGCAGTTTTGGCCAATGGGAGAAAAATGCGAACATTTTAATCGCAAGTTTTAAAGTGGATTTTCCCATGAAAGCACAGACAGCAACAAGGTTTGCACAGAATTTTTCGTGGAACATGGTGAGAGATTTCGCCCACCCCTAATAATACCAAGCTATGAAATTTACTTATATCATTTATTGCCAATATCCCATCACTAACTAATGTTGGTCATGCTATGGTTAATTATAACATTTTATGCCTAATATAGATAACACACTCTGCTATATAAATTAAAGAAACGTGTTTGCCTCTCAATTAACTATATCACTCTTCTATATTAATGCTACATTGATCCTCTTTAGGAGGATAATAATATAATCTCTCCTATCAAAATTTGATATTATCTTTATTTTTTGTATATTTAGCATTGAAATCAGTTTCTTCTTTAATGCTGATGCCGTTAGATTTTGATGGTCTTACAGACAATAAAGACCCAACATTATGCATAGAATAGAATGGATTTATTGGTACCTTTTTAATTTAATGCTTTTTGGAAAGAAATTCTCTCTCCATTAAGTGTCAAGGTTACGCTGAGCTGCTCTAACTCTGTCTATTGATTCTTCTGTCTGAGCTAATCTAGTGCTCTGCTATCTATTGCTGCTGCCTTCTGAGTTCAGCTGACCTCTCTGATTACTCACCTGACTGATATCAGCCAACCCTCTCAGAGTATTTATAACAGCTTGGCTCACTTTCTGATTGTCCTTGTGTTTTTTGTTGCTGACTGCTGTGGATTTTACTGAGTTCCTGTTTATCCGTGTATGACCTGGCTTCCTCTGATGATCCTTCTGGTTCCTGACCCCCGGCTTGTTCCTGACATTGCAGACTTCTTTGCTCCTGACTCCTGGCTTGTTCCTGACATCACAGACTTCTGTGTTCCTGACTCCGGCTTGTCATTGGTTTATGTTCCTGTATCACAATTCTGTTTTGTTTATTTTTTTTACTTTAATAAAGGTGTTTTGCATTTTATATTTTTGTGTCTGATGGTTCCTGGTCCCTAATAGTACACAAGGACCCTGAACTCAGGAGGCTCAGGCAATCCTCTGAATATTTTTTTCAGGCTGGACCAGGTAGACCAGGGCATAGGCCAGTTTGAGGCAGCCCTCCATGCTTTGTTGCACCATACTGAGCATCTGGTTCCACCTCCTCAGCAGTCCCAGGTGCATACTGGCCCTATAGCTGCTGCCGATCCCGCGCTGGCTGCCAATGGTGATTCCAATGTTGCGAGAGGCATGACAGGGTCTGTCCTGCTTCTCCAGCATTATGGGGGCGGCCCTAACCAGTGCAGAGGTTTCTTGAACCAGATCGGTATCTATCTAGAGATGGTACCACAGTCCTTTCCGTCTAATAGGAGTAAGGTCGGCCTTGTGATTTCCTTACTCTCTGACAGGGCATTGGCTTGGACTAATACCCTTTGGGAGAAGCAGAAACCTATAGTATAAAATTACCCTGAGTTTGTGGCATCCTTTAAAAGGGTATTTGATATACTGGGCCACTCCACCTTGGCTACCAAGCAAATAATGTCCATCCAGCAGGGTACTAGGATGATTTCGGACTATTCCATAGAGTTTCGTACCCTAGTAGCCGAGGTTGGTTGGAATAATGAGGCTCTCATGGCTGCTTTCTCTAATGAGATCTCAGATATGATTAAAGATGAGATTGCAGTCCGGGACCTCCCCAGAGATTTAGAGGAACTGGTTTCATTTTGTATCCTGATTGATTCCTGAATCCATGAGAGACCTTCCTTTAGGGAGCGCCTGCGGATGCATCCCATCCGTTTAACTCCGAGCTTTTCATCCCAACCCGTGCCTCCCTCTCCTCCAGCATCTCCTAGTCTCGAGACCTCAGGAGATGTGTAGCCCATGCAGCTTGGGTTTACTCACCTTTCAGTTGTGGAAAGGGCCTTGAGGAGGAGGGAGGGCCTGTGCCTTTACTGCGGTAAGGCAGGGAACCTACTGCGAACTTGCCCCACACATCCAGGAAACAACGGCACCTAAGGTCCTATAAGGGACAGACCTTAGGTGGTATCTCACCGTCCCCGGATATTCATACGGATAAACCACAAGTCTCCTTTGGGCTCTCTTGGGGCAAAGATTCCATTACTTCAGAGGCACTTATTGACTCTGGTGCAGCGGGCCTCTTTATACACAATTACTTTGCACAGAAGCAGTCCATTCCATTGCAGCTCAGTACCACTCCACTTACCCTCGAGGTGATTGATGGCAGACCCCTACAACTGCTGCAGTTCACCCACGAAACCACTCCTTTGTCTATGGCTGTAGGGGCTCTCCATCACGAAACCTTACAATTTCAGGTGATCCATTCTTCTCACTATCCTGTGATCCTGGGTTATCCATGGTTGTGCAAACACAATCCCGTGGTCAATTGGGTAAGGGCTAAAGTTATGGCATGGTCTCCCAACTGTTCGAAGACATGCCTAGTAAAACGGGAAGGGTGCTAACCTGTAACGGTTTTATGGACACGGAAGGTTTAGGTAAAATGCAGTTTTATTGAAAAAACACAGAAATAGAATAACCCTCGCGGGTCCAGTATATATATAGACAGTATAATACTGACATAGGTCAGGTTACAGTAATCAATACCCACATGTCTCCAGTATATATATAGGAAAATATAATACTGACACAGGTCAGGTACAGTTCGTGTGAATCCAAACGAGACAGTGGTGAAATGGTTGCTATTAGGCCAGGAGGAGAGACAGGCCCTAATAGCGCAAAGGCCCACTCTCACTACGCAGAGAGTGACACAATAGCGACTAAGGCCACAGTAAACGAAGGCCCTGGACAATCGGTAGACTGCCGGAGCAGTAATGGAGGACTGCAACTGTAGGTACAAAGTAACGCCAAACTGAGACTGCAATGACTTTTACCCAATGTGCAATGGCACCAACCCACAAGGGGTGAATGAACGCTCAGACCGGGAGTCGACTGCCAGATAGTGAGAACAGCCTGAGGCGCCCAGGAACAGACCAACCTCAGCTAATAGCAGTAACAGGTCAAGCATACCGTGGTGCAACCGGATGGATCTACAACACCTGGGTGTCAGGTGCCGGGCCGGGTCGATAAACAGAGCAGAAACGTCCGCCAAAACCGGTTCGGTACACAGAGCAGGAACTTCAGCCAATCCGGGTCCGTACACAGAGCAGGAATGTCAGCCAGGCTGGGCCGGTACACAGAGCAGGAACGTCATCCAATCCAGGTCGGTACACAGAGCAGGAACGTCAGCCAGGCCGGGTCGGTACACAGAGCAGGAACGTAAGCCAATCCGGGTCGGTACACAGAGCAGGAACGTCAGCAAGGCCGGGTCGGTACACAGAGCAGGAACGTCAGCCAATCCAGGTCAGTACACAGAGCAGGAACGTCAGCCAGGCCGGGTCGGTACACAGAGTAGGAACGTATACAGGCAGAGTAGTCAGGCAGTCCTGGTCATACACAGGAATCACACAAATACTGGAACAAGCGCTTAGCAATGGGAACACCACAAAAGGGCACCACAGAAGTGACAGGGCTCAGTATTTAAGGGCTAGCACTGGGCGAAGAAAAGCCACGTTAACCAATAAAAGGCATCAGGAAGTAGCACTGTCAAAATGACGCCAGCAATAGCATAGGCACCGTGATATAACCACATCCCCTTTTTTTTTGCTGCCTGAAGAGTACCAAGAGTTCCGTGATGTATTCCATAAGGGCTGGGCTGGTCGGAATTCAAATTTAGGTTTCAGAAATATACCCAATAGTATATACCAATGGGGAACAAATGCAAATGAAGTAAGTCACAGCCAATGTGGTTAACTGCACATGTAAAGAAGAAATGGCAAGAAAAAAAGCATTCAAACTATTTAAGTCTGAAGGAACTGAACAATATTTCTTAAAATACAAGGAGTGCAACAAAGATTGCAAAAAGGCAATTAGGGTAGCAAAAATATCTACTGAAACTCGAATTGCAAGGGAAAGCAAGACTAATCCAAAAAAGTTTTTCAAATATATAAATAGCAAAAAACTTAAGAGGGAGTGCATTGGACCTTTCAAAAATGAGATGGGTGAGATTATTAGTGAGGATAAGGAAAAGGCTGATGTTTTAAACAATTTATTTGCATCAGTATATACAAGGGAGCAAGGAATGGTAGAAGAGCCTCCGTAAGTAACAAATAAAACAATACAATTATCAGATATTGGGTTAACTCAAGAAGATGTCATGGGAAGACTAAAGAAAATTAAGACGACCAATCACTGGGTCCTGACTGTATACATCCGAGGGTTCTTCAGGAACTTAGTGCAGTGTTAACAAAACCCCTATATTTACTCTTTAAAGATTCTCTCACCACAGGCTCAGTGCCACAAGATTGGAGAAGAGCCAGTGTAGTGCCTCTATTTAATGAGAGAACTAAAACAGAACCTGGGAATTATAGATCTGTAAGTTTGACATCTGTAGTGGGAAAACTGCTAGAAGGGATAATAAGGGACTATATTCAGGATTACAACACAAAAAATAAGATCGTTAGCACAAATCAAAATTGTTTTTATGAAGAATAGATCATGCCAAACTAATCTTTTCAGCTTCTATGAGGAAGTAAGCAGCAACCTTGATAATGGCAAGGCAGTTGATGTAGTATATCTTTGTAATTGGATACAAAACTGGTTGAAGGATAGGGAACAGTGTGTGGTTGTAAATGGACAATTCTCCAATACAGTTAAAGTGGAGAGTGGAGTACCTCAGAGTTCAGTATTACGTCCGCTGCTTTTTAACATGTTTATAAATAACCTGACAATAGATATAGAAACCAAAATATCAATATTTGCAGAAAAAACTAAATTATGCAGGGTAATTAATTCAAAACAGGATATTTGCTCTCTACAGAGGAATTTACATAAAATAGCAGACTGGGCAAACAAATGGAATATGAAGTATAATGTGGGAAAGTGTAAAGTCATGCATTTGGGAGGATATAATCCCAAGCCTAATTATAAACTTAATGGAATCATTCTAGGGAACTCATTGCTAGAAAAAGACCTAGGTATCCATGCCAACTACAAACTTGGAAACAGTGACCAGTGTGAAACAGCAGTAGCAAAAGGCAAACAAAATCCTGTATTGCATAAAAAGAGGTATTGAAGCAAGAGTGAATAACATTATTTTGCCTTTATACAAATCATTGGTAAGACCTCACCTTGAGTACGCAGTGCAGTTTTGGTCACCAATTCTGAAAAAGGATATACTAGAACTAGAGAAGAGCAACAAAATTAATTAAGGGAATGGAGAACTTGACTTATGAGGAACGACTAGACAAACTTGGTTTATTTACTCTAGCGAAAAGATGACTAAGAGGAGACCTTATCACATTGTACAAGTATATGAGAGGCCAATACAAGGATCTCTGTGGTGAGCTATTTATTCCAAGGCCTGATCAGGTGACCAGGAGACACCCCTTGAAATTAGAGGAAAGGAGGTTTAGACTTCAGCAGAGGAAGGGTTTTTTTACAGTAAGGTCTGTTAAATTGTGTAATTCCTTGCACAAGAAGGTAGTTATGGCAGATACAATGGATACATTTAAGAAATGATTAGATACATTTCTTTCAAAAGGTAACATACAGGGTTATACTGTTTTATAGTAAACAGATCAGGAAGGTCTGATAACGACTAACTTATTTGGTAGCAGGAAAGCTATCAAATTTTCAGTCACTGGGGTATGAGGCAAAGGTTGAACTTGATTGACTTGTGTCTTTATTCAACCTAATTTACTATGTTATTATGTTACTATGTTACAATCCACAGTTATCTCGTACCAACTTTTCCCCAACATAGACTCCTAACAAGAGAGGCATATAGTGTTTCATATTAACCAGACTTATGCCAGTTGTCATTTAAAACATCTGTAGCAGCTCTCTGTTAGTAAGACTAAAGGGGCTCTGTAGTCTCCAACTGAGTTACAACTCTAGAAGAGTCACATATATAGAACTACATCTATCAGGAAGTTTATTTCTATCTGTGCTATCTCCAGTGCATGGTATTTATGAACATTTACTGACTCAGATACATTTTCGACTTAGCACTCTCCCTGGAATTATGGAGTACAAGCCAAAGGTTGACAACGGAGAATCCAGAGAATTTACTCTGTAAGTGGTTTGACTGTAGTGGGGGGAAGGTTTTACCTGTCTATTTTGCCATGTAGATGCAAGAACCTTGCCAAAACTGGCAGCAAATCTTTGCACATTGTCATCTACTGGCCCCGCTTGTCCAATGTATCTGTACCAACTCTCCCACTCCTTGCGGGCAGCTCCAACTATTTTTATGATTACTTTCACTATTCTCATGTTCTAACATCGTGACAGTTTTTATAGATTTATCTTGTCACTATTTATACTTCCAAGTAGCACGTTTTATGTATGTATGTATGTGTGTGTGTGTATATATATATATATATATATATATATATATACTCTTATATTTAACCAAATTGTATCGCCTTAGTACTGTATATCCAATACATTGAGCTAATTAACACTGAACTTAGAATCTCTTGTCTTTTGCTCTGTCCTTCTCTTGTCTTTTGTATTTTATGTACCCACTGCTCTAGAGGGTTTTTTGACAAGAAGCACAGAAAATCTATTCATTAAGCTCTTCATTTAATCTATCAATGGCATTTCATCCAGTCATTTCATTCCATTCCATCAATACCATCATCTTCATCTCATCTATAGACTGTATTGGGCGTATTTTTGGACTCAAGGGACACTTGTTACAATCAGCTTTCTCCTTACTAACCTAATCAACAATAGATGGAAGGATTTATGTGTGTTTCTCAAACTGTGAGCGATTTTGTCATTTTTCATATTATGTCTATATCTGTCTAAATATTTGGTTCATGCATCACTCTAAACACATGTGACACAGTAAAACTATATACAGGGATATTTGATTTGCTGTTAGTAGTAAGTATCTACAGAAAAGGTAGCACCTGTATAGTCGTGCAGTAAGCTCTTTGAATATTTTGTATTGTAAAATGTACTTACTCTGCCTCAAGCCTCAAGGTTTTTAACTAACGTGGATTGACAATGGCTGCTGTTGATTATATATATATATATATATATATATATATATATAGTTACACAAGTCTAGCACTCACAGGTCTTAAAAGTTAATACATATTTACAGGTATTATTGCCCCCAAAAAAAATATTGTATTAACTTTTAAGACCTGTGAGTGCTAGCCTTGTGTAACTGAATATTTGTTTTGCTAATGCACCCAGGCATGTTATATTGATGTGAGTGCCAACCTTCTATTGAATAAATATATATATATATATATATATATATATATATATATATATATATATAGTCACAATGTAAGGCACTGGCACACACCAAATTTAGAAAAATAAGTAAATATGTGGGTGCAGGTACCATAAGTATAATAGTATAAATGTACTCAGTATGGGAATCCCCAGTAAGTAGCAAGAGACAGCACTCCTCTGGTTGAACATTCATCATGATAGAATAAAGAGAAGTTATCATTGTTCAACCAGAGGAGTGCTGTCTCTTGCTACTTACCGGGGATTCCCAGGCTGAGTACATTTATAATATATATATATATATATATATATATATATATATATATATATATATATATAAAAGAATAAGCCTCATTGCATAATTTATGGTACCCCAAACACAGAACATAATTTATGTCTCCTCAGAAAAGAAATTCGCATTGAGCAGAATGTCTCATTACATAATCTATGTCTCATTAGCAGACACAACTCCTATTGGGTGATTCAATGGAGACTTTACTGCTCTCACTGGGTGATTCATTGGGGGCATGTTTATCATACAGGGAGTTGGCCCGCTCCCTCCAGCCCGCCCACCAGTATCCAACTGACAAAAAAAAAATATATAGCTACCACTCGCTCCTGAAGTAGGGGATATCAGTAACTTCTCCTGGTCCACACACACTCTCACTCAGGATCATGACCCACCAAACACACTGTTTCACCTCCCACAGATTATTGTAACCCTCCATACACTCTGTTTCAGTACGAGTGTGCAATGTTTCCATAAAATACAAACTCAGGGATAGACTTAATAGTAACTTTTTATTTAACTCTTCATCTCTTCAGTCACCTCACTGTCTGTTTTCAACTGTCACTCCTCCACTTCCGACTTCCTGATTCCCGCCCTTTCTTCTTAAAGGGAGAGATATGCTTTGCTGTATGTTACAGAGGGCAAGCCTCAAACACCACTTTCTATTTGATCCCTCAGCATATTGCTACATTGCCTCAACTGAAGAGCCACTGTGTGTTATATTGCTATGTTAGCTCAACTTAACCCTTTGAGTGTCAGAGGGGTAAGCAACGCATTGCAAAGCACACACTCTCAGTCTCACACTCTCACAGTCTCTCACACTCTCACAGTCTCTCACATTCTCACAGTCTCACAGTCTCTCTCACTCTCACACTCTCACACACTCTCAGTCTCACAGTCTCACACTCTCACAGTCTCACATTCTCACACATTCTCACACACTTTCACACACTCTCACACAGTCTCACACAGTCTCACAGTCTCACACAGTCTCACTCTCTCACACTCACACAGTCTCACACTCTCACACTCAATCACACTCACACTCAATCACACTCTCACAGTCTCACACTCAATCACACTCACACACTCAATCACACTCACACACTCAATCACACTCTCACAGTCTCACAGTCTCTCACTCTCTCACTCTCACACTCTCACACTCTTTCACAGTCTCTCACAGTCTCACACAGTCTCACACAGTCTCACACTCTCAATCTCACACTTTCACAGTCCCTCACACTCTCTCACAGTCTCTCACACTCTCACACAGTCTCACACAGTCTCACACTCTCAGTCTCACACTCTCTCACACTCTCACAGTCTCTCTCACAGTCTCACACTCACAGTCTCACACTCTCACAGTCTCACACAGTCTCACACTCTCTCACAGTCTCTCACAGTCTCTCACAGTCTCTCACAGTCTCACACAGTCTCACACTCTCAGTCTCACACTCTCACAGTCTCTCACACTCTCACAGTCTCTCTCACTCTCTTACACTCTCACACACTCTCAGTCTCACAGTCTCACACTCTCACACAGTCTCACACTCTCTCACTCTCTCACACTCACACTCTCACACACTGTCAGTCTCACAGTCTCACACTCTCACACACTCTCACACAGTCTCACACTCTCACAATCTCTCACTCTCACACAGTCTCACAGTCTCACACAGTCTCACACAGTCTCACACTCTCACAGTCTCTCACACTCTCACAGTCTCTCTCACTCTCTCACACTCTCACACACGCTCAGTCTCACAGTCTCACAGTCTCACACTCTCACACAGTCTCACACTCTCTCACTCTCTCACACTCACACTCTCACACACTGTCAGTCTCACAGTCTCACACTCTCACACAGTCTCACACTCTCACAATCTCTCACTCTCACACAGTCTCACAGTCTCTCTCACTCTCTCACTCTCTCACACTCTCACACTCACACTCTCACACACTCTCAGTCTCACAGTCTCACACAGTCTCACACTCTCTCACACTCTCACACACTCTCAGTCTCACAGTCTCTCACACTCTCACACAGTCTCACACTCTCACACAGTCTCACACACTCTCACACAGTCTCACACAGTCTCTCACTCTCAGTCTCACACTCTCACAGTCTCTCTCACAGTCTCACTCATCACAGTCTCACTCTCACACACTCACAGTCTCACACAGTCTCACACTCACACTCTCTCACACAGTCTCACACTCTCACACAGTCTCACACAGTCTCACACTCTCAGTCTCACACTCTCACAGTCTCTCACACTCTCACACACTCTATGTCTCACAGTCTCACAGTCTCACACTCTCTCACTCTCTCACAGTCTCACACTCACACTCTCTCACACTCACACTCACACACTCTCAGTCTCACAGTCTCACACTCTCACACAGTCTTACACTCTCTCACAGTCTCTCACAGTCTCTCACACTCTCACACAGTCTCTCACACTCTCACACAGTCTCTCACAGTCTCACACTCTCAGTCACACACTCTCACAGTCTCTCACACTCTCACACAGTCTCACACTCTCAGTCTCACACTCTCACAGTCTCTCACACTCTCACAGTCTCTCTCACACTCACTCTCACACTCTCACAGTCTCTCACTCTTTCACTCTCACACAGTCTCACACAGTTTCACACAGTCTCACAGTCTTACACAGTCTTACACAGTCTCACACTCTCACACAGTCTCACACTCTCACAGTCTCTCACACTCTCAGTCTCACACTCTCACAGTCTCTCACACTCTCACAGTCTCTCTCACTCTCACAGTTTCTCTCACTCTCTCACACTCTCACAAACTCACACTCTCACACACTCACACACGCTCACACTCAATCACACTCTCACAGTCTCACACTCAATCACACTCACACACTCAATCACACTCACACACTCAATCACACTCTCACAGTCTCACAGTCTCACACTCAATCACACTCACACACTCAATCACACTCACACACTCTCACACTCTCACAGTCTCACACTCAATCACACTCACACTCTCGCAGTCACTCTCTCACACTCACTCTTTCACACTCTTACTCTCTCACACTTTCACACAGTCTCGCTCTCACACAGTCTCACTCTCACACTCAATCACACTCTCCCACTCACAGTCTCACACTCACTCAATCACACTCTCACAGTCTCACACTCTCGCAGTCTCACACTCTCGCAGTCACTCTCTCATACTCACTTTTTCACACTCTCGCAGTCTCACACTCTCGCAGTCACTCTCTCATACTCACTTTTTCACACTCTTACTCTCTCACACTCTCACACAGTCTCGCTCTCACACAGTCTCACTCTCATACTCAATCACACTCTCACACTCACAGTCTCACACTCTCAGTCTCGCACTCACTCAATCACTAAATCACACTCTCACAGTCTCACACTCTCACGCTCTCACAGTCTCACACTCAATCACACTCTCACACTCAGTCTCACAGTCACACTCACACTCAATCACACTCACAGTCTCACAATCACACACTCATTCACACTCACACACTCAATCACACTCTCACACTCAATCACACTCTCACCCTCTCTCACTCACCCCCTCTCACTCACACCCTCTCACTCACACCCTATCACTACATGAATGAATGTCACTCACTCACATCCCGGGAGCAAGCACGATCCACCTTCCACCATAGTATGTGCAATTACCACATGCATTTCAACTATATGAATGAATGCTACAGTTGAGGCATAAGTACAAACACAAACTCATTACAATGACACATAAGTCACCCCCTTATCACTCACTTCTGTATGTGTGTGTCTCTGTGTGTGCCTGTGTGTTTCTCACTGTGTGTGTTGCATGTGTGTATCACACTCTATGTGTCTGCATGTATGTGTGTATGACTGTCGCTGTCATGTATCATATCTGTGATGTTGTACAATGCGTTGGCATCTAAACTTTTCACAATTTATTGCCTTATATCTTTCTGTCAGTGTTTCTTATCAAAAGTATGTGCAGTTATTCAACACTCTTATTATGTCTGCAGAGGCTTATAGCTACCTGTGATACACACATACACTCTTACTTAGTTTGTTGCCTCCAGATCCAGAGGTGGAGGAACTGAAAATAGAAGGAAGGAAGAGGCATAGGAAAAAAGGAATGTTGGAGGAGGTAAAAAGGAGTGAATAAGCAAAGTTAGAGACTAATGAGTAGTTCATGTGTCTGAGTAGGCATAAAGTCTAGATCAACAGAGAAAAAAAAACATCTGACAAGGATACACAATCTCCCCAAAACTATTTTCTGCTTGTTTAGAATACATTTCCACAAACTAAATTGGGACAAAAAAGGACTTAACACTTTATGTGCCAGAAGGGCACACAGTGAATTGAAAAGCAATGTGTTACTTACCCCTCAGTCATTCAAAGGGTTAAGATCAATGGATACTACCTACATCATTTACATTTTGCAGACAATTTCATTCTCTTTGTCAATAGTCCAGAAGAACTGAAAGAATGCATTGAAAAACTACAACAGGAAAGCAAAATCAACAAAACGCAAGTCATGTTTAACAAATTTACCATACCAAGAAAAGTCACAGTAGATGAACAAGAACTAGAAGTGGACAAGTATGTTCACCTTCAACAGGAAATGTCTACAGATGGTAACATCATGAAATTGAGAGACAAATACAACTGGGATGACAAGCATTTGGAAAACTCAGTAATATTGTCTTTAAGAGAAATGTACCACTCTGCCTCAAGTGAAAGGATTTAACCAGAATGTTCTCCCAGACCTTAAATATGGCTGTGAAACATGGAAATTGAATGCCAAAAACATACAAAAACTTAAGGTTACTCACAGAAGAATGGAGAATTGAATTTTGAACATAACAAAAAGAAAATAAAAACCTGTGCACGGATTTGTCAGCAAAAAAAGGTCCATGATATCAGTGAAAGAGTAAAGTGCCTGAAATTCAAATGGGCAGGCCACACAGCAAGAAGAGCTGAGGGAACATGGATAAAAGTAATTTTGGAATGGATTTCACTCAATACTAAATGCCCAAGAAGACCAAAAGACAAGATGGGTAGATGAAATTACCAAATTTGTTGGTAAAAAAGGCACAGGACTGAAGATTTTGGAAGCTTGCTGAGGAGACCTTCATGCTGCAGTGGATAAACAATGGCTGGGGTTGCTGTGGCTTATAAATATAACAAAAAATAAATAAATAAATAAATTATATATATATATATATATATATATATATATATATATATATACACACACAATATATATAAAAGTGAGAGAGACAGCGAGATCAACAAAAGGAGGCCAATGGGACTTGTAGAAAAGTCATATGAGCTTATTTTATTTGGGCAACATTCCATCCACTCTTGGACCTTTCTCAAGATCTTAAGGATTGTGCACCTGTGCATTAACTTTTCCTGCACTTATATTACACTGTTGGATCGGCTGTTAACACTAATAAGGAAGGGGGTTAGTAAATAATCAAGTTCAGTTAAGTTTTCACCTGGCATTTCCCAAGCTTCAGTTATTTTTAGCTGTACCAGAATTGTACAAGCAGGTGGCTACTGTGATGGCAAAGGGCTGAAAACTAGAACTCATATGGCAAGAAAATCCTCCTGAAAACAGAAATGTGGACAAGTGGGCAGAATACAGAATATATGACAGTCACTGCTCACTGGGTTTCCAACCATGGGCAACACCAGATTGCAGCATCAGGTGACATCCAGTAATATTGCTTTGGTTCTGGCAGTGTGATTAAAAGACAGCAAAAGGATAGCCCATACCATTGACTTGCTAGCTTGTGCATGTAGATAGTGCCACAAAGCCATAGATGCTTTAAATAAACTAGAGTAAATGAACGTGGCAGCAGTCCACCACCATTATACAAATCTGTCACATTCATTTTTTATTTATTTTAAAATAATGGTAAGCCACCATAGAAGCAAGCTTACAGAGAGTAAAGCCTGAGAAACAATTATGAGTGCAGGACTTGAGCTAAAAAAGCCTTTTTTGCAGGACTCAGGCATGATAAAAACAATCCCTTAGAAAAATAATGATGCTCTACTGGCTTAGTGACAGCAGTAGGGATGGTTAAAGTGTTACATTGTGTTCCCCCGAGCAATGCAGCGAAAAACCACCTGGTTGTCAGCTTTTTCACTTGAAAATCAGCCCTCAGAAAACCTCTTAAAAAGTCTCCTTTTTGCCTACGCCAAAAATGTTTTCTTTTTTTTTTTCAGTGGCTACAAACTTCCTGCCTGTTTACTATGTGTACTTTACATTTTAATGCCAAAAATTATGTTTCCAGGAAGTGAAACAGAAAATGAAGCAGCTAGAGAGATAGAGAGGGTGGAAGGCAATTTTCTAGCTATTCAGTGATCAAAATAAAGGCAGTAGATGCTCATAGAGTGGGCTATCATACAGGAACACTATGAGCACCTGGATTAAAAGAGAAAGGAGGAGCTGGAAGGACTGTGACGTGTCCAGTGAGTCAGAGGAGGAGGAAGTGACCACAGCTAGCATGGAAGGGTCTGGAAGCCATGATTCCCCAGATCCAATGATGTCTAGTTCCCCTACATTGTCCCTTGGAATCTGGGGGAAAATAGTGTCAAAGCAGGAGCAGGAACAAGTGAATAGCAGCGTGAGCAGGATAGGTCAGCTGCCTGTACCTGCTGCTGCCTTGAGATACTCAGGAGTAGGAGGAGATGATGGAAAGTGTGACAGCACAGGAACTTAAGTCACATTTATCATTCAAAAGCAGTCCCACTACTATCACAGCAGCTAGAGAGTAGTGGGGCTGAGGGTGGATGATAGGGCTCTGTCATGAAGCAGCTGTTGGGACTAGCTTGAATGTTGATCCTCCAATTCCTAATGCTGAGGTGGAAGGGGAAGTGAGTAGCTAGACTAGCAGTCAAGGAAGCCTACAATATTGCCCTGACCCTGTGATTCCCTTTTCCCCAGTATTGTCCCTCTGGGTCATGATGATGAAGAAGGCAGAACTGGCTAGCAGTATTAGTATCAGCACATGTCAACTGCCTGTGTATGCTGCTACTGTTGCCAGTCTGCCTTCTTCACCTGAAGATACAGCAAGTGTGACAGTTTAGGACCCTCTGTTGTCATCATCCCCATGCAAACACCAGGACATTTTACATTAAAGCCAATCCACCACAAAATAAATCAGGAGCCACTATTGCTGTACCCCCTGTTACCCCCAAAGGCACCAGGAAATGAGGTGGAAATCTAAGAGGAAGAAGATAGAGAAACCCAGCCTGAGCCTGGCAATTAAAAAACGTGCTAAACCATCAGTTTCTTGTGCAAGGGTCTGGGCATGGGAAGACATAACAATGCATCTGGTGTACCACCTCTCTCAGTGTTACCTCCCCAACAGCTGATAGCAATTTTGTAGATAGCAATTCTGCACATTGTGTGGTACGCTGACCACAAATTGCAATGTGGTGGAGTATAATCATAAGCATGGAATGAAGCAGCATCCGAGGAGATTAAATCCCACAGAATACACTAAACAGGTGGCAGGGAGGATTCATAATTATTATTAAGTCTGCTAATTGACACATGTCCTTAGTGGAGAAGATACTGGGCATAATGACAGCAGTACTTGGTTTCTGGGGCATTGATTTGACACCGGGACCTAGTAAGCATCAAGGTGTTTGTTTGCAGTTGTGCCAGTTGTTTGATGTGAGTGCAGATGTACCCATTGTTCTCATTCCTTCCCCTGTTTCACTAATTTCCAACTCACATTGTGCACATTGCAGTTTCTTATGTAAGGCACAGTGCCTTCCTGCTCTCAAGGGAAAAGTTTATATTCCAACAACTGAAGACACCCATGATTTTGGAGGAGGTGCAGGAGGAGAAGCAACTTATTTTCTACAGATATACCTGAAGTGTTGGAGGGGGATAGGTGTGGTGCTGCTACTGCCTCAAGCACATCACAGGAGCTAGTGGCAACTGGAACCATCATCACCTCTCTCAGATCACTGCTGTTGATCCCATTCTCTTGGAGATGCCTAATCCTCCTGCTAGCTACTTAGCCAACTCAGCAGCAGCAGTATCATGAACAGCAGTCACACATGCCTCAGTGTCTCCATGGCATTTGCTGATGGTCATTGGCCACCAAAAAATGACCTATTGGCACTAGACCAGCGGGGTATTTTTTTGGGGGGGGGGTCTTATGGCTTGTTCTTAGCAAACCAGAAGCCTAAAAGAAAGCTTTTTTTTTTTGGGGGGGGGGAGTTGTTTCTAACAAGCATAAAACTTGAGCCCAAAAAATCACTGGTTCCCCAGGTCTTGTGCCTCTAACAAACCAAATTCCTACAAATCAATGTTTCCTCTGGGTATGGGCCTAAGAAATCTAAGTCCTACCAATCAATGTTTCATCAGTGCTTGTGCCTAACAAGTCTAATTCCTACATATGAATGTTTCCGCTGTCCTTCTGCCTAACAAGTCTATGTCCTATAAATAGGGCTTGAGCCTAACAAATTGTGTAAATCAATTTCTTTTTAAGGGCTTGTGTTTGGCTAACCTGCACAGTGCACAGCACTCATACACATTTCTTGAGCTTTTTTTAAGCCTGCTGCTATGCTACCTACTAGCCAAAGTTTATTAAGAGAGAGAAATAAATAAATCATTTAAAAAAGGGCTATGAAGAGGAGAGGGATCACTATCATTTATTGCACATGCTGGAGCAACCATGGCTATAGTCAGTTTTAGGACTACCACTTTACTCACACATTCCTGCACTGCTCCTAAACCTTTTACCCTCCCCTACCACTTGTGTGTTTGCTAGACATTACTCAACTACCATGTGTGTATTTACTGTAAAGTACACCATAGAACTGATTACAGCTTTTCTATCAGCTGGTGGGAGAAGTAACATTGACAAAGATGGTATGCAGGAGAAGGAGGTAGAGGACCTTGAGGGTGCTGTGGCAGGGACAGTGGGTATGTCTTCACATGCCTAGACTCTAGCACAAGAAGATGAAGATGCAGGTTTTATGTTCATCATCAAGCTTCCAGGCACAGGCTGGGATATTTGCATGCATTCTTTGCGTCCTTGGGGAGGGACAGTAGGAACAGTGACATCAGCTCATCTTGATTTCTTTTTTGTGGTTTTGACTTTCACTTGTTTAATCTGAATGTCAGGGTGTTTATGTTGCATGTTCTTTATGAGGGTTGTTGTGCCAAGGTGTATCCCCTCCTTTCCTGGTTTCACTGCCTTGTCTTACATAGTGCACAGTGAAGTAATTGATTACTATACTGTGCCTGTCCGAAGGGAAAAATATTCCCACATCCATGATTTCATTAAGGGGAAGGTGGAGAAGAATGCCCTTTATCTTCTTCTCTCAAATCACATTCACTGACTGGTGCAGTTTCTGCTGCTGCCTCAACATTATCACTGTAGCTAGGACCAGGAATATGGATGGCAAGTGGATCAGGTCATGGTCCCATATCACTGCTTGAAGAATCCAGTCCCATGGTGGCCATTATGGTCTGTAGGACACTAACCCTCTCATCACCATCCTGCTGCTGAGGCAGATGAACATCTGCATCTGATGACTCAGAAGCAGGAATTAGAGCAGCAGCAAACTCCACAATGTCACTGCTAATGGTGGTGATGCCTATCCCCATTTGCATCTCTTTGCCTTTTTCCTTTTCCCTTTCCATCCAAAATGCCTTAATTTTCTCCTCCACACCTGCTGCTCCACCATCACCCTCACTCTCATCACCACCACCACCAGTCTCTTGCAACTGTAAGGGAGTGGGATTGTTTGAGGATGAAGCGAGTCCCCTGCTATCATACATGCCATCTCCCAGCAGTAGGGGCAAGCACAGACAGCTGACGTGTGCTGCTGCTCATACTGCAATCCCATTCTGCCTTATTCATCATAATTCTCCAGATGGACAATACCAGGGGAATGGAATCATTCAGGATAAAATGTATGTGGACTCCCTTGACAACTGGTATTGCTGACTTCCATTCCACCCCAGCACCAGCATCAGGGTTCACCCAACTAATCCCAGATGCACTACCATCACCCTCACTCTCATAAAGACCCCCACCAGTCCCTATATGCTCTATTGTGGTGGGACTGCTTGGGGATAGCAAGTGTGAAGAGAGTCCCCTGCTGTCACACTTGCCATCGCCTATTCTTTCTCCTCCACAGAAGAAGATGCATTGGTACTAGTAGCAGAAGGCACAGTCAGCTGACATCTCAATGTGCGGTGTTGTGGGATTGGGCATCAATGGGTTTGGGGCATGTGGGCTCCCAGTCGTTTTAGACTGATGGTGCCACTGCTTATGACTTCCTCCTCCTCCTCTGTGTCATTATCCTCAGGGCCTATCTAGCTCTTTTCTTAACCCTGCTAGTGGTCATAGTATGCACTCTGAACCTGTAACCAATTAATTTTTTTTAATATTTGATTTAAATGTCTATATCTCTCTCACTGTCTTTGCTCTCCAGTGGCCCCTTTTCATTATATTTCCCCAGATCCCTAGAGACAAAGTTGGGACACTTTGAATCATTAAGGCATAGGGAAATGGTCTGCCTTCACTGCTGCTGCTGGATTCCACCATCTTTGATCCAGCAGCAGCAGAAGCAACAGCAGCAGTGGCCCTCCAGCTTCTCCCGCTGATAATTGTGCTAGCCAGCACTTCACACAACATGCTGCATGGTGAGAAGCTATATGTTTTTATAATAATATGTTTTTATAATATGGGTCCAGGAAGTTTCACCACCACTGAAAATCTGTGGAGTTAGCAAAACAGCAGAAAATCTATGTTTTTCTCTATAAGTGGGAATTCCATCAGAAAAGCTTGGAACATTGGGAATTTTCCAACAAAAATCCTGTGGGAACAAACAGGACTTCCACCCATCTCTATTTGTGATATTTCACTACTAATATATGCTTTTAATTAAATATATGTGTATTATGCACTAGGTATTAAAATACACAGTCATTCTCCGTTGAAATATGTAGAAGGGTCAAAAAAAATTTTTCTTACAAAGTAGTTTTTTCTAGTTTGTGTAAAACAAACACAAATATTGCAGAATGACAGATTTCCCTGTAAAGACACACAAATGTGGCTGTAGGGCTAATTATATTACACTTGGTTCACATATTCTGTACAGATTGTGATATGTAGGATGTAGAATTTCTACCTTTGTACTCTTGAAATGCTTTCATGTTTTCTTTTTTCAGTTTCAGTGTCATTAAGAAACATTAAAATGATAGTTAGAATTTTAAGGGCTGAAGGTGGGTGCAGTCAAATACAGTGCTGAGAACAGCACGTAAGTAATATGCCTAGCTGCAAAGAACACAATATCATTCATAATACAGTAACACAGGTTATGTTTTCCAAATTTTTCTTCCATTTTTAAAAGATTGGTACTGGATCAACCTTTCATTGTTCATGCTGCAAAAAAGATGATTACAGGTTTCACTCAACAGATTTCCCTTTCACCTTTAACCTCTCCATTTGTCACCAAAGATATCAAAGATCCTGCCAATTCTAAAGGTTAAATCAAAAGGCCACACAGAACAGTACACACAAAATACAATTTAATAAACCAGTGCTTTAAACTAGAAATTTTGTGGAGAATCAATCCCAAGCTCTTTTTGTTGGAAGGAAACAATTCAACTGTAATTTAATGTAAGCTTTCCATTTTTTAGAACATTTTTGACTACAGTTTGTTTGTTAATGCTGGTCGCTAATATTTGTTCGGTCTAGATTAAAATGAAGTGCTGCGTGGTGACTAGCATATTATCAGGAAATGTGATAGTCTGAGTAATAAATGAACCCAACTTAAAATGGTACATGTGTTGAAGGGACTGTCTTCAGTCCCAGTCACAGGTCTTCTTTGGCACTTCAGAAGGAGCACAAATAATTTGCTGTTTTATTCATATTGAACAAAATTTACAAAGCCATTCATACATTTTTTTGATTGTTTTACTGACTTCAAAAAAATGGGAATATTCAAAATACACTTTTACCCCACTCCATTCTTTTGTTATTTACAGATATGTACAAGAAAAATGTAAGAGTTTTTTAGTTGTATTAAAAAGCTTTGCAGGTAATTTTTTAATTATATAGATGTTCCATGAGAAGGTTCAATGCCTTCTGGAATGGGTCCTCCTGGCATGGACTGGAATGATAGTGGCATGGGTGTCTTCACAGGGCTTTGACGAAATAGTCCTCCATTTGGCGATCTGTGTTTACATTGCATTGAGGGCATGGTAGCTGAACTACTAAGGGGCAAGGGTAAGTTACTGCTTGATACAGAAGAATGTGTCCTTCCACCACCATGACTTGTTTGTTCAGGTAAAAAGGTAGTTACTGAAAGCTGAGTATTCTGATATTCTCGAACTGGTTCCAAGGTTTGACTTGATGGCATTCCACCAATCTCTAGTGCAGATATTTCAATTGATGCTGTGGATATTTGCTTATGAGCCATATCTTCATCAATTAAGCTGTTCATACGTCTATGCACTTGCTCCAAGTTGACTTCTTTATCCTGCAGAGAAAAAGGAAATGTCAAGACCTTAAATAGAAGCTACTATACATATAGAGAGCATATTAATTTATTAATATAGATGTAAATGACATATTATAATGTTAGTAAGTACAAAACAATATTTCCTACATAGCATATATGGATTTTATGGTGGCAGGCACACCATGATCCTGAATAATTGCTTTTGTTAGACAAAATGTAAGATTTAAGCAAGGCAGACAGACTTCACTGCTTAACCATGAAACTGCCATTTACTGCACATTGTATGTACAAAAGGTTTAATCTTCAAGCTCTCAAAATGTTTTAAAAGTGGCCTTTGTAACATTGGTGCTGCTATCAAGCAATATTTATACTTTTAATATGTAGCTAACTCAAAGCATCAATTGGGAACAGGCTTTCATGTAATTATATATCCTTCCCCAATGATGATGAATTATTGAGGACAGATTTTAAAATATTCCGCTATTCTAAATGTAAAACAACAAAAGTGACCAACTGACATTTCAGTTTTACAACATTTGTGGCAACACAAGTGATAAATGAAATAGTACCTGACCCTCTATGTGAGTGTTTATTAAACCATCACATTTACCATCTGCATCTCTCTCTCTCTCTCATTCACACTCTGTGCTAAATATGCTACTGAATTGTATTTAAAAATTCTGAAAAAATAATGTGGTACTACAAGACAACTCTAATGAGGAAATATGTACTTATAAGACAGGTCAAACACCTACTTAAACCCATTCTTTTGCATTGTTTCCACTGCCATTAAGAATAACAGAAATGAGAAAGGCCCTTCACTGTTTTAGTACTTGTTTGATCCCACCAAAACAGTATTTATTCAACAACTAGGGTCACACAACTCTCCCTATTGTGTTAAGAGGAAAGGATCCTTAAGACATCTATGACTCATAATTTGTTTTACAGAAGGACTTAACTAAGTAGGTGCCTATTATACAGCAGCATGTATATTTATATACTTAAAAAAATAAAATGTTGTCTCTTATAGTCTACTGTTAGTTATTTACATTTACAATCTGATAAAGACTAGTGATCCCTATGATCCATTCAGTTTTATTGAAGTCTATTGTTTGTTGTGAGAAAGTCTGACTTAGAGGCAGACTTAAACAGAGAACTCTATACACAAGAAATATATATACCAGACTGCTGGTTTAAGGATATCTTGTTATTTAAATCAATCTGCTTATTAAATTGCAATAATTCGTAGGGTATTATGTTTTAACAACACCTGTCTATGAATTGCTTTGCCGTGTGAATTATGTATGTATAACAGCTAATATGGTATTAAACATAGTTGGGAAATTGAATTATGTGTCCAAGATACAGTACATACAAATGCAGTGTTCCAGAACTCTTCACTATCATCTAGACAGAGATTCCATGTAGTAGGATACTTTTGTAAATCAGCTCAATTTACATTTTGCACTGATTCAGTATGGATGGTTGAACAGTGCCATTTTTTTGCCCTTGGAAATGTTCACAGAAAACCTGCAATCTGCCTCTTTTTATGAAGACATTTCCATGTATAGAAACCACACAAATGTTCTGCCTTTCTGCTACTCCCAACATATTTCCTGAGAAAATTTTACACACTTATATCTAGCATGATCTATGTAGCTTGTCTGCTGTAACTTCTTACAATAGGTCTTGGAGTCTTAGACTTCCCTTGCAGCTGCATTACTGTATCTTGCATAGTTTAATTAAATGGAGGCAACTCAGTCTATTTTATGTCTACTGTCGATAACAGAGACTTCAGATTTGATCTCATTTCCTCCTATAATCATTGGGTTGAATGTACAAATTCACCAGTGCAGATAACACTAGTTGCTGAACTTCAGGTGATGTACTACACCATATGTTCACTGTAGTGTAAACTGGTGAATAATTTCCTCCATCATTAGTTTAAAGCGGAACTAACACCGCTAAGAAACGCTGTCTATAATAATTCCCTATCTGGCGACTAGCGCTACTAAGCAGCTATTACCTCTTCATGGAGAAATATGAAGTGATCCTGGGCTGACAGGCAGGACGGAGCGCGGACATCTTGCCCTAGTGACATCCGCGCGCCTGTGCTGTCAGTCCATTCCGGAGCTGAATGGCTCCTAGCAACGCCTCCTACAGCCGTCTGGGACTGACAGCGCAAGCGCGCGGACGTCACTAGGGCGGGATGTCCGCACTCCGTCCTGCCTGTCAGCCGAGGATCACTTCATATTTCTCCATGAAGAGGTAATAATTCTGGTGACTAGCGCTACTAAGCAGCTAGTCGCCACATAGGGAATTATTATAGACAACTTTTCTTAGCGGTGTTAGTTCCGCTTTAATGCCAACAAACCTTGTATATCTGCCCCATAACATGGACAGGGAAAATACATAAAATTACACAATTTTCTCTATGCCTTGTTCATTTTGTTATGTTAAAAATGACATAGAGGAAAGAACTGCCTCAGACACACATAGACTCCCCATTGTCCTCTTCTTGGCTCAAGAGGCCTTAGGAACAGGAATGTTGGCATTTGTTTAGTAAATTGGTGTTAGGCAACTTAGGGCTTGATTCAAATGTTTGCGCTAAAAAAGCCTGTAGGGCAAAATAGATACCGACCGACAAAAGTAAATATCTTTCAGTATTCAAATGTCCTACAAGCTAAAAGCACAATGAATGTTAGGCCACAGAAATGGTCTTATGGCCAAACGTTCATTTTGTGAGTTAAGTTCCAAAATGAAAAGAAGAAAGAAGAAGGATAGAAGAGGACCAGGAAGTTGAGGACACCGCTAGACATCAGGATTAATGGTAAGTGTTACTTTTAATGGGATGTTGTTTTTAACTTAGTCGGGTTAACCCTATGGATGCCGGCGGGGTAATTATACCCCACTGACACTCATAGGGTTAATTATATTAACTTTTGACACATTTTTCATAATTTGGATGTATTGATATGGGGCTTAGGGTCCATATCAATACATCCATTGAGGACTTAGGTTTTTAACTTTTTTTTCCTTCAAGTTTCTGCGTCGGCTGTTTGAAGGTCCGATAAGGGACTCAAGTAAAAAAAACTGTGTCTTAACTTTCCTGCGATAATTTGAGTCCCTTTTTGGATCTTCATGGCTAACGCAAACATTCGAATTCCAAATTATGGCGTTTTCATTATTTGCTATGGGTGAAAACACCTTTTAACTTTATCACACAACAGCTTTTTTTTATTGCCGGTATTTTTTCACAGCACAGGCATTTGACTAACTTACTGTGCTTGAAAAAATGCCATCGGCAGAAAAAACATTTGCATCGAGCCCAGTGTCTACAAATCTACTCTATATCTCCTGATCTACTGTGGAATTGTTTTTTAACATTTACCCCACGAAGATAGTTGCTCAAAGTAGCTCCTGACAACATATTTTTTTTTTTTTTTAACATTTACCCCACGGAGATAGTTGCTCAAAGTAGCTCCTGGCAACATATTTATTTTTACTATTTTAGATAACGTACTTCATATTTTATGGGAAATACATACTCAAGAATATAAATGACTAGGTATTGATTTACACTAGGTTTGTCAAATTACATAAAAAAGTAGTTATAAGGATATAAGCAAAAGATAAATAGCATGCTCACAAACAGTGTATACAAGGGGAAAACAGACTGCACTAGTCAAGCGTGGACTGTCTTCCTTTGCAATGTGTTGTAGATACCTTGAGTACTGAGGTGCTAATAGACCCAGAGTGTCAGTAAGCTCTCCAAATTCAATAACGCCCCATAGAATAACATAGATTTTGGGAATGGTAACATTACTGTTGAGGATTCTGGTCCAAGCTCTGTGCTCACTGGTCACAAACAGACTAGATTTTAAAGATATACATTTATAAGCAAAGGTGATTTAATCAGGGATTCATGTTTACTAAGTTGCATGTGCTCATGCCATTTAATTCTTCTTCAAGCTGTTTGTGGCCTGTGAAGACTGAACTTGGAAGCCCCTGATTTAGAACATTTGAAAACAGAATGTTATACTTTGTGAGGAATTTGGTCATACTTGTTTTCAATACAAACTCTGTTAAATTAGAATGACTGTGATTAATTATGTACTCTGAGTAAATTTCATAATTTGTCTGCAATCATAAAGTGCATAAAGTATTTGTAGTTCCCTGCACTGTTCCAGACCCCAGGGAGAAATATCTGAAACAAGTGCATATAAGGAACTTTGGGATCAGCCTCTCTGATCCTCCTCCTCAACCTCTTTATCAGACTGGTCCCATCCTCAGACATTCCAGCTCCAAAATGTCAGGCAAATCCTCTCTGCACAGGAGAATCAGCAAAACCACAGACATACGTTTTGACCTATGTGGGCTTTATCAGTGTGGTGCAGCTGATTCCCTCTAGGCACATGGAGTGCAAGGGCCCATTCCTGGGATACCCTTCCACTTAGGGAGGCTAAGAAACAAATACTGTGACGAGCACCTATCGGGAACGAACAAGATAAAGTGTCTAGTTTTTAGGCATAGTGGCCCCTCAGTGGTGCTACAAGTCACATTTTTCACTCCCATGGGCCACTGCAGAGAGGACATTTCCATATTCATATCAGACTGGTCCCTCTCTCAGACAGTACAGCTCTAAAATGTCAAGAACATCCTCTCTGCACTAGAGAATCATCAAAACCACAGATGGACGTTTCAGCCTATGAGGGCCTCGTTGGTGTGGTGCATCTGATTCCCTCTATGCACGTGGAGAGCAAGGGCCCATGCCTGGGATTCCCTTCCACTTAGGGAGACTAAGAAACAAATAAACAAATATTGTTACGAGCATCCTTTGAGAATGAACAAGATAAAGTGTCTAGGTCTTAAGGATAGTGGCCCCTCAAAAAAAAAAAAAAATCAGGCAGCCCATCTCTAGCACCAACAAAAGAGAAGCAAAACTTAGAGGAACTAAATGATATTATAGAAACTTCACAAGAAAATGTAACCTATGAATAGGTTTGCAGATGAATTACATTTTTGATTCGATCTCATTATTATTGAGATGTATATGCATTTTTAACAGTTTATGAAATATTGAAAACAATATGTAGATTCATATTTATCACTAGATTTATATTGGAGCCATTAGTGGAACACATTTTTGGAGGATCACAATTTTAGAAAATATACTTCCAGTTTTGTAAGTGTAATAATTCCAATATTTTTTTTTTCTTTCAGCCTGATTTGTAAATTATTCTGAAGAATTTGTAACTAGTTAATTTTTATTTCCTTAAATAAATATGTATCAAATGATTGCCATTTTTTCTATTCTGTACTAGTGTTGCACACAATTGATCTGGAGACTATTAACATTGATGTCAGATTTTGCATTGACAGACTGCTCATACAGCTGAGGCTTTTTTCCCAGAGCAAAATAATCACATTATACAACAGAACATAAGCAACACTGTATCATAAATGGAAATCTTCACCTCTAACCTGGGCTATATTTTTATTATCTCAACCATTTGCCAATCTATAATGCAAGTTACAGAAAACTAACTAGATTTGTGTGTATCATTGCAGCTGCCAATTACCTGTAGATATAGTAAAAGTTTATAGTGCCTATTGCTTAAGACTGAGGTATCATGGGATATAATACACAAATTATGTTTGATAAAACATGGAAGTAGCAATGTTATTATACCTTTTTATCATTACATATCCTATATAATAATTCACTAGGATGTTTGCCAGAAGCCGTCATGTGCAGTAGAGACTGCCAAAATGCACGGAATGCTTGAAGTTCTGTGCTGGGAGCATTCTGTGCTTTCGGCCAGTCTCTACAGTACATGACTGCGTCGGTGGCAGGACGTAGAGCAGGACTGGCCTCTTAACCCTTTGAGTGCTGGAGGGGTATGCAACACATTGCAAAGCAATGTGTTGAGTACCCCTCTGGAATTCAAAGGGTTAACATAAACCAGACCTTGGCCCGTTACACTAGTTATTGTATATTGTGCTGTTGAGATTCTGTAGCGATCAAACTGATACAGGTGTCAAACATCTTGTGCACAGAAAGGACTACAGTCTGAATTCAGAGCGCCCCGCTCTATATCAGCTGCGGCGCGAGCAGTCTGTAGTACCCATGACTGCATAGAGTTCAGCCGACTCTACTGGGCATGACGGCTTCTGACAAACACACGATTAGCTAATTATTATGTAGGATGGCATTCCACTTTTCCCAGACTCTCTTATTTAATGCTCCTGTGAAAAGCAGGGTTGTTAGAAGATTGTGAGTCCCCTTATTATATAAAGCTGATTTTTTGTGGAGAAGTATTAATTAATTTAGCTTAAATTGTTGTTGTATGACAGTTTATTTCCCTAATTGTAATTTCCTTTTCTGACTCCTAGGAAGAAAAAATCTAATTTTTGAGGACAAGAGTATATAAAGAATCCTCATGTCAATATTCTAGGAGGAGTCTCTACAGAAAGGAAGCAGAGGTATCTCTGCAACAGACTTCTTTTATACCTAATTTTAGAAACAAGAATAAAACAGATATTAGTCAAACAGGACTTTGCTCTCCTTTATATGGAACCTGACTGGGCCAAAGAAGTTTCTCAGTCTGTTGCTACCATGCCAGAAACCATTGTTAAGGTCCTCAGAAAAGACCAGCATCTCCAAGAATGGATCACTCTACCTCTATTCCAATAGAAGATGAAGGTGAGGCTACTCATGAATCAAAGGAGGAGAACTACTTTTCATCATTGCAGAGTCATAGCCCATGAGGAAACAACCAACCAACCAACCAACCAGTTAGAAGGCAAAACCAAAGGTAATCTGGACATTCTTCATGTAGCTTATCAACAAAACCCTTAACACTATAACAAAAATATATTTAAACATAAGAGTAGCTCCTGCCAATCCATGTTTGCACATTTTTCAATTTAGAATGCAGGCACTTTGGAGCGATGAAGGAGATCACGTGCTGAGATTACCATGGGTCATGGGATCCTAAGATGCTTGACATCTTACTAGTATTATGTGACTGTTCATTTGATTTTTGTCTTTTTAATTTTTTTCATGTATTAACTAGTTTAAAAGCCCATGTACACAGGCCACAGTGTCACCCAGCAGCCTCGGCTGGTGCCCAGAGCCACTCTGCTCACTGCCCGTGCTGCAGTCATGTGCAGTATAGAGTGCCCAAATATGCCACGGCTGATACGGAGCGGGGTGCTCCGAATTCGGACAGTAGTCCTCTCTGCGCACCTTCCTGGGACAGTGGTCCCAGGAAGGTGCGCAGAGAGGACTCTGGTCCAAATTCTGAGTGCCCCGCTCCGTATCAGCTGCGGCGATTTCAGGCACTCTATACTGCACATGACTGCAGCGCGGGCAGTCTCTGCTGTGCATGACTGCAGCTCGCACAGTCTCTACTGATCATGACAGCTTCTGACAAACATCCTAGGATAATTATTATATAGAATAAAGTCTGAAATTATATATTTCATTTCTCTTCCCTCTTCATTCCCATCTGAGCACCGGTTATTATCTTCTGTTTTTCTCTGCTATAAAAGGTCAATTTAATCAAGCAGTTCAAGGGTTAAGAAGAGGTCTTTATTTATACAACTCGGTTTTCATCTGATTATCCAATGTCCATTTGTTATTTCATCGTATTTTATGTGATCATCTTCATACAAGCCCTCTATTGCACTAATCATTCAAGGTTTGCTTTACTTTGTTTTCTTCAGTTATTAAATTGATTTGGACATGCATTTGTTACCTTGATTTTTGTCTCTTTTTCCATTTCCTTGCATTATCCTTCCCCTCTGTACTAGCTTATTTTAGATAATGAGCAAGATTTTTGATTAGTGAGGAGCTGCCACAGTACTGAAAGGAACTGACACAACATGATATGTGGAAGAAAGTGCTTGGGTAGATAACAAAGAGAGGAGTAGAGAAGGCAATGAAAGGGATGTGGGATGTGACAGAGTAGTGAAAGCGAGTAATAGTGAGGGGAGGCAAATGAGAGAGGGGAGGAAATATTGCAAAATGGTGAAAATAGATGATGGAAAGCTCCTGCAGGGGAGAAGAGATGTGAATAGCTCCCTTGTGCAGAGGAAGAAGTTCAGTAGGCTTTTTTCCCTAACACTTTCAGTGCAACAGGGCTGTGCAATACACATCCCAATGGCAATAAAAGGGTTAAGCGAGTGATGCTGTTTGTAGTAATGAAGTCTAAGTGAAATGAGATCTTTAAAGTTGGAGAAATGCTAGTGCATAGGCTCATAGAATAATACAGGATTTGGATAGTTTACCACACTGAAGAAGTTATCTCCTCTTCATCATGCCTTCATCACATCTTAAAGGGATAGTAATACTTAAGTATTACTAATCCCTATATTAAAGTCCTATTAAAAATAAACGTATTGCCCCCAGTGTCATCTCTCAAACCTTTATGGTTTGAGAGATAATCGCTCCTTAAGTTGTCCTCTCCCTCCCCCTTCCCTGTAGTCAGCGTTCTAGCTGACTGCAGGGAAGCCAGTCGTACGACTTTCAGGCGGCTTTCCAGCACACCCGCGATCGCATTAGTAAAAAAGAAAACTTTCACTGAAATGGTCTTCTACGTGTGCTTGGTTTGCAAGCACACGTAGAAGACCATTTTAGTGAAAGATTTTTTTTTTATTAACGCTATCGCGGCTCTGCTGCAGAGCCGCCTGATGATCTATGACCGGATTTCTCTTCAGTCAGCTACAACACTGACTTCGGGGAAGGGGGAGGGAGAGGGCAACTTTAGGAGTGATCATCTCTCAAACCATAAAGGTTTGAGAGATGACACTGGGGGCAATACATTTATTTTTAATAGGAATTTACTATAGGGATTAGTAATACTACCCCTTTAATGCACATCCTCTCAGTTTTTCTTAGTACTGGACATAAAGCAGATAAAGTAGCAACAAATAAAAATGTTAAGTGCAAATATCTTAAAACTTGATAAGTGGCTGTGCCAAACTTACTGTCTTGGATTTTTTTACATCATCTATAGTGCGCTTCAACTACAAACCCTTCAGTATTCTAAACAGTTCAGGTGTTAAGGAAAGATATGTCTGCACACAGCAAACTAGTCCAATCTAAGTTACTTAAAGGGATAGTAATACTTCATTTTATCTTTATTTTGTAAGCATTAAAAAAACATGAAGAACGAGATAAGTCTTAACTCTCAAACCTTTATGGTTTGAGAAATATTCACAAGCAAAGTTTCCCTCCCGCCCCTTTTACCTAGTGTAAGCCATCTCTTCTCAGATGTGGAATCCAGTCCATAGACCAGACAGATAACAGCAGGGGACAATCTTCTTCCTCTGTGAACAATGAAAGCCCTGCCCCCCTTGACAAGCTTATCAGGTTTTCCCCTTATCTTAATTGAAGATTGTCCCTCTCTGCAATCTACCTGGGCACCCGCCTTCTGATCTGGCTGAACAGTGTTACATCAGTAAAAGGGGCGGGAGGGGGCTACTTTGTCATTGAATTACTCTTGTTCTACAACTCTGACAGATTTGAAATAACACTCTCCAAAATCCAAATACTATGATGATTAATTAGAGCTGCTTTTATTATGAAACATTACTATCCCTTTAAAAACTAATTGTCACTACATATTCTCAGGACAGGATATACTTAAATCTAGTGTATCCTAATCTGAAAAGCTCAAATAATAGTGCGATTGAACCTTTACACATTATCTGCAACTATAAATGTTATATCATATATTCAAAAACATGTGCTGCTACATTTAGCAAAGATTTATAAAATAGCGTATTCATTGTATCTCAAATGTCTGCTTGGGCAATTGTATAAAACAAAGCAACATTGTAACACTCACAAGCATAAGCTTCTCAAACATATTCTTCCAATGAATGTTAGTGTTTTGTTTAGAAACATCTGCTGAACAAAAAAAAGGAATCTGTCTGAAAGGTTAGTTTGTTAAGAAGTTTAATTGATGGAAATGGTTGCTTTCTTTATGCATGACAACATTCAGCATTGTCTTCTGGTGCTTACAATGTGCATTTTCTATGTATTTCTTATTTCTCTGCTTTACTTTTTAGCAATGCAAAATTAAATCCTCTGGAGTCTCAATTACTGGGCACATTTTAACAAAAAAAAGTCTGTAATCAATGAATTCATTTTATCTAATTTATTAGTTTCAATTACATTAATCACAGTGCAGTTGAATATGCATAGTGAATATTAAAAGTAAAAGTATGATGATAAATGTAGGACAGCCATTTAAGTTATCCACACTTGTAACTTCTGTCTATTTATCATTTAAGCCTATTTATATTGTATTTGTAGATACATTGGTACTACAAGTATCAAATAGTTTACAATTAAGTATAAAAAGAAATGGATGTGATGTGTTAATCTGTTTAAACTTCTAATCATAAAATTAGTAAAATATTTAATCTGTCATTGTCATACCACAATTCCTTTACTGTGTAGGGATATGCATTATTGGTGCCTATATACATATGCCTCTGGCCAAAAGACCCTTAAGAAAAGTGCTGTAGGTTGTCATAGCATAACTAAATCTACTAGCTGGGTTACTGCTGCCAATGATGCATGTCCCTAAGGTACCTTTTATATAATAAGAATAGTAGTTATGGACCTCTTTTGGTGATTCCTGCCGACAACGATTACTGTTCCACCATAGTTCCAGGGCAGCAACTAAGCATGCAAGCAGTAGTCCAATTGCAAGGATGCAGAAGACTCCAGCAAAACTGTGCAGTTTTAATGCCTTGCCATCATTCTGCACATTGTTGTGACTGTTTAGATCACACCGTCCTGTACGTGGCCACCATTTCTCTTTTAGAACATCCAGGCGACCAGTGTCCTGAAATTCAAGGATCCTGCAAAACAAGCAAAACATTTTCATAGAATGACACTTACAAGAGCAGCAGCAGCCAGAGTCTCCAGTTGTTATTGGATTACATATGTCATATCATCCTCAGCCAACTAATATAATTTTAGCCTCTTCTACATCATGTTTTTCCCCTATTCTCTTTAAAAAATAAATCTCAGAAAAAAAGATTATGTTAACGTGATATAACATTAACATTATTGTGTAATTTTGTATGCAACCTCCTTGGTTTCATAATACCAGCACTGTGCTATTTATTCAACTTCTTATTAATCCAGTATGTTTCTTTTTTGTTTCATAAATCAGTGGCAACGTGGAGATTTTGGAGAATTGGAAGTTGTCAAAAAGTGATGAAGAACCCATAAGAAGCCCTAAAGGTTAACCACCCCTGGCCCGAGCCATCCAGAATTACAGTTAATATTTGAGAAATGTCAATATTATAATGAGTTATGAATTAAGATTATCCAAGGAATCAAACTGATGTGTCATACTAAGTGCTATATACAGTGTGAAACAGTAGCAATTCTGGAGAATGATATAGGGCCAAATAAATATTCCCAACATTTCTATTGATTTAAACTGATTTACTCTCTTGAATGCTTTGAGTTCTACAATATATTGAGAAGCAATACCCTGGAGACATTTGTAGCCTTCAAAAGCTCAACAGTCCCATCTAGGGATAGGTGAAACATTTAATCTCAAAAGTAAAACAAAAATGGTACTTCCTATCATTCATGAAATTGTAAATTTTCTGCTTTTTTCTGCCTTAATCATTATGTTGAAATTAATGGTTTATGAGCCTCTGTACCAGAATGACAGAATAATTTGAAGACTGAAACCCAAAAGACACTGACTCCTAAAACAGCCAGAAGACGCAGGAACACAAAATAATTGAATAAGGTCTATCTTCATCCTGTACTGGAGAAACTGCAGTGACAATGTGTGAGAGAGAAAGCATATGCTGAAATATTATTGAGGTGGCAATCTAACATTTGTGGTGGTGGTACTGGTGGTGGCACATCTCTAAGAAACTTGCTTCCAGAGTATGGGTTTGTAACTATCTTATACACATGAACCACACATAGCTCCTAGGAGTGGTCCCGCTACATATGAGATAGTTACAGCACACTTTCAGGATAGCTATGTTCTATGTCAAAATGATGACCCCATTGACTATTAGCAAACAAAACAGTGTGTATAGCCAGCACTGAGATATACTAACATGGGAACCCTTAGTTGCCCACCAGTAAGTGTATAGTCTGAGCAGGTTTTCTGTGCAGCTAGTTTTATTGATAACAATTGTAGGACATGGCTATCAAGCAGCAATGATGGTAGATTTAATTTTTAAACATGATACCATCAGTATATCAATTAGCAGAAGTAGACAAAACACACAAGACAGAAAAGCCCATGGCACACATACTATTAACAGCAGCACTGAGGAGTAGGGATTTGAAGGGTTTCCACAATCTAACAAAGTTGGGACTACTGCTAAGGCCATTGAATGTTTGAAACCCTACACCATATACATCTGTCACATAGTGTAACCTTTTCTGATTTCTTGTTGTTTTTTTCTCTTATCTCTCTGAAAATCATTGTTAACATAGCAGAGGGATTAGAAAAATAGATGTCTTTAAGATATTTTTATAGGCTTACTGAAAGTCAGACCTTCACAATATTACAGTAAGGCTAGCCTTTAACCCCTTAAGGACAGCCAATCACTTAAGAACCACAGACCATTTTTTTTATTTTCGCATCTGGTTCAGGGCTTCCCAAATGGCGTGCAGCCACTCGGGGAGACCTGAATTCCATGACGGTCCTGGCACAAATCTACCCATGATGTGCCAGGACCGTCAAGGGGTAAAAAAAAAAAAAAACGTGGGCTTTTAACAAGGCAAGCCCTGAAAAAAAATATTTGCAGGTTCCAGACTTATAAAAAAACAAGGCTTGAAATAAATTTGTAAATAGTTTTTCTCATAAGTTCCAAAACAGATCAGTCAGATTCAGGCGTCAGTATTCCTTACTACTCTACAGGAGATCAGTGGTGCCCGATTAATACCCTAAAAATGTTTCTCTTATTTGGGCCAATAGACCAGCAGACAGACTATTACTGCCAATGCATGATGGGCCCCTCAAAACAACAAAAATGTATCCAATTATCTAGAATCCTGCTTTCCAGATTAGGTTACAACCCATCTCTATTTTCTGGACACTCATTCAGAATAGGTGCAGCGTCCTTCACTTCCAGTAACATTGTTCCTTCATTTATTATGCAAAGACGTGGGAGGTCTAACTGTTTCAGCCATTATATTCCAAATCCTAGGAAAGAAATTAGAAGTGCTCTGTCTTGCTTATGTAAATAAATTCTGTTTAATCATTAAATTAATCATTAAATAATTGCACGTTTTTGTCTAGCCTCATCTTTTGGCCTCTAACCAGGCTTGCTGCCTCATCTACAATCCTGGAGTCGGTCAGTGACCCTTGGATATTGGCCACAAGGACTTCTAGTCCATGAAGCAATCATTCTCTGAAGCCTCAACCATACGTAGAAGGCTATGTCTTGATTTATGGGAGGGGAGTAAGATCCTTCTTATACCCAGGGCTCCAGGCTACTACAGACGCTTTGTCTAGGGAACCCATCCCAACATCCCCCCACACACGTTTAAGCATTACCTTAAGGCAGGCCCCCTAACTAGGCTTGCTGCCTCATCTACAATCCTGGGGTTAGTCAGTGACCCTTGGATATCGGCCACATGGGCTTCTAGTCATGAAGCAATCATTCTCTGAAGCCTCGACCAAAAATTAGAAGGCTATTCCTGGATCTATGGGAGGTTCGTAAGGTCCTTCTTATACCCAGAGCTCCAGGCTACTACAGACTCTTCGTCTAGGGAACCCATCCCAACATCCCCCCCCTCCACATTTAAGCATTACCTTAAGGCAGGCCCTCTAACCAGGCTTCCTGCCTCATCTACAATCCTGGGGTCGGTCACTGACCCTTGGATATTGGTCACAAGGACTTCTAGTCCATGAAGCAATAATTCTCTGAAGCCTCGACCATAAAATATATATATATATATATATATATATATATATATATATATATATATACGCACACAAGTATATATAACAAAGCACACCTTGTCCCACTTGTGTTTCCTTCTACTAATTGAAGAGTATTGTCTGGGTAGCCACTGATCAGGAATTTATTTGTGTGGTGGGCAGCATAATATCCCCAACTTGTCTTCATAGCTAATAGGAATTTGAAAGTAACTATTTACCAATGGGTGTGAATCATCATATATTATTGAATTTCATACCCTCAAATATGTATTGACCCTATGAGTGCCTCATTTTCCTTTTTTTGTGACAGAGTAGCCACAGAACCACATATACTGACCTCAGACTTGTCCAACTGCACTGGTATTCATACTACGCATACCTATTTCCCAGTGTTATTCAAATTTAGCCATAGAATCACACATACTGACTTCTAGCTTTGTCCCATATTATCTTTAGAAATATACCTACTGACCACCTAACCTTGTCCCACAGTCCGGTAGCTTTGATGGGCAATTTAAGGCCCCCTGGGTGCTCTCAGAGAACAAATGCCATTATTCCCAGCCAGCCAAAAGCTGGTGGTAAATGATAGAAGGTGTTGTCTGGCAGTGTTTGGAGGGCCTCACTTTTCCCACCACTGCTTTAATATTCCCCAGTTTGTCCCACTAGTAGCAATAGAACCACACGTACTGATTCCCAGCCTTGTCGCACTAAACTATTTGCCATAGAACCAAACATACTAACACTACCATCCTGTTTCCACATTAGCCATAGAACCACATATACTTCACTCCAAGCCTTATCACACTACTTGTAGTCATAGAACTACACATATAACCCCCCCCCCAGCTTTGCCAACAGTAGCCATTGAATCCACCTACTGATCTTCCAGCATTGTCCCACTACATTGATAGTCACAGAATCAACAAATACTGTTCTCCAGCCTGGTACAACTGCACTGGTATACCAAGAGTAACACATACTGTCTAAATTCCTGCTGGAACTTTGTTAGTTCCTGCAGTTAGCAAAAAGGCTGAAATTTATGTATTTTATAGGCATGGACATTTTCATGGGAGAGCAAATTTCTAGTTTTCCACCAAAATTCCCACAACAAAAATGGTAATAAACAGTTTGCTATTTAAGACATGCCATTCAAGTACTTTCTGTCCAGAGGCGTAACTAAAAGCCTCCGGGCCCTGGTACAAGAAGTGCCATGGGCTCCCACCACCACCACCACATTGGCCCCCCTGACCACATTGACCCCCTCCGCAATGACCCCATCTCCTACCTGGAGCTCTGTATTACTAGAGCGCCGGCGGGAGATTGCGGGAGCCAGGCGGAGGGATCACAGGGGGAGGCCCCTATAGTTACGGCACGGTTTCCGTCCCTACATTACCTCACACTACTCACTGATACTACTAAGCAATGCATTGTCCATTTGTTTAAGCACTGAAAGGGCTAAGTGTCAGTGAGGGCTACAGGTAATATAGAATTAAGATGTGCCTGCATGACATGCCTTAATTAACATAAGTTATAAATGTGAATAACTCAAGTACTAGTTTTTTAAATGAAAAATAACCAACATAACATACAGGTGATTTTGAAAGTTCATAAAGTCTTCCGTTAATGCAATTTTAGCAACCGTGGGTAACATATGGATATTCATAACACTAACTGACATTAAAGCAGAACTTTCAGATAATATCCAGTCGCCATGCATTCATTAAGTGCATGGCAATTAGCTTGAAAATAGATGTCTTACCAAAAAAAATACTTGTGTCTAAAGGAATCCATCCTGTTTCGGGACTGAAGGGCATGTTAGTGTGGTCTGTGAGCCTGCGCCGTCAGTCGCTTCCAGTGACCATATGGTTCAAAGCAGTCTACTCTATGGAGGCCAGGACTGACTGCGTATGTGCACAGACAAGATGTCTGCGCTCTAGTCTCAGTTCCGGTCTCCAAACAGGACGGATTCCTTTAGACACAAGTATTTTTTTTTTGGTAAGATACATTTTCAGGCTAGTCAACATGCATTTAATGAATGCATGGCAACTTGATATTCTCTGAAATTTCTTCTTTAAACAACACACAATATAGGAAATGGCACTCAAATTTCATGTTTCCAGTGAATTAAATACAATATACACAAAATAACAAAAATAAAAAATATTAGATGTGCTAGCTACTATCCTTAAAAGGGCTAAAGTGTGATATAGCCCCTAAAAATAAAAACCACATAAATATAAACAGGAAAAAGGAAAACACTCCTTACATAAAGTATATTTAATATAAAAACTAAAATAATAACTATAACAAATATAAAACAACTAAATATACAATATAAACATATGTTTATTATTTTCACTCTGATATTAAACATATTTTATGGAATCACTCCCCTTTTTGGGGTCCTCCTCCAGGCTTCTGTCTCCGGACTATTCCATTGAGCCTCAGTGCCACTCGTTCTGTCTAGTCTCGATTCGGTCATTGTCGTGCGACATTCCAGTGTCTATTCCATCAGTGCACCACAGTACGCTTGACCTTCCTTCCTGCCTTTAGCTGAGGTTGGTGTTATTTTGGGTGCCTTAGGCTGTGCTTCCATCAGGCAGTCGTTTCTGGTCTTAGCGTTCATTAACCCCTTCGGGGAAGGTGTCACTTATCACAGGTTATTCTCAGTACAGTCTCCGTTGGGCACCCTTCCGGGCATACTGTCTCAGTCCTCCATTACTGATAGGGCAACTCTAAGATATCCTGGGCCTCCGTTGTCTACTGGGCGTTTCTCGCTATTTAAAGCACTCCCTGCAGAGTGAGAGTCTCAAGGGCCTCGCACTATTAGGGCCTGTCTGCTGTCTTGGCCTAATAGTAACCCATTCCTGGCTGCCTCGGTATGAGTTCACACGAACATAGCCTGACCTGTGTGAGTATATTGTAAATTCTGTATTGTACATATACTGGACCCGTGTGGGTATATATATATATATATATATATATATATATATATATATATATATTGCCATAACCTGTCCTGTGTCAGTACTGTATTGTGTTACATTTACTGCAGGACCCGTGAGGGTTATATTCTCTAAGCCTGTTCAATAAAACTGTATTTTATTTCACCTACTGTGTCTGAGTGTCAATAAAACCATTACAAGACCTTGGGCTTCCATTCCTGTTTGGGCTTGGAGGAGGCACGAAGAGCTGAGGGAACCGTCTAGTTTGCTGGAAGTGTCTCAGTCTGAAAGGAACGAAAATACCGATTACACTTAAGCTGCATTTTCTTCCTGGGGACCAAGGGTAGAAGTGTACTCTTACCCCTGTGGCCTCACTGATCAGATCTTTAATATCTGGCCCAAACAAAGAAATACATTGAAAAGGTAAGGAGAGCGCTGCTTTCTTGGAAGCAGTGTCGGCAGACCAGATCTTGAGCCAAAGAGCCCGTCTGGCAACCACAGACATGGTGGAAACTCTAGTCACTAAACGGATGGCATCAAATAAGGCAGCAGAAACATAGTGCTGTGCTTCAGAAATGATGGCAAGAAGGAGCAACATATCTGAAGTAGGAGCACCCTGACGGACAGCCAGGGTGAGCTGTTCAGTCCAGACCGCAAAGACCAGGTTCACCCATGCTGCAGCAAATGCTGGATGCATGGCAGTACCAGCAGTAGCAAAAATGGACTTGAGGGAGACCTCATGTTTCTTGTCAGTCCAGTCCTTCAGAGCGGACACATCAGAAACTGGCAAGGCAGTAGAATTAGATAGCCTGGAGATAGGAGCTTCCACTTTGGGAGGATGAACCCACTGAGCAAGTGCTGCCTCAGAGAAGGGATAAGGCCTGGCAATTTTCTTGGACACAGAAGGTTTCTTGTTTGGAGATTTCCACTCTTCAGACACAAGGCAGTCAAGAGTGGGGTTAGGTGGAAATCAAGTAAGGGGCTTTTTAGGCTCCTGAAACACATCAGAGGGATCAGAAGGAACCTCCTAAACTAAGGGAATGTTAAGGGTATACAAAACAGCCCTGATCAGGCCCTCAGCCGAGGGCTCATGATCAGCCTCAAAAGGATCCCCAAAAAACTGAGAAGAGCCCACAGCAGAACATTCCTCAACATCTGAATCCACCAGCAGTTCCTTCTCAGAGGAATCTGATACATCAGGTACTCCCTGAGGTTTTGGCAGTGAAGACTTAACAGAGGAGGGGGTCTGCCAAGAATGGAAGACCCCCTGTAACTGGGATGGAAAGAGTTGAAATGTAGCCCTAAGGTCCCTGGTAGTAGCCTTGAACTCTTGCACCCAAACTGGCTGTAATGCATGTCTGGAGGTCCCTGGGAGACTCTCAGTGAGATCAGAACATGCTGGGTATAAATGACCTGAGAATTCTCTAGGTAACCTTGAATGACAGGAAGAGCAATGCGCAATAGGGGATACAGAGACCCCAGCATCCTTAGTCTTAGGTCTGGCCCCAAGCTCCAACGTTATAGACATTCTTACAGTGTCAAATAACCTTACAGTATAAGAAATCACCCAAGTACAGTGTGTAGGATTAAGGTTTCACCCCAGAAATTGTTAAAATAGACTTATCTGGCAAGTGAAGGGTTAATCAGCAGAGGAGAGAAGGAGAGTCCAAGCCTGTCACGGTTTGTTAAGACTCTCAGACGCAAAGTTAGGTAAAAACACTACTTTATTGAAAAGTTTAAGACAATCCCATAGGATCTCTTACATATACATACACATACATAGAAATGACAGGAAAGTAGTGATGATAGCGAGTAAGGCTCTACCGGCCCTGCCAATATACCAGCCAAGGCAGCCTGGGCAAGCAATGAAAGGTGGCTCTACCGACCCTGCCAATATACCGGGCAAGGTAGCCTATTAGATAACAAGGAGAAACAGGCTCTACCGGCCTTGCCAATATACTGAGCAAGGCAGCCTATCAGACTATCAGGAGTATACAGGCTCTACCGGCCCTGCCAATATACCGGGCAAGGCAGCCTAACGGATCACTACATGATACAGGCTCTACCGGTCCTGCCAATATAAAGGGCAAGGCAGCCTAACGGAACACCATAAGATATAGGCTCTACCGGCCTTGCCAATACCGGGTAAGGCAACCCCAAAATGGAAACGACTGGAAGGTTCTACCAGCCTTACTAATATACCGGGCAAGGCAGCCTTAGAGGAGATGGTGCCAACCACTATGGCCTCAATGACTGTCAAGATGACAATGACAGTATGGAGATGGTATATAGAGGCTATGAGAGCTAGTGGTAATACCAGGTATTCTGCACACATCAGTACCCGTGTACTAGAAGAGTAACTAGCTGTCTAGGACTGGACAGCGTGCAGTGAACCAATGCCCGCGTACCAGGGACCGTCAGTTCAATAATGTAGCCGCGAGGCAAAGGAGCGAACCAGCGCCCGCGCGCTGGGAACCAACAATCTAACTGTATATCAAGCCGTAAGGCAGTGGAGCGAACCAGCGCCCACACACTGGGAACCAACAATCAAAGTGTATATTGAGCCGTAAGGCAGTGGAGCAAACCAGCACCCGTTCGCTGGGAACCGACAGGCTAAGTGTATAGTAAGCCGCAAGGCAGTGGAGCGAACTAGCGCCCACGCGCTAGGAACCAACAAACTCAATGTAAGCAAGCCATAAGGCAGTGGAGTGAATCAGCGCCCGCGTGCTGGGGACCAACAGACTCAACGTATAGTAAGCCATAAGGCAATGGAGCGAACCAGCGCCCGCGCACTGGAAACCAACAGACTAGATGTATAGTAAGCCGTAAGGCAGTGGAGCGAACCAGCGCCCGCGCGCTGGGAACAAACAGACTAGATGTATAGTAAGCCGTGAGGCAGTGGAGCGAACCAGCGCCCGCACGCCGGAAAACAACAGACTAGATGTATAGTAAGCCGTAAGGCAGTGGAGCGAACCAGCGCCCGCGCGCTGGGAACCAACAGACTAGATGTATAGTAAGTCGTGAGGCAGTGGAGCGAACCAGAAAATTGAGCCATGTCTAAAGTTGCTAATTTAAGCAGTTGCAGAGATATGTCCCAAACTGTACAGTCCCATAGGAGTGAATGGAGCAATGGCGCCTATGCGGTAGAGCGAACTCAAATTTTACAAAATTGAAACAGTAAAATAAAAATGCATGAAACATCACTAGAACATGTTAGGATACCCAAAAAACACTGTGGACCTGCAGCACTCAAAGGGTTGCTCACCTTTCCTGCAGATCTTGTCTTCAGACTACCATGTATTAAGAAGAAGCCTCGGTGGGCAACTCCTGAGGAAAGAACTTGTAGCCAAGATATTTCCCCCAGGGCTTAAGGTCCACAAAAAGCACCTGTTACTGAGCTAGCCACATCTAAGGGCAATCAGTTATGGTAATCCACCTAATGGTGATATTCCAATTCTAACAGAAAAATAAAAAAATTCTAAAACTATAGCAGAACTATTCTCTTGCCTGTGTCTTCACCAAGGAACAAATCTTTCTGGAGCTGGTTGGCTAGCTGCAGCCAAGGAGGGAAGGTAGGCTCCACCCCATGCATACAGTTCTAGAATTGTTCCTGCCTACAATTAAAGAGGTGGATTGCCTAACCAAAGTTACCAGTAACCTGTATTGGACGACAGAGAAAAAAATATTATAATTTGTAAGAAGTGGGTAAACAAAGATAGCAAACTCTAATTGTCAAATTCTTTCAGTAAGTAGACCATGAAATTGACTGTGTATGCAATATTTCAGATCTGGACCATGACTAATTATTAAGACTTTTTAATCCATTGGAAAAAAAATGTCCTGAATTTATATGGATTAATGTATGATACGATCAACATTTAAGATTATTAGTGCTGGAAATGCAATTTAAGCTATATGTCTAAAGTTTGAAAAAGAGGAATTTAAAACTATTAACCGGTGTCTAAATAAGTGCATTAGTCTGAACCACATAAAAGTATAGTGCTGACTGAGGAGGAGATTCAGAAAGGGTAGAAAAAAAATCTGATTCAGGTGCACTGATAAGCAAAGAACAACTGAAGGAACACTGACACACACAACAAAAAATTAAATAGGTTGAAGTAACTTTAAATATAATTTACTTACAGCTAGAATATGTTAAAGTTAATTATTCATTAATTATTCATGTTACAACCTTAAAATAATCCTAAACATGCTTTTTATTTAATGTTCTTTGTTCTGTTATATTGAGACGGGAGATAATTTATTGTAATTGATTGTGATTAGCATCCCTGCTCTTATATTCAGACAGGTTGTCTTTATATATGCACCCATTGAAAGATAATCCTGGACAATCAATGCAAGCCTTTAAGACCTGGAAAAGGCAGGAATGGCTGCCCCCTCTGAGAATATGATAACACTACATTTTAGGCCTTAGAAAACAAATAGATACGATTTACAGATGCTAGAATGATGTATAGGGTTTTTAAGTGTGTATGTAATCCCTATTCATTTTTAGGCACTAGGATTTTATTAAATTCAATTGAATGAGAAAATATAATAAAATATTAAAATTAAGTGTTCATATAATTGTTTTTCTCTAATTTATGTTTATATTGTATTTTATTTGTTTTATATGTGTTTGTATATTTATTATTTTTGCTCTGATATTAAATGGAGTGCTATCCTTTTTCCTGTTTATAACTATCTCACATTATGTAACTCTTGAAGCTGAGTTACAACCTAATATTTCAGTGCTACATGATATTCAAGAGAATACAAGATATTCAGTATGGCCGTTGAATACATTAAAAAACAGCAGTAGGTTGGTTGTAGGAATGGGTGAAAAGTCAGAATAATTTCCTACTACATTTTTTATGGAAAATCAACACTTTCCTGATTTTTCTTCAAACAGTGCCCAGTCATATAAAATAAATAACATTTCATGCGAATAAATTTCCTGCAAGAACATTGCGATTTTCGCCTATGTTTTTATTACTGAAAGATTTCCCACCACAATAGTCCTTTTTCTGAAGGCTGAAGTGGAGGAGTAAACAGCTGAAAGTAAAAGTTGTTAATATTACAGCAGTAAACAGGCTGAGTACCTTTGACATTTGCCCAAAACACTAATGTCCTGCTAGAGTATCACTGACACAGCCATCCTTAAAAAATAACTGCAGTTTGGGATATTCTAGCAGGGTGCAACTCATGACATCAGCTCTTTAAAGCTTTTGTTTTCAATAACAGAAAAGGGCAGCATGTCAACAGCCAACATTTTGGCAAGTTTACTATTCCACAGGCGTACTTTTGCATTATTTTTGGGTAGGTTTTGACTCTAAGAACTTAGAAAGTGTGGGATGACACTCTATGACTCTTGTCATCTCCTAAAAACAAACTCAGAGTCATACTCTTCTGCACCAGGAGCAGAAAATCTTGGCACACTCTCTCCCACTATTATTGTGTACCCCAGAGCCATGGGAACTTTTGGGAGTACTGCTGCTGCTATCAGTGGCACCTCTGACATGTTGATGTTGTGTCTCCCAATCATACCTATGGTTATACCTCAGGTAGGATCTGAATGAGGATCCTGCTTTCCCCTTGCCTACATTGTTCTTATACAGACAACAGAGTAAAGTATCTACATATTGTAGACTTTGTAGACTGAGGGGTTCTTGAGGGTCTATTACTGAGGCTAGATGTTGCAGTTGTATTTGTTGGTGTCAAATGTGCTGCACTTCCAACAGCAGCAGAAGCACACATCACAGCTTGGGTTGGAGATGTTGATGACCTGTGTTGCTGATTACTTTGTGTGTGTGCATGGTTGGGCGGAAGTTGGATGTGGAACTGAAATAGTGATGGTACTTATGATAATTGTCAGGGTGACTTTCTGTATTCAATAATCTTTTCTTGGCCATAGTCAGAATGTTCAGTTCAGTTCCCAAAAATGTTTATAAGCAGGCACAGAACTCCTTTTCAGTGGTGGACGATTGAGACTTTGCCTTTCAGCTACTTTTCTGGCCATGTCATCATCTCTCTCTCTCATGCTCAACCTCATCTGTCTCTGAAGAAGAGGAGAATTCTGATGCGACATATTCAAGCTCACCATCATCATCAATAATTAGGTGATCCTCAGCACTGCCTGTCGCTTCTTCCCCACTAATTTTATATTCCCTTATGCTTTTTGAAATGTCAAAGAATTTGTTTTTACTTTTCCATTTTTAGGGATTTTCACAACATTGGCTACTACTTTCAGGATGGGTGTTTTTGTGCTTGTTTGTCTCACTGTGAAATGCAACAGTTTGTTGAGCCGCTACACCTTATCCCATTAATTATTCCATTATGTCATTAACACTATAATGCAACTCATTTTTTTAGATGGTTTATTAATAGTACCAGTGCTGGTGGGGTGTAACTTTTAATGTGACTTAGATAACCTGCCTCCACTTTGGGAGGAGAGGGATTACCATAATTTATTGTACCGTCTACCTAATTTCCCTAGAACGAAGAAAATAGCCAGATGAGGAAGGAACTTGGGTTATGCCTGCCTGTGTCTTTCCAATCAGTCACACAGAATGTTGGGGTATTTGGGGTCAACCTCCTTTCTCCTTTTTACTCCCCCAGGCTCCCCTACTATAAAGAACAAATGTCTTACCTTCAAGACTCCCTAAACTAAACTTTAACTACAGTTACTGGACTGTTTTCTCTAGCTCAAAAATGTGCTGTTTTAATTTCCTCTTGCAAACATAGTATGGCATGCTGCGGGAACCTGACAGCCCTTTTATACTATGTTGTGATAAAAGAAAGGAAACTTGCCACATAGTGGGAAGAAATTCAGTCTTCCCACTGATTTCAATGCAATTAGCTAGGTGAAAAAAATTGAAAAATCTGAACTTTTAACTAAAAATTTACTGCTCAGTGAATAGTGTCATTTTTCAGGAGCACACTGATAAGTATGATGTGGGGCATGCAGACACTATAAAAGTGTGGTGCTCTCTAAGACTCAATGAGACTACAACTAAAGTCAGGTAGAGGCAAAGACACGTCTCTCCTTCTCTTTCTCCTGTTACTCTTCTGAGCTGAAAACTTTTGCATTGTCTGGCCACCGAAGTTTTTTACTTTATTACTAACAGCTTAATATGCAATAGCTACTATGTGTTATGCATATGAAAACTAGTAGAGTATGTTGAAATGTCTGACAAGGAGATTAACTAGGGCTTACTGGGCAAAGTCTGAAATTGGGCCCCCACCATTCCCCAAGTGTGTATGATACACACATAACTAGTTACTCTCTCATCTCTTTCTTTCACTCCCAAGCATTCACACTCTTGCACACACATGCATGCACACAAACACATACACTACCTGACTTACACACACACATCAGTGAACTCTCTCTTTCTATATTTTAGTATTTTAGAAGTTATTTATTTATTTATTTACATTGTTAAACAAAAACAGATGGTGTTATGTTTGTTGTTTGTGTAGCAGGTCTGAAATATGCATAAACCACCAAAAAAGATTCCAGCTATCTTTACATTAGTCTCTCCCTTAGGTGCAAATTAGGAGTAAACACATACTGTAATTCTAACTAGTGGGCTAATATAGTCTCTCGGTGAGTGCATTAGTTAACAAAGGGTGCATGTGGGCAAGTGAATTACAGGAGATACTAGAGATAGTAAAAGAAAGTGAACACAGAAAATTAGTGGTTAACAACATGTCTTTAAGAATAACGCTGATACATCAGTAAATTGCTACAAAGCCAATACTGTAACAGCCAAGATATTTTACTGGTTAATTCCCATCATTATTGATAAGGAAAGTAGCTATATCAGAAGCCCACTAGATATGTCAGTAAGTGATCTGATAATATATCAGAAAGCTGTGTTGTCACATCACATTCATAATTGTAGCCTACAATTTGTATCCCTCCTGTCCCAAAAGGCTTTTTAATTATGGACATCAGTCCAAGTTTTAATTTAGCATTTATGATCTCCACAGACTTAAAGAGATCTAACAGGTTGGTTACCTTTTTAATAAAACTAATAAAAGTCATATATTAATATGACTCTTCATACTTTTTTTCTGTGCAGAACTGGTCAGTCTTTTCAGCATCTACTTTGTGTCCCCCTAAATAAGGGTGAGACTAATGTAAAGATAGTTGCAATCTTTTTTGGTGGTTTATTTATTTACATAACTCTAAGTTTTAGGCATCAGAAAACAAATAGATAATTTTTACAAATGATTGAATGAGGTACAGGGTATTTAAGTGTATATAATCCATGTTCATTTTTGGTGATAGTGTTCCTTTAATTAAATTGAATACAAAAATATGATAAAATATAAAAATTAAGTGTTCACTACCCAAACAATGTGAGTCTAAAAACTGATGTGCAATCTGTTCATTATAAGGTTTGTGTGATGGTTTCCTACCTTCTAATGTACAGTAAACCACTTTTTTGGGAAATCAATTCAGTTCTTTACTTATTATCATTAATAAAAAGATATAAAACACATATCATCAGAACATATCAGGTTGGCAAGAATATAATTTAAAAGTGGCCTTATCAATCAAATAGTTATTAAATACTTAAAATACATATGGCATGGTATATAACTTGTTCAGGCTTCAACTTCTAGGATCAAAGAGCCATGGCCAGTGGTGTAACTAATCATTGGTGGGCCCCAGTGCAAAAGTTTTTGGGGACATTAACAGACAAATATATTCACATATACATAACTGGAAGCTACTGGGCCCTTGACAGATTAACCCAATTAACTCCCCATTATGCTTGGCCTTGGCATAACTGTGACCTCTGTGCCTTATATATTTTGCTACTGGTTGTAGTTGAATCCCACAAGCAGTAATAGTTAAATACTGGGTGCATGTGCAATGAAATATTATAGAACACTGACACACAGTATTCAGGTAGGGTGAGTTAAGTAATAAAACATGTCAATCAATATCCCTCCAACAACTCTAGAGGGTGAAATGATTCCAGGGAGATGTCTAAATTGAGTATAATAACTAGGGATATACTGTATATATCTCTATATATCGATAGATTGATAGATAGATAGATAGATAGATAGATAGATAGATAGATAGATAGATGACAGATCTTTTTTGTTGTATTTTTTTAACTGTTTGTCCCCCCCTCATCCCTATCTTGCGTGTGTCCCTATCCCCCAGCACAGAGATAATAACAACAGGATCAGCAAGGAACATGGACCACAGTTGCCTGTGTCTTTCATATCAGTTAGACAGAATGTTGGGGTGTTTGGGGTAAACCTCCTTTGCTCCCTTATCACACCACAATAAAAATATAACACAGAGATACTAACAGCAAGATCAACAAGGAACTTCAATCTCAGCTGCCTGTGTCTTTCAAATCAAATCAGTCTTAAAGAATGTTGTGGTGTTTGGGGTAAACCTCCTTTTCCCTCTTCTCACACCCCAAGACACATGTAACACACAGATAATAACAGCAAGATCAACAAGGAACTTGGATCACAATGCCTGTGTCTTTCAAATCAAATCAGTCAGACAGAATAATGGGGTATTTGGGGTCAACTTTCTTTACTCCCCATGACTCATCTAAGACAGAGATAATAGGCAGAATAGGAAGGAACTTGGATCATTGCTGCCTGCCTGCCACCTTTCTCCCTTCATGTACCCCAGACTTTTCTAATACAGAGAACAGATTTCCTGCCTACAAGACTCCCTAAACTATGTTTCAACTCCACTTTAGTAGTCTGTTTTCTCTACCTGAAAAATGTGCTGCTCTTCTTCTCACAAACACAGAATACCATGCTGTGGGACATGACACCCCTTTTAAACTATGGCTGTGTGAAAATAAAGGAAACTTGCCATGTGGTTGATAGAAGTTCAGTCTCCCCATTGACTTCAATGCAATGAGCTAGGTGAAAAAAAATGTGAAAACTGCACTTTTCATGAAAAAGTTGCCAGCCTGCAAAAACTGCCATTTTATCTTGTTTTGCTTTTTTGTGGAGAAAACTTTCTGTCATCCCTAACACTTGAGACTCATGGATTCAGTAATGGTGCAATTAAATACTTTAGCAATCAACATAATAAATAAACTTATCTTATGCACAAAATACACATAATCATGCATAGTCTCACTACATTGGGTCCACAATCCAGAGAGGTTGCCAAACCTGCTGGGTGTTAGAAAGGTGGACCCTGCCTGCTCCCATTTTCCAGGAAGAACATGAAGCAGGTACTAAACTGATGGCACTTGTTTCCCTTTAATCCCAGGGACTTGTCACACTTTTATTATGTTAACACCAGTGGATAATCTCAAGTATTGATAGCATTTCTGTGGTGCAATATGCTTTTTTAATGAGTTTCTCTTTTCAAGTAAGGATGAGTCTGACAACCTTGATGTTTGTGATTTTTATTCAGTCCTGGATTTTGCCAACATTATAAATACCTAATGATGCAGCCCTCTTAAATTAGCAACTGCTAAAGAAAGAACAATACTTTTTTTGTTTGTTTGTTTTGTTGGGGGGGTTCAGAGCATTTTATAGCTCTGGCAAAAGAAGAACTAAGAATTATCTTTGTATCTTACACAAATCCTACTGCACATTAATTCTTAGCATAGAGGTCAATTGCCAACTTTAATTAGGAATCACATCATATTAAAGTTCCACGGTACAACAGAGCATGATTTTGGTTGCTTGATTTATGGATTGCGGTAATGTTTTCATAACTTTGTTCCACTCTTAAAAGCACATTTTATTGTTTGCTAGTTTAAGTTTGCAATTAACTTTAATTAATTAAAGTCATAAAATGAAATTTCACAATGCAACACAGAAGGTAAACACCATATCCTAAAATTAAGTGCTTTGCCTTGGAGAATTACAGTGTCCTTTAAGTATGCCATTTTAACTCATTAAGGACCCATGACATGCTAGGCCGTCATGGATAAACTTCAAGTTAAGGGCTAGTGACGGTCCTGGCAAATAAAGGGTTAAAAGATAGCAGCATGTCCCAAGGTGCACTGCTATCATGCTGGAGAAAATTAAACTGAGTGATCCAGGACTGGAGCACTCATTTTCATTCATTACCCATTTTTCTGGTACATGTGATCAATACTACAATGGTCACGTGTACAGGCTTTTTCATTGATGAAAGCAATGTGTTTTACGCATTACCTTTGTTACTGTTCTCTGTCTCTCTCTTCCCTACTGTGATAGTAAGGGAGAGAGAAACAGAGAATAGACTACAATGAAAGAAAAAGAGGCAAAGATGGGGCATTAAGCCTTTCACTACTGTTGCTGGGGTAGGATATAGTGTAAGTCCCTTCATGACCTACTGACAGCAATCTATTCATTTAAAAAATAAAATTGTGCAAGATCAAAGCATTTTAATTATGCAGTTCTTAGTTAAACTCCAGCATATGTGTTTATAAATTAGATCTATTGTAGTGGAGCAATATAATACAGTTATGCACAACACACAGTCTAATCTCCAAAAAATTGCCCCCTAAAACTGTACATTTTGTAAATATGAATGACTGATCATACCTTTCATGCTGTCTCCATAAAAAAATTAACCAACTGGGCACAAATTATGACAAGAGAATCAATAAAAATTGAGTTTTTTTTTAATTTCATTGTTTTCTTTATTTTTAATATAAATATAATAAATGGTGGGTTATCCATATGTGTGTTTTAAAAATAAAGCCCTGTGCTTAAAAAACAGTGTATAATTTGTGTGGCTAGAATAAAAGACTTAGAGGGAAAACACTCTTGAACAAGGACATAGACAAAAAGGTCAAAATTGCTCTCTGCAAACCACCTCAGATTTTCCCAGTCCTTAATGGAAATGTTACATGTTAAAAATAATCATAGGTTCAGTGATTTCTGTGGGAAAGTAGGGATGAGAGAAACATTTTGCCTCAAAAGTAAAACAGGTATCATGATAGTCAGGAAAAGAAGGACAGACAAGTAATAAAATATAACCACCTTTATTGGACTATACAGTGATGATAATATTTGAGATATAGAGATGATAATATCCTACACAACCCCATATCACAGGATGATAGGGCCCAAGCTCCTACATGGAGCTGCACACTGTGCTACGCACTGCACTACTGTGAGGTACCAGAGACTAAAGGCAACAGGGCGCGAGAGTCAGACAGAGCCACGGGACACAGAGGCTAATGGGCAGGCAAGAAGTGTACGGAGCAAGTAGTCAGCTAGAGCCACAGGTCAGACAAGCCGGGGATACACAGAGTGAGATAGGAGCCAGAGCCGGAGGACAGACAAACCAGGGACTATACTGAGTGAGTGAGTCAGCCAGAGCCACAGGTCAGAACTGATGTGGATAGTCAGACAAGCCGGGGTCATACACAGAACGCATTTTCAGATAAACACAGGTCAAAATGGAGCACAAGTGTAAAATCAGGAACACCATGTAAAGGCAATGACTCCTAGCCCCAAGGAGGATTATAAAGGAGCAGAAGGAGGTGGGACCGAATTAGGCCACCCAGAATAGCCCATAAACAGGCGTCTGTGCTAGTACCTGTTACCTGATGTCAGAATGAGTAAGTGGCCAGAGGCCATGCCGGCCGGCGGCCATACAGAGGTAGAAAGCACAGGGGAGCTAGGCTGCCTAGGGATACTGTGATAACAGGCAAAACATGACGCTTCCCACCAAATGGGAAAGATTCAGCTAAAAGTGCCTGTTTTCTGCATTCTTGCCTAGCTCATTACTTTGAAATCAATGATAAGACTGAATTTCACCCACTAAAGTGGCAAGTTTCCTTCGTTTCTCACAGAGATGGTATAAAAGGGGAGCCAGGTTCCTTCAGTATGTCAGTCTGTGTTTGTGAGAGTTAGAGAAAGAAGTACAATTTTACATTAGTTCAGATAGACAAATAAAGCTAATTCAGAGTGTACTTTAGGGCATCTTGTGGACAGGAATTTGTTCTCTTTGTTGGTAGAGTCTGGGGGACTTTGGGGAGTGTGAAGGGAATAAAGGAGATTTAACCAAAATACCCCAACATATTTTGTGACTGACTGTGATTCAAGTGCTTTTTCTCATTGTTAGGGGAGTCTGAGGGTGTGTGAAGAGAGAAAAGGAGATTAACTCTCAAATTTTGTGTGACTGACTGGGAGGAAACAGGCAGCTATGATCCAATTTCCTTCCTGATCTGGTTGATATATCTGAGTTAGGGGAGTGGGGGAGGAGGTGAAGAGAGAAAAGGAAATTTAGGCAGAATACCCAAAAATCTGGTGTGATTGAGAAGACACTGGCAGCTGTGATCCAAGATCCTTCCTGATCTGGCTGTTCTCTGTTTGGGGGAGAAGGAGTTGAACAGGGAGTTTTGTTTTTTGTTTTTATTGTTGACCATGATAGGGAAGCATAGGGACAGTTAATTAAAAAAAGGTAAAAACAGTGACAGGTGACAGAGACAGGGACCCAGAAGAGAGCTGTGACTGAGGCAGATGGATACTAGAAGAGAAAGATATATTTTTAAGGGAAGACAATCTTTTGTATTGTATGCATCCCCACAAAAATACACACAGTAGTTGAATAATGTCCAGCAAATTTACTAGGGGCTGCACAAGTTTTAAAGGAGTAGGAGGAGTGCTAGGACAGTTGAGTAAAGTGGCAGTCCAAAAAATTGACTGAAACCAAGGTTGCTGCATCGTGCAATAAATGATGATTCTCCTTCACCTCCTGAGAAAGTAGTTTGTCAAAGTCCCATAAAAGTTCCACCACTACCATCACCACCAGTAATATTAATAAACCACCTAAAACAATGAAGACAACAATGAGTCACATTCTAGTGTTGATGTCATAATAGAAGAAGATGTAGCAGTTCAACCAACTGCTGCATCTGACAGTGAGACAAACAGAAAAGCTGAAAGGCAAAAGTTCAATCTTCTACCACTGAAAAGGAGCACTGTGCCTGTTTGTAAACTTTTTTAGAAATCAATTAGACAGTCTGACCCCGAACAAGCAAAGATAACAAAAAAATATACAGTCATCTGTCAATAATCATCAGTATCATCACCAGCACTTCAAAGTCCAAGTCCCACTCAGTGACACATATACTACTAGTGTTGAGTGACTAGCAACAATGCAGGCTGTCAACATCCACAATCTTAGTTATGATGAATGCCTCTGCTGCTGTTGGAAGTGCAGCACCTGTGACACCTACTAGTAGTACAATTGCAGCAACATCTATCACCACTAGTAGTAGTAGTAGCCCCTCAGAAACCCCTCAGTTTATGAAGTCTACACTATGGATATACTTCACGCATGATCAAAAAGCTAAACATGTTGATATCTGTTGCATGTGTAAGAAGCACGTAAGCAGGGGGAAAGTAGGCTCACACCTACCACCTCCTCACTGAGATCCCACCTGAAGCATAACCGTAGGCCTAACTGGGAGACTGTCACATGGGCTAACTGAGAAGGAGGTGGACCCACTAGGCAAAGGCAGAACAGATGCAGAGACAACAAAGTAACAATCACTGAGTGCTTGGAAGCAGGGAATATAAAGTATAACTTGCTAGCAGTAATTTAGGTTGAAAAAAGACTTGCGTCCATCTAGTTCAACCATTTTCCTATTCCTGTTTACCATCGTTGATCCAAAAGAAGGCAAAAAAACCCCTCAATATAGCAATTTCAAGTTCTTCCTTGAATGGGGGGAAAATTTCTTCTTGATTCTAAATGGCAATCAGATTTCTCCTTGGATCAACAAGCCCTAACTAAATATTAATCTCAATACTATTGTACATAGCCCTCTATGTTATGCTCTTCTAAATACGTATCCAGGCCCTTTTTAAAGGCATCTAATGTATTTGATAGCACCACCTGCTCAGGCAGTGAATTCCATACTTTTATTGTCCTTACTGTAAAGAAACACTTCAGCTGTTGGAGATGAAATCTCCTTTCCTCAAGTCTAAGAAGGTGGCCCCTTGTCCTTTGTACTGTTCTGTTAATGAATAGGTCTTTGGAGAGCCCTTTGTATGGGCCCTGAACATAATTCTATAGTGTTATCATATCCCCTCTAAGACGCCGTTTTTCTAGTGTGTACAAGTTTAACTTTTCTAGCCTTTCTTTATAACTAAAACTTTCCATTCCTCTTACTAGTTTTGTAGCCCTCCTCTGCACTCTCTCTAGTTCCATAATGTCCTTTTTCAGAAAGGGCGTCCAGAATTGAACAGCATATTCTAGGTGGGGTCTTACCATGGACCTGTAAAGAGGCATAATAATATTTTCCTCCCTTCAGTCAATACCCCTTTTAATACATGCCAATATCTTATTGGCCTTTGCAGCTGCCAGCTGGCACTGCATGCTACTGCTAAGTCTATTGTCTACCATTACTCCCAAATCCTTTTCATTAGTAGATTTCCCCAGAGAAACACCATTTAAACTATATGTTGCATTTTTATTTTTATACCCAAAATGCATAACTTTACACTTGTTTATATTGAATCTCATTTGCCATTTGCCTGCCCAGTTACTCAATTTGTCCAAATCCTCTTGTAATGAAGACACATCTTGTTCAGGCTTTATTACCTTACTTAATTTTGTGTCATCGGAAAACACTGATACATTGCTCCCTATGCCCTCTGGGAGGTCATTAATAAACAAATTAAAAAGAAGAGGACCCAGGACAGATCTCTGAGGTACTCCACTTATCACGTTTATCCAGTTGGAGAACTTGCCATTTACTACCACTCTTTGCATTCTATCTTTCAGCCAATTTCCAATCCACACACAAACATTTTCCCCTAGGCCTATTTCATTCAATTTGTACAGTAACCTCTTGTGTGGAACTGTATCAAATGCCTTGGCAAAGTCTAAATAGATCACATCAACCGCCACTCCCGCATCTATATTATTACTCACTTTTTCATAAAATGCGATCAAGTTAGTTTGACAAGACCTGTCTTTCACAAAGCCTTGTTGGCTATTGCTAATGATATTCCTGTTCCAGCAGAATTCTTGAATATATTCCCTTAGCAACCTTTCAAACATCTTCCCTACCACAGATGTCAAGCTTACAGGTCTGTAATTTCCTGGCTGTGACTTTGATCCCTTTTTAAATATGGGCAACACATCTGCTTTACGCCAATCTATGGGCACCATACCTGAAATAAAAGAATCCCTGAAAATCAAATATAACGGTCTGGCCAGGGCCTGGCTTAGCTATTGAAGTACCCATGGGTGTATACCATCTGGCCCTGGGGCTTTGTCTACCTTAACACCATTCAATTGTTTTAAAATTTTTTCTGGTGTTAGCCAGTCCCATGCTTGCTGTGACTGTTCTTTAAAAGTAGTTTGCAGATTCTTGTCCATTGAGTCTTCCTTGGTAAAAACAGAAGAAAAGAAATTATTTAAAATATCTGCCTTCTCTCTGTCCCCCTTGACCATCTCACCCATTTCAGATAACAAGAACCCAACATTATCAGACTTTCATTTTTGCGATTAATGTATTTAAAGAATTTTTTTTTAGTTGCTCTTGCTCTCCTTAGCAATATTTTTTTTCATTCTCCAGTTTAGCTAATTTAATAGCCTTTTTACAGGTTTTGTTGGCATTTTTGTATTCTGCAAATGCCTCTGCTGATCCCTCAGCTTTATGTTTATGTTTAAATGCAGCTTTCTTGTTATTTATTTTATGAATTACTTTACTGGTTAGCCACATTGGTTTTAATTTGCTTCTTTTGTATTTGTTTCCAACGGGGATACATTTATATGTATATTTTTGCAATGCTATTTTGAAGGCATTCCACTTACCTTCTGTTTTTTTTCCTGAAAATATTCTATCCCAGTCAACGAGACCAAGGGATGAATTAAACCTGCTAAAGTTGGCCTTTTTAAAATTCAGTGTTTTGGTGGAACCCATACCAAATTGCTTTTTTGAATTAATCTCAAATGATACAATGTTATGGTCACTATTCCCCAAGTGCTCCCTTACTTGGATGTTAGAGATAAGTTCTTCATTGTTAGTTATTACCAGATCCAGACACGCATTCCCTCTGGTTGAGGTCTGCATTAGTTGAGAGAAAAAATTGTCATTCAATTTTTCGTCGTTCCATTTTCCAGTCTATTTCTGGATAATTAAAACATCCCATAATTAAAGTTCTCCCTATTTGAGAAGCCTTTTCTATTTGTATTAATAGTTGTGATTCTTCAAGGTCACCAATGTATGGTGGTTTATAACAAATACCCACTAATATTTTCTTGGCAGTTTTACCCCCAGTGACTATTTCAACCCACAGGGATTCCACATGTTCACTACTGTCATCACAATCACAATGCTGGTTTGACATATAGACAGACCCCACCACATCTTTTGTTTTACCTATCTTTTCTAAATAACATGTAAACCTCCAAATTGATTGACCAATCATGTGTGTCATCCCACCATGTTTCTGTTATGCCTATCAAGTCATAGTTTTTGATTTCAGCTGCCAGCTCCAGTTCCCCTATTTTGCAAGTTAAGCTCCTGCATTTGCAAGCATACAATTTATGCCACTGCTATGTTCTATTTGTGATTTAATTTTGATGTGGTTTATAGGCTTCTCCCTATCATCTGTACTAACCCTGCCTCCAGATCCACCCACGGTTATTAACTACATCGTCTTCCCTTTCTATACTATCTAGCCCAGTATTTATTGCCCTCCCCCCCTTCCTAGTTTAAAATCTCCTCCAACCGTCTAGTCATCCTCTCCCCAAGCATTTCAGACCCTCTTGCATTCAGGTGCAATTCATCCCTACTATAGAGATTGTACCCCAAAGCAAAATCAACCCAGTGCTTTAACAACCCAAATCCCCTCTTCTTACACCAAGATTTCAGCCATGCATTGAGCTCCCTAATCTCCCGCTGTCTCTCTGGCGTAGCGCATGGCACAGGTAGTATCTCTGAGAATACTACCTTGGAGATCCAGTTCCTATTCTTACTCCCTAAATCCCTAAAATTACCTTTTAGGACTCTCCACCTTCCACTTACTTTGTCACTGGTACCAATATGCACCAAGACAGCTGGATCCTCTCCAGCCCCTCCCAATAATCTGTCCACCCTGTCTGCAACATGCCGAACCTGGGCACCCGGGAGACAGCAAACCATTCGGTTACTGCGATCAGAGCCACAGATTACTCTATCTGTTCTCCTAATAATAGAGTCCCCTACCACCACGACCTGCCTAGGCTTCACTTTTCTCTGGATCCCCTCTGTGCTTGAGGAGCTGTTTCCCCGGCTGTTAGGGAGAAAAGACTTCTCCAGCAATTCCATTTCTGGGTTTGCCTCCCCAACATCTTCACTTAAATGAACACATTTTTTGGGAAGGAAAAACTCAGGACTGACTGCCCTCTTTCTCTTCCCTCCCCCACTGCAACCACTTCTAACTGTCACCCAACTATGTGCATGGGTCCCTTCTACCTGATCTCCTCTATCTTTGCTAGGAGACCCAGATAGACTCTGCTCAGTTAGCAAGAGACTTCTCTCAAGGTTGTCAATATCTCTCAGTGTTGCAATACGACTCTCTAGAGCTCCAGTCTGAGTTTCTAGAAAGGCCACTTGCTCACACTTGCCACAGCGGTATGGACCCTGGAACTGCTGTTCCAAGCATGTATACATATGGCAAGATGTGCACTGAGTGAGATCTCCAAGCGTGCTCATCATGTATGGTGCAAATGTGAGTTCTTACAAATGTAAACAATTAATTTCACTTTGTTCCTCTAACTCCTGTGTTGCACTAACTGCTGTGTTTCACAAACTGTACACTTATTCCAGAGCACTTAGCAAAGAGCACATTCTATTTGTAAGCAAGCTCTGTGAGTCTTGTACCTAGATTTACACAGGCCTACACAGGTGATTGTTTACAAACCCCCACCCTTAATTAATTACACACAGTCCCAGAACAAAGCCTTTTAAAGTATAACCCTTTAACCTTCTTACTGTAGGTTAGTATGTAAACCCAAAATCAGTATATTATAACACTTTTCCAATGTTGTGATGTCCCAACTGTCCACTTATTCCATAGCACACTGTATTTGCTAGCTAGATGAAGGGTGGCCACTGGTAGGCAGACATAACTAACTCTCAAGACTCTGGCTGCTGATGAGAACTGCTTGAGAGCCAAGCTAGGGAGTGAAGCTAGGGAGCTGTGAAAACTGCAAGAAGCCCACACAAATGAATAGAGTACTAGAAGCTCACAAACAAATAAGGCATAGTGATCCAAATGAGCAAATCGAATCAGGTCAGTACAGCCAGTAATGAAGAGTGGTCAGAGAATAATGCCAAGGTCATACACAGTAAATAGGAATCTCAGCACTGGAAAAATACTCAATAAGATGATATACTAGTGCACTAAAATGCCTAAAAGGCTGACTGATATAGGCCTCAGTCAAAAGGTGTGTCCTGGAAACAGTATTGGAGTAGCTTAAAATCCCTCCTAACAAGGCCAAAATGTGTTTACACCTAAAGCTCTGGCTGCATGTACTTCTCTAGAAGCCACTAGAAGTGAAAAAAATGGTAAACATTGAGTAATTCTGGGAAAAACCAATTATATCATATGGATCAAATACAATTTTCCTTGAGTCTTCAAAATACTGATTTAAATTAATATAACATTATATTTGGTCCAATTGGTAAAATGATTTTCCCAAGAATTTCATCACATTTGAAAATGGATGTAGCTGTAATTAGTGTCCATGTTTTTCTTCTCTGTAACTTTCTGTGTTAAAGGGATAGTAATGTTTCATAATAAAAGCAGGTCTAATTAATCATCATAGTATTTGGACTTTGGAGAGTGTTATTTCAATACTGTCAGAGTTATAGTTCAAGAGTAATTCAATGACAAAGTGTCCCCCCCCGCGCCTTTTACTGATGTAACACTGCACAGCCAGATCAGAAGGGAGGCGCCCAGGTAGACTGCAGAGAGTGACAATCTTCAGTTAAGATAATGGAAAAAGCTGAAAAACTTGTCAAGGGGGGCAGGGCTTTCATTGTTCTCAGAGGAAGAATATTGTCCCTTGCGGTTATCTGTCTGGTCTATGGACTGCATTCCACATCTTAGAAGAGATTGCTTACACTAGGTAAAAGGGGCGGGAGGGGGAAACTTTGCTTGTGAATATCTCATAAACCATAAAGTTTTGAGAGATAAGACTTATATCGTTCTTCATGTTTTTTTAATGCCTACAAAATAAAATAAAGATAAAACAAAGCATTACTATCCATTTAAGTAAACAAATAACCAAATGCAAGCCAATAGAAGTTATCAGATTAAGATGGCTAAACTAAGAAAAACCTAACCTTAGTTAAGTACAGCTAAATCTGTATAAAGAAATAAGCACACTAACAGGTCCTTTTTGAATTTATTCAGTCATCATTTTGGCCCTTCTTTGGACATTTCTCAAGCAGGGGCACTTTTCCATCCTTCTTCAGTAACTGTATCTGAACCAATTAAATTTCTGTGGGATAAAGTTGAACTGACTGTTCATACCACGGACCCAACTCCATTTAATATGAGGCAACTGAAGGATGATTGTGATCCAACTTTCATCTCCATCTTTGTGTGGAACACTTCCACACAGAGATGACTGTAGATTGTTGTACTTTTAAACATGTAAATCAGTTTAACATAACTCTATGAGGATCATTGCTTTGCAGCACATTTTGTAACCCTCTGGCTCTTAAAATGGTCGCACGTATTGTGAATTCTCTGTTTCTAAAAACAGGTATACTGGAGCACAAGGCTGCTAGATCATCTTACTTTTTCATTGGGGTCTGTCCCAAGGCCGGAAAATCTCAGTATGTGAATTCTGTGAGATTATGACTGTTATGACTCCCTTAAAAATAATAATAAGCTACATGAAAGTGGGTGAGATATCTTAGTGGTAAATTCCCTGACTATAGAGCCTGTTCAAGCCTCAAGGTTGCAGATTTGAATCCCTGCATGGTCAACTCAGCCCTTCATCCTTAGGAGGTTGATAAAATGAGTACCATTGATTGGGTAATAATAACATCTATTATTCAGCTGCCAGTTTAGTTAATTCTGAAAGTGCCTTGACCCCTGCTGGGAGAAAGATGCTATATAAATACTAGTTATTATTATTATGTAATAAGGATAACAGGTATAACACGTTTTAACTATATACTAACAGGAAACAAAGTAAATTACCTCTGTGAGAATATGTCTCTGTAAGGGCTACCATGTTGGAGAGCTATTCCATATCCTTTGCTACTAATCGTATTCCCAGTGACAGCTACCGAGCACTCATCATCTGTCAGAGCTGCATATTCCACTACTGTCACATCCCATAAGAAAGCATAGTTTCCTCTTTTAGCCTAAAAAAAAAACAAATAATAGACATCATCATTAAATGTTATAGTGTTGCAAAGTAACTACCTTAAAATAAAACATTTGACTGAAACTGAAGAAATGCAATAAAAGTAAATCAATTATGAGCAAAATGTTCAAAATACATGTTACTGTCTTGGAGAGTATGCTTTATAATGGCTCAAGTGTAACCCGTTTTCACACACCTACACATATTGTATCTTGATAAAATTACAGTTTTAATTGGTAGATTACTATGTCAGAAGAGCAAGATTAATCTGTAAGTACGTTTCTAGCATACAAAACTTTTACATGAGCACACAAAGTTCATGGCTTTGCTTATTGTAATTAATCATTATTTTTATATACCTATGTGACAAATACTAAATACAAATGAACAGATGATTCAAGGATTTAATGGAAAAAAACATGAATTTATGATCCTGTTTTCTTTCCTAAGTATTTGAATAAAAAATGCTTGGGCATGAATCCATCATAAGTGCCTAGAATTAAGAAACTAACATATTTGCATGTACATCATTAGCAGATTGTGGTAGATTTTCCTTACAATATCAACTAATTTGAAATAACACTGGTTTTACTGTGTAAAGTGAGCTAAGAAGGATATTGTGCATTATATAAATGTAAATCGGAGAATCCAATGTATGTTTATATTATAACATTACTATCCCTTTAATTGTACCTTTTTCTGTTCACATTTATGAAATAAAAAAGGGTGTGATTTCACAACAAATCTAATTCTAGTCAACTGAAGATGAATAACTCTGTGTGTGTGTACAAGCCCCATTGTATAGAAGTATTTTGGAGAACTGTTTTGCTCATCTATAGTAGTAGCTTGCAAATACTAGGTGCACTTGTTATAGAAATGGCACAGGTAATAACATCCACAAGTTTTTATAACAGAATTGCATTGTTCCATTATAGCAGTACAGTAGACATGCATCAGACTGTTAGTTTTCACAACTTTATTGTGTCACCTGTGCTACAGACATGTAAATTATTTGAAATACATCAGGGAGGAGGTGCACTACAGTTTGATAAGAGCTCATGATGGTAATGTTATATCTGATCTGGGTAGAAGGCATATTGCCAATATGCACTAAGATGTCTTTGCCATCACATTCCCATCAATCCACCATCAATCTGAAATTATCACCATCAATCCACCATGCATCGACATCTTAAGATTTTGCACTTAATGTATCGACAATGGCTCAATTCCATATAGAAATGCAGGTTAATGAGCCATTGTCGTATTCATGTGAGTGTGTTTATATGTTAAGGGGGCACATTTCCACATGCAATAAGGTCCGACAGCTATCACAGTGACCGTGATTATTACCTGCCTGGTATGGGTGCCTGTCCTGTTCCCTCTGGTGAGTGGGCAGTGGCGTTGCTGGGCCGCTGCCCCCTGTCTGATGGCCTATCTGTCACAGGCATGTGTCATTGATGCTGCACTCGCTGTTTTGTAGCCTTCAGCACTAATTGGCCGATTGTGTCCCACCCTCTCCTTTGGCTTTATATTCGGCCTGAATACTGGCCTTAGTTGCCCTTTCGTGGTGTACCTGTGCGTTACTACTGTATGTGTTCTCTTGTTTGACCCTTGCTTGGCTTCAGTTGATTCTCCAATTAGATCCTTGATTTTGTCTGACGCATGTGCCCTTCCTTAATTCTGACAAGGTTGTAAGAGGCCCTTAGATCAAGCTTGGTGAACACCGTTGACCCCTTCGGTCAAACAATTCCGTATTCAGTGGCATGGGGAAAGCATTCTTGATCATCAGCTTATTCAGCCCTCTGAAGTCAATTCAAGGTCTTAATTCCCCATCCTTCTTTTTTACAAAAAAGAATCCTGCACCTTCTGGTGAGGATGATTTGCAAATAATCCCTCTGGCTAGGGCATCGGTCACATAATCCTCCATGGCTCGTCTGGGCTAGCTACGGACCCACAGAAACTTTCAGCAGTTCTGCAATGGCCTCATCCGGTGGGGTTTTGAAGGCCTTACAGAGATTTTTGGTTTTCACAAACTATTATAGGAAGTTTATAAGAAACTTTTCCACGATGGTTAAACCACTCACTGACATGACACACAAAGGGGAAAATCCATCTGACTGGTCTGCCAGTGCTCTCCAGACATTTGACAATTTGAAGCCTGGCTTTGCCAGGGCTCCGATCTTGTCCCATCTGAATCCCACCCTGCCTTTCACATTAGAGGTTGATGTGTATGAGTCAGGAGTAGGAGCCCTCCTGTCCCAGCATTCAGATCCTGGTAAAACCTTACTTCCATGTGGGTTTTTTCCAAGAAATTGTCTAGGGCTCAGAGTTTGTATGACATTGGTGATTGGGATGTCCTGGCCAATATCCTTGCACTTCAAGAATGGCATTACCTACTGGAGGTGACCAGTTCCCCAATCCTGATTCTCACAAACCACAAAAATCTGACATATCTGTCTGAAGCTAAAAGGCTGTCTCCATGGCAAGCCATATGGGTGCTGTTTCTTTCCAGGTTCAATAATGTGGTCTCCTATCTTCCTGGTACTAAGAATATTTGAGCGGACGCTCTTTCTCGAGAGTTTGGGTCTGATCTCGAAGCAGAGAGTCCTCCTGTGTCTATCATTCCTTTGGACCATATCTTTGCCACCATTCGTACGAGCATTACCTCACCCTTGGGTGAGGAGATTTTGTCCTCTCATGCTGCTGCACCAGTAGACAAACCCAGTGGTAAATGTTTTGTCCCCGAGCCTCTTCTTACTAGGATACTGGAGACATATCACTCTTAGTAGGCTGCTGGACATATTGGTTGTGACCAATTAATATGATCCATCTCTTGGCCCTTCTGGTAGCCTAGTCTAAGAGCATGTTCCACATGTGCTCGTACCAAGACTCCTAGACATCTTCCGGTAGGGCTACTTCAACCAGTTCCTAATGGCGAGTGTCCTTGGTCACACTTGGCCATCAATTTTATGGTTGAGTTACCTGCATCTAAGGGATACACGGTCATCCTTATGATTGTTGACTGGTTTCCCAAAATGGCTCACTTTGTGCCACTTAAGAGAGTTGACCTCATAGAGTTGGCCGAGGTCTTTGCTAAAGAGGTGTTTCGGCTCTGTGGCATACCCAAGGTATTGGTCTTGGATCGAGGGAGACAGTCTGCATCCCGCTTCTGGAGGGCCTTCTGTAGGCAGATGGATATCCAACTTTCATTCTCCTCTTCTTACCATCCCCAGTTGAATGGTGCTGCTGAAAAATCTAACCAAGGTTTGGAACAGTTTCTGCGCTGCTTCATTTCGGACCATCATGATAACTGGGCAAACTTGTTACCGTGGGCCGAGTTTGCCAGAAATTGTGCCGTGAACTTCTCCTCTCAGAATTCTCAGTTTCTGATTAACTATGGTTTTCAACCATCTTTGCTTCCTGAGTCTTTTGAGGCACAAGACATTCCGGCTCTGGATACACATCTTAGGCAACTCCGCTCCACTTGGTTAAGGGTTCAGAGAGCCCTACAGAAGTCCACTCAGCTATCAGAGACATGAAGACCATAGATGACTACCTGCTCCAGTTTTTCAGGTGAGGGAGAGGGTATGGTATCCTCCTGTAATCTGAACCTCCTGGTACCTTGTAGGAAACTGGCACCTCATTTTGTAGGCCCATCCCGGGTTCTTCGGAGAGTTAACCCTGCCACATATGCCCTAAACCTTCCTGCTGGCATGCACATTCACAATGTATTCCATGCATCTTTACTCAAGCCCTTGGTTTGTAATCGCAACACTTCTGCACCAGTCCAGCCTGGTCCTGTACAAGTCGAAGTCCATGAGGAGTATGAGGTGCAAAATATTTTAGACTCACATAGAGTCAGAAGACACCTACAATATCTTGTACACTGGAAAGGTTATTGGTCAGAAGAACGTTCCTGGGTATCCAGTGCCAATGTCCAGGCTCCAGCTTTTCTCCTTAGGTTCCATTCTCAGTTTCCTGCTAAACCTGGTCCTCTCCCACAGGGGAGAAGTCATTGAAGGGTGGGTACTATAATGCCCGTGATTATTACCTGCCTGATATGGGCACCTGTCCTGTTCCCTCTGGTGAGCTGGCAGCAGCATTGCTGGCCGCTACCGCCTGTCTGCTGGCCTCTCTGTTGCGGGCGCACATCATTGACTTTGTGCTTACTGTTTTGTAGCCTTCGGCACTATTTGGCCGATTGTGTCCCGCCTTCTCCTTTGGCCATATATACGGCCTGAATACTGCTTAGTTGGCCTTTCGTGGTGTACCTATGCGTTACTATTGTGTGTGTGCTCTCGTCTGACCCTTGCTTGGCTTCCCTTGATTTTCCAATTTGATCCTTGACTTTGTCTGACTACCAGCTCCGGTATTGACCAGTGGCTCTGTCTGACTACCTGTTCCGTGTATGACCTAGGCTTTGTCTGACTACCCGTTCCGGTCTGACCCTGATTCTGGCTGACTACCCGGTCCGTGAGTTCTGTGGCTCTGGCTGACTACCTGATCTGGTTTTGACCCATGGCTCTGTCTGACTACCCGCTCAGTGCTTGACCCCGGTACTGTCTGACTCTCTACTCTGTCTCAACAGGCTTTTGCTGGCTCTCGCTCCATATAGCCTACGAGCAAACTTTACCTCCCTGGTATTGTTGCAGCTGCCTTCCGCTCGGTAGCTCAAGGTTAGCCTCACCCAAAGTATGCTCTAGCAGTCTTGCTCCGTGCATCCTTGACTAGCTAGATCTCCGAGGCTATTACCTGTCTGTGACCCCGGTAATGCTCCTGTTGTCTGATCTCTCCAGGTATTGCTATGGCAGTCTCGCTCTGTACATCCTTGACTAGCTATACCTCTGAGGCTATTACCTGTCTGTACCCCAGTCTCACTCCTGTTGTCTGATCCCTTGCTCTCTAGGTTTATGCACGCTTGCTTTGTAGAATCATAAGCTAGATTCTACCTCCTTTGCTGCCTTGGCAATCCAGAGTCACAGGATGTAGCTCAGTGCCAGCTCCTGGACTGTGCATTGTCCTCACGCCTGTTCCTGTGAAGGTTGGGGAATAGTGTTGAGCGAGCATGCTCGGCCGATGCTCGGATCGGCTCGAGCATCGCTCTGCTCGGCACATGGCGGTACTCGTACGAGTACCGCATGTGCTCGCCCGCCATGTTCGGGTCTCCTCCCCGCACGTTTTGCGGCTGCTGCGCAGCCAATAAACGTGCAGGGAGGCTCTGACATCAGTGTAATGCCAGCAGCCATGTTGGCTGCTGGCATTACACTGATTGGCTGGCCAGAACCCGTGGTCGGGTGCTGTATAGCACCTGACCAGCGAGTTCGGCTCAGTCTTAGCCAGGGAGAGCTGAGGATAGGAAGGGAAAGTCAGTGTAGGGAGGAAAAAAAGCAAAATTGTGAAAAAAAAGAACCAAAAGTCCTTTTTAGGACTACTGTGTGTGGGGGCAGCAGGTTATTTTGTGTGGGGGGAAAAAAAACAAAACAAAACAAAACATATATTCTGTTTAGTGTGCAAAGTTGCAGATTAGAGCACATTCTGTTTAGTGTGCACAGTTGCAGATTAGAGCACATTCTGTTTAGTGTGCAAAGTTGCAGATTAGAGCACATTCTGTTTAGTGTGCAAAGTTGCAGATTAGAGCACATTCTGTTTAGTGTGCAAAGTTGCAGATTAGAGCACATTCTGTTAAGTCTTCAAGCTAAAATATCAAAGTCACATATTCCATTCAGTGTGCGTCGCCGCAGTTTAGCAGCACATTCTGTGTACTGTGCAGAGTTGCAGAATAGGAAGAAATACTGTTAAGTCTTCAAACTAAAATATCAAAGTCACATATTCCATTTAGTGTGCGTCGCCGCAGTTTAGCAGCACATTCTGTGTACTGTGCAGAGTTGCAGAATAGGAAGAAATACTGTTAAGTCTTCAAACTAAAATATCAAAGTCACATATTCCATTTAGTGTGCGTCGCCGCAGTTTAGCAGCACATTCTGTGTACTGTGCAGAGTTGCAGAATAGGAAGAAATACTGTTAAGTCTTCAAACTAAAATATCAAAGTCACATATTCCATTCAGTGTGCTTCGCTGCAGTTTAGCAGCACATTCTCTGTACTGTGCAGAGTTGCAGAATAGGAAGAAATACTGTTAAGTCTTCAAACTAAAATATCAAAGTCACATATTCCATTCAGTGTGCTTCGCCGCAGTTTAGCAGCACATTCTGTGTACTGTGCAGAGTTGCAGAATAGGAAGAAATACTGTTAAGTCTTCAAACTAAAATATCAAAGTCACATATTCCATTCAGTGTGCTTCGCCGCAGTTTAGCAGCACATTCTGTGTACTGTGCAGAGTTGCAGAATAGGAAGAAATACTGTTAAGTCTTCAAACTAAAATATCAAAGTCACATATTCCATTCAGTGTGCTTCGCCGCAGTTTAGCAGCACATTCTGTGTACTGTGCAGAGTTGCAGAATAGGAAGAAATACTGTTAAGTCTTCAAACTAAAATATCAAAGTCACATATTCCATTCAGTGTGTGTCACCGCAGTTTAGCAGCCTATTCTGTGTACTCTGCACAGTTGCAGAATAGGAAGAAATACTGTTAAGTTTTCAAACTCAAATATTAAAGTCACATATTCCATTCAGTGTGTGTCACCGCAGTTTAGCAGCCTATTCTGTGTACTCTGCACAGTTGCAGAATAGGAAGAAATACTGTTAAGTTTTCAAACTCAAATATTAAAGTCACATATTCCATTCTGTGTTCGTCACCGCAGTTTAGCAGCCTATTCTGTGTACTCTGCACAGTTGCAGAATAGGAAGAAATACTGTTAAGTTTTCAAACTCAAATATTAAAGTCACATATTCCATTCTGTGTTCGTCACCGCAGTTTAGCAGCCTATTCTGTGTACTCTGCACAGTTGCAGAATAGGAAGAAATACTGTTAAGTTTTCAAACTCAAATATTAAAGTCACATATTCCATTCTGTGTTCGTCACCGCAGTTTAGCAGCCTATTCTGTGTACTCTGCACAGTTGCAGAATAGGAAGAAATACTGTTAAGTTTTCAAACTCAAATATTAAAGTCACATATTTCATTCAGTGTGTGTCACCGCAGTTTAGCAGCCTATTCTGTGTACTCTGCACAGTTGCAGAATAGGAAGAAATACTGTTAAGTTTTCAAACTCAAATATTAAAGTCACATATTCCATTCAGTGTGTGTCACCGCAGTTTAGCAGCCTATTCTGTGTACTCTGCACAGTTGCAGAATAGGAAGAAATACTGTTAAGTTTTCAAACTCAAATATTAAAGTCACATATTCCATTCAGTGTGTGTCACCGCAGTTTAGCAGCCTATTCTGTGTACTCTGCACAGTTGCAGAATAGGAAGAAATACTGTTAAGTTTTCAAACTCAAATATTAAAGTCACATATTCCATTCAGTGTGTGTCACCGCAGTTTAGCAGCCTATTCTGTGTACTCTGCACAGTTGCAGAATAGGAAGAAATACTGTTAAGTTTTCAAACTCAAATATTAAAGTCACATATTCCATTCAGTGTGTGTCACCGCAGTTTAGCAGCCTATTCTGTGTACTCTGCACAGTTGCAGAACAGGAAGAAATACTGTTAAGTTTTCAAACTCAAATATTAAAGTCACATATTCCGTGTAAGATGAAGAAGGCGGGTAAAAAGGGACGGGGAAGTGGACGTGATCCTGATAGTTCAGGGCGCGGGTCAGGACGCGGAGAAACTGTGCCTGGTGCCAGAGCACAAGAAAGAAAGACATCCACCATACCTAGCTTCATGTCTAATTTTACAGGGCGTCGCAGGACATCACTCTCGAGGTCCGACCACTGCGAACAGGTGGTCGGTTAGATGACAGCTGATACTGCTTCCTGTCGGTTAAGCACCACCCTGTCTTCCACCAAGTCCACTCTCAGTAGCCAAGAGTCTGGTCAACATAATCCTCACTCTGATCATCCTTCCTCCCACCATACACGGTCTGGTCAAAGAAGTGATCCCACACTGGGATATAGTGAGGAGCTCGTCTCATCACCAATCCTTCATTTGACCCTCTCTCCAAGCACGCTTGCAGAGGAACATGACATCTTGTGCCCTGATTCACAACCTCTAGAGGGTACCCAATCACAAGAAGATGACAGATGTGAACGGCATTTAAGGTCAAAGGAAGTAGTGGATGATGATGATGATGATGAGACACAGTTGCCATTAAATCAACCACTATTTCCGTCTCAAGACCTTGTTGAGGAGAATGTTATACAGTTGTCAATGACTGAGTATGTGGTGGGATCAAGACATGAGGAGGATGATCAGAGTGAGGAAGTGGAGGAGGACTTGGTGGACGATGAGGTGACTGACCCCACCTTGGAAGGTGTAGAGCCGAGCGATGACAGCAGTCCTGAGGGTGAGCCATCTGCAGCACCGCAACAGGCTGGAAGAGGCAGTGGTGTGGCTACAGAAAGAAGGCGGACCGCACCAAACCAGCCCGCAAATGTTCCACGGAGCACCCCCTTGCGTAAATCTACCTTGCCAAAGGGTAGGTGTTCCGCGGTATGGCGTTTTTTTAAGGAAAGTGTGGACGACAAAAGAATTGTAGTTTGCAACCTGTGCCACACCAGAATGAGCCGAGGCATGAACACTAGAAACCTCACCACCACCAGCATGATCCGACACATGGCATCCAAGCACCGTAGTAAGTGGGAGGAACGCCTGGATCGCCCATCTGTGTCTGCAGGCCACACCACTGCCTCCTCTTCCCCTGTTTTCGGTGCCGGCCAATCGCCTGTCGAAGGCGCAGGCCCGCATACCTCCCGCCCTGCACCTGTACCATCTGAAGCACCATCAGCGACCACATCCACTTCCCTGTCCCAGCACAGCGTCCAAATGTCGTTACCCCAGGCATTTGAGCGCAAGAGAAAATACCCAGCCACCCACCCACAGGCCATAGCACTAACCTCACACCTTTCCAAATTACTGGCCATCGAAATGCTGCCATTTAGGCTTGTGGACACTGAGTCCTTCCGCAGCCTGATGGCAGCAGCTGTGCCTCGGTACGCGGTCCCCAGCCGCCACTACTTTTCCCGGTGTGCCATCCCCGCATTACACCACCATGTGTCCCGTAACATCACCCGTGCCCTGACCAACGCAGTTACTGGGAAGGTCCACTTAACGACTGACACATGGACAAGTGCTTGTGGCCAGGGACGCTACATTTCCCTGATGGCACACTGGGTGAATGTCGTGGAGGCTGGGAGCGACTCGGACCCTGGGATGGCACGGGTGCTACCCACGCCGAGGATTGCGGGCCCTACCTCCATCAGGGTTTCCGCCAGCACCTACGTTATTGGCTCCTCCTCCTCAGTTTCCACCTCCGAATTCTCTACACGCAGCGCCACTCCCCCATCAGCCAGTAGCTGGAAGCAGTGTAGCACTGCAGTGGGGAAGCGTCAACAGGCCGTGCTGAAGCTGATCTGCCTTGGGGACAAACAGCACACGGCCTCAGAGCTGTTGCAGGGGATTAGTCACCAGACCGAGCAGTGGCTCTCGCCACTCAACCTGCAACCAGGCATGGTTGTGTGTGATAATGGGCGTAACTTGGTGGCGGCTTTGGAGCTCGGCAAGCTCACACACGTACCATGCCTAGCGCATGTATTTAATTTAGTGGTTCAGCGATTTCTAAAAACCTACCCCAATGTGCATGATCTCTTGACCAAGGTGCGCCGCGTGTGTGCACATTTCCGTAAGTCATCTACAGCTTCGGCCGGCCTGTTGAAGCTGCAGCAGCGCTTACAATTGCCAGCTCACCGGCTGCTGTGTGACGTGAGCACGCGCTGGAACTCCACCTTCCACATGTTGGCCCGGCTTTGTGAGCAGCAGAGGGCAGTAGTGGAGTACCAGCTGTTACACGGTCGTCGCCTCTCCGTTCAACTTCCTGTAATCAGAAGTGAGGAGTGGGAATGGATGTCAGACCTCTGCGAGGTTTTACGCAATTTTGAGGAATCGACACAGATGGTGAGCGGCGATAACGCTATTATCAGTGTAACCATCCCACTTCTGTGTCTACTGAAACGCTCGCTGCTCACAATTAAAACCGACGCTTTGCATGTGGAAGAGGTGGAAATGGGGGAGGAAGAGCTTACATAAGGTGATAGCCAGAGCACCTTCACTTCGTCTTCTCAGCGACAATTGGAGGAGGCGGAGGAGGAGGAGGAGGAGGAAGACACGGTTGCCTCCGCTACAGAGGGTAGCCATGGAACTTTAGTTCCATCTCTTCAGCGTGGGTGGGCAGAAGAGGAGGAAGAGGATGAGGATATTGAGAGTCATCCTCCTGGTGAGGACAGCGAAATCTTGCCTGTTGGTACTCTGGCACACATGGCTGACTTTATGTTAGGCTGCCTTTCCCGTGACCCACGCGTTGTACGCATTTTAGACAACACGGATTACTGGGTGTTCACCCTTCTGGACCCCCGCTACAAAGAGAATTTCTCATCTCTCATTCCTCCGGTGGAGAGGACAAGCAAAATGGTGCAATACCAGAAGATTCTTGTTGAAAAATTGCTCCAAAATTTTCCATCTGACAACGCTGGCGGCAGAGTACGTGCTACCTTGGCCAACAGAGAAGGGGAGAAAAGGGGAGCACACAGCAGTTCCGACAAAGGCAGGGCAACACTCTCCAAGGCGTGGGACACCTTCATGACACCCCGCCAGCACCCTCACCCTGATGCGCAGCCTAGTGTCACAAGGAGGGAAAAGTTTTGGAAGATGGTGAAGGAGTACGTAGCAGACCGTGTCAGCGTCCTCAATGATCCCTCTGTGCCTTACAACTACTGGGTGTCCAAGCTGGACACGTGGTATGAACTGGCACTCTACGCCTTGGAGGTGCTGGCCTGCCCTGCCGCCAGCGTTCTGTCTGAGCGGGTATTTAGTGCTGCTGGTGGCATCATAACAGATAAGCGTATCCGCCTTTCCACCGACAATGCTGATAGGTTGACACTTATAAAAATGAACAAGGCCTGGATTTCCCCTGACTTCTCCACTCCACTGGAGGAAAGCCCCAGGGGAACATAAACTCACTTTATATATGTTATTTACAATGATGGGAATACTCTGTATTCCCATTCACCCCTTCCACCCAAAAAATGGGTATATGGTTGACTCTTAATCTTCTCATCCTCCTCCTCCTCTTCCATATGCCCTGGGATATAATTTTTATATAGGGCCAGTTAACCAGCGGGCCCTGTGATATAATTTTTATATAGGGCCAGCTCACCAGCGGGCCCTGTTTGACAATTTTTATATAGGTCAGCTCACCAGCGGGCCTTCTCATATAATGTTTTATTGGGTCAGCTCTCTAACGGGCCCTCTCATATAATGTTTTATAGCGTCAGCTCACTAGCGGGCCTTCGCATATAATGTTTAGGATGGTCAGCTCTGCAGCAGACCCCCACCCATAATGTTTTAGATGGTCAGCTCAGCGCACGTTTCCCTCTTAATCATGGCCTCAGTTCAATAAAATCAAGGAAATTTTTGGGAGAATTTGCCTCTGCGCACGTTTCCCTCTTAATCATGGCCTCACTTCAGAAAATCAAGGAAATTTTTGGGAGAATTTGCCTCTGCGCACGTTTCCCTCTTAATCATGGCCTCACTTCAGAAAATCAAGGAAATTTTTGGGATAATTTGCAGATGATATACAAGTAAATATACAGCAAATATTGTTTGGTAACAATTTTTCGCCTAAAGTCGTTTTTATTTTCCTTTTTGTGTGTTTTATGGTCAGTCTGTAAAAATGGCGTACTACGGGCGAAAGATCGTTCCCAGCAGCGATGTTGGAGTCCAAGATGCATCCAGACATCCTCCCTATGCTGTCCCTGAACCATTTCTGTGGTGTTTCCATCCTTTTCTTCCCTTTTCCTATGGACCAGGCACCCTCCCCTCATCAGAGCAGGGGGTGCCTGGTGTAATGCTCGAGTCCTCCCATTGACTTCAATGGGGCTCGGGTGCTCGGCCGAGCACTCGAGCCTCCGGGGGCGCTCGGTCAGAGCACCCGAACACCCGAGCATTGGGGTGCTCGCTCATCACTATTGGGGAAGTATTTTGCTCCTGTATATTGATCTTAATAAACTGGTTAAATTCCCCTGTACCTGTGTTGTGTGATTCTTTATCCTAAGTGTACAGTGACAGTAGTGGCCTCTCCTGTCAGAGTTTACAGACCCAACATTACATTCCTGAGGATGACGATGTTGGGATGTATCACAATTGACATTTCTGCTCTCTTATTTTTCAAAAGAAACAACTGCAACCAAGTATCTTGACATTAGGGTCAGCAGTGTTAAATCATTGCCAACAAATCAAGTGTTGTGCTATCACTATGGCCATTGCACGCACCACTAAGCACACATGATTTCAAGAAGACTGAATAAAAATAATGAATCCTTCTTGCCACCAGCTTAGCATATTCAGCAGGATAGAATATCTGCAGACGGGTGCTGATACCCTGCATTTAATTGCTTTCCAACCCATTGCTCAATATGCCACTGACATGTGGGGTCAGTGCACCACACAATGTGCAATGGGTGGACACAAACTACCAGATCTTCAGATCTACAGACTTGTTATCAGCTGGTGGGGGAGGTAATTTAGGAAAAGGTGGTACACCAGGAGAAGAGTAGGAATAGTACCCACATATTTAGCCACACCTGGACCCAAGCACAAGAAAATAAGGATAAATCAGGTGTTGCGTTCTTCATCAAATGTCCAGGCTGGGTTTTATCTTGTATACCTCTATGAATTTTGCTAAAATTCTTTGTACCCTTGGCGAAGGACAAGGGGCACAGTGACAGTGCCACTTGATTTATTTTTTAGGGGGTTGGCTATTACACACTTCACAGATATGTCATGGTGTTTGTATTGAATGGACAGATGTGCCAAGATGTGGCTCTTCTTTCTCATTTTCTCTACCCTATTACACATGTGCACAATGCAGTCAACGAGGAATTCACTGAGCCTGCCCAATGGAAAAATAGTATCATACCCATGGTTTCAATAAGTGTAGAGATGTAGAAGAATGACATTCTACCTCTTCTACAGAATCACCTTCACTTGCTGGGGCAGTTGTTGCTGCTAATGCCCCAGCATCAGCACTAAAGATAGAACTAGGAGTAGTGGTAGCAAGTGGAACTTGATATAGTACCATACAACTGTGTCTTGAACCAAGTCCCATTGTAGCCCTGGTGATTTGTGGCAAACAGCCTGCTCATCATCATCCTTCTGTTGAGACTCTCAGATGATTCAGCAGCAGGAATTACAGAAGCAACACTAGAATGTCAATGTTGTTGGTGATGCCCATACTCAGTTGCATATCTTCCATTTCTTTTAAGTTACTGTCAAAAAATGCCCTCATATTCCCTTCCACACTAGCTGCTCCATCAACCTCACTCTCATCCCCACAATCAACAGTCTCTTGCTGCTCTATAAGACAGGTTGGAGATGAGAAAATGTGACAATGTGTTGCCTGCTGTCACACTTGCCATCACCTCAGAAGGAGATTTACCATCTGTAGCAGGAGTAGGCACAGGCAGCAATTCCTGAAACAATTAAGTTCCCTTTAAGAACTAAACTTTTGATCATTTGTTTTTGTTAAAAAATGTAATGTATTAAATATATCAATATATTTTCTGACTAACAAAAGGATCATATTATTGCTACAAGTACTACCCATAAAAATGCCTTATTGAGCACATTTGTGTACTGGAAATTAATGAGGCAGTCCCCCACAGCGACACATTAAAGAACACATTGAATTAGAAGTAATATTGTCAGTTAGTATAACAAATTTTAGTAGAAAATACAGAGAGAGAGACAGAAAATTAATAATTATTTAACATTTGGAAAATATGTTTTTGAGTAAACATTCGGCAATACATTTAGAAAATGGACGAACAATTAATGAAAGATCTATTAAATGCAATCTTTGTTTTGCAAAGTAACCATCTGCTTATCCAAAAGAATGGGATGCAATGGTATATTTATTGATTAAGATGGATTTAACATGTCATCTCTTGTCTTTCTTTCTAAAGATATCGCCCACAAACATTTTGAGACTGCCTGCCCTTGTATTACAAGCATCATTATGACTGATAGTCTTTGGCTTTTAATTCTCTCTGCATTTTTAAATTCCAACCTTGAAATGTTCTGCCAGAAAGCTCATTCTCATGTCATGATGTTCTATTAGAGACTATGTTTAGCAAACTGCATTCTTTTATCTGTAGACATAGCTAGACAAGATAATTGTAATAATTCCATCAGAACAAAACGAAAGCTTTGAGAAGATTATATTCTAAATAAAACATGCTTATTTATTTAAATAGCAATGTCACCTGTGCCCACCATTTACTTTTAAAGCTGTTTACTTAGCACTGTGGCCCTAGGCACATTTAAATAAATCAATGAATTCTTTTGAATATATGCAAATAAATCACAGAACCTTTTTCACTATACAATTGGTCTTTTTCACTAAAGTGTGTATAGCCTCCCAATCCTGACACTAAAATAGGACAAATGAGACAAACACAGGAATATTTAATTATGTATACTTTCATACATTCACAAATCATGAGCTTATCTGTATCATCCCTCATTCTGTATAGGCATCTACCTATGTAGCAGTCAAATCAATGGCACAGATGGATTCCACAAAACCTACCACCATTACAAGAGAGTTCTTGGCTATAAGTAAAGATTTGTAAAACAATGAAACTATTTCACAAGTGTCCTCAATAGGGGGTGGGTGAAATATTAATAGGGGTTCCCATGAGAAAAGAGTAGTAAACTAGTACAGTGTGATTTATATAGTACTAGATAGGGATGGACGAACATTTTCATCTCAAAAGAGAAACAGAGGATTTTTCACTAGCTCATTGTATTGAAATGAATGGGAAGACTGAATTTCTCCCCGCCACATGCCAAGTTTCCCTTCTTTTCCCACATGCATATTATAACTGGGGTGTCAGGTTCCCACAGCATGCCTCTGTGTTTGTGAGAGGAAGAGAGAGTGGAGTTGAAGATAAGTTTAGGGAGTCTTGCAGGCAGGACATTTGATTTCTGTATTAGGGAAGCCAGGGGAACAGGAAGTGAGAAAGGAGGTTGATCCCAAATACCCCAAAATCTTGTGTGACTGACTAGGAAGACACAGGCAACCATGATCCAGTTTCCTTCCTCATAGGGCTGTTATTGTAGCTGTGTTAGAGTAGTCTGGGGATGTGAGAAGTGAGAAAAGGAGATTTACCCCAAATACCTCAACATTCTGTATGACTGATTAGAAAGACACAGACAGCCATGATCCAAGTTTTTTCTTGATTTGGCTATTATCTCTGTGCTAGGGGAGTCTGGGGGTGTGGGAGAAGGAAGCAAAGGAGGTTTACCCCAAATACCCCCACATTTTGTGTGACTGAGTGGACACAGGCAGCCATAATCCAGGTTCCTTTCTGATCTAGCTGTTACTTCTGTGATAAGGGAGTCTGGTGAAAGAAGTAGTTGAACAATGAGGTTTTTTTAGGACAGTGATAGGGATGGGGGGACAGTCAATTATAAAATATAAATAAATAAAAAATAAAAAATTATAATTAATAGAGACAGGGACCCTGATGAGAGCTGTGCCTGAGGTAGAGGCAGTATTTTGTATAGGGCCAAGGCAGGACATCACACACACAATCAGTTCTATTGTACTTCACAGTAAAAACACACAAAGTAGTTGAGTAGGGTCCATCAAATGCACAAGGAGTAGGAGTAGGGGGAAAGGAGTAGGATCAGTGTAGTGTGAGTAAAGTGGTGGTCCAAAAACTGACTGCAGCCATGGTTGCTGCAGCATGGGTGTCAGGGAAAACCTAGGTAGTCTGAGACAGCAGCTAGCGTGCAACGCTTGGCATCGTAGCTTGGGAACTGTGATTGTAAACCTAATCCCTTGCTGTGGCCAAAGCCAGATTAAAGGTGATGGCCGTGAAGCAAACTGTCTAATTCCAGTTGAGCTGGGACCCTGACCATTATGGAACTAGGTTTTACTGTATACTCAGACTCCCATGCGAGAGGATCTCTATGGCAAATGACAAGACCTCCAAACAAATCTTCTTCCCACAAGTATTGGGAAGAACAAAGGATGCAGATAGCAAATGAAGAATAAAGAACCAGTAAGACAATCCAAAGAATACACAAGCCAGGGTCGAACTGCAAGAAAAACTGGTCAAGCAATAAACAAACTCGAATAATCAGGCAGGACTCAAATCAAAACCAGGCCCTTAAAAAGTGTCAGGGACCAACAGCAACAGAGCTATGGTCTACAGCAACCATTGTGAGAATGGTGCTTCAAATTCTAACAAAGGCAAAGCACAGAGCTTGACAGTGTGCAATAAATAATGGAGATCCCTCTCTTCCTGAGGAGGAAGTTTGTCAAAGTCACACCAAAATTTCCAAAACCACCACCAGCACAAGAACTATTAATAAACCACAGAAAAACATTGTAGACTACAACTAGTCAAATTCTATGTTGATGAAATAATGGAAGAACATGTAGCAGCTCAACCAATTGCTTCATCTAACAGTGGGACAAACAAGCGCACACAAACCTCACCTGAACATAATAGTGAACATTGTAAAATTAAAAGTAAAAAGAAATTGTTTGAAACCTGTAAAGCCTACAAGAATATAAAAGTAGTAGGCAAAAAGCAGCAGGTGATGCTGAGCATGTACTAATGATTGATGATGAAGATGATGCAGATTTAGAATCTCTCCCTCAGCATCTTCCTCTTCTTCATATGCAAATAAAGTTAAGAGTGAGAGAGATAATGACATGGCCAGACACTTATCTGAAAGGCAAAGGCTCAATCTTCTAACACTGTGCCTGTCTATAAACTGTTACAATAAACAATTGGAAAGTCTGACCCTGGACAAGCAAAGATGCCAAAAAATACACATCCTGTCAGTCATCATCATCATCACTGTCACCAATTCCAAGTCCAATCCCCACTCAGCAACACACACTACTACTGTTGAATAACCAGCAGTAACAAAACAGGCTATCAACATTCACAACTTTAGCTATGATGAGTGGCTCTGCTGCTGCTGTTAGAAGTGCCGCAACTGTGACACATAGTAGTAGTAGTAGTCATACAATTGCAGCAACATCAAGCCCCAGTAGCCTCTCAGGATGGAACCCCAGAGTCAATGAAGTCCACAGTATGGAGACACTTTACTCATGATCTAAAATCTATGCATGTTGCTATCAGCTGTCTGTGTAAAAAGCATGTGAGCAGGGGGAAAGCAGGTTCACACCTAGGCACTTCCTCAATAAGATGTAACCTAAAGCACAACCCAGGTCTGCCTGGGAAAAACACTATCAATATGTCAGAGGTACCAAAACTCTGGGGCACATAATAGAAATAGTGATGATGATGTGCCAGAGAATGTGCCAAGTGTTTGTTCATTCAAAATAGCACTTATGGATCCTGCTGCGGAGGAGTATGACCATACCTGGGAACTTCCACCTGAGGGCTACCCGGAGGGGAGCCCTCTGTTCAGCAGGGGATGACAAAAATGATGCTAATCGCGTCAAAAAGGGGCGGGGCTTGACGCGAGCGGGGGGGGTGCTTAACCCTTTGAGTTTCAGAGTGGTACGGAATGCATTGCAAAGGAATGCATTCCGTGCTACTCTGGCACTCAAAGGGTTTAAAATTTCACACAGAAGGCTGGGGACGGTGGAACAGCGGGAGAAAGAGTATAAGTGGGTAGAGTTTCAATAGAAACTCCCCACATCCGGAGGAATCAGCCTCTGGCCCGGAGACCCGGTAAATCTCTGTCAGAACCGGAGTCTCCGGGGCAAATCCGGAGAGTTCCCAGGTATGAGTATGACTGAGTTTGCTGCAGGAAATGGCAAGAGTCTTAAACTGCCCACACAAGCTGCCATTACTTCCACCAACTCTTCTAGTCATGTTGTTAAAGCAGTTTAGTTACAGGCTGCTTCTGCCATATACTGACAACTCACACTCACAGCTCTTGAGAAACTTCACACATAATCCAAGATTATGCATAAGGGATGGCAAGGTTGCCAAGATGTTGGAAGTGGGCATGCTGCCATATTCTTTTGATCAAAAATGAGTATTTTGAGAACTGATGTCATGTGTAAATCCTCAATTGCAGCAGTCATTGTTCCAGGACAGGTTTGCCAGAATTGTACAAGTAGGTGGTTTCTGTGGTGGGAAAAGGTCTGGAAAGTTTTTACCACAGGAAAATCCACCTGGCAACAGATATGTGGTTAAGTGGGCAGAGCACAGACTATATGGCTCTGACATCTCACTGGGTTTGTCTCCCGCCAGCAGTGGGCACCAGTACCAGTAAGGTACTTCATCAGGGATGAAACGTGTAGGAGATTGTTGAGACCCCTCTGTGATATTGATATATTGGATGTCTCAATAACATTGCCATCAGAACGGGGGGTGTTTTATTGCGATCTATATTGATGCCATCAGTGTATAAGATCCTGTGTCTCGCTAAGCGTCTATCCAAGTGTCAGCAGTTAACATCACAGTCTACCCTGTAGAGTCCAAAGATGGGAGGGTTGATTACATCAGCACCACAGAACTGTGAGTTTTTTCATAACCCTGCCTACTAATGTGATGCTCAGGCGTTGGTGGTTAGCTATAAACCAAGCCAACAGGAAGGAGTGTTTACACAAGAGACTATTATATGTTTATCTCTGCCTGCTGAAAGTTTCGGCGGACACGAATTCATGTCTAATCCATTTTGCAACATTAAAGACGGGAGAGAAATCCAGGACTACATCTGCCTGTTAAGAGTGTGAGTACACACCTTTGTTTAGAGACATAGTTGCTGTTTTCAAACTAACAACATAAATTGCAACATATAGATTCATCACGTAATACTTTCAATTACTGTTACACCTGCCCAACGTTGTGTTACACATTTTTGACCTAAAGGGATCCATATACCAACAATGAACGTTGTCCAACTTTCAGCTTAATTTGATATGGCATTCTCTTGACCAAGTCGTTATTCACAGAAGGCTTTTACTTACTATTGTATTCATTATTTAGTTCTACTGATGAATAAATTGTTGATTTTATTTTATAGAGAGACTTGCACTTTCCTTTTGGTTTTTGATTATTTGGAAAACTTAGTAGTATTGTCTTTAAGACAAATTTGCCACTCTGCCTCAAACGAAAAGTTTTTGACCAATGTCCTCCCAGTTCTTATCTTATGTATGGCTGTGAAACATGGACACTGAATGACAAAGCCATACAAAAACATAGGGTTACTCAGAGAAGTAAGGAATATATAATTACGAACATAAAAAAAGAGACCGTAAAATGCATGCATTAATTCATCAGCAAACAAAGGTTTATGATATTATGAAAAGACTAAAAAGCCAAAAATGGAAATGGGTAGATGGGCCAAACAAATTTTGGAATGGATTCCACTCTATACTAAATAAACTATATGAAATGAACTATAAGAAGATCAGATAGGTTGCTGAAATTACCAAAGCTGTTGGGAATTTGCTGAGGAGGCCTTCATCCAGCAATGGCTCTACAATGGCTGAGGATGATGATGAATATGATTTGAAACACTGTACTTTTTTGATAATATTCTAAATTCTTACATAGAATATAAAAACTGCAGATATATGTTTGTATAATGACTATTCGTATCTCTCAAACTGTTATGGTTTGAGAGATATCGGAAAATAAAGCTCTCTGCTCCCTCCCCTTTCTGCTTAACAAGCTGTCAGAAGCAGATTCTGCTTCCTGGATCAGACGGGGGCTCTTCAGCAGTGCCAACATAACAATATCTAAAAATAAATACTTCATCAGAATGGTCTACAACGTGTGCCTGGTTTGCAAGCACACGTTGTAGACCATTCTGATGAAGTATTTATCTTTAGATATTGTTATATCAGCACTGCTGAAGAGGCGCATCTGGTCAAGTGACCAGAATGTGCTTCTGACAGCTTTACAGCTCGTCAAGCAGAAAGGGGAGGGAGCAGAGAACTTTATTTTCCTTTATCTCTCAAACCATAACGGTTTGAGAGATTCGAATAAGTGCAACTACTCTCTTTTAATTGTATCTACCATATAGTTAATACTTTTTTTCTGACATTACTATCCCTTTAATGCATTGTTGCTATTAAAGCTGGAGTCTGTGAGTGCAATAACCCTGGGAGAAGACAAAGAACAGCTTACTAAACAGGACAACAAGATAGCAAGTTTGAAATATTAACATTTTATTTAAAAAGGGGTACAAAACGCTTGTGCAACTTTATAAGATACACAATTAGAGAAACAGTGCTATACTTGTGAAAAGGCTATAGCTTGGTCATATCTTTAAGACTGAGGGAGATGCATGTTCACTTGCATATTTTTGTTTAATTTTAATTTAATTCATTTTGTACTATTAAAATGAGTGGTTGATTTTAGACCCAGTTATAGCTCACTACTTAGTAAGTATAGATTCACTTACCTTTCTGATACCTTCTGAAGGGCTGGATACACAATTATCACTCCCATTGTTCTTGTTTATCGTCCTCCACAGTTCAGCAAATGTTCGGTCTTGTACCATAGTGTTTGTGCCTTTTGCCTTAAAGTACTCATATACAGATGAATCTTTGACAGTACCATAAGACAAGTCCATCTGTTTAGCCAAGTCTTGAAAAGTTCTGCAATAAAAGTAAGAAGAAAAAAAATTGTTCAAAATTATCTAAATCAGTCACTCATGTCTTTATTATCAGTGTGAGATGTTAGCTTTGAGTATATCAAATTCATAGTGAATTAACCCTTTGAATGCCAGAGAGGTATCTAATACATTGCACTGCAATGCTTGGGATGCATCTCTGGTACAGAAAGGGTTTAATATCATTGCCTTGCCTTCTCCCTTGCAAAAGACAAAGTATACATCGAATACAGCACAAAAATATGTGGACAAATCTCAGTATAACCTATAGCTCAAAGTAAATTACACTTAACCCTTTGAGGGGTGTCCTACACATTGTGCAGCAATGCATTAGTCACCCCTCTGGCACTGAATGGGTTAAATAAACGTTTCCATTATTTGATAATTAAGAAAAATATAACATTGTTAAAAAGTAATGTCCTGGAATATAACAATGTATTACTGTAATTCTAGAATTAATGTTTTGTGATGTTTTTAATAAAAATATAATATTACTTATTTAATAAAGATACAATATTCATTATTCCTTTTGATAAGCTGTAGTTAAAAGAGTCAAACAATGTAAAGTAAATTCACCTACCAGCCAATGAAAGCTTTTATTGTTTATGTGTGCTCAATTCTTTACCATTTGTTATACAGTATGTAAAATACCTTTATGACATATTCCAATGTTACTAAAATACCCATGCCATTTAACCCCTTAAGGACCATTGACATGGCAGGACCGTCACGCTAGTCCAGCACCTAAGGACCAGTGACCGTCCTGGCACGTCACGTATTCTTACGTAAAAACGGGGATGGAAGTTGATCACTCCAAGACCGGAGAGATCTCTATCAGTCCCCCGTTCGACGTGCCGCCCCACGTGGGACGTCAAGTCAAAGTTTCCTATGTGGTCCTTAAGGGACAGCACACCCTGGGACCGCTGGTCCTTAAGGGGTTAAAATAATAGCAGATACTTTTATTTATTACCTAAACTTGTATAGCATGCTGCAAAATAAATTAATGAAATATTTTCCAATGCCATGAATATCTGTAGGAGAGTCATTCAAACAAGCTCTGAAAAACATTCTACGTATGTCCATGAAATCAAACATTAAAAAAACAGAAACTGGCAAAGATAGCTTAATAATATAACAGCTTTTACACATTTTGCCTTAATATTATAAAATGAATAGTGAAAAATTATCACGATATTCTAAAAATTACAAGATATACAAAGCTTAAACTTTGTTCATCTATGATATTTATTAAAACAAAAAAATGAAACAAACACCTAAAAAATAAATTGGGCTTTAAATATCTTTATATTTGTATTTCCAGCTAGCATCTGTAAAAATGTTTTTTTTTTATTTTGGAACTCTAAAATCTAATGCTAAACTAGTTTTTAAATGTGTCCTAATTTAGGCTTCATTTGGTTTATTTTATTTGTACTATTTGTAATAAGAGACAAATGATATAACAGTTAATTTAATTTACACTACCTGCCATTATGACATGTTTTAAAAAAACTATTTTTTTCCTTACTAACTATAACTTTTGCTCCATTTCAAACAACTCATTAGTGGTTATGCATTAAAAAATGATAAATATGTGATAAATTGGAGATGACTTCTCCAGTGATATCACTTCTCCAGTTTCTATATTATTCTGTAGATCATATACACTAAGATCTCCAAAGAGGGAGAAATCTTGGGGGAAGATTCACTATGTGGTGATAACAAAGTGTTAAAGTGGAGATGACCTCTCCAATTTATTATTTCTCTAGTTCCTATGTTATTCTATAGAGTGTATACACTCAGTCTCCAAAGCTGAAGAAATCTTAGTGCATAGGCTCCATAGAATAACATAGGAACTGGAGAAGTGATATACTGCAGAAGTCATCCCTGCTTTATCAACTCTTTATCACACTTTAGTGCATCTCCCCATTGAGTTCCACAGTATAAGAAAGAAACTGACCAATCTGCCCTCTTTTTCTAAACTCCAAAAGCCTGGAGTAACCTACTACAAAAAAATCAGATCTTGTCCCAGTCAAAAACCCCTAAAACAATTGCTTCTTTGTATCTAAAAGCATGTAATTGAACATTCTTTTAATGTATGTCTATATGCATGTGTGTATATATTGTTTCTGTATTTTTGCAAATATGCAATTTTTACTATAAAAGACATATTTGAAAACAAGAGAAATTTCAATGTATTCTTCCAGGTTCAAAAAGTCTAAATAAATTAATACTGGCTTCGGCATTATCTCATCCCATTTTCAGGCAAAACACGCTATCATTTTTGAGAAATCTATCAAGATTACTATAGTTTCAGGAGTCAAGGAACCCTGGACAAGGCAGGAATGGCTGGCCCCAAATGTCATACTTAAGACTACATTTTATACTCAGAGCACAGAGTACAGTTAACCCTTAGCAATCTGTTGGATACCCTTCTGGGCTTAATTATATGAAAACCTCATTAATTTGGAGGTGTTGGTGTTCTTTAAAAAAGTCTAAGTACACCATTTTATTTTATTTGAATATATTAATGAACAAGAAAGAAAAATAATAGCTCTGCTGTAACAGCCATCCTGTTACTCCATGTCAACTTAATGAAAAAATTTTGAAGGATTGCCTTAATGAGCAGATAATTAAAACATAAATTTTATCATAGTAACATAGTCATATAAGGCAAATCAAACCATACACAATTCACTAAATTCTTATACTTGTATTAGCAATTTGTGGACATTAACTTTAAAAAGTCTAATCACTTCTGACATCATTTAATTTTAAATCTGATTAACCTACATATCAGCTGTGATTTATTTTAATATTTAACTAAAACTACATAAATTATATACAGGAAACAGAGCACAAAGATGTGAGAGCTTCCTGACAACTAATGTACCAGTGCTAAATAGTATTGTCAAAGTCACTCCAGAGGACTACAAACTTATTGAGTGCACAGATATAGGCCATCAATAGATTCAGTCATTAAATGCAAAGAATAATAACATGCCAGACCAAAAAATATAACGCTTGTGACTTTATGGATACTCTGTTTCCTTTGAGTATGCGGGCAAGAGTTGGTAAATATAACTGTATCTCTTTGAGTTTAACTCTCCTGTCTGTCAACTTGATGGTTACAAACAGACCAGCTTCGTCAGTGATCTTGATGAAATATTTTCGTGTTCACTGCGGGCAGAGGATTTAAATCGCCACAATGATTATTTGCTTCCCGTCTCAAGTACAGCTTCCAAACAGGTGTCAGTCTGGCTGATAAATGTAACAATGAAGTGCCATTGATGGTACGAAACATGTAGGAAATATAAGAGAGTACTCAGTTAACAACAATACTGATATATTGTTGCATTTATCTGCCGGACTGATACCTGTTTGGAAGCTGTACTTGTGACCGGAGGCAATTAATTGGTGTGGTGATTTAAATCCTCTGCCCGCAGCGAACACAAAAACATTTAATAAAGATCACTGAACAAGCCAGTCTGTTTGTAACCATCAAGTTGACAGATGGGACAGACAATTTTTGTGGGCTTGTTTCTAACAAGCCTAAGTCCTACAAATCAATGTTTCCTTAGAGCTTGTACCAAACAAGTCTAAGTCCTACAAATTAATGTTTCCTCAGGGCCTGGGCCTAACACAAGTCTCATTTCCTATAACTAATCAATGTTTCCTCAGGGCTTGTGCCTCTAATAAGTCTAAGTCATACAAACCAATGTTTCCTCGGGGCTTGGTTCTCTAACAAGTCCTACAAATCATCCTCTACAAAATGCTCTATCCCTTCAAGTATCAGTCTGCCCCAGTTGTAGCTTACACTATGTCTAGGGTCTATGTCTCTGTCACTTTGAGTACCAATTTCTTATTTTACTTATTTATTTTTTTATTAACTGCCCCCCTAATACCAGTCAACAACCCCCACAAAAAACACAAATTCCCTGTTCAACTGATTCTTTCCCCAGACTCTACCTACCAACACAGGTGCCCTCCTCAGACCCCTTTTATACTATGTCTTATGTTTTTTTTTAATTGTATTTATTTATTTTTTTAATTAACTGTCCTCCCCAGTCCCAGTAAACAAACTCCATCAAATTCTGTTGCTGCAGACTTATGTTGCCATTTGCTTAACTAAATATTAATCCTCTGAGCTAATTCAGCAGTTACTCGCTAATAAAGGAAAGCCCAATTCAACTGCAATTGCTAGGCTTAGAATGCGGCTTACTCCGTGAGGGAGGGAGACAGTGTGAAATGTTCACAACTTCATACTTAGCAAGACAGCCGTATAGCGGGGTTCTTATATATCTGGCTCTTATTCAAGGTATTCATGTACCATTTATGCAATCACATTAAGTTGAATAATTAGACACATATATAGATAGCGGGGCATATGCAGAATAATTGACCCAGTAGCGAAGGGGTGTCTTACAGTGACGCTATTACTTAGACATTCCAGCATCTCAATCGATAACTAAATTTATTCTAGGAAATAACAACTAAGTTTCAGTAATGCCTGCAGTTACCTGATAGTCAATGGACACGATTACTCCCACAAACTGTGCAGATTGTGAGACAAGAGGCACCGTAAGAGCAGGGACACAATGTACTACATATTTAACGCATTCAATGTGATGATATAGTGTCTATATTATACATTAGATTAACTAGACACGTGTATAGGTAGCAGGGCATCTGCAGAATCAGTCATCCGGCACTGATGGGGTGTCTCATAATTAAGCTACTATTGAGACATACTAGCAATTTATCTGTCTCATAAAGGATAGCATCAATAGTCCTAGGTTATTATAAATAGACTATAGAAAATGGAAGCGGGGCGCCTGCACTTCTCTTGAAGTTAATTGGCACTGTTGCTTTAATATACAGCACAGACTATATATATATATATATATATATATATATATATATATATATATATATATATATAAAATAGGCACTGATTCAGCAGTGATTTTGTGCACTATGTGTGTTCATCTTTATAGAGTGTCTATGGTACATGTACATGTCATGTATATATGTTTTTCATTTTTCAACTAATAATGAGTTAATGTTTTTATAGTCTCAGTATCTGTAGCTCTAACTGAACTGGTCTCCTTCAGATAGAGGGGGATGAAACCTGAGCAGGTGTGATAGTTTCCACTTGAATAGGGGGAGACCTCTTCTCTTCGATATCTCTTTTGTTTATATTATTAGTTATTTAAGACCTGCGGTCATTTTTCATAAGTCTCAAAATATTGATAGAACCCAGATCTATAAATATCACATGTGGTGAGTAGAAATCCAGTCTTCCCACTGAATTCAATTTAATGAGTTAGGCCACAAAAGCAGAAAAATCACACTTTACTTGGGAAATTTGCCGCAAGGTGGGACCTGCCATTTTTCTCCTTTTTTTGAGGTGAAAATGTTTGTCCGTCCCTACTCTCCACACTGTAACTATACAAATTGTAGTGCCCATATTGTATGACAGTAGCAGAAAAATCCTATGAAACAACACAGTTGGAGGTTTTGAATGACAAAGTTAGCCAGTTGAGGACAGGTGTCAGTTTTAGCCACCCAATATTCAATCAGGTTCAAGTGAGGTTGGACCGGAAACAAATTGTTGATGTAGGCCTTCACTCTACTAGCAACATTATCAGACAGTTGTGACACAAAGAAGTGTTGATTGACAATAAGAACAATTGTTTTATTAATCCAAGAAAGGAAATGATTTTCATATACTGGTATTTGTAATTTTGACTAGCGTTGATTGAAAAATCATTAATTTCTCAAATCAGTTGTAAAAGACACAGAAACATTTTGGATCCCTATGAATGCATCATAAATTAACTCCGGATTGATGTGGCTGAGAGACAGAGGAATAAATGGGCACAGGAAGACCACAAGAAAGAAAGGGAACACTGGAGAGAATGGACATTAGAGGAAGCAGTAGTGCTGCAGTTCATGTAAGACAGATAAGGTGAGAGCACAGGAAAATGGAAGAAAGAGAAGAGGAGACATGGATGGGGAAGGTAGCAAGAACAGGAGTGACAGTGAGAGAGACAGGGAGGAGGGAAGAGACAAAGCAAGGGAGAATAAGAGAGAGAGAGAAGGGAGAGCTACTAATCCACTGAAAATGCTCTCAAAACTTGTACAGACATATGCGACACAAACATTTGACCTAGAAAGGGACCTGTTTGATTGACATGTGAAGGAAAGGAAGCCTTGTCTTAAAAAATCCAAACATCATGGGATTGTTTTTTCTACAATAGAGGTTATCAAATGTTTAAATATTGTTTGAAACTTGAGTGTTTAAAAACAATGTTTTGAAATGTGTATTTGGGCTCTTGATAACTGGGAACATAGATATTAAGGAGGAAGACTTGGAACAGACAGGTGTTTCATTTCCTTATAACATCATTATCATCAATGATAAATCATCCATATCTTTAGCCTTCTAAAAGTTTAGCTTCAGGTGGATGACTACTATCATGACTTTTGGTACTAGTGGTATGATTATAAAATCTGTCTTTGCTGGTTTATTATTTATTACTGACCAATGGTGCTAATGGTAACAATTGTTTATTGATGACAAATCTTGGAATTAATTTATTATGATTTTTTTGTTTGGAAATTGCATCTTGTCTTCATTAAACCATTGTTGTCTGATTCATAATGACTGTACATTTTTTGCAGCTCTTCTTGTTCATCCCTAATAAGAATTACATTACTGGTAGTAGTATTACTCTCACTATCATCACAACTGGCTGAGCTGGGTCATCAGTAATTGAAGTCACCTATGTCTAATTCAGCAGCAACACTAACATCAAGCTCTGATGCTGCACATAAAAACCTAGCTTGCACTATCACAGAATATTTGCAAACACTATAATTATCAAAATCGATTAGTTTGAACATTATCATCTTCTTTACTTTATGAACAAGCTCTTCATACACAGCAGGAGTAGCAACACTAGTAATATTATTAGTAGCAGAAGCAGCAATATTAACCAGACTGTCAACTGTGATTGTGAAAATGAGAGGAGGACATTCAACAACATCCCTACAGATGGAGACTGGGATCAACACAAGTGGCTAGACTAGTGAATATGCTGACTCTTAGCGAACCAGTAATCATGCTGAGAGGCTACACTGTAAAGAGAATATCTGGTGAGCACATATTATGGGAGAACTTTGATGATATAAAGTACATGATAGCTGAATTAATTCATTTAATTTTACTCCTATAAATGAAAAACAAAAGGGGAGGGGCAAATGAAAGCATTTATTTAACAATCCAATGACATCTCTTATTGTTCTTCATTTCATACTACTGTATCACTTACATATCTACCATTGTTGTACTGTAAGTATACCGTGTATTAATGGATACTGAATCCTCTTCAGTATCCTTCTTCTCTTTAGTGGAATACCATCATATTTCTATTTAACATTTAAGTTTGTATAATGTAATTTTATATCTTTTTCTCCAATTAATTTTCTTTCTTCACTCTATATCCACATTTTGCTTCATGATTTTCTTAGCTACATTATAGTATTTTTTTCCCTAAAATTGACTTTTATGCATTATTAGATCATTGGTATATCCATATTTAAATCTTTGGCCTTTTTTCAGGCACTGTTTTTATTATAAATCATCTTTTTGTGTACTGTGATTAATTAAATTATATATTGAAAACTTTACAATTGTTCATTCATAAGGTCTAGGTCAAAAATGATGATCATGAGCAAAACATTCTCAATTACTTAAAACATTATAAAATTTAACATTTCTTAACTATACCCAACACATTTTTGATCAACTGAGTGAGAATTACAATGTTGGCTTTAATGTATGATGTGCATTATGATATAGATACATACAACATATACTTGTTGCAAGATTTAAAGATTCATATTTATAAATAGTTGCTTGTAAAGCCTGTTTTTACCAAAGATTCAGAAGCATTTTTCTATACTTTTACGATATTACTCTTTGAGGTGTTTGAGAACTATCAGCACAGAGTACATGAAAAGCTTTCTAAATACAACACATTAAAGTTATTATTTTTATTACTTAGTATAATTTTTAAGGCTTGCATGTGAGTAATGCAAAACAAAATCAAATTACTTTTGGCAAACTAAATTCTACACTTCTACTGCATAGTTTTCAGCTTTCCAAATTAATGTTGTTAGCACTCAATTTACATATTGACAATTATTCAAAATGAAATTAAAATGTTATAGTGATAAGCTACATGGATTTTAAAAATTAAATCTGCTGATCTGGAACAGCAAACTTTCATAAAACAAGACAAATCTTCTGTCAGAGATGAGTTGATATCTCCATAGAACATTGAATAATTATTGCTAAAATTACTGAATAACTTACTCATTTTTGGAATTGTCCTATTTATATTTGGTTGTTGTTAATAACATATTACTTTGGTAAACACTCATACACAATGTACCTGCACATTCCATTCATGATATCTGCAGATATCTAAAACCAGAAAATCAATGCATAAATAGGATGCTCTGCTAACTCCTTGGTTGTTTTATTCATTCTTGAATAGAATTAAGGGATTTAACATAGAAGTGATTCAAACTTAAATCAGAGAAGCAGCAAGTGACAATGGTCTTTAGTTATTCTGTGAAACAAGTACAAATACTGGCAGACTTGTCACATCATTATTGATTGTCATGCTTTAGCTGAGTATATTAACATTCATGAATTGTATTTTAAACTTTTATTGAAGTTGTCAAATTACTTTTAATGAGCTCCTATGATATTTAGTCTGCATTGAAAATTAATGATTTCAGCATAGTTTAGTTAAGACATAACAGACTGCATCTTATCCTCTTGGATCTATATAGCTTGATCTAGAAGTGTCACAAAAAAAGCAATTCTTAATTAATTACAAATAGCATATATGCATTCATCCTATATAATAATTTGCTAAATAGTTTGCAACAACACAGTCATGAGCAGTAGAGACTGCTGCGTGTGCTGCAGTCATGCTCAGTAGAGACTGCCCGTGATGAGGTTGATACAGAGCGGGACGCTCAAGAGTCCCGCTCTGTATCAGCCACGGTGCGGGCAGTCTCTACTGGGCATGACTGCACCGCGACCGGCCAGCACTGTGGCCCGTGTACTAGGGCTCTTCAGCTAGTTCTTAACCCCTTAAGGACCAGTGGTCCTGGGACGTTTCTGTCCCATAAGGACCGCTTTGATCCTTGCCGACGCGCCGGTACACATGACCTGTTGCATGTATCAGTGCGCTGCTTTGGGCCTTGAAAGAGATCTCTCCAGTCTTGGAACGGTCAATTTTAGGCCTCATTTTTACTTACAGCACTCCCAGTGGAGCGCTGTAAGTAAAAGGTACGTGACGTACTATGACCATCATCGGTCCTTAAGTATTTAATGACCATGACGGTCATAGTACATCATGTAGTCCTTAAGGGGTTAATAATTAATACTTTTATTCTACAATATTCAGAAAAGTATTGGTTAAACAACTTATTTGGGGCAACCATTTCTCTGTCTAAAATAGATCAGTATAGTGCAAGAGCAAAAAAGGATCAGATACTCAAACTTACTCTTGGGATCTGCCGAGCAAAAAATAAAAAATAGAGACAGAATTCGCTATTCTATACTGAAAGCCAACAATTCTCTTCTCACATCTCGACATTTACTGGATTCCTGGCGAGTTCTGCATCCAGCTGATAGGGACTTCTCGTTTTACTCTCCTGTTCACAAATCCTACTCCAGAATTGATTATATCTTCATTGAACATTATCATTTAGACTTGTTGCTACATACCTCTATTGGTTTGCAGACCTTGTCAGATCATGCTCCAGTCTCCTTAGCATTAGCTATCCCTACGCATCCACTATCTTCCGTTTCTTGGAGGCTTAATGAATCTCTTTTGCAGGACGATCTAGTGACACACCACATTTCTCAGGCTCTTTCGCACTTCTTTGATGAGAACATGACACCTGATGTACCCCTTCCGACTATTTGGGAATCGTATAAGTGCGTAATTAGGGGACTCTTCATTAAAGAAGGTTCTCGCAAGAAGCGAGAACGGGCCTTTCGCTTACAGCAATTGTTGCTTTCTATTGCAGACTTGGAAGCGCGTCACAAGCTTAGAGCCTCCGAACCCGTCTTTAGGGAACTTTTGGATGCCCACAAAGAGCTTACTATGCTTTTGCAATCCCAATGTCTTAAAACGCATATGTGATATAAGTACCAGAATTACATTTGTGGCAATAAATCAGGGAAGGTCCTTGCGAAACTAGTTAAATTAAAAAGGGATCAGATATTTATTCCGAGAATCCATGATCCTGTTTGTGGCTTGGTAACCGAGCCCAAGGCTATACTCAAAGCTTTCTGTACATTCTATTCCTCGCAATATAATTTGGCGCATGATCCTCCTGCTACACATACCTCGGTATGTTCTTCCATCATGAATTTTCTTGCTAAAGCTAATATTCCGAAGCTGTCAGAATCTGATGCTTTATCTTTGGAACAGCCCTTTACTATGCGGGAATTGGAACATTCCTTGGGTTTGACTCCTAGTGGCAAGAGTCTTGGCCCTGATGGGTTTCCAATAGCTTATTATAAATCATTTCGGAGTACTCTGCTTCCATATATGCTGGATACTTTCAATTTGATACTATTGGGGAGTGCATAGCCGTCCCAATCATTAGAATCTTACATCTCAGTTCTTCCCAAACCAGGTAAAGACCCTCAGCAATGCAGTAGCTATCGGCCAATCTCTTTATTGAATTTTGACTTGAAATTGTTTGCTAAACTTTTAGCGACCTGGTTGCAGCGTTATCTTCCCTCACTGATCCACTCTGATTAGGTTGGCTTTGTTACGGGGAGACTGGTTCATGATAACACTGTAAAAGCCTTATCTCTCCTGCATCATGCTCAGACTCATGTTAAGCCTACCATCTTTCTTTCACTAGATGCCGAAAAGGCCTTTGATAGAGTGCAATGGCCATATATGGAAGTGGTTCTAAAATGGATTGGCCTTGGACCCTGTTTTCATGCTTCGGTTCTGTCTCTCTACTCTTCCCCGACGGCCCGGATTAAGGCTAATGGATCTCTTTCTGACAGCTTTAACACCACGAATGGAACACGGCAGGGCTGTCCGCTTTCGCCTCTCATTTTTGTTTTAACTCTGGAACCCTTATTGGCCATGATTCGGAGCTCAACTGAGATTAAAGGTATCCTGCTTGGGAATCGTGATTTTCGACTGGCTGCCTTCGCTGATTATATATTGCTATCTCTCACCGATCCTTTCAACTCCTTAACAGCTTTGCTTAGTTTGCTCACACTTTTCTCTGTCTTTTCAGGATTTAAAGTCAATCTTTCTAAATCTGAATTGCTTGGGGTCCATGTCCCGGTTGAGGTTCAAAGTCATTTGGAAAGCGTCTTTCTGTTTCACTGGGATCCTCGGAAACGTAAGTATTTAGGCATCTTTCTAACAGCTTCACTACTTGATGTACTTCAACTCAACTACGACCATCTTCTTTTGTCTCCTGGCTAGGCCGTGTTCAATTGGTGAAGATGATAGCTCTCCCCAAAATTCTGTTTCTTTTTCAGACTATTCCTTTAGCTCTACCTTTGTCTCTCATTCAGGGTCTTCAAAAACTATTGCTATACTTTATTTGGCACAACAAACGCCCGTGCTTTCCTAGGAAGCTACTCTACCTTCCACCATCTCACGGTGGCATGGGTGTCCCTTGAGTACGTTCATATTAACATGCATGTCATTTGTCTATTTTGCTCGCAATGTCTGGTCCGGTCCCTGGGGCTGGATTTCGATATTGCAGCTGTTGTTCCCACGATGGGATGTTCGGCAACTTCTGTTGAGTTCTAAAACCGATGCTCCTACGCCTTGTCTTGCTTACCCGATCTTGGGTCATTTGCTTTCATTGTGGTACTCCTTGAATCTAAAATATTCGTGGGCGCCCTTTCCGTCTCCTTGTCTTCCTTTCATTGGGAACCCTAGCTTTCCCCCTGGTCTAGTAGTGGGTGCATTTTCTCGTTGGACTTCGGTGGGTCTCCGCACATTCTCATCACTCCTGACAGATACAGGCTTAATATCTTTTCAGCAACTCCAGCAGGATTACTCCTTACCAGCCTCTGAATGGTGGAGATACAGACAACTGCACCATTTTTTAAGCTCCCGCTATTCTAGACTTCCGTCTCGGGTCCCTCGTACTGCCTTTGAACGATTACTGGATAAGGGGAGCTTCGATTCTAAATCTATCTCTCGTTTCTATCGTCTATTGACACATGGCCCCCCGGATCACAAATAGGCCTTTCAGTTAGCTTGGGAGAGAGACTTGGGGCAGGGCCTTACGGAGGACTTTTGGAAAACTTCTTTCCTGCGGGCCATGACAGTACTTACCAATGTATCCCTTAGAGAGACGAATTACAAGGGGTTAACTAGGTGGTATCTTACACCGGCTAGATTGGCTAGGATCTTTCCTGGCACATCTGACTTATGCTGGAGGTGTGAAGAGCAGACTGGGGATATGCTCCACATCTGGTGGGCTTGTCCTACTGTTGCTTCCTATTGGAAGGATGTCTTTGCAGAACTCCAACATATCTGTCAGATTCCCCTGCCATTCACTCCGCGATTGGCCCTTTTAAACAACTTTCCTCCTCCCCACAGTTTTCTTGGGTCTTTTGGTTATCAATTGCTGCTTGCACTGACAGTGGCGCGAGCTTGCGTCCCACTTCATTGGAAATCTGTGGACCCACCATCTGTGGAGGAGTGGAGGGGCAGGCTTAGGGATTGTTTTCTCTTAGAAAAATACCATGCCACTACTCTTGGCTCTCATGGGACCTTTGATGTTGATTGGCGACTCTGGAACGTTTATTTTCACGTGCCTTTGTGATAGCCTGTGTCGTTGTGATAGCCTGTGCATTAGTGACGTAGGCTCTTTTTATATTCTTTTTAGGCTGGACTTGTTTTGCAGGAGCCCATACCCACACCCGTGCCCTTTCCCTTACCTTTGCCTCCCCCATCTCTTGCTTTCTCTATATGTGCTCTGGTGCTTCTCCTTCTACTTCACTTCTCGTTTTCTCTTTTCTTTACTCTTAGAGTCTTTCCTCTTTTTTTGTCTAAATTTGCATTTTATTTTACCGCATTTCTGACTACTTACGTCTTGCTTTGGTTGTATTATTGTGTCATATTGGTACTGATATGTGCTCTGTTCTTATATTCTACATCCTGTAACTTGTTTTCTATTCAATAAAGCTTTTAAAACAAAAAAAAAACAAAAAAAAACAAAAAAAAAAATAGAGACAGACTGTAAGATACAAAATCTGCTTTTAACTTCTAAAACGTCATCTACTACACAATTTTACTAGTGTTTGTTATGCACCTTGGTATGCAATTAGCTGAATAAACAGAAGATCCTGGAAGCATATTTAGTCCCAGAATCTTTTTTTTTTCTTCTAGCTATGGAATATTTTACACAGACTAATATAAGGTTTTAGGGAACTGTGAGTGGAGCATTTTTCGGATATCCAAAGTATATGTTTGACTTCTTGAGGTAGTGTGAATGTTCTAGCCACTGTAAAATATCAGGTTTCTGTACATCTATGACCAGGTACATTTCAGGGAACTGAAACTCTGGATATGTATGTGAATGTGATCCTGATTATTGTTGATTTCTATAAAAAGTCTCAGTTATGCAAAGGTGAGAAGTGATGATAGGGTTATTATTATCACAATAACACTTTATAAAAGCCAAGATGTACATGTATTGGTGGCACTTGATAATAATACAGAAAAGCGGACCACACAGATGAATTCTAAGTGAAGTATATGGAAATACTGATTCACCATAAAAGCACAACCTTGTACTTTCATTTCAAAGAGGCTTGTCTTGCTTTGCTGACACAGAGCTAGCTCTGGATTACACACCATGCTGGTGTAATATGCCTGGTTCATAGGCCCTGATTGTTTCCCCTCTGCATTTCTTTTGGCTTGGTACTTAAAGGGATAGTAATGTTTCACAAAAACAGCAGCTCAAATTAATCTTCATAGTATTTGAGCCATAGAGAGTGTTATTTCAGTACTGTCAGACTTGTAGTTCAAGAGTAATTGAAATATAAAGTATCCCCCTCCCGCCCCTTTTACCTAGTGTAACACTGCTCACCTCAGATGTGAAATCTGGTTGCTTGACCAGACAGCTCACAGCAAGGGACAATCTTCTTACTGTGAGAACAATGAAAACCCTGCCCCCCTTGACAGGTTTTTCAGCTTTTTCCCTTATCTTAAATGAAGATTGCCCCTCACTGCAATCTGCCTGGGCACCTCCCTGCTGCTCTGAGCTGAGTAGTGTTGTATCAGTAAAAGGGGTGGGAGGGGGATACTTTATCATTCAATTACTTTTGAACTACAACTCTGACAGAATTGAAATAACACTCTTCAAGGCCCAAATACTATGATGATTAATTAGAGTTGCTTTTATTATGAAACATTACTATCCCTTTAACATTTCTCTCAAAGGTCCTACTCTAGTCCTTCTCCCTTATATATAATGGCCACTTATCTCTGTAGTGAAAAATTAGTCCAACACTAGGCTTAAAAGGGGACAGAATTCAAAAGCCATGGGATTTCATACATATATTCTTCCCAGGAGGATTTATTCATTATTATATAAAAAAGCAAAACAATATATAAATTAATAAAAGATAAAAAATCAGTTTGTACATAAAACCCATTATTCATGTGGGCTGTAGAACATTGTTAGAATTATTATATATAAGATATTATATATATAATATAAGATGATTTATATTCATTTTTACATACGGCTTTTTTTAATTCACACAATTTACGTGTATAAGTATGAAAATGTGTTGCTGTTGAGCCTACAGTTTACCTTCCTGTTTATTGCCTAGATACCAGGTTTCTCCTTCACTGGCTGACTCCAGATCAGATTCTCACAGTGTCAGTCAGGTGGAGCTTGTTCTACATGCTGTTTCAGTCAATAGCTCCAGCCCTTCTGTTGGTGTCTGAGTTCTGCCATCTCGCTGTGATCCTGGTTCTGTTTATTCTCTTCACTATGGCTACATCTCTCTGATTCCTTGCCTCTTCCTTTGAGAAGATAATCCTGCCTTCCTGGTGCAGCAACGTACCTGCACTGATTGTCCCCAACTTTCCTTTCACTCAGCCAACTGTACCTGATTCTCCCACTTACATTAAGATCAGCTACCTAGAGCTTGGTCTTAAGCTTTTCCACAGTTCTTTCTTGCTGGAGCTAGCTCTCAGGCTGCTCATCTACTGCTCTGCAGCTGAACACCTTCCACGATAGTGTTCCAGCTCAACCTCCGGTACTCTCCCTGCTGTTCTTTTGAGGAAGTTTTATTGTCCTTATCTTCAGTTTAATATTTAGTGTTGCATAGCTGCTTTCTTTAGACTTCAGTAAAGGAAGTTCCCTCAGTTTTGGGCTCTCTTTCCTAGTTCTCAGCTCTGCATAGGATTTATCCAGTCTCCAGGGTATTCCTTGTCAAAGGAAGTGTTTGTTCTGTCATCTGGTGTCATGGCCAGCACCTTTAGTCATAGCTTCAGTTACAATAAATCGACTTCTAACAACTACAACAAACTCCAGCTTTGCTCTCAGTCCATCAAACCCCCAGCAGCAACCATGGGGGTTCTGGGAAATCCACTAAAAAATCCTGACAATTGCATAGCTTGGAGGTGGGGAAATCAAGCAGACTACTGATAGATGTGGAGAAAAAAGAAAAACAGTGTTACATGAAAGAAATTATACTTGCCATCTCCACTGAGTCCCTAGCTTGCATCGTCACCAGGGTGAAAATCCAAAAATACTTCATATGGCACTGTTTTTGTTAGTTATTTGACTCACCCTATGAAATATATTCTATACTCATTTCTTTAACATTTTTTAAGCCCCACTGAGAACAACCAGAAAAAAATGTCTTGAAACTCCATGGTCCATATTGTATGCTTCACCTCCTTCTATGTTCTCCTATCCTGTAATTCAGTAGCATGAAGCAGATGAAAAATGGCACTTCCCACAAAGTGGAAACATTTCTAGTGAAAAGTGAAGGTGTTCTGCTTTTCACGCCTAGTTCATTGCATTGGAATCAATGTATCAAAGATACAGAGAAAAAGAGAAGAAAAACTTCAATGTTTTAATATGTTTCATATAAAATTCATAATGTTTAGATATTATTAAATAAAGTTTTGTTCTCAGTAAGAAAATGTTTACTAACTCGCTGTTCATAGATAAAGCAGTGAACTGGTCTCTTTTCTATTGTTTTTAGCATCTGACAAAGAGTGGGGTAGAAAAATATTTCCTATCTGTAGTCAGGTTTTAACACCAAAGTAGTTCTTATATTTTTGCTATATCATTAATACAAGTGTTTCTTTATTATTCATTTAATTTAATAGTAAGATTGAATTTCACCTTTGACATGGCAAGTGTGCTTTCTTTTTCTGCAGGCATAGTATAAAAGGGGTGTCAGGTTCCTGCAGCATGCTATTATGTGCTTGCTAGACAAAGAGAAAGCAGAACACGTTTGTAGCTAGTTAGGATAGGCAAATAAAGTAAAACTGGACATTTATTCTCTGTGTTAGGGGAGTTTGGGGGACTCTGGGGGAGAAGGAAGGTTGACCCCAAATACCCAAAAACCTTGGTTGCCTGAGACAGATAGTTGTGATTCAAGTTCCTTCCTAATCTGGCTGTTATCTCTGTGTTAGGAGAGTCTTGGGGTCTGAGAAGAGAGCAAAGGAGATTTAACCCAAGTTCCCCAAATGTTTGTGTGACTGAGAAAACACAGACAGCTGTGATCCAAGTTTCTTCTTGATCTAGCTGTTATCTATGTCTGGGAGCCTGGGGATAGGAAAAGGAAGCAACGCAGATTTACCCCCAAGTACCCCATAATATTGGTTCAATAGGAAGATAAAAGAAGTTGTGATCCAAGTTGCTTCCAGATCTGGCTTTCATCTTTATGTTAGGGTTAGGTGTGTGAAGGTTTTACTTCAAGAAGTCAAAGTTTTGTGTGACAGAGAAGGTACAGGCACCAGTGATCCAAGTTAATTTCTGCTAGCTGTTCTCCATGTTAAGGGAGTCACTCTGGGAGTCAGGGAGTATATGTGTGTGTGTGTGTGTGTGTGTGTGTGTGTGTGTGTGTGTGTGTGTGTGTGTGTGTGTGTGTGTGTGTGTGTGTGAAGGGGGGCTAAGGAGATTTATATTGATATATATAATATATATAAATACCCCAAAATGTTGTGTGATTGACATTAAGAAGTCACAGACAGATGTGAACCAAGTTTCTTCCTGATCTGGCTGTTATCTCTTTGTTCGGGGAGTCTGGGGGAAGAAGCAGTTGTACAGAGAGTTTGCTTTTTGCGGATGCTGATAGAGACAGTAAATAAACAAATACTATAACAAATTTAAATAGTCTGACAGGTGACAGCAAGGACCCTGACATGAGCTGTGACTGAGACAGACAGATACTTGAAGATATAGAGTATTTTGTAAATACGTCATACACACACACAATGAGTTCTATTGTTTTCTTCACTGTTCAATGAATAATGTCCAGCAAACATGCTAGTGGCAGGGGTAGGGCTAAAGGAGTAGTAGCAGAGCAGGGAAGTGTTACTAAAATGGTAGTCCAAAAACTGGCTGCAGCCATGGTTGCTACTGACTGTGCTATAGTTGCTGATGATTCTTCTCCTCATTATGAGGCAGTTTGTAAAAGTCCCATAAACATTTCCACCACAACCACCTCCAGTAATATTAGTATACCATCAAAGAACACTGAAAAGGACAAAAAGTCACATTCTAGGGTTGATGGCATGATAGACGAAAGTGTAACAGTTCATCCATCTACTGTGCCTGACAATGATAGTAAAACCACCAAAATAGCAAAACTAAAGAGAATGTTATCTATCATATACCACTGCTGGATCCACTACTAAGACCATAGATTAATGTTTATAAATAATTTGGTAGTAATGGAAAGTTAAAGTGGATTTAAAGACAATAATGCAAATCATGTGCCCAGCATTAATTCCCTTGAATAATATACATTAATCACACCACCACCACCACCATACACATCTGCCACATTCACTGTAACCTGATTTTTAAAAATAATGATTAGCAATATCATGGGAGCAGAAAAACTGAGAGAAAAGCCTGAATAATAATTTTTAGCAGACTTACTGAAAGTGAAACATTCAAAACCGTACTCAGGTTTACCAGGTAGAATTTGACTTTGTACATGCTAGAGCATTTTTGTGAGCAGAATAAAGCCATTATCGAGTACACAATGCAAAACTGGAAGCTTTGGAGGGAGTCTCTTTGTTACCTGGATAATGGTAACTAATGTGTTGATGTATGTGAGCTTCTGAAACCTTTGAGGAGACAACCATGCTGGTTAGTTGTGAAAGGACAGGAATTAGCTTAATTCTTATTCTCATAAATCTACTGCAGAAAAAACTCAGGAGCATGGTTGAGTCATCTTACCATAATGACAACACAGACATACACCAGCTTGTCAGGGACATGCTCTAACACTAACTCACAGAATTTTAATTACTCTCACTACCTTAACACTAACTCAGTTTGAATGACCCCAAACGTTTTGTGGGAGTGTTTTGCAGGAAAATCAGAAAATTGTAATTTTTTTGCCTGTCAGTTTTTTTTTGTTTTTTTTTTTAAGTCTTTATTGAGAATCATAAAGATTACAAAAGGTAATGACAAAATGTAGGCATGTAAGTATAAAGGTAACAGTGGGAAGTTACATTTCGTCAATAATAGAACAAGGAAATCAACAATATAAGTCAGATATATCTGAAATACGAACTAAAATCGCCATCCATATGCAGAAATAGATGAGGAGTACTAAGCCAAAGAAAGGAGATGGCAGGAACAATCGTAAAGAGAGCAAAGCAAAAGAAGCACAGAAACTCATAAAGTAAGTTGCATAGGAACACGGAAATAGGACATAGAAAAAAGAGAAGCGGAAAGAGGATTAGAAATAGAAGAGGGGGGGTAAGGGAGAGAGGGAAGAAGAAAGGCATCTCCGGAGCACAACTAGTCAAAGGGGGGAGGTGAGGAAGAGGCGCCCGTCCGACTAATACTACAGTCAGTCTGCAAGAGCTAGCGACCACAGGAGGAATAGCTGGACCATCGGTCCCACTCCTCAGGTATCAATGAAGTGGCCCCCATAGAAATATGCCATAAACGGTGCATATCATAAACTTGAGCGACGCGTTGTTTCCACTCGGCCAACGAGGGAGGAATAGGCGATTTCCAATGCAAGGGTATAAGATACTTGGCGGCATTTGTCAGATGGTAAAACAAAGGCAGGAGAGTTTTAGAGGATGCAACGCTCTCCGGTAAAGGGTAACCAAAGAGCATCCGGGCTGGGGATGTATCGAAAGTAAGGCCGAGTACAATCTGTATCTCAGCATGGACAGCATCCCAAAATTGAGAGATCAAAGGACAATCCCAAAAAATATGTAGTAATGTCCCCGACGCTTGTTCACATCTCCAACAGAGAGGCGAAGAAGTGGTATAAAGTCTGGCTAAAAGGTACGGGGTGCGGTACCACCTTGTAATTATTTTATAGTTACATTCTCTGGTGGGAACATCAGGTGAGAATTCCATAAGGGAATTCCAAATCTTAAGCCATTGGGGTTGGTCCAAAGAGATATCGAGATCATGCTCCCAGTCCCTCACGAAGTTCGGAACCTCAACTCCAGAAGAAGACAGTAAAAAGGAGTACCAATGTCTCAATGTATGACGGAGGATCGTCTGACTGCCCATATAAGATTCAAAAGGCGTAGGAAGAGTCGAGGCACCGAGTATCGGAAGTAAAGAAGACACAAAGTGACGGATCTGGATGTATTGCCAGAAATGAGAGGTAGGAACATTCCTGTCCCTTACTAGATCCTCAAACGGCAAGACCTCTGAATCCTGAATGACGTCGCCTAAGGTGCTAACCTGCAGTTTACCCCAAGATACTACAGAACCACCTGCCATGCCCGGGGGAAAAGCCGGATTTCCCAGCAAGGGCATTCGTGGGGAAGGATATGGAATAAGTGATAATCTAGAATTTAGCGACTTCCAAAAGGATAGAAGGTAACCCAGAACTGGGTGTTTATGACAGGTCTCTGGAAAGTAAGCTGGGTCAAGCCAGCAAAGATTTTTTAAATGTATTCCAGGTGCAAAATCCAAGAGAAGAGATACCCACTCCTTAGGAGGTTGTCGAGTGAGATCTGTAATCCTTGTCAAAGCAGCAGCCTTGTAGTAAGATAGTAAATCAGGTACTCCCAGTCCTCCCCTCCTTGGAGATTCACGTAGAATACGTAATGGTAATCTAGGCCTCTTGTGTTTCCATATGAAAGATGTAAGTAACTTCTGCAGATCTGAAATATAATAAGTCGGAATACGGACCGGTAATGTGTTAAAAATATACAGAATTTTGGGAAGGCAAATCATTTTTATCAAGTTATTCCGTCCTGTCCATGAAACAAATAAGTTAGACCACTTCTGGATATCAGCTTTAATGGTGGCAGACAAGGGTAAGAGATTAGCCCGAGTCAGGTTGGAGCAGGAGGGAGGTAGCACTACACCCAAATAGCGGATACCCTGTGAAGTCCAGGTGAAAGGAAAACGCACTGTGAGTACTTGTAAAAGGAAAGAATCCAAGTTCAACCCCATGGCAGTGGGCCTGTCAGTTTTTAATGGAAGAGAGAGAGAGAGCTGGTGAAAGCACAGACCACCCTTTACCTATTGGGAGAACCATGCAAAGTGACACTCCAGCCTTGTCTTGATTCACCGGTTGCCATAGAATCATTCATACTAAAGCTGTGCCCCCATGTATTGTGGAAGAATTTATCAGGCCATAAAAAGCACAGCCAGAAAATATTCTCACAGGAAATGTATTAGGGTTAGCAAAAAGACAGACATTTTATGGGTTTTCTATACACTGGAATTTCCACATCTACCACGTTGTAGGTTGTACACTAGATTGCCACTTAAGTAAGAAGTTAGTGTTGTCAGCAAAGGACATGAATTGCATTTTGCTGATATTCATTTTGCTTTACTGTTGTAGCTCTTCAATGAGTTCTTACAGTTCTTCAGGACTACTGGCAAAGAGTATGATAATGTTTGTATGTGAAGAAAACAAGTGATGTAGGTAGTTTCTTTTGATCTTCAGTCCTTTTTTGTCCCAAATTAGTTTGCAGAAAATTTCTTCTAAACAAGCAAAAAATAGTTTTGGGAAGGTTATGTCTCCTTGTCGGATGCATTTTTCTATGTTGATCTGGACCTTATAATTGTTGACCTGTGTTGATGCAGTTGTTCATATATTGACTAGAGGATATTGATGTAAGCTCTATGTATTCCTTTGTTGATTAGGGCATCGATTATTGCTTGTTTTTTCACTGAGTCAAAATACTTTTCTGCTCCTCCACAGTTAAAATTCTTACACAAGCACTTGTTTTTGCTTTTTCTGCCTAGCTCATTCCTTTGAAACCAATGGGAACATTGAAGTTATACACAACATAAAATAAATATTATTTAATTTCCCAAAGACATAGTATACAAGGGGCATGAAGGTGCCTGTGTTGGTGGGGTGTGGGGAAAGAATCAGTTGAACAGGGGATGATTTTTTGGGGGGGTGATTACTGGGATTGGGGGCAGTTAATAAAAAATAAATAAATAAATAAAATAAAATAAAAACCATAAGACATGGTATAAAGGGGTCTGAGGAGGGTGTCTGTGCTGGTGAATGAATGCATCATTTGAACAGGGAATTTGTTTTAGGGGGTTTCTTGACTGCTATTGGGGACAGTTAATAAAAAAAATAAAATAAGAAATTTGTATTTAAAGTTATAGAGACAGGAACCCCTTGACATAAGCTGCCACTGGGGTGGACTGATACTTGACTTGATAGAGTTTTTCGTAGAGGATGATTTGTTAGATTTATTGTTAGAGGACCAAGTCCTGAGGAAACATTGATTTGTAGGTCTTAAGCTTGTTTGAAACAAGCCCTAAGAAAACACTGATTTGTAGGACTTAGGCTTCTTAGAAACAAAGCCCCCAAAATTGTTTATTTTTTGTAGGACTATGTTTTTTTTAATTTATTTATTTTTTATGTTTCAAAGCACAAGCCCTGAGAAAAAAATAAAATTGCCCTATTGGCCTAGTGCCAGCAGGTCATGTTGGCCAGTAGCCACTGGCCATTGTCAAATGTCCTCCTGAGTCCTGAGTTGCAACTGCTGTTCATACTGCTGCTGCTGCTGAGGTGTTTAAGCAGCAGGATGATTAGTCAGCTGAAAGGGAATGAGATCAACAATAGCAGTAACATGGAAGATGGATGATGAAGGTTCCACTTGCCACGATTGGCTCCAGTGATGCGCCTAAGGCAGTAGTATAAGAATAAGTAGCTCCCAGTATATGTGGAGAAAATAAGATGTTGGCCATTAAATCTTCTCCACCTGCCCCTCCTCCAAAATCATGGGTGTGTTGTTGTTAGAATATATATTTTTCCCTTGAGAACAGGGACTGTGGCTTTCATCAGCATCTGCAATGTGCACAGTGTGTGTGTGTGGTAAATAACATCTGGGGGCACAACTGCATCCAAACACCATGACACCCGAAACCAATTACTGCCGCTGTCACTGTACCCCTTGTCCAGACCCCACTAAGGACACATGACAATTTGCTGACAGTTTAATAGTAATGATGAACCCTCCCTGCCAGAATCCTAGCATATTCTGCAGGATGGAATCTCCTCAGATGCCACCTGATGACCCGGAATTCATTCTCTTCCACCACACTGGCATGTGTGGTCAGTGCACCACACAGTGTGCAATGGGTAGAGATGAACTGCCATATCCTAACATCAAAAGAGTGGCTATAATTTGGCAGGGAAGGTAACGATGAATGAGGTGGATTGGCAGGAGATGTACTTTTTACCCTAGATGAAGAAGGTGATGTTGATGGTGAGCTAGTTCTTTCGCTTGTCATGGAACTTCCAGTGTCTGTCTGGGTTTCTTTATTCTTCCTCCTCTTTGATCTCCGCCTTTCTGGAGAGTCAGGGGGTACAGTAACAGCGGTGCTAGATTTCTGTAATGGATGTTTGGCTTTAACATGTTTGACATAAATGTCATGGTGTCTGTGTTTCATGTGTGCTATCAGGGAGCTTGTGCCAAGTTGTGTTCCCTCCTTTCCCCTTCTCACTAACTTGTCACAAATTTTGCACTGTACCATTGTTGATGATGACTGCACTGTGCATGCCAGAAGAGAATAATAGTCCCACACCCATGACTTCTGGGGGAAGGGATAGGGAACAGGTGGAGAAGAATGGCCTCTTTCTTCTTCTTCTCCACATTCCCCTTCACTTTTTATGGCAGAGGATAATGTTGCTGCTACTACCTCAGATTTAGCACTGCAACTAGGACCAGGAGTATTGCTGGCGCTGGTAAGTGCAACCTAGTCCTGCATTACTTGTTGACCCCATTCCCACTGTGTCCACGGTGGTCTGTGGCACACTAGCCTGCTCCTCAGCACCCTGCTGCCCTTTCATCTCAGCAGCATCAGGAATAAGACCAGTTGCAATTTCTGCAAATTCCAAAAGCTGATTGCTAGAGGTGGTGGTGATGTCCATCCTCATCCCTGTCTCCCATTCCTTCTCACTTTCTGATAAAAAGGCCATCAATTTCTGTTCTACCCCAGTTTCTCCAACACCACCAGTAGTCCCTACATGATGCTGCTCTATTCCAGACATCTCACTGCTGCTTGGAGGAGGTGATGAGCTATGTGACCGAGGGTCCCCTGCTGTCACACTTGGCATCATTTTCTCCTTCCCCCTAAGTACTACAAGAAACACTAGCAGCAGGCAAAGCATTGTTGGCAGCAGGTTCAGCACTGGCAGCAGGTACAACAGTAGTGGCTGCAGGAACAGCAATGGTGGCTTTGGCATCAGGGGCAGCACATCTTGCAGCAGGCAGATGCAGCTGACCTGTCCTGCTCTCACTAGTACTACCCTTTTCTCCCTTCCTTCCCATTCCCTTTTCATCCGTCCTTCCCATTAAATTCCCCAAGATCCCTTGGGGTGATTTACGGGGACTGGACAGCATTGGTTTAGTACTGCTAGTCACTTCCTCCTCCTCAGACTCAGTGGACACATAAGGGTCCTTCCAGCTCCTACACTGATTATTTTTCACCCAGTCCACAGTGATAGCAGTCACAATGAGCCTTTCCTGCCTCAATTTTTGCAAAATATCACAATAGAACAGCACAGCACATCTGTCTCGCTCTGTAGCTGCTTCTATTGTGTCTGCCTTCAGTGAAACCGTCACCTTTTTATAGCGAAAGTGCGAAAACAACGTAAATCAATGGGCAGAAACTTTATAGTCATTGAAAAGATGGCAAAAAATTTTGTCCAATGGACGAAAGATGCGAAAATTGTAACCGCTAGTTTAAAAGCAGATTTTCCAGAGAAAAAGCAGATAACAATGTGGTTGTCGAGAAATTTCCCGTGGGAACACAGAGACAAGTTTCGCCCACCCCTAAAGATAGCATTAAACTAGCAAAATGCTAAAATGGTGATTTTGGATAAGAGATGTAAGCCAATGCTTAAAGGGATAGTACTACTTTGTTTTATCTTTATTTTATTTGGTAGACATTTAAAAAAACATGAAGAACTATATAAGTCTTATCTCTCAAACCTTTATGGTTTGAGAGATATTCGCAAGCAAAGTTTCCCCTCCATCACCCTTTTACCTAGTGTAAGCCATCTCTTCTCAGATGTGGAATGCAGTCCATCGAACAGACAGATAACAGCAGGGGACAATCTTCTTCCTATAAGAACAAAGAAAGCCCTTCCCCCTTTGAGAAGTTTTTCAGGTTTTTCCCTTATCTCAATTGAAAATTGTCCCTCTCTGCAATCTACCTGGGCACCTCTCTTCTGATCTGGCTGAGCAGTGTTACATCAGTAAAAGGGGAGGGAGGGGGATACTTTGTCATTGAATTACTCTTGAACTACAACTCTGACAGGATTTAAATAACACTCTCCAAAGTCCAAATACTACGATGATTAATTAGAGCTGCTTTTATTATGAAACATTACTATCCCTTTAAAATGTAGTTCTCTTTTGAGGACTAAAGATAAAATGGGATTCTTCAATACAAAGAGGAAATGTGGGCAATATAATTTATTTCTTTAGAAAACCCCTGTTGTTTTTAGCTGTATGTAGATACTAAGTATGAATGTGACTGGTGTCACTAGGGTCAAACATATTGAAAAACAACTAATGTAGAATAAACTACTGCCACCAAGACTAAATGTGAGCTGGAGAGGGACCCTGCCAGGCTTCCAAGTGAATTAAAAGTTGGAGAGTACTTGAAAGCGCTGATTTCACCACTTATGTTACGGGTTAGGAACTATTGCCATGATTGGTCTCCTCTTTGTGAATTATAGTTGGACGTCTTGCTCCAGCGTTGACTAGTACTCAGGCTGCTTAATACAGTGTAGGATGGGTGAACCATGGTACTCCCCCCATCCTTTTCTTCCTTTTCTTCCTTCTGCCTAATTTTTGTCTTCAATGTGACCTACTGTATTTTTTTCATGTTGTCTTATTTGTTATATTCTTAAACTGAAAATCAATAACATCTTGTTGACAAAAAAAATATTAAAAAGTTGGAGAGTTGTTAATTGCCTCTGATACATCCTTTTACATGATTACACATTTCCCTACCTATTTTACCATTTTTTCCTCTCTTTCTTCTCTCCCTTCTTCCTGTTCTTTCCTCTCTTCCTGTTCATCCACTTTTCTCATCCACCTCCCTTTTTGTTTAATAACCTCTTCCTTTGTTTCTTCTAAAACCTCTTTTAAGTCATATTTATCAATCAATATGCTTAATACGACATGGCAGCTTACAGTTAATCAAAGTAAAAAAAAAAATAAATCCACTTTATGTATCTTAAATTATACAGTAGACAGTTTATATTTTTTAAAACTTGCAACTGAGACATACATTCATAGCTTCTTAAGCTAAATATGTCTTAAATGATTTGGCCAAGAGCTGCTGTACAGTTTCACGGTATAGTTTTGGCAGTGAATTATCATAGCAATGCGTTCTGTACCCCTCTGGCACTCAAAGGGTTAAGGTATCAGTTAGTGTAAGACATTTAAATCCTTGCTTTATTAATTAAAGCAAAATCTGCAGATGGTGTTTAATAACAAGCAGATCCCATTCCCAGCAGCCGGTTTCACTTCACCTAAATCAAACTTTTCATAAAGTTGCCATGGAAATCATATTGTCTGAATCAAACACATCTGGTACTTAGTGAATGCTTTCAGTCACCTATCAAGTAATAAAAATAAAATCTTCATTATATATGCAGATGTGTTTTTATTCAGTTTTAGACACATGATATTTAAGGCAGAATTCTGAAAACATCAGTTAAACAGAATTTCCTCGCATATTTAAATAATCCAGCCTACAATTCCTATATTGTATTCTTAATACAATTATTGTTCTAAACAAATGGTTATTAATATGTTTTGTTTAGGGCTCCCTTACACATAGCATGGGGATTATTAGCAACCCATAAATTAACAAAACAAATGCTATAATAAATAACAAAATCCATACATTTCCATTTGAAATGTAACAATCCCAGTTTAGAGAATATGATTCATGAATGGTTGTAAGAATGATAATTGTCAAGGGCAACACAGATATTGCTTGATGTGGGTATTTCTCTCTGGACAACCTGAACTCACAAATTATCCAATTAAAAAAAAATGACTAACATCAATTTGGAAATTAGTCATGCCTATCTATAAACTCCTAATTGCTTGCTGAAAATGTTAAACACGGGGTTCGATTCTATTATCAGCGCTAAAAATAAAACAGGCGTTGTTTTTTTTAAGTCAGGTTTTAGTATCCTATTACCTGACTTGTGAAAACAAAACCAGCGGTAATTATACTTACTGCCAGTCAAAAAAAAGCCCGTATGAAACAACTAAAAACAACTTGCAATTAGTATCCTATTACTCACACTCAGTATTAGCGCCTGTTTTGTGGTTACATTTAAGTTGGAAATTCTGCGCCTCAGAGGTTGAGGCATAGAAGCCATAATGACAGTTTCAAAACCGTCGTTTTTTCGAACAACAGCAGTGAATAATTCAGTATACAGCATAGAAATCCGACATAAATGCCCCCCTTCGACATATTAACCCTCCCTTTTAAAAGTCGACTTGCAGGGCTTTCTTTCACCACTATTGGTCACATTCCACATTTTAACCCTTCCCCTTCAAATTTCGACTTACAGTGCTTTCTTTCACCGCATTCATTCAACAAATATTGTTCACATTCCACATTTTAACCCCTCCCCCTTGAAAATTCGACTACAGTGCTCCCATGACTTTCTTTCACCATTTAAATTCAACATATATTGTTCACATTTCACATTTTAACCCCTACACCTGTAAAATTCGATGACAGTGCGCCCATGACTTTCTTTCACATATTGTTCACATTCAACATTTTAACCCTTACCTTTTAAAATTCAACTTATAGTGTTCCTATGACCTTCTTTCTCCATTTTAATTTGAATAATATTGCTCCTATTCAACATTGTTTACTTTCTAATTTTACTGCAAAATACAGACTCTTTATGTGTCACACTGATTCCTGTACAAGAATGTATAACTTGCTGTGCTATGTGTGAAAGACATCTCACTCCTACTATTTGATGGCTAAACCCATTTGATGTGTTAATGTTACAGTAAGAAGTGATACTAACCCCTCCTTTATTTTTGTAAATAAGTGAAGCTATTCTAAAAAGGAGACTCCTATTTAGAATAGTTTCACTTATTGTTATGTAAATTGGGTCACACTTATTTGGTAACCTTTCTTACAAAAGTAAAGGAGGGGTTAGTATTACTTCTTACTGTAGCATTAACACATCAAATGGGTTTAGCCATCAAATAGTAGGAGTGAGAGGTATTTCACACTTAGCACAGCAAGTTATACATTCTTATACAGGAATCACTGTGACACATAAAGAGTCTGTATGTTGCAGTAAAATTGGAGAGTAAACAATGTTGAATGGAAGCAATATTATTTGAATTAAAATGGAGATAGCAGGTCATAGGAACAGTAAAAGTCGAATTTTAAAAGGTAAGGGATAAAATGTTGAATTTGAACAATATTTGTTGAATTTAGATGGTGAAAGAAAGTCAAGGGAACACTGTAGTCGAATTTCAAAGGGGGAGGGGTTAAAATGTGGAATGTGAACAATATATGTTGAATTTAAATGGTGAAAGAAAGTCATGGGAGCACTGTAGTCGAATTTTCAAGGGGAAGGGTTAAAATGTCAAATGAATAATATTTGTCAAATTAATGTGGTGAAAGAAAGCACTGTAAGTCGAATTTTGAAGGGGGAAGAGTTAAAATGTGGAATGTGAACAATATTAGTCAAATTAAAGTGGTGAAAGAAAGCACTGCAAGTCGACTTTTAAATGGAGGGTTAATATGTTGAAGGGGGGAACTCTATGTCAGATTTTGATAATGAGGGGAACACATCTAACACTGAACTTGATTTTTCTGTCGTCAAATGTACACCTATTTCTTGGACTTTGACATTTTGCACGTTTTTGTAGGCGGTAGTCGAATAAAAGCAGACAACGCCAGTTTTGTTAGTTCTCTGAAATGTGCCGTCTACGCCAATTTTGTTTTACTGTAGTTCTGCAATAGAATACCGACGTAACACATGTTTGCAAAATGCACGTTGCTTGTTTTTCTTGTAATGCCGGTTTTATCGCTGGTAATAGAATTGAGCCCTTGGTCTCTATATTGAAATAAGACACTTTGCCAGTACAGAAAATACAGTGATTCATTCTGTTTGTCCAAAACTGCAATTGTTTATCCCCTTGTATATACAGTAGAAAATAATTTGTTTAAAGAGTCAGCCTTCAATAGGGATGGGCTAAAAATGTTTGCATAAAAGTGAAATAGGTGAAAACGTTTAGCAAAAAGCTTAATTTTCACCTTGATCATTGCATTGAAATGAATGACAATTATGAATCCACCCCCACAAAAGTATCCTTTCTATTCCTGGTGGTATAGTATAAAAGCAGTGTCAGATCCCCACAGCTTGTCTATATATGATTGTGAAAGAGACAGCCCCATAGTTTGGAGTTAGTGAAGAAGTCAAAGAAGTAAAGCTGGGGTTTGGCTTAGGGAGTCCTGTGAGACAACCACTTTCTCTCTGTGTTTGGGGATCCTAGGGACTCTGAACTTGTGTAGGGAGAGGAGATTTCCCTTTAACAAAAAAAATGACTGAGAAGAGACAGACACATGATCCAAGTTCCTTCCTGAGCTTGTTGAGCTTCTGTGACTGACTTGACAGAATGTATTTCAGACTGACACCTAAGAAGCATCAGCTGACAGAGGTACCAGACTGCATGACATTTAGAGAGAAGCAGTTGCTGAAATCTTCTTGATGAAAGCTACAAGCTGATAAACAGGTAAAGATGAAGAGAAAGAGTTGCACTTGCAGGGAGTGTGAGTGTTATTTATTTATAAATAGTGACAGATAGGGGCAGTTTATTAACCCCTTAAGGATTGTAAAAAATTGGGGTGGTTTGCAGTTAAGGACCGGAGCAATTTTGACCTTTTTGATTATATCTTTGTTCAACAGCGTTTTCCCTATAAGTATATTATTCCAGCCACACATATACTGTTTTTTCATGCACAAGCAGGGCTTTCTTTTTATACCACACTTATATGGATAACCCAGCATTTATTTTATTAAAAATAAAGAAAACCATAAAACAAATATAAAAAATGCAGTTTTTATTGGCTCTCTTCTTTGTGCCAAAGGGGTTAATTTTTTAATGAAGACTGCATGAAAGGTATGACCGGTCATTTATACCTACAAAATGTGTAGTTTTAGGGGGGGCACTGTCCCTCTGGGGTGAAAATCCTCATGTCCTTCTTTCCCTCACAGATTTTCCATTTTTGTATACATCATTGTTTGCTGTCTGTATATAAGTGTATTACTGTGCTCCACTTTAATAAAACTAACAATTAACTTTAATTTTATTTCATTATTTCTGTTTTCAAATACAATTTTGTGAATAAAGTGATTTAATCTTTCACATCATAATTGTAAAATAATGAGATTGGCGTCAGTAGGTCATAAAGAGACCTACATTTATCCTGCCCTACATTTACCCCTCACTGAAGGGGTTAATACCCCCAACTTTGGCCTCTTTTGTTTGATCTTAAGTGTGCTCTCAGCTTCTCTCTTCCTTACTCTCATAGTAAGAAACAGAGATAGCATTAACAAAAGCAGTGTGTAAAACACATTGAATTTGTGAATGGAAAAGCCTGTACATGTGATAGCTGTAGGAGCGATCACGTTTCAGCAGAAGAGAGAAGGACAGAAACTGAGCACTCAGGTCCTGGGGCGCTCAGTTTCAGCCTGTATGCATGTGCACTGAGGCGTGCTGCTATCATTTAACCAGTGATGTGCCAGGACTGTCATGGGTCCTTATCTGAAGTTTACCCATGATGGTCCTGGCACGTCATGGGTCCTTAAGGGGTTAAAAATACGTTTGGATGATAGGTGACAGACAGGGACCCTGATGTGTGAGTTGTAACTGCGGCTGTCAGTGACAGATACTACAACCTAGCTTTGATCAGTTTTTCTGTTGCTGCAGGAAGTGCATAAAGCTTGACACCTACAAGTAGTGCAATTAAAACATCTATTCCCAGTAGAAGTAGTCCCTCAGGAACCCTTTAGTGTATGAACTCTACAGGATGGAACTTCACTTACAATCCAAAAGCTAAACATATTGTTATCTGTATTCTGTGTAAAAAAATGTGAGCAGGGGGGAAAAGCAGGATCACACCTATGCACAGTCTCACAGAGATCCCACCTGAAACACAATCACAGGTCTGATTGGGAGACAATCCAGCAGCAGCATGCCAGTCATGCAACATCTAGCAACAGTAGTAGCACTCCTAAAAGTTCCTATGACTCTAGGTCATATAATAGTGCTGTTCATGTGTCAGAAAGTGTACCAAGATTCCCTTCATTTGCAGTAACATCTATGATTCCTGCTGCAATCCTTCAAATACCTAACACAGAGGAGTATGACTGAGTTTGATGCAGGAAACGGCAAGAGTGATAGAGTGCCCACACATGCCACCACCACTACTACATCTACCAACACCACCACTACAACCACCACCACAAGTTAATCTGTTAAAGGAATAAAGTTACACTCTTCTTCTGCTAGGAAATACCAACCCACCCTTACTCAGTTCTTGGAAAGGAGTAAAAAATGTCACAAAAAATTGCAAAATATGACTGTGGAATGAGAAAGTTGCCAAATGTTAGCAGTTGTCATGCTGCTTTATCATTTGGCAGAAACGAGAAGTTTTCAAGAAATTACATCGTGTGTTACACCCTGCTGAAATAACCCAAACAGCAGCATGGCTGTGGTAGCAGGAAGTAAGTGTGGTGGATAAAGGCCTACAAATGGAAAGAAAATTACATTGTCAACAGATTTGTGGACAAGTATTCAGGGTACAAACAATAAAACTGGCATTACTCTCTGGGTTTCCTTCCCATCAGTTAGCAGCAACAGCAACCCACAAAATCGGTGCCCATTTTACCAACTCTTACAGTGCTCACAATGAGTTATATTCCATAAAAGAGTGTTACAGTCTGCCCCATCACCAGCTGAAAATGGAGGTCCCTACCAGGTGAAATTCCACATTAATACTAGAGTGTATGTGTTCTGCTAGAGCAGAATAAGACTATTATCAAGTATACAGTACAAAACCTGGAAGTCTTTAGATGGTGCATCTTTGTCAACTGGCCAATGTTAACTGATGTGTGATGCATGAGAGCTGCTGGATACTTTTGAGGAGGCCACCTTGCTGGTTAACTTTGTTGGGGCATGAATTAGTGACATACTTCCACTTATATACAGGATTTACTGCAGAACAAACTCAGGAGTATAGCTGGTGAATCTTACAATAATGACAACCCAGACATGAGCTAGTTAATAAATGACATGTTAGCATGCTTTGTTCACATAATATCTATTAAAAGCAATGAGGAATACATTCTTGCTACTTTGCTGGACCCCTGCATAGACATAAGATTTCTGAATTTCTACCAAGGCATAATCAGTTTGTGACAAGACATTATAAGCAGCATATTACTGAGGAATCCGATTCTGTGAAAGGATATAAAGATATGCATTTTAGAGGGTGAGAAAGAAAACGGGGGGGGGGCAAAAAATGTAAAAAGTAGTAAACAAAGGGTCTATATCATCATTTAAATCATCATCTAAACAAAACAAGCAAACAATAATTCACACCACTGTTTCCAAAGGATCCTTTCTCTCATGAATGTCAGTACCTACCATGTGTTGGTAGGAGCCTCCTGGGTACAATCCGCGGCAAGGGGAGAATGCGGTATTCTCCCCTCTCCTCCCAGCCACGATCTGTTATGCTGTGGCTTCCGGGGCCAACTAGTGCTTCTCTGCGCAGGTGCCGATGCTGACACTCGGAGATCAGCTGGTAGGAGGCGTGTGTAGTTGCCCGAAAATGACATCACCATGCACATAAATAATAGTGTTCAAACACCGTGACAGGGCTCAGTTATTGTTTCTTAGAGTTCCTCTGTGATTACTTGCTAATTTATTGATTCTCCAGGTTTTGACCTCCAGCTTGTCCCTGACTACTTTACTGCTCTCAGCCTGCCCTGACCTCCAGCTTGAACCTGACTACTCTACTGCTCTCAGCTTGCCCTGACCTCCAGCTTTTTACCAGACCATTGTTCTGTTCCAGTTTAGCCTGTGCTATGTTCTCCGGCTACCCTTCTCTTCAGGATCTTCTTCATAGTGTCCTGTTCAGCCTGTCCTGAATTGTCTGGTACCATTTAATTGTGTTTTATACATATATGAGGAAATTATTTTACTTTGTTGTACAGTGTACAGGGAAATGCTTCAGACTTGAGAAAGGGAGTTTATCCCGAAAGCTTGTCAATCCAAAATTCTGTTAGTCCAATAAAAAAGGTATTACTAGATATTAATTTTGTTTGTTATTTTACATCTACCTCACTGGACTAATATGGCTACAATCTTAACTCTCTCTCTCTCGCTCTCTCTCCCTCCCTCTCTCTCTCTCTCTATATATATATATATATATATTACTTCTATATCTGGGTCCTTGTAGACAGGTTCTTTATAGCATAGATCTCCTTAGTCTAGGTGCCAACAATGAATGATTTAGATGGTTTTAAAAAAATCATCTTTTATTATGCAAAAATATAAAAATATTGCACATACCTTTATGAGCATTTGCTGACAACCACAGAGGCACTATTCACAGAGTGGGGAGCTAGCAGGTGTTACCACTCCTGATCAACACGTTTCACACCTTCACAATGCTTAGTCATTATTATGACTACTGTTGTATATAAAAAGAGAAGCCTGATGGACCCTGAGGCCAGTGACTCTGAGGAGGAGTCAGTCACAGAGTTGTTTTGTTCCTGTGGAAACTATTATGGAATACAAGTGGTATTCCGCTTTTCCCATGTGAAATTGTGGCCATAAAGAGTTTCAGTGTTTCACTAAGACCACAGAAAATAATTTGAAAATGGTTCCACTAACAATAGCAGTGGCACCACCAGTACCAAAGTGACTAGGAGCCCACATTCAACAGACCCAATGAGGCTGAGTCACCAAACACTGTCTCCCCTTTGTGATTTGGGGGCATATTTTGAAGGCAGAAATGGATAGCACATGTCACCTTCCTGTACCTGTTGCTACTGCTGATGATGTGCCTTCTTTTTCTGACGGGGAAATGGCAAGTGTGACAACAGGAGATCCACCGCCACACTTCATCCCAAAGCAGACCTACCACTATGAGAGGTGCTAGTGCCACAATCTGAGCACTGTGGACACCTTGGGACTGGCTTCTTCAAGCATGACAACAGGCCTGTTTAAGCAAAAAAAACCAAACCAAAAAACCCCAACATTTTCTGTCCTTGTATATGTTGCAAGCCAGAATCCTGCGCAAAATTATTTAGTCAGGGATTGTTTTTGGCAAGCCTGAGTCCTACAAAAAACCTATTTACTCAGGACATTTGTTTGGCTAGACTGCCTCCTGATCATAAAATATTTCTTAGGCTCTTCTCTCTGTAAGCGTGCTGCTCTGCTGGCTAACATGTGTATGGTGGTGGTGGACTGGCATGGTGTGATTGATATACATATATATATATATATATATTATATTTGTTTGTTTTTTTTGTTTGCTTTCTTTAGCCTTTGTTTTTCTTCCAGTGTTCTTTTGATGAGTTCAACACTGAACTTGTGCATTTCTTCCTTTATGTGCTTCCTTATGGTCTTTCACACCTATACATTCTTCCATGTTTCTAATATTACCATTTTGCTTAATTTCACATGGCTTTTTTTATCATGGCAACTGTTTCTTTTTCTATATTCTTGTTGATTTTTCTTGTTTCACAGTAGGTGCAAGGGCATGGGCAGTGTCTACTATAATCTCAGTAACTTTTTCATTGTAGGTTGAAATGTCTGTGTCTGGAAGGTCTTGCATCACACTGAAGCAATTAGACAGTGGCAACTAAAAGTTCTTATGATTTTCAATAGCTCACTAGAGTCGAGCTTTCTTTCTTGATGTGCAAATTTTGTTGTACTGCAGATTCAATCAGTTGGTTGCCTCTGTCATATCTTTTTCCATTTTCATGTAGTTGGTTCAATTTTTCTCCATTTTGGCTCTTACCAATTTTTGCATTGAAAGCTCCCATTATAAATTTGTAATGGCAGTAGCCCTGTTTGTGGAGAACTGTAATAAATCATCATAAAATTCTTCAACTTCATCATCACTGTGGCTACTTGTAGGGGCATAAACTTTAATGATCTGAAGAACATAGCAACTGTTTAGTTTGATAGCACAGGAAGCAATTCTTCCAGAAATACTTTCTCCTATTATTACTAAATATGTCTTTTGTTAAACAAGAATCTGATTCCTCCACATTGTCCATCATTGGTTCCTTTAAAATATAGCAGGCAGAAGCAAAATGATGGCTACACATAGGAGCTAAATGTTTGCATTAACCCTTTGACTTCCAGAAAGGCATCCAAAGCATTGAACTACCTGATCTGTGCAAGGGCAGCCATTAAAGACAACTGCCCTTGTTTTTTTTTCAGGAATGGATTCCAGGGTTGCCAAGAGGCATGCAGCTGTGTGGTGAACCTGAAAATCCATGACGTGTCAGGACCATTACCTGTGCCATAAGTGCTGGACCACTGTGATAAGACAGATCTAAAAAATACTGGCCAATAAGCCTACTGCCAGTGGTCTGCAAAGTTTTCACAAAGGTACTATCAAGAAGAATGGACACAATACTTAACATGGCACAAACTAAATAGCAAGCAGACTACATGAGCAGTTTCAGTACAATTGACCATATCCAGACAGTGCAACAAGTTATACAGCGACATAATGAACACAATCTTCCATTATGTACAGCCTTCATTGACTATGAAAAAGCAAGCAATAATCTATGCCCTGATCAACCAATGTATACAACTTACATCGATATCCTGCAATCAATATACGAAAATACAACTGCATCAATACAGGTCAACATTAATAAAATCCTGAGTCAAAACAGATAGAAAAAGGCATCTAACAAGGAGACACAATCTACCCAAAACTATTTTTGGGACAAAAAGGACTTAAGATCAACAAAGACTACCTACATAACTTATATTTGTAAAATTATATCACACTCTAGTCCTGAAGAACTGCAAGAAAGCATTGAAGAGCTACAACACGAAACGAAAACTTTTGGTCTGAAGATGAATATGAAGAAAGTACAAGTCATGTTTAACAAATTTATCATATCAAGGAAGATCACAGTAGTAACTGGAAGAAGTTGACAAATATATTTACCTTGGACAGGAAATGTCAATGATGGAAACTGAGTGAAGAATAAAATTGAGATGGCAAGCATTTGGAATATTTAGTACAGTCTTTAAGACAAATTTACCACACTGCCTCAAGCGAATGGTTTTTGACCAATGTGTCCTGCCAGTCCTTACGTATGGCTGTGAAACATGAATACTGAATACCAACGCCATACAAAAACTTAAGGTTACACAGAGAAGTATTAAATGGCTAACAATAAACATAACAAAAAGAGACTGAAAAATGTTTGCATTTTTCTATCAGCAAACAAAGGTCTATGACATAACTGAAAAGTACCTGCAATGGAAATGAGCAGGCCACATAGCAAGAAGACCTGACAGTAGATGGACCAAATGAATTTTGGAATGGATTCCACTCAATACTAAATGCCCAAGAAGAAGAAGAACAAAGAAGATGGGTATATGCAATTCCTAAATTTGTTGGTGCACATTGGCAACAAAAGCCATAGGACCAAAATTGTTGAAGTTTTGCTATAGAGGCCTTCATCCTGCTAGGGATTGATAACAGATGAAGTTGATGATGGTATCAGGTTCTCACAGCATGCCATTCTGTGTTTGTTAGAGGAAGTGAAAGCAGCACATTTATGAGCTAGAGAACATTGACTAATAAAGTGTAGTTGAAGCTTATTTTAGGGTGTGTTGTAGGCAGGGAATCTGTTCTCTGTATTAGAGGAATATGGGGGACTCTGGGGGACTGGAAGAGAGAAAGGAGTTTGACCCAAAAATTTGGTGTGACTGACTGGAAAGACACAGGCAGCAGTGTTCCAGGTTTCTTCCTGATCTGGCTGTTATCTCTCTCCTACGAGAGTCTGTGAGTGTGAGAAGGGAACAAAGGAGGTTTACCCCAAATACCCTCAAATTTTATTTGGCCGAGTAGACACAGGAGGTTGTGATCCAATTTCCTTTTTGATATAGCTGTTATCTCTGTGTTAGGGAAGTCTGGGGTTATGAGAAGGGAGCAAATGAGAATTATCCTCTGCAGAAAGGATCAACGCTACAGTGGAGGAGAGAGGGGATCATGCGGAGAACGCGTAACATCACCGGGAGCTGACTGGATGAAATAGACAGAGAAAAATGGCAGGATTTGAGCAGAAAGCACCACTGGTTTGACACAAGACTTGATTACAAGCTTTCATACAAGTCTGTTGAAAGTAAACGCAATATGTACAGGAGAGGCTAATCATGTAGGCCTACAATGTATTTCTTTTAAAGCATGACAATTTCTGAACTCTTGTAAGCACATCGGGTTGTCTTTTTCTGTACATTCACTTTTTTACCCTTGGTGTCTTATATATCCATTCCCCACATTTCTAGACTTGCCACCATGCTCCAAAATAATAGATATATCAATAGCTTTGAACGCCCCTTGCTCTACCTCATACCTCACTCAGAAGGATAATCTTAATATTGGGAACATACACAACACACAATATATACCTTTTATATATACCTTTTTATATGAAAAATTAAACACATCTCAAATACAGAAAAGTACATGTAGAAACGTTCAAGTACAGCAAAAATATGTAGACATTTGTAACAATGAAAAGAATATATGCATCTCAGTAGGGCGTACAGAGTCAGCCTGAGGTTTTTATCATAATTTCAACCTCCAATAACCAAAACTCCCAAAATCTAACCTAACTGAAATTTTACTATACCCCCCGACCCCAATTCCTCTCTCTCCAGAACCCGCAGCACCCCCCCATCCACCCACCAACCAGCAATTTCACAAGAACCCGGTATGTACAGGGTTCATACACAATGTCACCCATCAATCATACATCACAGCCATCCATGCAACAAGCAGGTGTGACCTCAATCATCCATCTCCAGCAAGTTGCACATCATCAAGTGCCACATGTCCGAGCCCCTCCTGCTGGCATCTGTCGTAACAACTTTCCACTCTGGAATCACAAAGGGGTGCCGCTAATGGGGGCAATGAATCCACCAATAAAGGTCCTCCCCTGGTAGAGGAAAGAGGGTCATCAGATGAGAGAAACTGGCCCATTAAAGAAGCCACATTCTGAGAATGCCCAGTTCAAATTCCCTTGTGTGAAACTGAGCATAAGGGACTGCTTGCAGGGCAGTCAGCATACAACCCAGAACTCGCATGTAGTCTCATATTGTTGTTGAGGGACACTCCAGCACCCATGACACATCCTGGGACAGGACTTGAATCTTGTCCTCCACCAGTAGCACCAATCCCTGCAGGGTGTTGAACTTCATTCACGGAAAGATCAGAACCTGAGATGGAATGGGAGACGCCTTTAGTCTGAGCATCCCACCATCATGTACTAGAATGAGGGCACACACTTGGATATGGAGAGCCAATATGTCTTCTGAGTCAGAGAAATGCCTTGAGAGTGAATATATGTGGCCAGGGCTGCCATGTTCCTCGTGAAAATTATGGGAGCTGAAGTTAGCCCAAAGGGCAGTACAGTGAACTGGTAGTCACTGCATGCAAAAGCAAATCTTGGTGATCTTGTTGAATTGAGGATGTGCAAACAGGCATCCTGAAGGTCAAGAGAGGCCATAAATTGTACACGTTGCTAAGGTGACAAGGAGAAAAGATTCCATCTTGAATAATATAGTAACCACATATTAGTTGAGACATTTCAGGTCCAGAATAGGCTGACAGCCTCCATCCTTTCTGGGAACCATAAAAAGATAGAAATATAAATCTGCAAAGAACTATTGGGCTTGGACTGATACCAGAACCTGCTTGTCCAGCAGAGAGCAGATATCATCTGCAAAAAGGCACTCTTGCACTGGGTCCAGCGGGCCCTTTGATAAAAAGAAGAAATGAGGAGGAAGGGACTTGAAATCTATGAAGTACCCTTCCAAATCCAACCACAAAACCCACTGTTCCATCAAGTAAGTGGCTCAGGCATCATGAAAAAGGCAGAGGCAACCCCCTAGAGGCAAAGATGGACTAGGACTCCTCTAGTCATGCAGAGGTTTCTTGTCAGACTTAGATTTTGCTGAAGATTTCTTGATCTGCCAAGTCTGTCTGGGCTTTGTGGCAGGGTGCACTTAGGCTTTTAGGTCCTCTGGAGGGGGGGGAATGAAATCTATATGCTTTCCTTGCTGAAAAGACCATTTCAATTATATTTGTGGAAAAACTGTATTTTCCCACCTGTGGGGTCAATAATGATCTGCTGCATGTCAGATCAAACAAGGTCTTGCCATGAAAAGACAAGGAAATCAATGACTTCTTGGAAGATTGATTTGTGGACCAAATCTTAAGCTAAAAAGTGAGGTGAGCAGCAACAGACAAAGCAGCATCAAATAGGCCTTCAGAGATATAAACTTATGGATGCAAGAAGTCGAGCACTCCATCTCACAAATAAAATTGCATGTATTTAATCATCATTAAAAATATCCATACTTCGGCATCTAGCCCAATGTTTCAGTCCTCCCTGGGACTTTCTTCAGGGACTACAACCTGCATCCATAAGTTTGTGCACATTTCAAGTCTGGAGCACCGGATATTAACTAGCGTGTGCAGCGACATTTGGAATATCTTCAGAGATATAGCCTTTAGCTTCCATAGTGTGAGCTAGCCTAATGAGAACATTCAGTCTCTAGGAGCTCCATGTGGAGGCAAAAATAGACTTCAGTGATGGCCACTAGTGCAAATTTGGCTTTAAGTTGAGAGTCAAGACACTTATCAGCCTGGAACTTCTGCCTGGCAATATCAGCCTGAGGATGGGCTTTGTTTTTAGCCAGGCATGAAACAGGTGGGGTCAACTGCTGGGGGATAAGCCCATTACATTAGCACCTCAGCTGTGAAAGGGTAAAGATTATAGGCATGCTTATTAACAGAAAATCTCTTATCTGAAGTTTTCTGTTTTTCCAGGACAATTTGATCAAGGGTGTTATTAGGTGGAAAGACAGGGGAGTCTTTTACACTCTGTAAAATATCTGGAGAAGTATGACTTCCCCCCATCAGAGGTCTTAAAGACATAGTAATGTTTCACAAAAAAGCACCTCCGATTTCTCTTTTTCTTGTTTTGGTCATATATCTGCCCTCTATAGGCAGTAAGCTTACATCGCACTCTTCAAATAACATCAGACGGTGTCACAAGTAGTATATTGTTTGTAAGTGAGGGAGAAGTAATATGGCAGCCATAAAGGGCACCTACCAATCAGAAAAAATCAGGAAATGAAGGAATACGGGTAATAGTCATCTTCTGTACTTGTTTCCTAGCAATGTGTGGCTTTCCAGTCGTGGATCACAGCAGGTCTCTTTGACACTCACAATCCTGATAGTATTATAGAGCATGATCAGCAAAGAAGCCCTCTCTGACCCTTCTAGCAGGTAAGTGTGAAAAGAAATGTCCCAGAATAGTTGCTCCCAAAACACTAAACACTAAAAAGAAAAATAAACCTTAACTTTATCATAAATACCCAGGATTTACCCCTTAGATAATAAAGATATCTTCAAAGTATTGGTTCACAAAAAGAAGTTAAAGGTAACATTTTAGCAAGTTGCTAAACTGACAGCAAGAGGAGTCAATTGCTTTTTATTCCCTGTCAAATAGTATGTTTCTATTACAAGTCGCTGTTATAAACTCTCATTTAAAGGGTACAAAAAGATTTAGAAACACAAATTTAGACATAATTCGTCCTCCTGCAAATTAACTTTTAACCATCCCCTAATGAAATATTCATAAGATAAACTGCATTGCATTATCTGACAAAAGCTTCATTTAAACTTCTTTGAAATGCCTGAAAACCTTGTTTCCTTTGCCCTCATTTCACAGCATGCTGCTTAATTAATATGAAAAATGATCTTGCAACCTTCGTGCTATAAAATACACTATTCTGCATGCATTGTTTGATGGCCAGAAGCAGACAAATATTGCAGCCAGCAGTTTAACCTATATTAATCCCTTAAGGACCTAGGACATAGTAACATAGTAACATAGTAACATAGTAGATAAGGCTGAAAAAAGACATGCGTCCATCAAGTCCAGCCCATGCCAATAACACCCCTGTTGATCCAGAGGAAGGCAACAAAAAAGCCCTCTGGAGCAATTTCCAGTGTAGGTGTGTGTGTGTGTGTGTGTGTGTGTGTGTGTGTCAAATAGTTCCCCGGCTCAATATCCTATTTGCTTTGAAGCCATCTGTCATAACTGTCAATATTGTTCTGTGCTAGATAGGCATCCATTGCTTTTTTGAATGCAGTTACATTATCTGCAAGCACAACATCCCGAGGCATGTACATACATGTACATCATGGTGAGTATGTGCCTAAAAGACCTTTCACGTATATGTACATCTTGGAATTCAGGCCTCCCAGTGTGGCTTCACACCGTTCGGGGACCTCTGATTTTGGTAAGACAAAAAAAAAAAAAAGCTCTTAAGTGCCAGCCGAGCACTAGGGTAGTAATACACTTGGTGCTTAAACAGGGAAATCCCTAAGTCTTGTACTGTTGGTGGCCCTTTAGGACTGAACTTGGACAGTCTTGGTGTAGACTGTAGTGACAAGACAGTTATGTTGAGAAATATTCCTGCTTGCTTACCATTGTCTTTGTTTTTAGATTTAGACTACAACTCAGTCTTTAAAGAAGCATTGAATTTGTTTTTTTGAAAACACATCTAATAGGAATGTTACTGTTGAATTAAAATGGAACCTTCCACAGTTCTTTTTATTTTTTAAATAAACTGCAATTTTCCAATCACATCTCCTACCACTTACTTTTTAAAGCCATAGTGAATAATTCAAGATCATACATAGTGTCCTGGGACCTGGACACCAAGGGAGATATGCACTAAGGTGTGATAAATAGGTGACAAAGCAGATATGACTTCTCCAGTGATATGACTTCTCCTGTAATAATAATTATTATTATTTTTAATTTAAAATATGAGAACTCATGGTAGGTTATCAGGTCTAGGGATGGGCAAAAAGTCATGTTATTTCCCCGTGGACATTTTGTGAAAAATTCCTGATTTTGTGCTTTTTTTTTTTAATAATATTTTTTTGGTTTATAATAAGAGATGTGCTCTTGTTTACCAGAAATACTTGAAGGGGACAGGGAGAAACTGGAGAATCATCCTCAACAGGGAGGTTTTTGGCTACATCTAAATCAAGGTGCTCTCTCTATTCCCAAAATGGAAGGAGAGGCACCAATTATGAGCAGCAGTACCATTACTATTGCCACCAACACCACCAGCACTACAGTGGAGCCCCAGCAAGTGCCACCTGCACCAACAATGATGGAGACACCAGGTGTGCCACCCTTGTCACCAAGCAACCTAGACAGTAGCAATGATGATTCCTCAGAGTCTTTCATTGCACTCCAAAGCTTTCTTCACCAGAGAAGAATAGAGTGGCAAGAGAAGGAATAGGATGGGGGAATGAAAATTCAGAAGACAGACTAAGATTTGAGGTGGATGCATGGGGAGAGACCATCTTGTGAGTGGGCAGCAGGAGGATATAGTGGAGGATCCTGTGACTGGGCAAAAAGAAGAGGTGTAGGTTCCTGTAAGGGGGTAGGTCCTGGCTGTGAGGTGTGAGGAGGAAGAGGGACGGGTTCTTGCTGTGAGTGGTCAGAAAGAGGGGCATGTTCCTCTGAGTGGCAGGAAGAGGGAATGGTTCCTTTGAGGGGGACTGAAGATGTGGTTGTGGTACTGGTGGTTACAGCAGTTGAGGAGAAGAATGCAGCACATGTTTCAGGTCCAACAACATAACCTCCTCCTCCTGCACTGAAGTCCTGGGTGTGGGAATATTTCTGACTGGAGTGAACAGTGAAGGAAACTACAAATGCTTTATGCATCTTTTGTGATCAAATAATAAAGAGGGAAAAGCAGGGATCTAACCTTGGCACATCTGCATTGATTAATTGTATGCATCACAGACATGATGTATGCAAAAAAAAAAAAACTAAGAGAAAAGGATATATGTAAGTACACTAAAATCTCCTTTTCCACATTTTGTTTTTGAGGTGAAAACTTTTACCCATAGCCAACTATATTAAAACAACATTTTAACCTTTTGAGTGCCACAGATGCATCCAACACTTTGCTAAACAATGTGTTGGATACTGCTCTGAACCTCCAAGGCTTTAATGTTCTATTTGGTATTGTATATAAAATAGGTACAAAAAAATTACTTAGCAAGGGTAATAGTTTTCTTTAAGAGACTATGAGAGAGATTTATAAAAGAGGAGTTAATGGAAAAGAGGCGTTAAAATGGCTGTAAGATTGTCGCTGGTAGTTATGAAAGTATTAAGGATAGTTTAAGAGAACATAACACTGTGTAGTATTTTTTTTTATGAAATGGAGTTAGGAAATTCCTAAAATGTAGCTCTGCATATTTATAAAGAAATGTCACTATTTGCGACAATTTAGAGACAGAATTTTCACAAAATATGTAAGGCCATGTCTAACCTGTTCTTATTCTCTACTGTCACTACATTTATAAATGTAACTAGAATACTTTATAAATACTCATAATAAGGAATAAGGACATTTTAAAGATCTGTTCATAAAAATTAAGAAGAATACTTTTTTAAAAAATCTCCCCCATTTTCTTTTTCTCATTTTGCATTTTGAGTCTCTGCTTATGTGCATTAAATAATATAAACATCCCAATCAAAACCCATGCATTGCACATTTATTACAGAGATTATTAATGTGTTAGCAATGTCCCAAAACATGTTTAATAGATTTGTAGAGGCTGAAAAAAGAATCACATTGCCACACACCCCATCTCTCAAACCGTTATGGTTTGAGAGATATTGTCAATCAAAGTCCCCCCTTCCCTCCCCTTCTCTCGATGTCAATTGTAAAGCTGACAGAAGGAGATCCGTGTCGGCCGACACGATAAGGCTCTTCAGCAGAGCCGAAATCCAGTTTTTAGAAAAGAACTACTTCATGGGAACGGTCTACAAAGTGTGCTTGCAAACCAGGCACACTTTGTAGACTTTTCCAATAAATTAATTTTTTTCTAATAATGGGATTTCAGCTCTGCCGAAGAGCTGCCGGCTGATCCCCTAACTGGGAGTCATCTAGACTCTGATGTCAGGAGAACAGCGGTTCTAGAGATGGGGTTTGTGGCAATGTGATCCTTTTTTAGCCTCTTCAAATCTATTAAAACATTTTTTGGGACATTACTAACACTTTAAACATTAAAATGAGGCAAATAAAAAGAAACATACATATAACATCAATTGTATTTATACTTACAATATGTTACCACTGCTTTTTGAAAAGGGAAGGATGGTCATCTAAGGCTGAAGCAGGGAAGCATGGGTTTATTCCCATAGCATTGTTAGGTAAATCAAATCCCTTTACCACTAGCTGGGAAACATTATGCTTAACATTTTCCATATAGATAAGAAAGTCATACAAGGATAGATGTCTTTTTTTATCAGTTGGGCTACTGAAAGGTACTTATGACTAAATACTTTTTTCAAGACAGTGTATTATACATTATTCCTCATTCATAATTTTAAAAAGTATGGTCCATCTTTCATAAACAAATCCACAATTTGTTAATCTTTCTCTGTGGACATTTATTTTATATGATCTTAAGAATGAGCTCAACTGTGTGTGTTACAGAAACGCGGTATAAATCTATTGTAACAAATAGGGAAATAGAATAATTATAACATGATTTTTTTTTATCTATTGCCATTTCCCATTTAACCTACGATACACATGACTGAAATTTTCCTGGCTATAAATGGTTATGTCACTTACTGGTTTATATTTTATGGCTGGTGTGTCACACCCAAACGAGAAAAGCAATAAAGGCTTAACAGATTTTATGCTTCAATAATTTAAATCAAATATACTGCCGCTAAATTTTTCAAAGCTTTGAGAGTAAAGGTAGGTAATAAGATTAAATCCAAATTTAGATCTATGGTTACCGACTTGATACATGTGCAGTAAAAGCATATCTGCAGTGGATTTGTCTAGTCAGCTACATTTGTGAACTGGAAGAGGTCAAGGTCAAGTAAAATTTGGACTATCCATCAAATGTTGACAAACTCTATATATTAACCTAACCCTTTTAGTGCCAGAGGTTTGGGCCATCTTCAAAGTTTCAATTACTGTTAAAATTCCTGATTCCCTTGAGTACATTGATAGCAAAGATGTTTAGTTTTACTTTTATGCATGTCATACACATACCCCAGATTAATGCAACATGACTGCCACTGATTCTGAGTACACTGATAAACAATAAATATACTACAGGTGCACATAAGTATATTACTTATGGAATAGAACAAAAGCACACTAAACTAGGTTTATAAGGCTTAATTACTATGTAACAGCGCCAAAGCACATGTTTACTGAAATAAGAGTCACAAGAATGACAAACTATCTTATGTCTTACTTTACAAAATGTCCAATCTAGGAATTTGGACACAGAAATAAAATTTGACAGCACAACATTAACACAAGTCTAGTGTAACAAACACAAAAAGTATGAGATCTGGATTGCACATGTTATTAGTAGACATACTCTCTATGTATGTAATGCTCTTGGGCCAAGTTAGTAACAGCACATAATATTCTACTGCTGACATTTTCCTAGAGTTGAGAAAAATGCACTGAACATGGTTTAGAAGATCTACCTACCAGTGCACTGCACCCCCACAGTCAGATGATCACATAAGATGATGTGCAAAGCAGGGAAGAGGGTTGGCCCAAATAGATATCACTTATAGAGGATTGGTGGACACCCATGTGTATCAGCCTGTGATCAACAATTCAGTCACTTCTGAATAGCCTGCACCATTGTCACAAAGGCAGTTGGGCCAGTCTTCAGTAAGGCAACTTCCCAACAAAAATCATTAGTCAACATAACGTTACAGCATTAGTTATGGACTGTCAGTTGGCAAAGTGACCCATGTAATAATATCAATAATCATAATATTAATACTATTAACATATATTTTATTTATGTATGTATTCATTTATTCAGCTAGTTATTTTTACTATTGAATCCCAGGTAGTCACTTCACTCATGGTCAGCTGCAATGGGTCTTGTGACACTCTTATTATTGCTTCCAATGAAGTGTTGGCATCATCTATATCATACAGCTACTCATAACTGGGACCCATTATCAGGGTGTCATAGCCCCCATGGCAATCAGACCTTGATGGAGGGGAGTTAGAACCATAATGGCAAATTTTTCCCCAGCTAGCGACCTCCCAGCAGCTAGTGCTTAGTTATCAAAACTAGTGGCCAAAGGGATTCACAGTCCTCCTCTACTTCTCAATGTAAACTAAACATCCAGGTGATGTAAGAGGCTTGGGAATACCTTCTGCATCATTGCATATTTCATTGATGATGCAGCTGGCATACACCAAAGTTCTCCCATTCAACCTAGAAGTCTGGGTTGCAGTGAGAGCATTCTGGTACAGTCTGGATACCACTATTGATCATCTTGTTCTAGCTGTTGTATGATCAATAGCAGGAGGGTCCTGATTCCCCTAATGGTATTTGATGCTAAAATATAAGGATTGCAAATGAAGGGAACAGAAGACATAAGGTCTTGGCTGTTTGAGAAAACATGACCAAGGCTGTACACTGTAATGTGTAATTCATGATTTAAAACTTGAAGGTTAAAAATAATTGTCAGTTACATATTTACTGCTTCATTAAAGCATTCTGGACTATGCTAAGTTTATAATTAGGTACATTTAAAGACTCATGTATGAACATTAGAGATTAGCAAACTTGATTGGCAAACTATGCTAAGGATCTACTCAAGTTGCAGCAACAAAGAGATTTGTGAAACACACAGTGGAGCATATGCAAGTAAAGAGGTGGCTTTTAGAGGAATTGTAACTGTAGAACAGTATGTATATTATTTTAAAATATGCTTTTAATGCTTTCAATGCTAGATATGTCTCCATTGCATTGTGGAACATTTAAGGTGCTTAAAGCATAAATTAACAAGATTTTTTTTCCCTATGGTACAGTTGGCTTGCTCCAGATTAGGGATGGGCAAACCATTTCACATCAAAAAGTAAAACGTGTGAGAAACGGCAATTTTAATTTCCACAATGCAAAAAATATTCAGTGAAAATTACAGTTTTTATGCTTTTTTAACCTTTTTCATCACACAGAAATCAATGATAACAATGCATTTCATCCCATAAGGATAGTTTCCACATGTATTCCTTAAGTGCTGGTATAAAAATTTCTCACAGGTTGTCAGTTGTGAATGCAATACCTTAGGGTTCAGTACTTGGTCCACTACTGCTTAACATGTTTATAAATGACTTGGAAATAGGTATAGAAAGCAAAATTTCAATGTTATATTTATAATTGGCTTGTTACTTGCTTTGATAAAGCGGCTTTTTGGCCATGAAACGCGTTAGCTCATATAGCCAATTTAAGTTTTATATGTGTTTTTAATATAATAAATATTTTTATATTGACATTTAATACCTTCTCCGCCTGCCACATTGATTGACTGAATCCGCTACAGATGCGAGTCCCGAACGGAGACGGGTGATCTCTCCGTGCGTGTGTTTGTCAGTTGACTCTGGTATCGGAGTTCTGACCAAGAACAAATGTGAGTATAATATACATATACATTGGATCCCCATTACTTGAGTGACTATATCACACTATTGGCGCCCCTTGCTTGTTTTCTTTTCAAGTTTATTTTTGCAGTTACTTACATTTCCAAATAAACTTTGATTGAACCTGGCATGTATGAACCACAAAAAGCAATTCTAAAAAGATTAAAGCCAAGTGATTTTTGTTTATTAGATAGCAAACTGTGGGTATCATTATACTATGGTCTTATATACCTTTTATATAACAATTGGCAGCCCTTAACTAGAAATTAAATCAGAGTTTGTTAAAAATGCCCCAGAGTAAAGTTCCAAGAATACATACTGCACATAATGTTCGTTTACCCTTCTTTGCAAAACACCTTACCATTGTTTTTTGTTTTCAGTATGAATACATTCACTGGTCATCTATATTTTAGTCATGGATGAGCTGTTTTCTTACAAACACAGTAAGGAGTATGTACAAATGAGCACGCATGCTAAAATGAGTGCCACGGACTGCTTTTGCCGTTCTTGTCTATATATGCAAATGAGCAAACCATTTAAAGGAAAAATTGGGCATTCCGTACTGCTTGCTCCAAAGAATGGGATGGTTAGAAGTATATGGGTGTTTTCTGGTATACTCTTCCTCTACACCCTTTTTAACATCATGTACTACAGAGAAAATCAGCACACAATTATTGCTTTGTTCATATTAAAATAGTGTGCTGGTGCGATGTGTGCACCAGGTTGCACTAAAGTATCTCTATGTAAATCTAGCTACAGGAGATGGATTTACAAGCATATATATTATAAATTCCCCTCGGTGTTTCCCACATTAAGTCATAGATTGTAGATATTTAACATAAAATACAACATGATACTAATCAGAGTATCATCCCCTATATTAAATATTTTTCCAAGGAATATTTTAAGCAGATAAAAAATATAAGTTTGATAAAAAAGAAGGAATTCAATACTGTCATAGACATCTTTTTAAAGCGGAACTTTCAGATCATACAAAGTCTCCATGCATTCATTAAATGCATGGCGACCTGCTTGGAAATAGATGCCTTACCTTTAAAAAATAGCCCAGTGTAAAGGAATCCTTCCCATTTGGAGACCGGAACCCAGGCTACAGCGCAGACATCTTGTCTGTCAGTCCCGGTCTCCATTGAGTAGCACTGCAGTTCACCATATGGTTACCGGAATAGACTGATGGCGCAGGCTCACGGACCTCACTAACCTGCCCGTCAGTCCCCAAGCAAGAAGGATTACTTTACACTCTGCTATTTTTTAAAGGTAAGACATCTATTTCCAAGCTAGTCGCCATGTGTTTAATGAACGCATGGAGCCTTAGCTCTGTTTTAAACAAAACGCACAAACATATTTTTAAACAGCTTGGAGTAAACATATACATTAATAGCATGCTAAAGTAACTACCATGGAGTGTTTAAGTCACTGTTAAAGTTGATAATGACTGTCAATTACCAAACTGTCTGAATTCACTGGGCAAAAAATATTAATAAAATACAGAATGTTGGTTATAAAAGATCAGTAAAACTGATTATAAATAATATATATATCCATAGCAAGGGTAGTCATACTGCAGGGAGATGAATGGAAATCTGTTCAGCTAGTATTTTTGTGAAAGGTTAAACATAACATTTCTGTTTCCAAACAAAAGCTATTGAAGCTGACTAGGATGAGAAATGAGTAACTGCAAATGGCAGATGCATTTCTGACAATAGGAAGCACTATTCTCTTCCTCTCTGATTCAGCTAATTATTCTGTTAAACCATGCCATGTCGCAGAAATAGAAAATAGTACATTAAAATGACATTATTAGCACCTAGAAATGAAATGGGGTTGTGTACACTCATACATATTCTGTACTTGCTAGAATCTATCAAAAGTCCATCTTTTTTTCTGAGGGATAAAATCTGATATATCCTTGATTGGAACTTCCATTGTTGCCTTTGCAGTGCTCCCTGACGCCATTTAACTTTGAAATTTTTATAGGTATCTGAGAAGAAGTAGTTCAGGATGTCTGTAAATGAGCCAAGATAAGGAACTAGCTTTTTGAATAAAAGATACAAGAAGAGTTTATGATCTTCAAACTGGAACCTCTTATATTACTGTGATTTAACCTTTTGAGGACCAAAGCAAAACAAGTACGTTTATGCACTAAGGTGTGATAAGGAGGTAATAAAATGGAGATGACATCTCCATTGAAATCACTTCAGGATGTATGTAAATGAGCTGAGATAAGGAACTAGCTTTTTGAATAAAAGGTACAAGAAGGGTGGGTACCAATCTCAATGCGTGAACTGCCTTAGCCATTATTGCTCACATGCATTAAAACAAAGTAAGTTTAGGATTATGTCTTAGAGATCTAACATAAAATAATGTTTACAAATTGTAACTGTAAATATATTTAAAGATATATCATGCAATTTAATTTTAGGTGATAGTCCTCCTTTAACTCTAACTTATGGCTGCTTCTGTGTGAAATAATATCTTAAAGGGATAGTAATACTTCATTTTATCTTTATTTTATTTTGTAGGCATTAAAAAAACATGAAGAATGATATAAGTCTTATTTCTCAAACCTTTATGGTTTAAGAGATATTCACAAGCAAAGTATCCCCCCCGTTCAGCCAGAGCAGAAGGGAGGTGCCCAGGTAGACTGCAGAGAGGGACAATCTTCAATTAAGATAAGGGAAAAAGCTAAAAAGCTTGTCAAGGGGGGAAGGGCTTTCATTCTTTTCATAGGAAGAAGACTGTTCCCTGCAGTTATCTGTCTGGTCTTACAACTAGATTCCCCATCTGAGAAGAGATGGCTTACACTAGGAAAAAGGGGCGGGAGGGGGAAAATTTGCTTGTGAATATCTCTTAAACCATAAAGGTTTTTATGTATATTATGTCTTATCCAGGAGACTTACTGATGTGCTACTTCCTGTTATTTTCATGTTTCAAATTGAGTTTGAAACTGAATGGAGACTGTTGGTCAATTCTCTCCGTGAATAAATTGGCTACAGAGTTTATGATCTTCAAACTGGAACATCTTATATTACTGTGATTTAACCTTTTGAGGACCAAAGCAAAACAAGTGAGTTTATGCACTAAGGTGGTATAAAGAGGTGATAAAATGGAGATGACATCTCCAGTGATATCACTTCTCCACTTCTTATGTTATTCTATAGAGTCTATGAACTAATAACTCCAAGGTTGGAGAAATCTTAGTGCATTGGCTCCATAGAATAACACAGGACTTGAAGAAGTGATATCACTGGAAAAGACATCTCTATCCCCTCTAGTCTTTTTCACACCTTAATGCATCTTCCTTAATGCATTAGACACAACTCTGACACACACATGGTTCAACATCTTGTTTAGTGCAATTCTTTATTTCGGTGTTAAATTACTCTTCAGCTATCAGCTATATTAAAAGCTATGAGAGCACAACTGAGTGAGTAGACTTGGTCTTATGTGAGTGTTACACTAATTATTATAATAGAAAAGAAAACATTATGTTTTGTTCAACAGATTTTTTCAAGCTGCTGCGCTTGTTTCTTCAATGGACAGTATTACCTAATATGAACTAAATATCATGTATCTGTAGCCTCCATTTCAAGAAATTATTTATTAGTTGCATAAGAGCTAAGATTGGAAACAAATGTGTCTGGATGTGTACACAGTTTTGCATGGCCATTTCATCTATATTTGTTTAACCATACCCTAATGAGCAACAAGTACAATTTATGTCACATATTTAAATAGAGACAATAAAAAAATGTAGTTAATAATAATGGTGAGAGAAACTCAAAGAGAAAGAGAGAGAGAAAGAGAGCAACCAAGGGAATAGGAGAGCAGAAGATGAAGGAAGCAGGGTGGGGGGAGAAGTAGAGAAGGATGGGAGAGGAGAGGAGGATAGTGGCAGAGGGGAATAGGGAGAGCAAGAAAGAAGTTAGACGTTTTAAGAAACAGTTTCTGATCTTGCTCATCCCTAGTCATTTGGGTGCTTTAAAGGGATAGTAATATTTCATAATAAAAACAGCACTAATTAATCATCGTAGTATTTGGACTTTGGAGAGTGCTATTTCAATTCTGTCAGAGTTGTAGTTCAAGAGTTATTCAATGATAAAGTATCCCCCTCCCGCTCCTTTTACTGATGTAACACTTTTCAGCTGGATCAGAAGGGAGGTTCCTAGGTAGACTGCAGAGAGGGACAATCTTCAATTAAGATAAGGGAAAAACTTGAAAAAACTTGTCAAGGGGGGCAGGGCCTTCATTGTTCTCATAGGAAGAAGATTGTACCTTTCTTTTATCTGTCTGGTCTTACAACCAGATTCTACATCTGAGAAGAGATAGCTTACACTAGGTAAAGGGGGCGGGAGGGGAAACTTTGCTTGTGAATATCTTTTAAACCATAAAGGTCTGAGAGATAAGACTTATATCATTCTTCATTTTTTTAATGCCTACAAAATAAAATAAAGATAAAACAAAGTATTACTATCCCTTTAAACATATCCTATAACGGTATTGTGTTAGTAGCTCTGAAGAAGCTCATTTCATTTATGCTCTCCATTTATTAGAAGACACTTGCTGGAATTTTATTCAAAGTACTAATCTATTCTTATTTAATTAAGGACTTAAAAGATCTTTCTTAATGTGGCAATAAAAAGTTACAAGCACGTAGTAAAATATTGTAGCTCTTCATTGCATCATTAAGAAATCTCTTTTTAAAAAAGTTTTCTTTACATTAGCCATCAGAAAAAAGCCATCGGTTATACAGGATAAAAAATAAAAACATATTTTACCTTATAGGGTTATCCATTCTTGATACAGTCAAGAATGCTGCCAGGTTAGCCGTGTAGGAAGAACAGACTATTAGGGTAAAGAGCCACCAACTCCCCATCACAATTCGCATTGCCACAGAATTTGCAACAGATTCTCCACCTAGAGATATATTGTGGTTTTAGGACTTCAATAAAAAATGGTCCTAGATATCCTACTACTAAGAATTATGTATGAAACAAATATATACAAATGTCATATGCCTCAAATAATGGGCATTAGTTCAGCTGTTACGATTATCTGCCATTGGGTCACAAAGTAACCCAAAGACATTTTATATTCAGTGACGTACAGAATGAAGCATTGCTACATGAGAAGACAGAGGAAGGACAATTGAAAATAGAGAATATACTGTAAACATTTTGTAATAAACTAACATTGTGTATATGTTCTAAAACAAAGACAGCATATTATGGCAAAAATTTGTAAAGATAAATGTATTTTCTAATTGTTACATTGTTTTAAATTTAAACTGTAATAATAGGAATGTGTCCCTTAATTTGCTTAAAGGTATAGCGCATCCGAGGACAACATTGGTGATAAGTATGGTAGTATATAAAGGGGAAAAATAAATCCAGTCTGTTTTTGTTTTTTGTTTTTTTTTTCATTAATTTTTTCCACACATTACGTACTGACATAGAAACATTAATAAGAGTTTAACAAGCTTCTTGTGTTTATAAGGCTAGGAAAGAGTATTAACTCTCATTTCTATCCTTGTAACATCAGATGCTCAAATCCAACCCAGTCCTATCTGCTCAGCGGGATCAGTTTTTGTTCATCAATGGAATGTTTAATGGAAGAAAATGAAAAAAGAAGAGGATACAAGCTGACTGCAGAGGACTGGAAACCTTTTAGCAGAACCTTTTAGCAGAACAATTACACTGAGCATTGCATTTAGTGACTGGTTTATGATTCAGAGTTATGTCTACTGCACCTTGTATGTAGGTATGAACTCAAGACTTCTATTTGAGTTCTGTAAGTGCAAAGAAATTCAGAATTCCAAGATAATTATATGCATTTATAGAAACTGGTGTATAAAATTCCCCAGCCTAGCAGAATTGTGTTAAATAAAATGAGATTTATACTGATAAGGATAGTTTACTTTTCCATTTAATCATTTGATACGTTGCTGGCACTCAAATGGTTAAAGAGCAACTAATATAAAATAAATAAATACAAAATGTATATTGAAGTTTACCTTTTAAACAGTTTATCACTGGTACACCCACATAGTCCCATCTAAGTGTCTTGCTTCTTAACCCTACACCATATTTAAGGTGTAGTGTTCTCCACCACATGCCATCTACCCAGGCATTTAAGGGATAGTAATATTTCATAATAAAAGCAGCTCTAATTAATCATCATAGTATTTGGACTTTGGAGAGTGTTATTTCAATTCTGTCAGAGTTGTAGTTCTAGAGTAATTCAATGATAAAGTGTCCCCCTCCCGCCCCTTTTACTGATGTCACACTGTTCAGCCAGATCAGAAGGGAGGTGCCCAGGTAGACTGCAGAGAGGTACAATCTTCAATTAAGATAAGGGAAAAACCTGAAAAGCTTGTCAAGGGGGGCAGGGATTTCATTGTTTTCATAGAAATAAGAGTTTCCCCTTCTGTTATGTGTTTGGTCTATGGACTTCATTCCACATCTGAGAAGAGATGGCTTACACTAGGTAAAAGGGGCAGGAGGGGGAAACTTTGCATGTGAATATCTCATAAACCATAAAGGTTTGAGAGATAAGACTTATATCATTCTTCATGTTTTGTAATGCCTACAAAATATAATAAAGTTAAAATGAAGTATTACTATCCCTTTCAATTTGCTTTCCTTGTTATTGCATTTCTAGTGCCATATAGAGACAGACTAGCTATGCAAACATGTTTTATCTACAAAGAAAATATGTTTCAGTGCAAAGAAGTCAGTTTATAAAGTCTGGCAAGTATCTCAAACCAAAATGACAATTTCAAGGTTGAGCATCTGGGTGGAAGGTGATGCACTAAAGATTGACAAGTGGCCAGGATGATCATTTGGTGGTGTGACATATTCATGTTGATGGTATATTAACAGTATTCACTAAGATGTCTTTGCCATCATGTCCCTGTGAATACACCACAAATCCTACACAATCTGAAGACATTGCCATGAATCTGACATGCCTTAGGTTTATGATTTTGTACTGACTACATCAACTATGACTAATTTGCATATGAAAATGCAACTCAGTGAAAGTATTAGGGTCTTGGTCAAAGTCATTTATTACCTTTAACGTAATCTGGTCCAAGGATTGTAAGGTACAGTGATCAATATACTTTTATTCTTCCTTAATAATGTATTAAATCCTGGTCGTTGTAGGCTTTTGTATACAGAGTCCTCTGTTCTCCAGCCTGCATATGTTGCCCCCCTTTTATCCAGTGCTAACAAATGTGTTTGTGCTTATTAAAAGAACAGTGACAATATGATCAAGGTATTGGGTTTTTCTTTCTGTGTTTACTATATATGTTATGTCATGTAATGCTTTGTAGAAGGGCATTTGGTCATTGTTGAGGATGAGAGCAAAGAAAGAAAAAACCTAGACCTTGATCATATTATCACTGTTCATTTATAAAGAGCAAACACGTTTGTCAGTACTGGATAAAAGGGAGACAACACATACAGACTTGTTGCTCCAGAAGAAGGCACAAAAAGCCCACTGCAGGCACTTCCAATTAAGCCCCAAGTGGGTAAAAAAAATCCTTCCTGACTCAAAATGCTTTGAAAATAACTGTCATCATTCTCAATATTGTTCTGTGCTAGATAGGCTTCCATTACATTTTTGAAAGCAATGACAGTATCTGCAAGTACAACATCCCACAGCAAAGATTTATACAACTTTACTTCCCTTATGGTAATAAATTCCTGCATTTGTTTTAGCTAAAGCACTTTTCCTTTAGTCTTATGGGTAACCTCTTGTTCTTTTGCTCAGCTCTTTAAGCAAATATTTCCTTGGAGAGTTCTTTGTATTGACTGTATTGAATATATTTGTAAATAGTAATCATATCACCCCTTTGATGTTTCTTCTCTAATGTAAACAAGCTGAGTTTGGCTAGTCTCTCTTTATCAACTCAATCATACAATCCCTTTGTCAGTTTTGTTGTATGTATCTGCACTTTTTCCAGTTCACTAAATTCTTTTTTAAGAACTGTGCCTAAACTGTACTCCACATTCTAAATAAGGCCTTTACCAATGATTTGTATAGCGGTAGAATTATATTCCATTCCCATGCATATATACCTCCTGTTTACTTAGTATCCTATTTGCTCTTGCAGCAGCTGAGGGACACTGCACACTGCTGTGAAGTCTATTGTCTGCCAGTCCTCCTAAATATTTATCTAACAGTATTCCCCAATTAGTTTCCCATTTAGTGTTTTATTTAAGATAAAATACATTGCTAATAGAGAATAAATAGTTATTGCTCATTGTACTTTACACACATGGGCCCAGATTACTTACTATATGGCTTTTACCAAGATATTAACCCTTTAATTGCTACGGGGTTATGCAATGCATATCTCTGCAGCACTGAAAGGGTTAGAAAGTGATGCTGTTTGTGGTGCTGAAGTCTGAAAGAATCCCCTCCACTCCCCCAGTGGTCAGGTGAGTGATCAGAAAGAATGCACTCAGGCTTCATGGTTGTGGAACTGCTGGCAATGTGTAAGTGAGGGCATCCCTTACATATCATCATGACTGAATTATATACTAATGAATAAATTCTGCTTACCTCCCCTTGCATCCCTACATATTAGTGCATGTGTATCTATATCACAAAGGCAATGTGTTCACAACACTTCACCAGACAGACATCATCATGACATCTCCCCTTAGTGCATCTCCTCCCTGGTCCAATAGTGCTCATTATGCAGCTCTGAAATGGTGACCCAGGATGTCCCATCATAATATTCTCTTTTTCTTGTTTCCAGTTTTGCCTGTAGTTTTATCGCTAAAGCTTGAGGTGATAACTATTTCACTTTCCTCTCTGTTTTCCAAAATAATTTTTAACAATATAGGATTATCTCACCACACTTGAAACATGCAAAGTATGGGGATGTGGAATTACAAAATTATTTATTAATGCTATTGTGTTTTCCAGTTGAAATATACAAGGATGGTTTTGTATTGTATCTTCTTGAAGCAGGGTGTGCTAATACTTTGAATTAAATGTTTTACGTTATTTTAAAAAATGTCTTCCATTTTAAAAAGTATATAGATCATTTTCCCAGTGTATCACTAAAATACTGGCATTTTACTTTCTCCCATTTTCTACCTAATAATTAATGGGATATTTTTGTTGTAATAAAACAAGTACTAAAAATATAGGCATAATACCTTGTTGAACAAATGCTCCATATACAATCCAAATAGCGCTATGGAGAGTGGAGGAAGTTGATGGACTAGCTTGTGATGAACTCTGTGCTCTCACTGCTTGAATGCGATTCAAGACAAATATTAAGACACCGACCACTGGGATAACAGCAGCAATACATGCCCACACAGCAAAGTCAAATGGAGCAAAGAGTGAGAAGATATTTATTCTTTCTTCTGGTTTCTTGATTAGAATTCCTACTGAATAATCCAAGTATCGTTTGCTAAAATCCACAACATTTTCACGCTCTGGTGTTATTGTGATTGCTGAGATAGCGATGTCTGCCCTCTACAGTAATTAAGAAAATAGTTAACAAATAAACACATTACAATTATCTTGTATTTGCAAAGACAGTGGATAAAAGATATTTATCAGCATACAAACACTAAAATATTGCCTCTCTAAATTTACATCTCTAACTTCTCTCTCTAACTTCTGTAAGACAAGAGTAGAAGATCCAGCAGTATTCATTTAAAAACATATATACTATAAGCGTTTTGTCATGATTTTCTCCAGTCCCAGTTGAGAATGGGTGCTATGACTGTGAAAACATTTTCTAGATTATTTCATTAGTCATACTTCTGCTTTTGAGGTAAACAAATATATTTTCTTTCTTCTTTAGAAATTATATGTTGGTCCATTGTTTATACACAGTGGTGTCAGAAAACACCATGTAGTCACAGATCTCCTCTAATGGACATTTATATGATTGAGCTTTAAAGGTGAAGTAACATCTCCTGATAATAACACCCACTTACCTCACTAATCCCCGAAAATTCTGAAGGCCCCTCTAATATTTTCATTGCTACAAGAACCATAGGACACAAACTCCACCCACTGCAAATGGTAATATTTTAATCTTTTAAGGACCATGTTAAATAGGCTGATGTACTCTCCCAGCAAAAAGATAAAAATGAAAATCAATGCATCGCAAGATCTAAGGGAGTGTTTACTGAGAGGACATAAATAAAGCAATGCTATCACAGTCTACAAAAAATGAAAAACAAAGAAAAGAATATGATATTAATGAAACACTAGAACAACATTTATGCTGAACTAAAAACAGATTGTGATGGGAAAACAACCAAATAATATTAGTTAAAATAGGTCACAAAAATGACCCAATGTTCAGTTGGATATACTGAACAGGACATAGAGCAAAAAGTACAGTAAGTTAGCACTGCATAGAGGGCATAGATCAGTGGTTCTCAGCCAGGGTGCAGTGTCATTGTGGTGTGCCACGGACATCAGCTTAGGGTGCCCCATGTTTTCTATGAAAATAGAAATATATATATATATATATAGACTACAATGTATAGCAAAAGTTATCATACAACATAGGGCACACAGCAGGACTTGTAAATAAATGTTTTAAAGAAAAAATGTCAGTGGATGATGAGACACTGACGTCACAAGTTCTTAGCATAGAGAGTTTTGGCGCCCAAACACCTGGCTAATATGTATTAATAGTAGAATTTGTTATTTGTTCCGTTTTCTTGTGTCTTGAGGCTCTTACTAGGAGCTGAAACGTTGACATTTTTTTCATTAAATGCCCTATGTTGTAAGGTAACTATTGCTATACATTGTAGTCTATTATTTGTTTATAGGAGTACCCGGGCCAATCAGCTATTTTTAGTGCAATTTTCACTCTTTTGGTTGTGTCCATTGCACAATATACATTATATATATATATATATATATATATATATATATATATATATATATATTGGTTGAAGAAAACTGCACAGTGCTGAAACATCGATTTCAATAAATCAGCACATCATTTCACTAAAGAAGTCCTGTGAGTGTGGTTTTCTTCAACCAGGCAAGTTGTACCTTTAATATGAAAATATATATAATGGGGTGTATATCCCCTTATTAAAATAAGGGTACTCTCACTGCTGAAAGGTGTTTCATTCAAAAGTTATTACAGCTCAAACTTGATTTTTTTAGGTGCAGTTTCACAGTAGAATGAAATTGTACAGTAGTGCTGTTGCTATACCATCCTATGGATAACTCTGGTCATTTAACCATAAATCTCCATAGGATGGTGTAGCAACAGCACCACTGTACAATTTCAGGACACTGTGATACTGAATCTAAAAAAAAATCATATTTGCGCTGTAATAAATTTTGAATAAAATACCTTTCAGTAATGGGAGTGCTCTTGTTAAATTCAAGAGGATAAACCCTTCAACACATATTTTTTACATATTATATATTACTATCCCTTTAAGTCTTTTTTTGCCCCATTTTTGTTTGCAGAAAATTTCTTCTACATAAGCTGAAGATAGTTTGGGGAAATTTTCTATGTTGATCTGGACTTTGTCATTGTTTACGTATTGATGCAGTTGTGTTTTCATATATAGATAGCAGAATATTGATGTATGCTCTGTATATTCCTTAGTTGAAAGGGGCATCAATTATTGCTTTTCCACTGAGTCAAAGGCCTTTTGTACTCAATGAAGGCATAATGGAAGGTGGAAGGAGCCTATGATTAAGTGGGAGATGTTCCCACGTAACATGTTAGGCGGATCATCATCATTGTGATCTTTTTCTTGCTATGTATTCCTTAATGATTTTATATGGAAAAATAAAGTGGATTTTATGATGAAAGAAGTCCATTTGGGTCCATGAAGCTTTGGTGTGTCCGTGTAGCGCTCCTTACCTGTGTCTTCTTGTTTGCTGAAATCATGCTGTGATTGTTTGGGGCAGCTCCGGACTCACCGCACTACACTGACACGGGTGAGTTCTATATAGAACATTTATGTCTAAAAATTATTTGTTGAGATAGGAATCTTGTTGCAACCGCTTATTACTATTTTTGTCAATAATGGAAGGTTGTTTTCATTATGTTGCTCTACAACTTGTTGCACTGTCTGGATGTGGTCCATTGTACTGAAAGCACTCCTGATGCCTGCTTGTTCCTTAGGTTATGCAGCATTAAGTAGCGTCTATTCTTCTTGATAGTACCTTTGTGAAAACCTTGCAGACAACTGGCAATAGACTAATTGGACACAGTTTTTGGAGCCTCCTTATAATTTTTTCGTGCAGAATGATGACTTCTGCATTTTTTCATGTTTTAGGCACTTTTCTGGGTAGCAGGCATTTTGAGATAGTTTAGCTGGGGCTTTGAATAAGGGTTGACCTCCGGTTTTCAACATTTAAATAGTAACTTTATCAGGTCCAGCTGCCTATACTTCTATCACAACATCTGGCATAGCGTCAGCCTCTGATATTGCATTCAGTTCTTGTCCTTCAACCTTATAAAGGTTTGTGTAAAATTCGTCCACTCGTTTTAGTACTTGTTTTGCTGTTGTACCATCTTCATTCTTTAATGAAAACAACTGAAAAAAGTTAGCTACTATGTGTGGCCATGTTTTGTTTTGCTCTCTTTAGGCTTTTTTTTTTCTTCCAGTGTCCATCTTATGAGCTCAACATTGAACCTGCATGTTCTTTCTTTAATGCGCTTCCTTGTGGTCTTGCACATTTCTCTACCCTGTATCTAATATTAACGTTCTGCTTAATTTCTAGTCACTTTTTCATCATAGGAACTTTTTATTTTGATATTCATGTTGTTTTTTCTCGTTTTACAGTAGGTGCAAGAACATGGGCAGAGTCTACAGCAATCTTAATAACTTTTTCATTATTAGACAGTGTTATCTCAAAATTCTTATGATTTTTCAAAAGCTGCATAGAGTTGATCTTCACATTTGTTGATTAGACTGTGCTATCTGAAAATGCTTATGATTTTTTAAAAGCTGGCTAGAGTCAATCTTCACTTTTGTTTATTTGATTATATTCTTTCTTTCTTTCTCCCAGTGCTTTCATATGGCTGTGAAACATGGACACTGAATGCCAAAGCCCTACAAAATGTAAGGTTACACAGAAACGTATAGAGGGGTTAATTCTAAACATAATAAAAAGAGACAAAGAAACATGTATGTGGATTTGTCAGCAAAGGACTATGCTGTAATTGAAAGAGTAAAGTTCCTGAAATGGAAATGGGCAGCCACATAGCAAGAAGATCTGATGGTATATGGAACAAAGGAATTTTGGAATGATTCTACTTGATACTAAATGCCCAGGAAGAAGACCAAAGACAATATGGGTAGATGAAATTACCAGATTTGTTGGTACACAGGGGGAACAAAGGCTCAGAAACAAAGCTTTTGGAGGCTTGCTGAGGAGGCCATCATCCTGCAGTGGATCGTTAATGGCTGCGAACTATAGTACTACCTATATAGCATAAGTACATAAGGTATCTCTGGTGTTATTCTAATTTTCATTTAAATATTACAGGTGACATATGGGCAAATCAGTTAGTGCTGGGTATATTAATTTATTGTATGCAGTTATGTACTCTTCCTTTTTCATGTTCATAAACTTCCAGGAACTGTCATGCCCTCCTATATGGGCATGATATCCAGGACTGATTGGAAAGGTTATCCCATGAACAAAAGTACAAGGACCACAATTCCAGAGACCATTAGGATTTTCTGGTCTTGTTAAAGTACATGGGGGCTATTATTAGGAGGTGCTACTTCTCTTTTGATTTGCTCCTTCATGCTATTTTTTCTATTTATTATTAATTTCACAACTTTTCATTTAATATGATGTTTCTTAGAAGGCCATATACAGTATTTTATTTTTTACCTTGTTAATGAGTTCTCCTATCATACCATTCCATGAGCCATTAGGAAGCTGGTGTCCATATTTCCCATCGGGTACTTGATAGATCTCATATTTGAAACCTAATCTATTGGAAAGTTCATCTAATATTTCTATGGAGAAACCTTTATATCGTTTTGGCTGCCCAAGAATATTTTCAGCCACCATCACAAATGGTTCTTCCTAAAAAGAAGAAAAAAAAACCTTAAAATAAAATTGTAATGTAATGTATATATATAATGTTGCTATAATATACATCTGTGGTTTACAAGCAACCCCAGTACTCAATGGAGATTATAGGTCAGATTATAAGACTCCAAGGTTATTTTTTATTGAAAGTAAAGTACAAAAGAAGTCTCTCCTTCTGGGAAAAAGCTAAGATTTAATGTCCTAAGCTTTATAAATAAAAAACAAACAAACAAAAGCAGTCTAAAAGCTTAATTTATGGTCATTTACTTAGGAGCTTCTGCTTGAAGAAACAGAAAGTCCTGTCATATCATATTCCAGATGAAACTGGAGGCAGACAATGGAAAAAATACATTATGTTTTTCTTTTTTTCAGCTTTAGCATACCAAAACAGTCACCACTTTAAGAGTTAATCCTTGCAGGTCATTATTCAGTGGTTTCTCTTGCAAGCTTCCATTAAATCCCTTCATTGAGTCCCAGGTTGCCAACTGAAATATGAGAAACAAAAATCAGAATTAAAATAACAGTATGATACAAGTATGAATAAATACATAAGTAACAAAACAATGAAAATACAGTCAATAGTTAGTATAAGGGCATAAAGGCTTAAGTCAATAAGGGTAAGGTATAAATGGATCTTAGCACAAAAATAAGTAAAAAAAAATATATTTTTGAGCATGTCCTGTGCCTACATAATCTCTGTGTGCAAAGCTTTCTGCATAACAAATGGCCAGGTTTTTACCATACATGATAAGAGAAAGCAGTGTATACATTTTGGGGCTGGCTGTTCATCTGAATCCAGGTGTAGAATATGAATAATTGAGCACAGAGAAAACCTGAGCAAAATACTTAAACTGTCCTTACAGTTTAAGGTGTTTTCACTTGAAGCTGTGCACTGGAGTTCTTTTAAAAAATATCCTAATACACAGGTGTGAATATATATATATATATATATATATATATATGTATATATATATAGGATGACGAGATGCACTCACTGTAAAGTATACGAGTAGACCTGGGTGCCAATCAGAAAGAAAGATACATACAGTTCAAGGATAGACGTCACTCAAAGGGATGATTTTGTAGACAGTTCAAACAATGTTTATTTCAAAGTTTTGGTCAAAGACTGTGGCCTTTATCAGGAATACATATATATGGGGGTGTGAGAAGGGAGCAAAGAAGGGATGTGTATCCCAAAAACTCCAAAATTTTTTGTGGCGGATTGGAAAGACACAGGCAGCTGTTGTCCAAGTTCCTTCCTGATCTGGCTGTTATTATCTCTGTGTTAGACATGCCTGGGTGTGGGAGAAAGGCGCAGAGGAGGTGTACCCCAAATACCCCAGCATTCTGTGTGCCTGATTGGCAAGTCATAAGCAGCTGTGGTCCAAGTCCCTTCCTAATCTTGCTGTTATTGTCTTTATGAAGGGGGAGACTGAGTGTGATAAATTAATTTGCCTCAAATGCACCAACATTTTGTGTGACTGATTTGAAACACAAATACAGCTGTGGTGCACAATTGTACCTGATCTTGCTGTTATTATATATGTGCTGGGAGAGTCTAGAGTGTGAGAAAGGAGCAAAGTAAATTTACCCCAAATACCCTAACATTGTGATTGGAAAGACACATGTAGTTGTGGTCCAAGTTTTTCTTCCTGATCTGGCTTTTATTATCTCTGTATTAGACATATCTTGGGGTTGGGAAGGGTGAAAAGATGGTTTACCCCAAATACCCCAACATTCTGTTAGACTGATGGGAAAGACAAGGCAGCTGTGGTCCAAGTTCTTTCCTAATCTTGTTTTATTACTTTTATGCTGGTGGAATCTGGCAAGGGAACAAAGGACATTTACCCCAAATACCCCAACATTTTGTGTGACTAATTTTTGTGTGACTAATTTTTGTGTGCAACACAGGATGAGGAAGTCAGTATAAATCAATTTCATGTCTTAACTAGTAGTGGAAACAACTAGAAACAAGTTTTGCTTAACCTAGTGCTCGCAAATAATCCTGACATGATAAACCACACAGAGGTAAAGGAAAATATAGGCAACAGTGGTATCCTTCGAAATTTGTTATGAGAAACCAATTAGCATGGGTTTAATCAAGACATTCATTGGGGAATAAGTACAAGAGGAGCAAATTAAGATCAATGTGGCTTAATAAAGAGGCTTGCAATAAGAAGCAGGCTTTTAAGTTTTAACTCCAAAGGGTTAGATGCATTATTTAAGAAATATAAATAAAATTTAATAAAATCTGCAAACAAGCAGTTAGGCTACATAAAATTGAAAATGAGAGAAGCATTGCAAAAGAGATGAGGGAAAGCCTAAGCAATTCTACATGTATATAATAACAAAAAATAAAGGCTGATATTTCTCCTCTCAAGGCTGAGACATATGAATTGATTAGTTAGGATAAGTCTATGGCTGACACCTTAAACACATTCTTTTCTTCTGTATATAAAAAGGAAGCAGCAATGACAAGCTACGGCAAACAGATGAAAATCATAGAAATTCCTCCATCATGTAAATGGCTTACTGAGGAAAAAGTTATGGTGACTAAGGTACCACCTGGACCTGATGGCATACATTTATGGAACGTAGTTCATTAATAGCAAGCCAATTATACTTAATATTTATTGATATACTTTCATCAGGTACAGTCCCCTGTGACTTCAGAAGAGCTGACGTAGTAACATTGTTCAAAAAAAAGGGGACAGGATCCAAACCAGTGAGATTGACTTCCATAGCAGGTAAGATAGAAGGGTTACTAACTGACAGTATTCTGAAATATGTGAAGACCAACAATTTAGTAGGAACCAGCATGGTTTTGTGAAGAATAGGTCATGTCAAACTAATTTACTTGCATTTTATGAAAGTGTAAATAGTAATATTGACAAGGGAATTGCTGTTGATGTAGTGTACTTGGATTTTGCAAAATCCCTTAATACAGTGCCGCCCCTCAGGTTGAAACATCAATTATAAGGCTTCAGTTTGGGAGTTGATGTCTGTGCATGGATAGAGAACTGGTTAAATGATAGATGGCAGAGAGTTGTTGAGATGGAAGCTTTTCAAGCTGGATTAAATTTGTAAGTGGAGTGCCACAGGGTTCAGTCCTGGGCACAATGAGTTTTAATTTGTTTATTAATGATCTAGAAGTGGGAATTGAAAGTAAAGTCTCAATCTTTGCTTATGACACTAAGTTGTATAAGGAAATAAATATAGAGCATGATATTTTTCTCTGAAGAAGGATTTACTTAAGCTAGTGAAAGGGCAGAAAAGATGACATTTATTGTAGATGAACAAACATGCTACATATACACTACATGGGAAACTACTTGGGGAATCCTTATTAGAGAAATATTTAGAGTACTGATAGACAATAGACTTTACATCAGTGCACAGAGTCACTCAGCTGCTTCAAGAGCAAAAAGTTGTATAGATGCAAAGGACGCAAATATAATTTTACATTTATATAAATCCTTGGTAAGGTATCATCTAGAATATGGAGTACAATTTTGGGCTGTTCTTAAAAAGGACATTTTTGAACTGGAAAAAGTGCAGAGACTTGCAAGAAAACTGATAGAGGGTTTGGAGAATCTGAGTTATAAAGAGAGACTAGCCAAAATGGGTTTGTTTACATTAGATAAGAGACATCTAAGGGGGTTTATAACTACCATTTACAAATATATTTGAAGTCAATACAAAGAACTATCCAATTAACTATTTACTCAAATAGCGTAGCTGAATCATCAACTAAGACTAGAGGAAAGGCTCTTTTGACTAAAACAGAGGCAAGGTTTTTTTACAGTAAGGTCAGTAAAGTTATGAAATTCTTTGCCTGGGGATACTATGCTTGCAGATACTGTAACTGCTTTCGAAAAAGTTATGGATACCTATCAAGCACCGATCAGTATTGAGAATTATGATAATTGGCTTCAAAGCAGATAAGATATTGATACAGGGAAACATCTGACTGCAATTTGGAATCAGAAAGGATTTTTTTTTACCCACTTTGGGCTTAATTGGAAATGGCTTCATTTGGCTTTTTTGCCTCCCTCTGGATCAACAAGGGTGTTTTGGTATGGGCAGGACTTGATGGAAGCATATGTTTTTTCAGCCTCATCAACTATTTTATGATGTTACTATGATGAAATGAACAGAAAGTTAGTTGAAAGGCAAAGGATCAATCTTCCATCACTGAAAAAGAGCCCTATGCCTTTCTATAAATTGTTTGAGAAAGTAATAGGAAAGTCTGACCCTGGACAAACAAAGATGCCAAAAATACACAGTCATCCTGTCATCATCAGCATCATCACTGCTTCCAAATCCAAGTCCCACTCAGCCATACACACTAGTGCTGAGTAGGGATGAGTAAAAAGTCAGAGACATTTGTCACAGGACTTTCCATAAAAATAAACAAAAAAACAATTACTGCTTTTTTTGCAACATTTCCCACCCATAGACATAACATTCTGCTTTTCGTCACTGCCAATAGATTTTCCCCAATAAATGTGCCATATTTTGTCTTAGTTTTGTATATCTGCAAGATTTCCGTCTTCTAAGGTCTGAAGTGGAGAAATAAATAAATGAAAGTAAAAGCTGTGAGTCCTACTGTAACATATACATTTCAAAAATTGTTATCGAATTGAGTGCGTTTGGCAGAACCATCCTTGAAAAATAACTGTGGCTTGGTATATTCCAGCAGGGTTCAATACATGACATCAGTCCTTTTAAGCCTCTATTTGAAACAAAAGAAAAGGTCAGCAGCTCAACACCCGTTATTTTAGCAAGTTTACTATTCCACAGGCATACATTTGCATTATTTTTGTGCAGGTTTTGATGGCATGGCAGTACATAGTAGAAGAACTGTGTAACTTTATTGCTTTATTAATGACTTGACTTGTGGAGGTGGTGGTATGTATGGGAACTCTATGACTTTTGTTATCTCCAAAAACAAACTCAGACATACTCCTCTGCAATAGCAGCAGAAAATATTGGTACACTCTCTGACACATCAACATCACTTCTATTATGTACCACAGAGCATTTAGGATTACTTCTTCTGCTGCTAGTTGTGGCACCTCTGAGCTGTTGATGGTGTGTCTCCCAGTCAGACCTGTGGTGTCATGCTTCTTACACAGACACCAGATAGGAACATGCTTAGTTTTTGGATCCTAAGTGAAGTATCATACTTTGGAGTTTATTGACTGAGAGGCTGCTACTACTGCTGCTGGGGCTCGATGTAGCCAAAATTGCACTACTAGGTATCACAGGTGCTGCACTTCCAAGAGCAGCAGAGCCATTCATCAAAGCTAAGGCTGTGGATGCTGGGACTTGGACTTGGAAGCGGTGATGATGCTGATTATTAGCATCAGTCTATATCAGTTACAGTTCACATCAGGATCTCTGTTACCTATCATTTATTTATTTTTTTTTAATTTTATTTAACTGTTCCTCAATTCCTATCACTGTCAAAAAAACAGAACAAAAAAAAACCATACTCCCTGTTCAACTCATTCTTTCCACAAACTCCCGTAGGACAGAGATAAGACCTAGAACAGGAAGGAACTTGGATCACAGGTGGATATTTCTTTCCAGTCAGTCACAGGTGATATATAAATTACTTGTATACTTCTCCTTAAAAGCTGGTTTTGTGTTTGCGGATAATAACTCCAACATAATAGCTGCATTGAGAATAAGTGATATAGTGCGTGTCCTGCTTTTGCCATCTGATAAATTTTGTTGTGACCAGACTCTTAGCAGAATCTAAAACCCTCAGAGAGATGTGGAATATTTCCTCAAAATGTGTGCCTATTCTATCCACTCCACACAACACTTTATATTCCATACAAGAGCATAACAACCAGCCCCATCACCAGCTGAAAATGGAGATCCCTACCAGGTGGAATTCCACACTGTACATGCAAGAGCATTTGTAGAAACAGAATAAGGCTATTAGCAAGTAAACAATGCAAAACCAGAAGGTTTTTCAGGATCCCTCTTTGTTACCTAGGCAATGGCAAATAATATGTGATGTATGAGAGCTGCTGAAACTTTTGAAGCAACCATGTTGGTTCTACCACTGATATATTATTTGCAGAAAAAACTGAGTAGCTTGGCTAAGGAATCTTGACATAATGACAAAACAAGCATGCACCAGCTGGCCACGGACATGCTTTGAGCAAGATCCTCGCATAGTGTCCTTTAGAAGCAATGAAGAATACATTCTTGCCACTTTGCTGGACCTTCACATTAAACACATAATTTCAGAATTTCTGCCAAGGTATCATCATCACTTTGTGACAACAAGTGGATTAATGGTATGAGAGCATAGGATTTAGTATAAATATGTTGGGGAATTTACTTTTTTGGCACAATTGTACTTATGTTTGGGGTTTTTATTTCCAACAGAAACCACATTCTTTAACCCTTTGAGTGCCAGAGAGGTATGCAAAGGAAATTGAAAAAGCACTGAAAACAATGAAATACTCTACTTGAAAACCCTTTTTTCTAAATTTGTTGTTAGAGATCTTTCAACTTCTACATAAATATATTTATTTGTATCTATCAATTTTTCTTAGTTTAGTTTCTTAGGACACTTAGTTTTGTTTATATAATTCATTCATTTACAGGGCTAACTATTATTTGACAGATGGTTTGGTTTGTACCATCCTGGAAAAAAATAATTTAAAGCACCGTTAAGCAAAATTTCTGTTAAAGTTTGATAAGAGAGTTGCAGACTTTGTTCACTGTAAAATGTATATCTAAACAGAGGTTCTAGCACATTTGGAGGATGATTTTCAAATTCATGTCTTTTGAATCTTCTCCTGAAAATCAGTTCTGTGTCTGATCAGCCACTTGTAGAATACATTTCATAAACCACTGGTCTTGGGAAAATATTTGCCGGAGCTATTTCAGAGTATTTTTGCTGCTTATGTTATTGAATCACTACATCTGAGCTTTAGAAAAGTGCTTGTGAAAAAAAGCAATAGTTCCTTTGATTTTGCAGGTACAAGTAGCTGTAAATAGAAGCAGAAAAAAGAAAGAATGTATGATGCCCAAAGTAAAGCTGTTTTTGTATTTTGTTCTGTTTATGAATTTATATTGATGTCTTATCTAAATCCTGCATTGCACAGTACTTTTTGTACTTTAAAAATACATTCTATTTTCAAGTATTCTAGCAAAACAAGTAATCATGTTTATTTGTTATATTTAGAAAGATACATTTAGAAAGATATAAGACAGCAAATGTGAAAATATCAAGAAAGATTCTGTGTCCTCCAAAATTCATTTTATACTAGTAGAACCCCTGTTTTTCTGCAAACAGGTAATCTGCATACAAAGCTTTTTCATATATTGCTTTATTGCTTCCCTTTCTTTCTGTAACAGTGCTCATCCACTACAGGGAATAAGACTATCTAGACCAGGGGTGTCAAAGTTTGGTCCTCAGTAGCTATCAATAGTCTAGGATTTGAGCACAGGTGGGCCAATCAAAATGAATGAACTACTGGTTAACTCACTTATGCTTAACCAGGGAAATACTTAAATCCTGACCTATTGGTGGCCTTTGAGGAGCAAACTTGGACACTTTTGAGGTGAACAAAGAAGTGGGGGTGTACCTCAGCGCACTTTGAAATATATTCAAAATGAAACCAGTTATAAATTGAATCCAATTTTTAAGTTGATGCTGGCGCTTATACTTGTCTGCTATCACAGACAGAACAAAACCAGAGAGAGACATATACTGAGGGAGCTTCAACTAATAAACCTCTATTATGATCCTTGCCAACGCGCTGGTACACATGACCTGTTACATGTATTGGTGCGCCACTTTGGGGCCTGAAAGAGATCGCTCCAGTCTTGGAACGGTGACGTACTATGACCATCATCAGTCCTTACGTATTTAAGAACTATGACGGTCATAGTACATCATTTAGTCCTTAAGGAGTTAACAACTTCATATTAAGAGTTTGACAAATCAAAACATTTTATTGATTAAATCCTGTAGCATCAAATACATTACACATGAGACCATTCATACATTTCACCTCTAATCAAGTATACGTTTTATTGCTAGAATTTCTCCTATTATTGCTTCCATCTATTAAAATTTCAAAGCTACTGAAAGATGTATGATTTTTTGATCAATATAACTATAGAGGAATCTTTTTTATTACAATTTAAATGAAGGACTCTAATGCCACATAACATCCCTTTATGGCTGAAATTTGGTGTTAATCCATACAACAGAATTTGCTGTAGTTCTGTCAACAACATATGATAGTGAGAAATAAAACAGGAACTATTACTTTTTCACATCATTTTATCTTATCAATACTGAAAGGATTAATATGAAATTTGCAGTGTCTGTAGGAAGCAGCAAAAAAACTTGGAATCCACAATTTCAGACAAATTTGTCAGTCTGTTCAAAAGTTTTTAAATTTTAGCTTAATTTAACAGCCAGCTCCATTTAAATATATAAAGTTTTGAGCAAGAATTGAAAATTATATGTGTGTACCAACTTTATACCCAAAGTATGCTTACTATGTCAAAGTATTTCAACAAAATATCAAGGTAAACTGAACATTATATCAATATTGGGGATTATTATTTAGCATTCCCTAAATGATATATGACTTGCAGAAACAATAGCCTGACATTTCTGGTCAGCCTGAGTTTTTGCAGACCAATTTTTCATTTTTATTTCTCTAATGTTCTCCAGATTTGATAAAAAAATGTTGTTTTCTTGGTTGGAGCTTCTGCAAGGCAGAATCAACTCAATAACTGCACATAAAGTATAGTTAATCCTCAGAAATAAATATAGTATAAAGCAGTTTCCAGGCCTGTACTGATCTTATTGTCATTGTGGTTACAAAAAAAGTGTAAGTACTGTAAGTTTAGTATTTATGTTTTCCAAGATCCAAAGCATTTTTTTTTGTAAAACAGATGCTTCTTTTGAGATTTTTTGTTTTAAACAATCAAATTGCAAGAAAAGGAACCATATTATGCCATAAAAGCCAAAAAGATCAGATCTGCATAACTTGATGTCATTCAGATTAGGTTTTTGCCCAAACCACTAATCATGTGTGCCAATTTTTTTCAGAATTGATTTAGTCAGACCGAGAATTGTATCAGTATCTGGGGAAATCAATCTCTGAACCAAACCAAAGTTTTACTACTTTTTAGAAAGGAGAGAAAACAGAGAATAATAATAATATTAACAAGGAAGACATTTCTTCTAATCCACTGTTCCCTATTTCCTAATGAACTGTAAATATACATATTGATCTATCTGCCTGGCCACCACTAAACCACTGCATACCTCCCTTGGAAAACCTATAACTATTAAATATTATACAAGGTCATGCTATAAATATGATGACCACTATGTTTATTTAACCATTCAATTTCCCTTGGGACAAACATAAACATTTATTTTCCTTTCATATATGCCAGATGGAAGTTTATAGAAGCCTTAAGATAACAGTTTTGCTGTAAAAAATGACAGCACTACTACTGTAGCTAATGAAGATGGGATCATTTTCCACTTACAGACTTATCTCCCATCAGCACAGGGAGCCAGATAATCTGATCCCATCATTTTTGTTTTCAGTTGAACTCATTACGATGTATAGAGTTACAATGAGAAAGTGCTGGGGTCATACTGGATTATTAGTGCCCATGCTTGCTCTGTTTCTGACAGTTTGGTTCCCTTTTTACTGCTGGGAACAGAATAAATGAGTTCCCAGCAATAACAAAATTAATATAGGGTCCTTACAAGACCGTTTAAATTGTTGACTATGTCACAGAACTATAGAACTGTGGTGCTCCAGTTTGCCTTGGGGAGCTTCATGATCTGCAAGGCTGCGTTGCATCATTATTTCATGGGAGATTTATCTCCTTGCTAGGTAAGGATATATAAGCTCAGTGTTGACAAATCTGACAATGATGGGCTTCTATAGCGTAGAGAGCAATCTCTCATGAGCTAAAAGTAAGACTTTGACATCACCCAGCCATCACTGTTATGTGCCCCTTTAATGTTAACCCTGTGACTAGTTGTCACAAACTTCATATTTAAAGGAGCAGGGATATGTTCATGTGCATACTCCAGACTGAAGACACAGGCTTTTGATAGCCTGTGCCACAGAAATAAATAAATAAATAAATAAATAAATAAATAAATAAATAAATGTCTATTTAGAAAATGTAACGTGCACCTTGCTTTTAATTCCATAATTGTGAAACTGCAATAAAAACATATATACATGCTGTTCTAGGAAAACGAATAAGGAGCAAAATCTATTTAGCCACATATAATTACTGTCCTAATTGTCTGTTGTTCAAAATCACCCCAGTCCTTAAAAGATTAATCCCTGTGGTGTTGAATGGAAATTAAACATTTTTATTCAACAGTCGTTCATCTTCACTGTTGACAAGCCTTTTCCATGTTGCTAACAGGTATCTGTTGCATCTTAACATTTGCCAGGTGAATTAATGAATGGCATTGATGTATTTTGGTATTATTTGATATGTGCATGAAGTGAACAGTTTTTCTTTTTTTGTTGTAGCCATATTAATTGAGTTGTAGTTATGCAAATAAATGAATAACTTGGTATTGGTGATACCTTTTTACATTTATTTGGAGCTTATACATTAATACAAGCTTTCAATAGATCATCTGTCTTCTCAAGATTAAGTGGTAACATTTTCTGGGACAGGAAGTGACATCACTATCCTCTACACTGAAGCCCCATATCAACACATCTGCTATCAATGAACTTCAATGGAGAAATCACATATCTTCCAGAAGCATTGAATGAATCAATGATGGCATCTAGAACTTCATATCAGAGAACAACAGGGAGAGTGATGTTAAAATTAAATTTTTCTTTTAGCTATTGTTGTCAGTTCCCATAGCTGTCCAGTAACTGCCTACAGTTAGAAAGCCCATTCCCCTAACACTTTTTGGCTCCTTCAAGAAAGTCACATGAAAGCTAAAAACAAGATTGACTGTTCTCAGCGGGTGCCATCTTGCAGAAAAATCTATTGTTCATTCTCTGTGAGTACCTCTCACATATTTATGTCAGTTCATAAAAATGTTATTACAAAACACCAGTATAAACAGTTTGAAGAAATGAAAAATGTATTTTTCTGCATGGTGTATACTTCATATTTTCACAAGTATCAGACTTCCTTTTTCTTCTTGATTATTACTACCAAATGACTTAATGTATCTGTTTAAGCTGATGCATTAATAAATCGTTCTTACTAGCACCTGTCAGTAATGTCTGCCCTTGTTGAAAGTCATAATAAGCCTGATGTATGTAGAGCAAATGGAGCAATTCTGGAGAAAACCAAGTATGGGACAAATGCAAATACCCAGAATTCCTATTCATTTTGATTATGCTTTAACCCATTGAATGCTAGAGACCAAAACAAGACTTTGCATACCTCTCTAGTTTTCAAGGGATTAAAAACCCCTTTTAATTTAGCAGTTTTGTCCCCTATGGTGCATCTGGTTTGCCCCCAAATTGTACCAACTCTTCTTAGTACACCACACTCAGTTTATCATGGACCGTCAATGTTTTAAAAGGTTAGTTTTAATTCTATACACTCACATGCAAATTTTAAATACCAAATGAGCAGAAAAATTAAACTACAGTAAGCATTTACTTATTTGCTGTTAAAAAGCTAAAAAGAGTTCAAGCTCCACTGGTATGCAAGGACCTGGGGGAACAATTTGTTGCCTTGCAAAGCCCATTTCCCGGGACAAGATTCACCAGCATTGATCAAGAATTGTGGAATTCTGGCAAATCAATCCCTGTGTTACTGTATGCAGGATTTTCTGTTTTCTTAATCTCCATCAATACATTTGTCTGCTCCCGGCTCCCACTTTAACATGCAGCGAAGCAACTCCCAAATTATGGTTATACTGGGAGTAATATTTTCTCAAGGTCAAGACAGTTTCATCCCCTTACATCTCTGATATTCAGAGACTTAGAAAATATTATCTGAGGCATATGCTCAAAAATAATTGCATGAGAGTTTTTCATTCTATTGTTCCACAAAATGTATGAGATCTTCTTAACTGGCAGAGGCTTATAAAACCAAGACCTACATTTACTAATACTACTGCATCATTCACAAAAACTGACATGGTCTCCGCAATTCCCTGCAGTAGCATTATCCAATAATATGCAATTCTGAAAGATATAATCACACAACTTCCCTGCTAGACTTAGTTCACTATGAGGATCAGATTCTGGACAGAATTATGGATGGATGCAAGATAACAAAGCTCAGGTCTGGACAAAAAAATTATCTCAAATCAGAAAAAATAATAGATGGCATGTATTTATGATGACTTATTGAGCTAAAGTGCAGCTGGTCCTTGGCATGAAAAGTAGCTTTATATCATATATAATCTAAAGGTGTTGTTGATTATTGTGATTTAATGGGTTAAACCAATTGAGTAGTGTTTAGAAAGTACACTTACCAAGTAACAGTAGGGTCAGGGCTGTTCTGAACACTAAAAATCTATTTTGGGTACACTCATACTATTATGTAGTGAAAATGTGCTATAATTAAATTTAGCATAATTACTTTACAGTGTGATCAGTAACTGCTTTGTTCAAGAAGAATTAATCCTGGGAGCTTTCCGTTGCATTTTTGTTCCATGTTCTAAATGAGATTTCAAAGAAGGTAATTTATAATAACTAAAATCCCTAAAACACATTTTAATATAGTCTTTCTTTGTTAAAAAAGAACACTGGTGAAATCATTCTGAATTAACATCCTCCTGAGTGTGAATATGTTATCTATACTCAATTTTGTTACAGGTTTTAAAATAAAAAATTAATAAGCATAATGGCAGTTTATTCAGGCCTCTAATATACTAAAATGTTTCTAAAATCATATTTTATAATCACCTATATGTTTAAATGTAATGGGATGCTTGAGTGTATTGACAGTAAAATTGATTGGCAATACAATTAATTGAAGTAGGGAACGCTATCAGAGTACAGTATATTCACTTCAAACACCTTTAAATCCCAGTTTACATGTTAGATTCTACAATTCTCTTCATTTTATGAACTGTAAAGTTACATTATTTGGCAAGAGAGAAACATTTATTTAAAATATAGAAGTGGGTGATCTTGGTTTAAATGGATAAAATCTCAGAAAAGCTGAAATGCATTTTTAATGATGGTAGGACCTTACACTGCAACAGACAAAAGTATTCAACTAAGCTTAATGGTGACAAGGATGTCACAATAAACCAGTGTCATTGATTTTACTTACAGTCTGAGAAACCCTCAGTGTAGAACAAGGCTGTACTGAAGAACAACCCATTGATTTCTCACTTGACAGGATACCTACTGCTACTGTTCCTGCTAGATAAAGCAGGTACTAGAACAAGTGCCATTGGCTGAGCTGGTAACATTAACACTCCTGCTTCAGCCATTAGCATTGATAGAACCAGCTCCGGTAACAGTGAGGTTGTGGATTAGTGAGGGACTGGCAGCACACTGAACAAGAAAGTGAATGCTCCAACAACTAGTGGTTCATGGGATAAGAAAAAGGGAACTGTAGATGGCAGTATGGAGTCTAGTCAGTTCTTGTAAGAACAATACTTGGATGCTGGAGTGCAGAGGCTATTTAACAAGCCACCTCAAATGGAAAAAAAAAGTAAATGTCAACCATGCTGCTAGTGAATGGTGAGAGGGTCACAAATCACCAAGACAGACTTGAGCTAGAATCTTGTAAGTAGGGAACAGTCCCAAACTTCACTGATGTGAAAATTAGAGCTGATACATTTACAGCTTGAAGGCAAAAGAGGCAGACAGATACATGATATGGGATACTGACAATGCTTATTATAGGAAAAGCATATGAGGCCATATTTATCATACTAAATAAAACATGGATACAGCCACTGCTAAGAGATGTTTATTTAAATGTTGAAGCTCAAACTTCCATTTTTTGGATGCAGTACTAACATGGCCTGAAATTTTAAGGCAACATTGTACAATGTCAGAGTTACTGTACCCATAAAATGCAAGTTTGCGCTGCAATTACGTTTGAATAATACATCTCTCAACAGTGGGAATCCACATGTTTTCATAACAGGATAAACCCTCCCATTTATATATGTTTTTTCAATAGTAAGTGTTACTATCTCTTTCATGCCCTAAAGCTCAAGCTAGGCAGATCTACAATTTAAATGTAATCACTTTTAGATTTTCTTATCTATTGTATCAGGGGGAGTTATTAAACTACGCAATATATTGCAAAAACACCAATACTCACATCTTCTTTTAAAAACCGTTACTAGTTTTTATAATAAGGACACATCCAAAAAGGTTAAATAAACAGACAATAAGGAAATAAAAAATATGGAAATTGATTTTTACAATAGCAGTTCTTTACAATCAAATTAAAGTGATTTAGGGAATACTGAGTCATAAACAAATATTACTTTTAAGCCTAAAAATGCTTGTTATAAAATGGTTTTCTTCATAGTTGTTTGGTGGTATCCAGGTATTAAGAGTCATAAGAGTTGGACTCCAGCTGGTAAAATGTCTCAGTAACTATATCAATTATGACAGCATGGGAAGCTGTTTACCAAACAAAGCTGCAGAAAGATAATATACTGCTGATTCAGACACTTCCAATAAAAGGGTTCACAAAAAGGCAAAAAGTTCCATTTTTTTTTTTTTGTGTGAATTTTCCTAAACCCCTCCACCACAATTTTCCCCTTTTTCCATGAAAATTCCCATTAATTCAAAATTCATAAAAAGTCCAATCTATGTTCAAATTTGCTACTTGAATGTATCTGCGATATATAGCTCAATTCAACTCAGCCACTTTGTCTCTCCAATACTCATGTTTCCCAGCTATCCCAGCACAGGGGGCTTGTGATGTAGCAGTGACTCATGAGAAGCCTATATCAGCCTCAGTTTTATGTTATTGGCTGATACCAAAGTGAGTTGCTGATTTATGGATTGTTGTGATGCACATTTGCAACATCCAGGTCTTTCTTGTGAATGATCTGAACTGTGGCCCATAGGTATTCTTGCAAATGAGCACAGCTGTGTTGCAGCATACTGCATTAAACAATGTTTGTTTATGCAACATTCATCAGTATTACTAGCCTAATAATCAGCAATGTGCTCTAAGGTACTTGCAATTAGCACATTGTTGAAAATGTTGCTCTAATATCACAAGCCCTAAAGCTCGTGAAAGGACCAGGTCACTCATAACACAGGAACAAATATCTGTGTTACTGAGGTTAGAAATATTTTACAAGCAAGCATGGTATTATTAAAGTATGTTTTTGTCAGGATCTGTCAAGGGCTGAATCTAATCCTTAACACTACAGATGACTTTCTCTGCTGCTGAGCCACAGCAGTAGCTGTCTGACAGGAAAACATGCTAAAAGAAAATCCTAAGTTTTCTTTTAAATGTGTCAGTTAGCTCCTTACTAATATCCTACAATAATAATTACCTGTCTATTTATTCATTCATTAAGCATTTTCTCTTACTGTGTCTGCATCTAAAGACGGTTGAATTGTCCCATTTTATAAACACAACTGCACACAAACATAAACATGCTTTTTTTCTACCTAGAACCTGAATTTGTGCAAAATTATTGGAGGGCGTAGGAATTTGTTTCTCTTTGTTCTCTCTATTAGGGGAGTCTGGGGCATTCATTTGGAGAAGAAAGGAAGGAAGTTGACCCCAGATACCCTACAATTCAGTGTGACTGACTGGAAAGACACAAGCAGCAGTGATCCAAGCTCTTTCCTAATCTGGCTGTGATTGTCTCTGTGCTGGGGAGTCTGGGGGTTTGAGAAGGGAGCAAAGAAGGTTAAGCCCAAATACCACAACACTCTGGCTGACTGATTTGATTTAAAAGACATAGGCATCTGTGGTACTATTTCCTTACTTATCTTGCTTTTATTATCTCTGTGTTGGACATGTCTGGGGTTTTGAGTGGGAAGGGAGGAAAAGAGGTTGACTCCAAATACCCCAAAATTCTGTCTGACTGATTTGATTTGAAAGCAGGCATCTGCAGTCCAGTTTCCTTGCCATTCCTGCTGTTATTATCTCTGTGTTGGATGTGTCTTAGGTTAAGTGGAAAGGGAGCAAAGGTGGTTGTCCCAAAATACCCCAAGATTATGTCTGATTTCATTTGAAAGACACAGGCAGCTGCAGTACAATCTGGACATGTCTGGAGGTGTGTGTGGGAAGGGAGCAAAGGAGGTTGACTCCATATACCCCAACATTCTGTCTGACTTATTTGATAGTGACAAGCAGTTGTGATCATCCTGATCTTGCTGTTATTATCTCTTTTTTTGGATGAGTCTTGCTGTTAAAATCTCTGTGTTGGATGTGTCTTGGGGTGTGAGTAAGAAGGGAGCAAAGGAGGTTGACCCTAAATACACCAAAATTCTGTCTGACTGATTTGATTTGAAAGATACAGGCAGCTATAGTCCACTTTCCTTGCTGATCTTGCTCTTATTATCTCTGTGCTGGGGAAGTCTGTGGAAAGAAGATGTTGATTTTTTTTAGTTAGGTTTTTTTTTGTCAGTGATAAGACAGGGTGGTCATCTGTAAAAATAGGTGACTGACAGCTGATTGGGACCCTAACGTGAGCTGTGTGGCTGAGGCAGACTTGATAGATAACAGACAAGATTGAGTATCTTGTTGAGGGCCAAGGCACGACATCACACTCCATCAGTTGTGTTGTGACCTTAGAGTAAAAACACACACAGTAGTTGGGTAATGTCCAGTAAACGCAGAAGGGGCAGGGGCATGGGGAAAGGAGTAAGAGCAGTACAGGGTCTTGGGAGTAAGTGGTAGTTCAAAAACTGACTACAGCCATGGTTGCTGCAGTGTGTGCAATAACTAATGATGTTTGACACCTCTAAAAGCTTAGGATAGTGGGCACGAAGAGGTGGGCATTGCTGAGGATGACCTAATGATGACTGATAATGTAGATATAGAATATATACCTCCAGCATCCTCCTCTTCTTTAGATACTGATGAAGTTGAGAGTGAGAGAGATGATGACATGGACAGAAAGTTAGCTGAAAGGCAAAGGCTCAATCTTCCAAAACTGAAAAGAAGCACTGTGCCCATAAAGTGTTTGAGAAAACAGTTGGAAACTCTGACCTTGTACAAGCAAAGATACTGAAAAATACACAGTCATCCTATCAGTCATCATCAGCATCTTCGCCACTTCCAGGTCCGAGCCCCACTCAGCCACACACATGTTGCATATCCAGCAGCAACAACACAGGCTATTAACATCCAAAACCTTAGCTATGATGAGTGCTTCTGCTGTTGCTGGAAATACTGCACCTTTGACACCTAGTAGTAGAAGTAGCAATAGAATTGGATTAACATCTAGCCCCAGTAGTAGTAGTAGTAGTAGTAGCATTCCCTCAGGAACCCCACAGTCCATGAAGTCCACAGTATTGAGATACTCAGGATCCAAAAGCTAAGCATGTTGCTATCTTTTGTCTGTACAAAAAATCATGTGAGCAGGGGAAAGCAGGTCACATCTAGGCACATCCTCAATGAGATCCCACCTGAAGCACAACCACAGGTCTGACTGGGAGGCACACCGTCACAGATAAGAGGTGCCACAACTAGCAAAAGCAGAAGCACTCCAAAAAGTTCCTAGGGATCTGGAGAAGTAGTAATATTACTGATGTGTCAGAGAGTGTTCCACTGCCAACAGTTAGTTGATTCCAAATAACACCCATGGCTCCTGCCGCAGAGGAGTATGATAACTCTGGGTTTGCTATAGGAAACGGAAGAGTCATACACTGCCCACACATGTTGCATCTACTTCCACCACCTCCTCTAGTCATGTTGTTAAAGCGATAAAGTTACAGGGCTCTTCTGCCTTGTCCTGCCAACCCACACTGACTGTGTTCCAAAGTTGTGAGAAACTTCACAAAAACAATCCCAAAGTATGCCTGTGGAGAGCAGAGTGGCAAGGTTGCCAACATGTTGGTAGTGGACATGCTTCTGTATTCTTTTGTAGAAAACTGAGGTTTCTAAGAACTGATGTTAAATCCCAAGCCACAGTTATTTTTCTGGGAGGACTGTGCCAGAATTGTACAAGCAAGTAGTTAATGTGGTGGGCAAAGGGCTGGAAAGTGCATATGGCAAGAAAATCCACAGATATGTGAATAAGTGGGCAGAGTAGAGTACATACTATATGACTGTGACTGCTCACTGGGTTTTCCTCCCACCACCACCAATGGGCAACAGTAGCTTACAGCATCAGGTGACAGCCAGTAATCTTGCCTCTGGTTTTGGTAGTAGGGGTGGGCGAAAAGTGAGAAAAATTTCCTGCATGACTTTTCTTGAAAAAGGGTCGATTTTTCAGTTTTTTCTCCAGTGCAAAATTTTACTCCTTTTCGCCTATTCCAGCAAATTTTTTGCTTATTCCAACACATTATCATCCTATTCTAGCACATTTTCCACATAGTCTAACACATTTTTCACCAGTTCAACACATTTTCACCTATTCTAGCACATTTTTTCCTATTCTATCACATTCTAACACATTTTTCTCTTATTCTAATACATTTTTCTCCTATGTTTAATATGGTGCAACATTTCCCAGCACAATATTACTTTCTCTGAGGGCTGTAGTGGAGACATAAGTAGATGGGAGTCAAAGTTGTGAGTCCTACAGCAACATATACATTGAAAGTATGTTAGCATGTAGAGTGCCTTTATCCACAATACTTACTTCCTGCTTAAGTGACACTGACACGTATTCATGATGATGTCAAGTGGTTAAAATAAATAAAGTACAATCTACAATGTGGCAGATGTATATTGTAGTGGTGGTGGGGGGACTGGAGTTGTGTGTTTGGTGGGACCTTGACAAACTGCATCAACCCCAGGAGGAGAGGGATCATCATCATTTATTGCACATGTTGCAGCAACAATTGCTGCAGTCAGTTTTTGTACTACCACTTTACTCACACACCCCTGCTCCACCTTTCCCCCTTCCACTTGTACACAACTGATGGAGTGTGATGTCTTACCTTGGCCCTCAACAAAATTCTCAATGTTGTCTGCTGTTTATACAGTCTGCCTCAGTCACAGAGCTTCCAGTCAGCTGTGTAATATATTTATTTGTTTAATTATTTGTTTTTTTTTATTTTTATTTATTTATTTTTTTAAGTTGTCCACCATACCTTATCACATTTAGTCCCCAAAAAAATATATATAACTAAAAAAACAACTTATTTCCCCAGACTTCCCCAGCACAGAGAAAATAAAAGTAAAATCAGCAAGCAATTTGGACCCCAGCTGCCTGTGTCTTGCCATTCAGTCACACCAAATTTTGGGGTATTTTGGGTCAACCTCCTTCCTCCCTTCTTCTCTCCATTTTGCCCCAGAGAACAAATGTCCTACCTAAATGACTCCCTAAAACTAAGCTTCAGTACCCCTTTATTTTTCTATCTTCTCTAGCTCAAAAACATGCTGCTTTCTTCTCTCACAAACACAGAATGGCATGCTGTGGGAGCTGCCTGGCTGGAACTAGTTTTGCTGGGACCTTGACAAACTGCATCCTCCCTTGGAGTAGAGGGATCATCATCATTAATTGCACACACTGCAATTTGAACTACTACTGTACTCTCACGTCCCTGAAATGCTCCACCCCCTCCCCCATTACTCAACTACACTGTGTTTTTTTTACTCTACGTTACACAACACTATTGAAGGAGCTGTATGATGCCTTGCCTAAGCCCAGTCAGCTGTCTGTCACTGTCACATAATATATTTAGTTCTTTATTCTTTTTTTTTTGTCTATCTTATCACATTCAGTCCAAAAAAATTATAACTGAAAAACAAAATCAGCAACTTCTTTCCCCAGACTTCCCCACCCAGCACAGAGACAATAACAGCAAGATCAGCAAGAAATAAGTCCCCAGTTGCCTGTGTCTTGCCAGTCAGTCAATCTGAATTTTGGGGAATTATTTGGGGTCAACCTTTCTTCCTGCCTTCTTCTTCCCAGAGTGCCCCACTAACTCTCCTAATAGAGGGAACAAATGTCCTACCTAAAAGTTTCCTTAAACTAAACTTCTCAAACAAGGTGCTGCTATCTCCTCTCACAAACACAGAATGGCATGCTGTGAGAGCCTGACACCCTTTTATATGGTTGTAGAAAACTTTCGTGTGGTGGAGAAAAAAATTTCTTCCATTGATTTCAATGGAAAGAAAAGAAAAACACAGCACTTTTCATGGGAAGCTATTCGCTAAGCTGAAAGTGCCATTATTCGCTAATTTCAGTTTGAGTCGAAAATGTTCGCCCATCCCTATTTGGCAGTGTGATTAAAAGGCAGCAGCAAGATAGCCCATTCCATCTTAAAACATCTACAGTCCCAGAAAGCTGTAGATGTTTTAGGTAAACTAGAGCAGGTGATAAAGGAATGCCTTGTATCCTGCTCTTTAAAAGCTGGTTTTGGGTCCAACATAATCGTTGTCTTGAGAACAGGTGACATGGTGCATGTGCCCTGCTTTGCCCATGTGCTAAAATTAGTTGTGATCAGATTCTTTGCAGAATCCAAAACTCTTAGAGAGATGCTGAATATCTCAGACAAAATCTGTGCCCATTTTAGCTGCTCCTACAGTGCATGCAACATTCTATATTCCATACAGGAGCCTAACCTGCCCCATCGCCAATTGAAAATGGAGGTCCATACAGGGTGGAATTCAACAATGTACATGGTAAAGCATTTGTTGGAGCAGAATAAGGCCATTAGCAAGTACCCCATGTAAAACTGGAAGGCTTTGGGCCAAAAACAACTAACGTGTGATGTATGTGAGCTGCGCAAACACTTTGAGGAGGCAACCAAGCTGGTGAGTCACATGAGGCAGGAATTAGAGAAATTCTACCACTGATATATTTATTTCAGAAAAAATGAGGAGCATGGCTGAGGAATCTTACCACAAAGACTAGGGAAGGGCGAAAACTTTCACCTCAAACCATAATTGGGGAAAAATGGCACTTTCCGCTTGGCAAAAAATTTCCTATGAAAAGTGCCATTTTCCCACTTTTTTAACCTACCTCATTGCATTGAAATCAATGGGAAGAACATTTTTTCTCCACCACATGAAAGTTTTCTCGTCTTTTCTACAGCCATATACAAGTGTGCTAGGCTCTCACAGCATGCCATTCTGTTTGTGAGAGGAGAGAGCAGCATGTTTTTGAGTTAGAGAAGATAGGCAAATAAAGGGGAATTAAAGCTTTGTTTAGAGTAAGTCTTTTAGGTAAGACATTTGTTGTCTGTAGTAGGGGAGTCTGGAAGACTCTTGGGGAGAGAAGCAGGGAGGATGGACAACCTTCTTACAAAATTTGGTGTGACTGACTGGAAAGACAGAGGCAGCTGGGGTCCATATTGCTTGTTGATTTTGCGTTTATTGTCTCTGTGCTGGGGAAGTCTGGGGAAAGAAGTTGATGATTTTGTATTTTAGTTATATGTATTTATATATATTTTTTTCTTTGGGGGGGCTAACTGTGATAAGATAGGGTGGACAACTTAAAAAAATAAAAAAAAATTAAAATAAATAATTAAACAAATACATATATGAGACAGTTGACTGGGAGCCTGAGGTGAGCTCTGTGACTGAGGCAGACTTAATAGACAGCAAACAACTGAGAATTTTGTCGAGGGCTAAGGCAAGACATCACACTCCATCAATTATGTACTGTAGAGAGTAAAAACACACACAATAGTTGGGTAATGTCTAGCAAATGCACAAGTGGGAGGGGGAAAGGTGGAGCAGTGCAGGGACGAGGGAGTACAGTGTTAGGTCAAAAACTGACTGCAGCAATGGTTGCTGCAGCATGTGCAATAAATGATGATGATCCCTCCCTTCCCAAGTGGATGCAGTTTGTGAAGGTCCCACCAATCACATACGCCAGTCCCCCACCAACACTGCTGTACATATCTTCCACATTGTATATTGTTTTAATCACTTGACATCAACATGAATATGTGCCATTGTCACTTAAGCAGGAAGGTAGTGTTGTGGGCAAAGGACAAACTCACTCTGCATGCTAACACATTTTTCAAAGTATATGTTGATGTAGGACTCACAACTTTGACTTCCAGCTACATATTTCTCCACTAAAGCCCTCAGAAGAAGTAATATTGTGCTGGGAAATGTTGCACCACATTAAAATAGGACAAAAATGTGTTGGAAAAGGAGAAAAATGTGTTAGAACTGGAGAAAAATGTGTTGGAATAGGCAAAAAAATTGCTGTAATAGGCTTAAAGGAGGAAAATTTTGCATTGCAGGACATCAGAAAACTTCTGCGAAAAAAGCGAAAAATTGTAAATTTTTCTTGAAAAATCACTCGGAAAAATGTTCTCACTTTTCGCCCACCCTAACAATGATAAAACAGACATGCACAAGCTGGTTACGGACATGATAGCATGCTAACAAGATCCTCTCATAGTATACATTAAAAGCAATGAGGACTACATTCTTGCCACTTTGCTGGACTCCTGCTTTAAAGGGATAGTAATACTTGAAAATAAGTTTATTGTATATTGAAACCCTTAATATTCAGAAGTAAAGTTCCCCCTGGAGTGACGTCATTGCTCCACCTTTCAGATTTGGAATCCAGTCCCGGGACCGGCCTCTCCAGAAGTGCTGAGATCACCATCTTTAAAAAGAATTTCTTAATTGGAATGATCTACAAAGTGTGCTTTCAAGCCAGGCACACTTTGTAGATAGTTCCAGTTAAGTAGTTCTTTTCAAAGATTGTGATCTCGGCACTGCTAAAGAGCTGCCGGTTGCTCTGTGGACCGAATTCCAAATCTGTCCACTAGATGGCAGACTTGGCTGAAACAGCCAGGAAAAGAGCATTTTACTGTATTTTACATGTGAATATCTCCCAAACCATAAAGGTTTGGGACATAAGACTTATATCATTTTTCATGTTTTTTTAAGGGCTACAATATAAAATACAATTATTTTCAAGTATTACTATCCCTTTAAACACATGATGATCAGCAGCATCTCTCTGAGGATTCTGTCAGGGAATATATGGTGATATGGTTATTGATTGAGTGGAGGGCTATACTGTGGATGATGAGAGGGAGAAAGTTAAGGCAAAAAAAACTTCTAGACAGTATAGTGAAAAAGAGTGCAGTCAGCATTTAAACCAGCAGCAGCAGGAGTAGCTACATCATCAACCATATCATTGCATTATGAACACAGACAATTCATGGGTCTCCTTAATATAGAAAATGAAACATTTGAATACACTATCACTGCATATTACATCCTTTCATAAATTCTACATAATATGAATCACATGCCTAATGTGAGAAAATTATATAACAACAAAACAGATCAGTTAAAAAGCTAGTAGCAAAAATAAGCCAAATATATTTATCAATAATCAATGGTCTTCTCTCTTGAAGCTGAAATTTTCAATCTTCTTCCAGTGAAGCTTGAATAGAATGTTTTTTCTTCAACTTCCAAAATTTCGGGAAGATTGCAAAATATAGTTAATGTAGTATTGACTGATCCTTTTATAAAATAATGCTGTTAAAGTAGGCCCCACATGGTAATTCTAAGTTCTTGCCAGGGTTGCTTAAGACATTGGAATACATACATCTTCATTATATATATATGTTCATGGGTCATCTGCATACAAACATGAGTGGTTCTATTGATTTTAAATGGGATTGGAGATATGCATTCATTCATGACTCCCGCATCATAGCACTCTGTCATTAATGTTTCATGTTCTAAAAATGAAATACAGTAGGTAAATTATTACAGCATGTTTCTCAGAAAGAATAACGATTTAAAAAGATGGCCGTATGGAAATGTAAGTGCCATGTATGCATTTTTTGAACAATCTAGCAAACAATCTAGTCTCCCCTTCTTAGCCCAAGTTAATATTTGGAACATATATTGATTTGCTGTAATTTATATATCACTTGTATAACACGATTCCCCAAGGCAATACAGAATTAATAAAGCACAAACGTTCACAGTTATTATCTCTTTCAGTCTATTGTCTATCTTAGTGGTTTGTAGAGGATTACTGGAGTCATAATTCAGTAGCAGAAAGTCACTGATAGACAGCTCCTAGTCTATACCAGTAATGTTTGTATGTGCTTACTGTAATAGGTTACAACTACCACTGGGAACTATTTACTGATTCCAAAACACATGTGTTAAAGTAGCAACACACCACATACTGCCATAGTTTCCCTCCTTGTACCAGTTTCCAGACCACGACAGTCTTCCACTTTATTACTTTTCCCTGACCTGTGATTTTCTTTTATTTATTCTCTATCTTCTCTCCTTAACCCTTTGGATGTTTGGAATGTTTCCTATCCATGGTGAATAAAACCAATGGAGAAATCTCTAGCATCCATATAAAGACATATATAGTAACGCAATGTAAGAGTTCACTTGTAAAGAAGAGGAGAAAACAGGTATCACATAATTTGTTCTCGGTTAGATCAGTGACAAAAATCCTTGAGTATTTACCCATGGTCAAGACGTTTTATGGTGTAGAATAAGCTAACATAGCAAGCATGGAACTAAAAAGAAATTAGTGTGAGTAATGCTTTCCAAGTGGTAAGAATACATTTTCATGTAGAAGGTGCATATGCCTGTGGTTTGTCCTATAGATTATCACCGAATGTAGCAGCCCTGACCAGGCAAAGGATTTATGGTGTGAATGAGTGATATATCCTCTAGATCAGAAATAGGCAATGTCTGACTTCCCAGCTGATAGAGACTACAAGTCCCATCATCCCCAGCCTAGGCAATGGATTTATGGTATAGAATGGTAATGTATTATTGCTCATGTGATCTGAGTTAAACAAACTTTAATTTTCCAAGCTGTTGGATATTATAAGACCCATCATCCCCAATCTGCCAACAGCTGCTTGGGGATGATGGGAGTTGTAGTCGCCAACAGATGGAGAGGCAGTTGCCTAAACCTGCTCTAGAGTAATTATAAGTTAAAGGGATAGTAATACTTAAAATGTGAAAAAAATATGTTGTAGGGTATATCCCCCTGAGTAAAACAAGGATACTTACACTGCTGAAAGGCTTTTATTCAAAAGTTATTACAGCTCAAAGTTGAATTTTAGGTGCAATATCACAGTGGCCTGAAATTGTACAGTGGTGCTGTTGCTACACCATCCTATGGACAGCTCTGGTCCCAGGACCATAAATCTCCACCTTTCAGCAGTGGGAGTACCCTTGTTTTCCTCAGGGGGATAAACCCTACAACATATATTTTTTTACATTTTAAGTATTACTAACCCTTTAACTCTATATGGTTGATAGACTGGAGAATTATAAACACACTAGAAAAGATGGCATTTTAGTGAAGTTTATACTAGGGCTTTGGTAAATGGACCTTTTGTCCTTCAGGAGAAATGTTTCTTTAAAAACCCTATTCCAGTTTATGCCACTGGCTCTAGAATAAAAAGCATAAACAGGAGGCAGTTCATAATGGAAATGTGAAGATCAGATACACCACAAATCCCTGTAATAGAGTAAGAGGTTAATCAGTTCTGTCTACAGCCATGATATTCCCTTGCAGGTATTAGTTCATATCACTATTTTCAATGACAAATTACACTTCCTAATCTATTTTTACTTGACAGCGGACAAACATCCCATTATAGCAAGAGCAAAAAATGAAATCTAATAATGGAAAGTCCTGTGGAAAAAAGACAGTTTTCGGACATATTTTTTTTTCTTCCAGCTATAATTTATCATATGGTAGCAGGTGTGTAGAAGAGGTAGATGCTACTATCTCCAGCCAAAGTCCTGAGTAATTGTGGTTTTGTATATATTATTTATTTTTAAATAAACAGCTGTATGCACTAGATCATTGATTCTCATTTCAACGTCCTCACATCACACCAACAGGTCAGATTTTAAGGATAATTAAACAAAGATAGTAAAATGACAATGACTGAGCCATTGATAATCCACCTGTGAGCCAGCAGGGCTGTACTGAAAACATATTTTTTTGGAGTGTCCTGAAAGCTAACCTTGAGAATCACTGCACTACATGATAGTATAGGACCTATTGCCTGGCAAAAGGCAAATAGAAAGCACTATCCTGAGGATGGGGCAACTTTAAGAGCTTCTAAGGCACATAACAAAATTTTAGAAAGGGCCCTCAAATAACAGTTTTTTTAGGATCCCCATAAGCTGAGTGAATTTTTTTCTACAAGCCCTTTAATTTAGAATGCAAGAGGAGTGACCAACACACAGCAAACTGTTCATAAGCTTAGAAATAACTGTCACAATGATACATATTAAAGAGCACCACAGCCGTCGGCTCTCAATAGAAAATGTGTGTTGAATGTGAACCCAAGATGATTCCCCCTTGAAACAACAATTCCCCAGTGATGTCCATTTCTATGGATACCAATGCAGTGGGACAAGTTTCATGGTGAGTATGTGTGGTTATATGGCTACTGTGGGACAAAGCTAGGAGTGTTATTATGTTTGGTTCTGTGACTATGACTATCAGTGCAATGGGACAAGGCTGATGGTCAGTATGTGTGGTTCTTTGGCTACCATGGGAAAAGGCTGGGGGTTAGTAAAGCAATGGTGAACAATGTGAGACCCTTTAGCTGCTAGGAGACTTCAACCTCAATCAGTGGCTCTATGGCTACCGTGCAACAAAGCTGGGAGGTCATCATGTGTGATTCTATGGTTACTGCAGGACAAGGCTGAATGATGGGTTAATATTTGTGATTCAATGGCTATCAGTGCAGTGAAGCAAGGTTGGAGAGCAGTATGTGTAGTTAAATGGTTACCAGCAGACAAAGCTGGGGTCAGCATAATTGGTTCTATGGCTACCAGTTCAGTGGAACAAAGCTGCAGCCCCGGTGGAAGAAAAAGCAGGAAAACCTCAACTTTAGTGAAAATCCTCACATTTAGTAAAACAGTTGAAAAGTGCCATTTTTTCACACACCACTTTTTATCCAAACGTTTTATCCCATGCCAAGGAGTAAACAGTAACACAAATAGGAGTGAGTAATGCACTGCATATTATTGTTGTAAATGTAGATTGTTGTTTAGCAGCCTTCTTCAGTCTTGTAAAAATAGTGGGAGCTAATATTTATTCGTTGAAATTTATCCTCTACGCTGTTACCAGCAAAGTACAGTTGGCCAATGTTTATGAAGAAGTGGGTGATTGATTGACAGTAAATTGGTTCATTAAGCTAAGATGGAAGACTCATTTCAAATTTAGAATCTGGGATTTTGTCCAAAAGCATGCCCACCACCACCATGACCACAAGGTACCACTACCACCATCATCATCACTAGTAGAATCAACATTGCTAATAGGGATGGGGTAAAACTTTCACCTAAAAAAGAAACATACTAAAAATAGTACTTTTTCACCTTCCATGATAATTTCCCACTTTTTCATGCACTGGACAGACAGACCCCAGCCTGTTCCCACTGGTAACCATAGAACCACACATAATGACTCCCCAGCCATTTCCCTCTGCACTGGTAGGAATAGAACCATACATACTGAACCCCCCAACATTGTCCCACTGCAATCGTATGCAGTTGTAGCAAAACAAATACACCCCACCCCAAGAAAATGTAGATTGTTGTTTAGCACCCTTCTTGTAAAAATGGTGGGATCTAATTTTTATTCCTTGCACTTTGTCTGGTGATAGTGTAGACGATAAAGTACAGTTGGCCAATGCTTATGAAGAGGGTGACTGATTAACAGTAAATTAGTTCTTTATTGTAAGATGGAAGACTCTTTTCAAGTTTACGATATGGGATTTTGACCAAGAGCATGCCCACCACCACCATCCCCACAAGGTACCACCAGAACCATCATCATCACTACTAGAATCAACTTAGTTAACAGGGATGGGGGTAAAACTTGCCCCAAACATACTAAAAATAGTACTTTTTCACCTTCCATGGAAATATTGTCAAAAAAGTGCAAATTTGCCACTATATTCATGTACTGGACAGACAGTCCTCCAGGCCGTTTCCCATTGGTAATCATACAACCACACATACTAACTCCCCAGTCCTTTCCCACTGCATTGGTAGGCATGGAGCCATGCATTTTGAACTACCAACATTGTCCCACTGACTGGTATGCAGCTGTAGAGCAACACATACAAACCTGCAGCCTTGTTCCACTACACTTTTTGGCAGCCATAAAACCACACATACTGACTCCCCAGCCTTGTCCCAAGGTAGCCTTAGAAGTTGAGCTACTCATCCTGAGCCCCCCAGTCTTGACCCACAGTGCTAGTAGGCAGCCATAGAAGCACACATACTGACTTCCCAGCCTTGTTCCACTGCATTGGTAGTTATAGAACAAGGATGGGAAATGTGAGGCCCCAGCTTCTACCAAATGCAAATTGCCATCATACCTAACCATCCAATTGCCTCAAATTGCCCACCACTGCCATAGAACTGCAACCCCCCAGTCTTGTCCCATGGTATCCATAGACCCACATATACAGACACCTACAGGCCTTGCCCCATTGTGTTGGCAGGCTGCCATAGAAGCACACAAACTGACATCTAGCATTGGTTCACAGCACTGGTAGCCATAGACCAGGGATGGGAGATGTGAGGCCTGCCCAACTGCTGTCAGGCTACAACTCCCTTCATTCCCTGCATCCCACCACTGTCACAGAACCACACATACTAAGTCAAGAGCCTTATGGCATACTGCAGATTTTCGACAAAAACTGTCATGGGAAAAACTGAACTTTACATCCATCCCTAAGTACCAGTACTTCTGCCACAGTAATTTTGATTGTTTCTACGGTTATATATATATATATATATATATATATATATATATATATATATACAAAAAGCAGATGTGAGCAAGAGCACCCAGGTAATCTCTGAGAGTTTTGGAGTGCTCATCATCTTGGACTTATAAAGATCGATCTATCTATCTATCTATCTATCTATCTATCTATCTATATGTATTTTCCCACTGTACTGCTAGGCAGCCAGTGAACCACACATACTTCCCCCACCAGCCTTGTCCCACTTTGTTGGTAGTTATAGAATAGGGATGGCCAGTACGAGCCCCTTGGAATGCTCCATCTCGTAGATATTGTTCTCTTTCTGCTGCTTGTAAAGATGTTCAAACATGTAGATTGCAGAGTACCAGTTGGTAGGGATCTCCACCTTTGCCAGAAATAAGGAAAGGTTGTTTCTTTTCTGCTGTTCATGCGGTGTACTGAAAGTATTTCGTATAAATGACTAAAATGGGGGGAAAATTGTAAACAACTACCAGAATATTTCTAACACAGCAACTTTTTTTCTGGAAATAATGTCCAATAATAACATTCTAGGCAAATGATAGCATGTGTGTCATGTTGCCCAAGCTAATTGCTGCCTTTATGTTGCTTCCATTGTTTGACATTTTAACTCGCTCATTGAAACCTCTTGTTTTGCTGTCGAAGGAGCATGCCCATTACCGTGTGAGTATTTTATTTTTAAAGTTGCATGGTGATGATGGAGAGTGGACTGTGAGTGTTATATAGGTGGTGATGGTGATGATGGTGGTGCCTGATATTGTGTTTCTAATGTTAGGCTACTGCTACCCAGAGTGACCAATGATGTATTACTGTCATACTAAAACTCTATAATTCCCTGAGAGCGTTTGGCTGGAATGTAAAGGTTGTTGTCTGGCAGCAAATGGAAGGCTTCATGTTGCCCATCCCACTACCAGACAGTGCAGTGGGACAAGGCTGGGTGGTGACTGGTCAGTATGTGTGGTTCATGGCTACCATTCAACAATGTTGTTGGGTTAGAATGTATGTTTCTATGTCTACCAGTGCAGTGAGAAAAGGCTGAAGGTCAGAACATGTGGATCTATAGCTACCGTGGGATAAGGCTAGGGGTTAGTAAGCAATGGTGGGCAACTTGAGACCCTCCAGCCACTGTCAGACTACAACTTTATCATTCCCTGCAGGCTGTTGTCTGGAGGGAATGAAAGGGGTTGTAGTTTGGCAGCATCTAGCAGGCTTCATGTAGTCCATCCTTCTTCCAGACAGTGAAGTGGGAGAAGGTTGGGTGGTCAGTGCCCAGTATGCATTGTTCTATGGGACATGTCTGAAGGGACTGTATGTTTGATTCTTTGGCTGCCTGTGCAGTAGGACAAATCAGAGGAAAGAATGCATGGCTCAGTGGGGGTCAGTATGTGTATTTCTACATTGAAGTAGGACATGGCTGGGGGTGTCATAGAGGAAAAAAGTGGGAAAACTACAATGTTGTGGGAATGCCTGCTGAAATTAAAAATATATAATTTTTAGCACTCTTCTCTTCTTGGGTTAAGGTTTTGCCCATCCCTAGGGTGGCATGGCATTTACTTCTAACAGTTGTCCTTTTACGATAGAATGATGTAGATGAGCAAGATTTTTGCTGCTTATGATGCTGCCATTGTGGATAACTACTGTCACTGTCTGATAGCCCAGATATTTTATCATGTCTACTTGCAAAACCCTTCTTCTGACTTGATATTATTGGTGACAAACCTGAGAACTAATAAGAATGGATTTCTTTTTTAGAGAATTTCCTGTATCAAATAGTGAATAGTGAGTCTTGATTATAGCATTACTGATTCATATCAACTCTGCATTGACTTGCATCTCATGTAGATTGTCCTTTGTAAGCTGGGACTTGTCTATGTTAGAGAGAGAGAGATATTTGGATTATTGGAGTGAAACTAGAAGTGAGGGTGGTCAGGGGAGGGCTGGCAACTTGTGGCCTGGAGGGCAACTACAATCAAGTGGCACAATTTTACTGTTTTTCCAGCCCACTGTCCCAGTCCAACCCCTTTTGTTAATTTTAAATTTGCCATTAACCCTTTGAGTACCAGAGGGGTATGCCACGCATTGCTTCGCAATGAGTGGCATACCCCTCTGTCACTCAAAGTGTTAGTTTTGTGAAGTAAGGCAAACAAGACCACAAAGCTTACAATTATAATGGTATTACACTGGTGCAACTACAGAGCTTACAATTTAAGTAAAGCTACACTAGTGATACTATAGAGATTACAAGAGAATGGGTTATGCTACTAGTGTAGCTCCATTTCAGTTGTAAGCTCTGTGGAATCACTAGTGTAGCTACATTTGCAGCAACAAGTGGGAGTGGCCCACCAGTCCAGACATATGACTGGCCCGGTGGGCAATTGCCCCCCAGGCCAGCCCTCACCTGAGGGTGGTACTACCAGCTTAAAGTTTTATATAGGTGCCTTCCACCTCTATGTATATACAAAGGCAGTTTTATCATAACTTCCAATTTTATATCTGTTGAATGAACAGAAGCTTAGTTTTTATGTAATAGTTGTCAGTGTTATATTTTAATAGCAAATCATTGACATACTATTCTGTATTATCTAAATTATTCTAGCTGACAACAAAAAAAACTAAGTTCTTAGGGGTCTAATGGATCATGGAATCAAAAACTTGGCAGGCTACTAGAAGCCAGGCATAATGATATAATGATTTGCATATCCAAATACTTGATAATCCTGTCTAAACAATTGTAAAGTTAGATTGTCTGAAGGGAAAGCAGTCAATGTGTTACTTTCTCATTATGCTGTAGGGTTATACACTATTAATATTCATACTGTACCTTGTTATTGTCCTTGACAGAAAGAACATGGTTTTACAGCACATACATATGAATACATGATGTATGCTGTCAGACTAAAACAAATATTAAAACATATGTTTCTGATTAAATCATTTTTGCATTTCAAATGAAATATTATGATTTTAGGATTCCAGTAAAGTATCCTTGGAAATAAAATATCCTCAAATGTTTAGCTCTAAAATATTTTAACAAAAGGACAATTTTTAGCTATTGTTATACATGTATCTACAGAGCAGTCATTTTCATCTAAAGAAATCTATTAAAAATAGCTATTTTTAAGGTGTTTTTATACTGAAAAGAATTGTCCAAGCATTACAACATATTAATATAATAATTGCAGAGAAAAAGAATGTGTTTCTATAGGATGTAATTACAGGTAATACAAGAGTAGAAATATAGACACTGATGGCTGATAAAGAAAATATGAAGTATGTGTCATAGATTAGCAAATTTGTTCTAAAAATTAAATGGATAAAGGAAATCACAACAGTGTGTTTAAAATGTATCTTTACTTTCATTAAGAAGCATTGCATTTACCCATAAAAATTCACATTACTTGGTACTTGAAAAATAAAATAATAATCAAAAAATTCTAAAAACAAAAGCAAGCAAATTGTTGGTTCTCAAATCTTATTACAGTACAATTCCCTATTTCAAATAATTATTCATCATGCTTAAATTAAGAGATGTTTTCTGAACATCATGATGGGAGTTATCATTAAACTGTATAAAACAGTATCTACAATTCAGTCTTGCTCCTTGAAGACACAAACAAATTCTATGTTACTTAGCAAAAGGTGTTATGTGGAATATTGTTTAAAACATAGTTTTGATCTGTCAGAAACCTATTCGTCCACTAGTACAAAGTACTTGTATATCAGATCATAAGAAGAACAAGATAGCTGTATTGGTGAGAGGTTTTGGTGGGCAAACGTACTTTGATAGTTCTTATTGTTTGGAGTATAACCCATAGGTCAGTATTCAACCTTCGTACCTTCATCTGTTGGCAGATTGTGGATGATTGCAGATGGAGGACTAATGATTATCTTCCATAGATTGTAGAATGTCTGTACTATCGTCATAAAAAGTATTATAATTGGTCACAAAATGTTTTTACGTTTTAATATTTAACTGCTTAGTAACAAGGGCTTTTTGACACTAGTGGACAAGAGCAAGTTTCTCCTTCTTAATATAACTTTGCTCAACTATATTTTCTCCTCTAATTCAGGGCTGTCCAAGTTCAGTCATTAAGGGCCACCAACAGCCCAGAAATAAAAGATTCCTCTGATTAATCAGTGGCTCATTCATCTTGACTGGCTCACCTTACATTCTGTACTGTTAGTGGCATTTGAGGACTAAACTTGGACACTTGCTCTAATTAATAAAGTCCATCCACAGAAATTATATACTAATTTTAAGCAGGGCTTTATTTTGATACTACATTTTTATGGATAGCCCACCATTTCATTTGATTAACCCCTTAACAACCCTTGACGGTCCTGACATGTCACAGGTTGTTTTGCGTTAAGGACCCATGATGTGCGAGGACCGTCATGGAATTCAACCGTTCGCCGTTCGGGGATCCCGGAACAGGATGCCAAAAAAAAAAAATGGTCTGTGGTCCTTAAGTGCCAGCCTCATGTGGACAAGGCCAGTCCTTAAGGGGTTAAAAGTAAAAAAAAAAAAAAAAAAGAAATTGGAAAAAAAAACAACTTTTAATATTTTTTTCTGTAAGTTCCTATTTTATTTATTTATTGCGCATGTTAATGCTAGAGAACTGTTCAGTGAATTGCGCAGTACTAGAGCTCAAAGAGTTGCAGCAAACACATGATGTGAGGCTAATGTAAGAAGATCATGGGGATACTCTCAACATGTATGTACTCCTTATATGAGCAGGGGTCCCCCTGAACCCTCAGTAACCACATTTGCGTTGGTGCAGGAGCTGCATTCCAGCACTGAATTTTAGGGCAAGGAGTTTAGAAAATGGTTAATGCTGATGAGAATGACTACATACTATGTAATTGCTCTGTGTATTTGATTTGTTATCTCCTAAAAAAACATTGAAAATCAGTGTTAAAGAATGTTTGCCAAGCCAGGGTTAGGATTTTCACCAAGTACTCTAAAGCCAGAAATAACAATGTTAAAGTGGCAATCTGCTAATGCAGATGACATAAAATATGACACCATCAACAACAACACAAATTTCACAGAAAAGTGCCTGTCTGAAACACATAAAAGTATTTCAAGAACTCCACCATTCAAAGATTCACTAATGTCAGTAATAAAAGTGTAAGAGTGCTAACAACATAATACCGAATCATTAAGCAATACATGTTCTCCATCTGTTTACTCTACAATGTGTTATATTGTATTTTGTTTCTTATTGTATGGCCATTTTGACTCCATCCCTTTTATATACATCCATAATTCATTCTATTGAGATGACTCACCCTTAGCTATAAGATAATATTGCTTGCCTTACATTAAAATTGATGAACCTGATCTCAAAGATTAGGGTGTAAAATGCTGGAAAATCAATGGGAAATTACATTATATAGGAATTGGAGTTTGCAGTATTCAGTACCTCTCTAGGTTTACTCATTTTGGCCAGATAGATGAAAGTGATGCAGGTATGTGCTTTTAATGATTGATTTTTTTTCTTTTCATTTTTCATTATACACATATCTTTTTCATGTTCCTTATGGTCTTATAAATAATATATATCACAGAAAAATGAGTTTGGTATGTGTCTGCTTTTGGTAGTGTTTTTTACTGTAAGGCATTTAAGGGTCATGTGACTCATGGTGGCTTCTTAGTGAGCCAAAACCATTTGGTGATTGTGGACTTAAAGGAGAAGTAACAACTAATAACAACCCATATTTAGTATAGAAAGAGAACCCTAATGTCCAATGTGCCTTTGCTCAAGAGATATCTTCAATCAGTCCTAGATGTCATGTCCCTGCAGGAAAATATGACAGTTGCTAGAGGGGTCGCAGGATACACACACTCTGACCACTGCACATGGTAATCTAAATCCTTTATCCCTTTGAGTGTCAGAGGAGTGTGCATCACTGTGTACCATCATGTTCTTGACCATGGGTTTGTCCAGGCTGAGGGTGTTTATGTATTTCTATATGAGACGTGAATTGGATTTAACATTATTGCTTTTTAGTGTTCCATTGCTACTCAGGAGAGTCACTGCCACATCTGCATTATATAAACAATAGAATTAAAATCCTATAAGCAAATTAAAGTTATGCTTATTATAGCTATATGTAGCAAGTTGATATGTCATGGCACTGAAAGAATGCTACCTACTCCTTACTTTTCAAATGTAAAACTAATTTACAATGAGTAAGCTTTGGAAATTCTTGTGAAAAGTCTAGAAAAATCTGGTACAGGAAACAAAAATAAAAGAAGTCCATCAGCATTCATTCACTTTCTTGCACAATTATAATTTCTTGACATGTAGAACAGTAGAGAAGTAGTGTAGAAAACATTTTTGAATAGAAAACAGCAGCCTGACAATGCTTTATGAGTGGACTGTTCAATTCTTTCTCCATAGTGATCCAGTGAAAGGCACAAAGAAAATATCAGCACAATATTCTTCCTATCTCTCAAATTTGTTATAAGAGTAGTGATATTTTGAACAAGCCCAGTAGAACTACTCTTATAACAAGTGTGAGAAATAGGAAGAATGTTGTGCTGAATTCCTTTGTCTCTTTTTGGTACAGTAACATGGTATGGGACAAAATGCAAAGTAACAACATGCTCAGAAATACACATGCAAATGGTTCATACAAGTTGCTTTGAGTAAAGTCATTAGACATTTCAGTTCAGTTATTTTAATAAGGATGCGTATTTGTTTTTGGTTTTTTTTTGTTTTGGTTTTTTTTTATTGCCCCTTTTTTCCATAATAAATATTATTGTGGGTTTTAAAAGCACCATACCACCTAAAAACATATTTGGTGATTTTGAATGCACTTTCAAGGTCAACTCTATGGTGTTTTTAATACCTATTTTTTAATTAGAAAGCTCATTGTCAAGTTCTTTATATGTACTGATTATGAAAATTAACACATGCCATGCACGTCTAAGCCCTTCAATGCCTCTCCCAATTAATGACAATCAAAGATAAATGCCAGTGTAACATTCAGGTTATTTTGAAAGCTGTTTCAAAGTCTCCAAAGTTGTTTAGGTGATAAGATCCCTTGAATATCTCTTTAGAAATGCCTACTTCTATTTCTTTCTTACAGACCATAAACAATTAAAACATTTTTTAAATAAGACATATATTTCAAACAAAAAAGTAAGATCGAAATCTTCCTTACATTTCTAATAGAATGAACATATACTTTATATGACATAATGTATCTCAAGCAGTATATTTAAATTATATTGCACTAATTGTAAGAGCCTGAATGTGTACTACTGTCATTTGTAATTTCATTAAAAAATAGTGTTTAATAACAGTTTTTAGTATCCATGAGCTATAAAACATATTATCATCACTTTATAAGAGCATTTAATATCTTTGATTAGATGGATTTTATAAAAATATGCTTTTTCAGCTACTATAGTATTTGTAAACCCCTCTTTAAATGTGATTAAACCTCCCAGATTGATTAAATACTCATTATATTGAACTAAAACCAACTATAAATAAAAATATAATCCTTACCCTTCTAACATCTTTGCCAAATGTTTCACTGTAGCTTGTTCCAAGAATTTCAAATTGCACATGAGGGTTGGAGCCATCTTCTTTAAATTCCATAGTCCCAGTTAATCCTGTTATGCGACCCTGAAGAAATGGGATTGAAAAATTAGGAACAATGTCTGTAATCATTAATAACAGAAATGCTTATCTTAACTTTTTTGTAACAACGTAATCTAATTAGCAAGGTCTAGGGTTTTGCAGCACTAATATGAAAGGAAATACGCATACATCTGTGAATAAATGAATTTTCCATGTCAGAAACAGTATCTGTTACATGAGTGAGCATGGTAATCTTTACAATAACAACCAAACTTGTGTATCTACAAATAATTCAGCATGTTGATCCTGATTCATAAATGGAAAACAATAAAACATGAATTATATAAAACTAGTGTAAAAGCCCATGTACATGGGCCAAAGTGCAGGCAGTCTCTACTGCACATGACATCAGCCTGAATTCGGGCAGTCTCTGCTGCGCATGACTGCATCAGACAAACATACATCTGGCCTTTAATATTATAAATGCATTTGCTTCTTGAGAAATTACTCCTAATAAACTGAAGGTTATGGTCCAAAGGCACCAATACCTATTTTTCTTAAATGCTAGAGACATCTCAAACGCATTGAGGAGATTAGGTAAATATTAAAAATATTAATTGTATTACAATATATGATGCAATAAATAATCCCCTTAACAAAATACCAAATTAATGTAATATTTACAGTTAAAGTGTCAACTATAATTTATCAGGAGACTGATAGAGTAAAAATGACACCTTTACTGGCTGAATGGCTCTAGGATACAAAATTTCAACATACTAGGTCTTGACCACATGTCTTGACAGCTTGTATCCTAGAACCACTCAGTTAGCAAACGAAGGTTTAATTTTTACTCTGCAAGTCTGCTTTTTCAGTGGCTAACACGGTAAATGTCACAGGAACCACCGGGCCCTTGGCTTTTGGCAGGGCCTGGGGGCCAGCCCCTTCCTACAGACTCTGTGGACTGTTTTAACCAGTTTTAAGACTATTGGAGTTAATATTGCTATGTAGAACTTTTGTATGTTATATTGGCAGACAACGATGCCAAAAGGACTAAAAATAATAACCTGCTTTCAGGGGACTGGGCCGTTAGGGGTTAATTATTTGAGTTTACCTAAAGTTACTTTCAAGGTGTATTGTAGCCACTCAAGCCAGTGTATTGTGAACTGTACTGAGACCCCCTGCTGTGTGTTAATTCATTCAAGCCTCTCAAGTCTTTGTGTCCATTGTCTGAGTTCAGCAACCCCTTTGTGTGTGAAATGTAATCATGTCTAAGTCATTTTATATTTTAGACCATCTGCTGTTGGCCTTTTGTTTACTGTATGGTGATTGGATTATGTCCCTATTTTATCTGTTTTGTCCAGGTATTTGAATGCAAGGTTTGAGTATAAATATGTGTGGTTTGTTTCAATAAAGAGAGTTCTTGTCTTACCTACACTGGTGTTGTCTGGTGGGGTAAGCTTGTTGTATCCAGAGTGTGGTTCTGGTTACTCTGACACTGATTCTGCCTGGTGATTCAGAGTACATTGCGGTATGCTGCGGGAGCCTTTGCTGGTGGATTCTGGGAAGAAGTGATCCTTGATGGTGACACCAACGCTGGGTGTCTGCTGGTACCGTCACAGGTACCACCATTTACCTATTAACCTTTTAAAAATCTTTTATTCCCCAACTATACCAATACAACATGTGTGAAATTTCACACACACACACATCTATATATATATATATACATATATATATATACTGTATATACTGTGATGGACAATACATAAAAAGCTTAGGAAGAGGTCTCATGTTCACTTTAGCCAAAATTTTGTACATGAAGTATGTTAAATGGTCTCTGTGGATGTATTCAGTGAGCAGGGTGGGCCAATACTCCGTCCCACTTCAGAGTGGAAAAGTACCTGGGTATCTATGCTGGGTTTACAGATTCGAGGCCAGAGTATGGATTTAGCCATCTGGTGAAGGAAATGCAGTTTTTAAAAGTCTGCAGTAGTAGAATCTCAAGCAGAGACTGCTGATGGGAAATGAAGCATTCCCTGGTTTTCTAGGGCAAGGAAAGACCTTGATTATCAACCTGTGCCTGGATGATGGAGGTGTTGTGCTGTCCAGATGATGTTCTGTGACATAGCTATTTTCCATTATTCAGATGTAGCTATGATTAGGGATGGGCAACATGCCCAACATGCCTCCCATGAAAATTCCCATAGCATGTTCTTCTTTCTTTGCACTTTTTTAATTGATTTGAAATCAACAATACTGATTTAATTCCCCCTCATGTGGACAATTTCCCCATTTATAGCTAAAGTTCTAACTCACCAGTATACAATGGGGTGTATGTTTATCTCATATTGTGTCTGTGCTTGAGATAGACAGAAAAAGTTGGTGAAATGTTAATGCTGATTAGTGTAGACAGAAATGCAAAGAGATGCACTAAGAGGAGATAAGAGGCTAGGGTGGAGATATGGTGGCAAAGTGGTGTTGACTGCATTCGGGATGGGTGAAAGCTTCACCTCAACATAGAAATAGGTAAAAAAATGGTATTTCCTGCTTAGAGGAACATTTTTTGTTTTCCCACTTTTTTCTCCTACCCCCTCCCCAACATATGGAAATGTTCTCTTCTTTTACACAGGCATATCAAAGAGTGTCAGGCTTCCATAGCATGCCATTCTTTGTTTGTGAGATGAACAAGCAGCACATTTTTGAGCTAGACAAGGCAAGCTATTAAAGTTGAAGCTTAGTTTATGGAGTCTTGTAGATCGGAAATCTGTTCTCTGTATTAGGGGATTCTGAGGGACTCTAGGGGACAGGAAGAGAGAAAGAAATTCACAAAATATCACAACATTTTGTGAGACTGACTGGGAAGACACAGGCAGCCATGTTCCAAGTTTCTTCCTGATCTGGCTGTTTTTCTGTCTGGGGGAGTCTGGGGGTATGAGAAGGGATGAAGGGAGTTTTATCCCAAATACACCAATTTTTGTGTGATTGCATAGACACAGGCAGCTGTGATCCAAGTTCCTTTTTGATTTGTCTCTGTTAGGGGAGTTTGGGTGCGTGAGAAGGGAGCAAAGGAGAATTACCCCAAATATCCCAACATTTTGTCCCACCAGGAAAACACAGGCAGCTGTGATCCAAGTTCCCTCCTCATCTGTCTGTTCTCTTTGTGTCAGGGGAGTCTATGGGTGTAAGAAGAGAGCAAAGAAGAAATACCCCCAAATTCTCAATGACTGACTGGGTAGACACAGGCAACTGTGATCCAAGTTTTTGCTTTATCTGGCTGTAATCTATGACCTAGGGGTGTCTGGGAAAAGAAGTAGATGAACAGGGAATGTTTTTTTTTTTTTTACAGTGATAGGGATAGGGGGACAGTTAATTAAAATAAATGAATAAATAAAACATTTGAAATGTGAAAGAGACAGGGAACCTGATGTGATTTGTGACTGAGGCAGTCTGATATAGAATATTTTGCAGACATTCAAGGCAAGGCATTACACACAATCTGTTCTATTGTGCAATTTACAGTAAAAACACACATAGTAGCTGAGTAATGTCCGGCAAACACACAATGAGGAGGGTGAAAGGATTTGGAGCAGTACAGGGACATGCAAGTTAAATGGCAGTCCAAAAATTGTCTGCAGCTACTCACCTAAATAAAGAGTAGTAATGTAGAGAATCAAAAAAGAAATTGATCAATGCAACTCCTATCTCTCAAATCTTTATGGTTTGAGAGATATTATGCTTTAAAGTTCCCCCTCTCCATCATCTTTCCCTAAAGTCAGTGTCTAGCTAACAGCAGGAGATCCTGGTCCTGAGACTGGAAGGCAGCTCTTCAGCAAAGCTGAAATAGTACTATTTAAAAAGAAATACTTAATTGGAATGGTCTACAAAGTGTGCCTGGTTTGCAAGCACACTTTGTAGACCATTCCAATTAAGTGTTTCTTTTTAAATCCCACTATTTTGGCTCTGCTGAAGAGCCACCTCAAGTCGGCTGACATGAAACTCCTGCTGTCAGCTTTACAGCTGACATCAAGGAAAGGGTTGAGAGGGGGAACTTTAAAACATTATATCTCACAAACCATAAAGATTTGAGAGATAGGAGTTGCATTGATCGATTTCTTTTTTTGATTATCTACATTACTACTCTTTATTTAGGTCAGATATTACACTTTAACCCTTTCAGTGCCATAGGGATGTTCATTGCATACCCCTGTGGCACTGAAAGGATTACAACATTAACAGACATTTCCAGCATTAACTTTTCATTTACAGAAGGGCAGAGAAGCTGTGAAATGTTATAGCTTCTCTGCAATGAACTTCCTTTGACATTGAATGGACTGGGAGACCCATGCTCTTTGTTGCTTAGTTCTCAGCAAGTACACTCTGCTCCACCTCTGGGATGTGCTCAGACTTTAGAGTTGTCAAACTGCTGGTGATGTGTAAGGGAGGGCATCCCTTACTCATTTGCAGCAGGTCAACAGCCCCTGCATGCTAATGACTCAGTTCCACCACCTTCCTTTTTGATACTTAATTCTTAGTTCATATGATGATATGTGTTTCCATCGCCAAGGTGATGTGCTTGCCACACATTGCCAGACACACATTGCCACTTGTTTGATTTAACCCTTTAAGTGTCATAGGAATAAGGAACACATTGCAAAGCAATGTGTTCCGTACCCCTCTGGCACTCAAAAGGTTAAGGAGTATTGGTGGTAGCCAATTGTTCTGTGGATAGACAAGTGAAAAGTGCAGTTTTTAAGAACTTTTCACTTTTTGGGGTGAAACCTTCTACCCCTACCTATAAATATTACAAGAGAGATGGCAACCTAAGAAAACAAAACAGAGGCTTAATGAGGGATAGAATATTCAGATGGATGGAATGTCCGCAGATGCCCCCTGATGCCCTGCATTTCAGTGCTTTCCACCACATCGCTATGTGCAGTCAGTGTACCACGCAGGGAGGTAAAGGAGGCAAAGGGGTGAGCCAGTGGAGGAGGAGGAAGAGGACCCTGAGGGTGCTGGAGCAGGGACAGTGGGTATATTTTCCCTCATCCAACACAAGAAGATGATGATGACGCAGGTATTTTTGCTTGACATTGAACTAGGTCTCTCTTGTCTTCATTTGGAATTTTGATCTTGTTCTTTGTATCTTGGACAGTGAGAAGCGGTCCAGAGACAGTTGATCTTTATTTACGGTGATTTGGCTTTCACATGTTTAGCATAGACATTTTGGTGTCTATGATGCATGTGTTTTATAAGGGCAGATATGCTAAGGTGTGTCCTCTCCTTACCGCTTTTCACTAGCTTTTGTTACGGTTTAGTACACTCAGAAATGGAAGGTTTTGGTAAAACATAGTTTTATTAGCACACAAGGAATAACAGTAACCCTCATGGGTCCAGCATACAGATCAATGGAAAACTGACACAGTACAGGTTACAATGATATGATTAACCCACACGGGTCCAGTATGTAAGATCAATATACAATACTGACACAGAGCAGGTAAATTTCGTATGATACAGTGTGAATATGACAGACTGATACTTATTAGGCCAGGAACAGTTGTTGGCCCTAATAGTGGAAGGCCCCAAAGTAGCTCTCTACTCAGAGAGTAACAATCACAACTGGAATCACAAGGAACAGGTGAAGCCAGAATAGAACTGGCTACAAGGCACCATAGGAAGGTGGCTACCAGCAATATAGAGAACGCCCACCGGAGACTGCAAGGATTTCGTGACCAAGTGCAAGGCACCGTAAGGAGCAACGTACGCCCAACTGAGACTACCGTATAAGATACAAGTGTCCAGCACCACCCCGCAAGGGGTTAACGAATGCTCCGGTCTGGAGATGAGAAATAGCCTGAGGCGCCCAACAGTAACCCATCCTCAGGGACAGCAGTAACAGACCAAGCGATCGTGGTGCAACCGGTGATACTACCGGAACGGAGCAACAGGCACTATGAAGGAGTGGGTCATGGACAGGACTATCTGCACAGAACTGAGGCAACCGGAGGTCTGGTACAGACCACAGAGAGCGTGAGCAACTCGGGCCACACAGCAGGGGCAGGATGTCTTGCAAGCAAGAACAGTACAGGAACAGGAACTTCAGCCAAGCCGGGTCGGTACACAGAGCAGGAACGTCAGTCAATCTGAGTCGGTACATGAAGCAAGAACGTCAGCCAAGCCGAGTTGGTACACAGAGCAGGAACGTCAGCCAATCCGGGTCGGTACACGGAGCAGGAACGTCAGCCAAGCCGGGTTAATACACAGAGCAGGAATGTCAGCCAATCTGGGTTGGTACACAGAGCAGGAATGGTAAACAGGCAGAATAGTCAGGCAGTCAGGGTCATACACTGGTATCATACGAGAGTAACGGAACAAGCGCTAGGCAACGGAAACACCATGAAAGGGCAGCGCATAAGAGACAGCCCAAGGTATTTAAGGGCTGTCACTGGGAGGAGCAAAGACAGCGTAGCCAATAAAAGATATCAGGAAGTAAACATGTCAAAATGTCGCCCGTATATCACGGGCATCATGATACCTTATCATCGACGGCTGCACTGTGGATGACCCATGGGAAAAATATTCCCAAGCCCATGTTTTCATTTAGGGGAGAGGTGGAGAAAAATGTCCTTCTTTTTCTCCAGAATCACCTTTACTGGCTGGGAAAACTGATCCAGAGGCTTCCTTTACCACTGGTGCTACTGACGTCCTCTTCTACCTCTGTATCAGTAGCCTCAGAGTCCATCCAGCTTCTCTTGTTGGTCATAGTACAAGCCAGCACTCCAAATTACTTTATTTTTAATTAACTGTTATTTTTTTTATTTATTTCTCTCACATTCTTTCTATGCCTGCTTCCACTATCTTTCTCTCCTAAACGATATCAAGATGCATGGTGGGGAGTTCTGAGTTCGTATAGTATAGCATTTATAGTATGAAGGTGGGATGCTTTGTCAACTTTGAAAAACATAGACCTGTAATGTAACTGTTCTAGTGGAAAAATCTGTGGTGTTAGGATAACAGCAGAAAATCTATGGGTTTCTCTATGGGCAGGAATTCTCACAGGAACAGAGGAAAATTTTTCTTTTTAAGCAAACATTTCCATGGGAACAAAATGGGACTTTTCATCCATCCCTAATTGCATGTAACCAAAGTTTCACATTCCCATGTGATCTACTTTAATTTGTGTAAGGATTTGAAATATGGTAGCAGATGGTGGTTCATTAACTGCAATGTAACTGTAGAATTATATGATACAGATGTAATTATTCCACCTGGTGGATTATCTAAATTTATAAGGATGTTTGGCATGCGAAAGTCAATAATATTAATTGAAATAACATTTATTTATCAACCTTTTTGTAACCAGGCCCTTCTTCAGATTTCATTCTGTAACAGTTTTTCTAATAGGTAAGCTTACACATTTATTACATTTACTTATATTTCATACTTATATTTACCAGTCCTTTACCAGTTTGTATAGAGTAGAATATCCACCAGGTCGTCAATAATCCTAGATTGTATCTTTGTTTTATTACACCAGGCACCTTCTGAACACCATTCATACATGCATACATACATCGTTATTGACTTTTTGTTTCTGCACACTGATATACATTTAAAGTAACAGAATGCACTTTTATTTATTGGTTTGTTTAACTGTTCACTTTATTTCCCTTTTACTAGTAAAATTGATACCCATGTTGATTTTACTTCCCTATACAATAGACAATTTTTAATTAGTTTATCACTATTTACCACTGAGGGATCACCTTATAGATTTATTTTACTTTCATATTATCACTAATTGTTTTACACTCTCAGCTCTTATAAACACATTATTGTATTGGGAGCCTCTACATACAGTAAAATATCTGACTTCCTTGTTAGTGACAATGACAACCTTACATTGACTCACTGCTCAGCCATTACCAGTTTTAATTCAACATAACTTGTTGCCCATCATATAGAAAAAGAGATCCAAATGTTTACTATAAAAATGATAAATGTTTATTTTAGCCTGTTAATGTTTTTATTTATTTTAATTTGAAAGAAAATGACTGAAAATTGGAAATGTTGACAAAATAGGGTCATCTGGCATATCTAGGCAGATATTTAGTAAATGGTAGCATGAGTAAGTAGGTCAAGTGGAAAAGGAGACATTCTTTACCGTCTTTATAGTGTCTAACATGGATCTTCCACCATTCCATGGCTTTGTTGATTTTCTCATGCAATTCAAGCTCGCCATACTGTGCCACTTCCTGGCTTCTAATTTTCTATGGAAAGCATTGGCCAACATCAGTACACTGTCATAGAGATACAGATTGGAAACCTGGAAATAATAGAAATATTTCATTTAATCTCATGAAAACATTATTACTTAAATATCACACAGGAAACTATATGTTGTATTCCATTGCAGGCGATAAATGTTATCTATGTCTGTGTGGAACTTTGTAGCTAAAGCAAGTTATAAAGTTTCACATGCAATAGAATCCCAGCCCCATGTAAGCAAGGGTAAATATATATATATAATAAGATGTATATCAACTTAATATTGGTATCTGCAGTTTTAATTAAAATTGGTTCTTATACAGTACGCAAATATTTTCATTACTTACAAGTGCAAAACATCACTATGTTTTCACTAAATAGTTTAATTGGTAATTTCTTATGATTACATTTTATGTTGACTGGATGATCCATAATTAGCAATCTATTTAACCTACTTAAGATAAATGCACAATTTCACTGCTTTTTATCTCTTCATTACCTCCAGGTTTCACAAATATTAGCCACCAGAAATGTTAAAATAAATCCATATAAATCACAACAGTAGAGTGTTACAGCATACAAAATAGCAAGCAATGTACAAAAGTTTGAATAAATAGTCATTGAATGAAACATTTTCCAGAAGTGGGAGTACCCTTGTTTTACTCATTGGAATAATCAGAACTGTTTTGCTATTTTTCATAGTTAAACTTTACTGAGCCTTGACATTTTTTTAAACTGTGCTATTCTTAAATATAACACTTTTGTCACTGGGGAAAACGGTTTTATACATTTCTAAATTAATAAAATAGTTTTCTCTAATGACAAAAGTGTATTCTTTAAGAATAGCCCAGTTTAAAAAGTAAGTAGCAGTAATGTTTCACTCTGAATCCACCCCCTAAAAAAAACAGTTCTGATTATCCTGTTGAGTAAATGAATGGTACTCCCACTTCTTGAAAATGTTTAATTCAATGGTTATTTATTTAAAAAAATATATTTTTATAAAATGCAATTGTTATTGTGACGCAATTCCTTGAACGTGCATTATAAAAAAATTACTTATGGTCACCTGAGACCTGATATATATATATGTGTATATATATATATATATATATATATATATAAAGTAGACAAAAAGCTGTGCACTCACAGATTTCAAAATAGAAAAATACCAAAATTTAATTGTTAATAAAAGGACTGAAACTTTGCATTATTAACCATTAAATTTTGGTATTTTTTCTATTTTGAAATACGTGAGTGCACAGTTTTTTGTCTACTTATCGTATTTTACTGTAGCACCCGGTATTTGAATTATAGTAAGCGTGAGTACATATCCTAGCAACTATATATATTCATTATCATTGCTCTACTCTGCAGGAGAATTGACACTAAGAGATAGTGTTAGGGTGAGTGACACGTAGCCAGCCAGCCTGAGACTGAGTGACGTGACACTGACAGATACGACCAGATAATACATCTGAAATGACAATCAAGACAAATAGACAACATATTGCTACCCATCACGTGGTTTACATTAACAACAATAAATGGTACTATTGCTATGTCCATCAAACATGTCAATATTGGGGTAAAGCAGGTGTCAGGAGGACATGTGTTAGATGTGCTTTGGGATATTTCCTCTCTGTGAAAGGAACTAGTGGTCTAAAAGAGACTGCACCCTGGGTAGGACACCATTCCTAAAGATCCTGCAAATTCTTCTTTCCTAGTTGAGCGTCTCTCACTTTTAATATACATATGCAAATATCCCCAAGGTTAATAGGAGGAATCCAGCATTGGACCCCTTGCTCACACTGCTTAGAGAGATCAGCTGCACCTCACTGACAAGGCCCAACAAGTCAGAAATGTATGTCTGGTGCTGGCTGATTTTCTTGTTCAGAAATTAATTGCTTAGCATTTTGTGGTTGGTCTAGTGAAATGTCAGAACCAATATGGTGTGCATTAGGATGTTTTTTCTCCGCAAAAGCCCAAGAAGGCCGAAATGTACATCTGGGGTTGACTGCTTCTCTTGTTCAGAGAGGAATTGTCTGGCATTTCATGGTTGGACTAGTGTACTGGAAGAACCAATATGATGTTAGAATATTTACTCTCTATAAAAGGCACTAGTGAGCTAAAAAAGAGTGCACCCTGAGTAGAACACTATTCCTATAGAGCCTGCAAATTTGTATTGCAGGTTTGTTCCTAGTTGAGCATCTCTGACTTTTAAAATACATATGCAAACTACACTTTGGATTAGTCACCCCAAGGGTAATAGGGGGCAATCCAGCATTGGGCCCCTTGCTCACAGTGCTTAGAGAAATCAACTGTACCTCCTTGAGAACCAACAAGGCTGAAATGTATGTTTGGGTTTGGCTGCTTCACTTGTTCAGAGAGGAATTGCCTGGCATTTTGTGGTTGGACTGGTGTAATGGCAGGACCAATATGATGTGCTTTAGGATATTTCCTCTCTGTGAAAGGCACTAGTGGGCTTAAAGAGACTGCAGACTGGGTAGGACACCATTCCTATAGAGCCTACAAATTCATATTCCTAGTTGAGCGTCTCTGACTTTTAATATACCAATGCTGAACATCTCCTGTAGAACCTGTACACATTTTTAGGAGGTCCTACACTGCTCACAATTTATAATATTCCAAACAAGTGCGTAACCAACTGCACCATCAACAGCTGAAAATGGAGGTCACTACTACATGGGATTACACAGCGTACATTCTAGAACATCAGTATGACCAGAACAGGGCAATCACTGAACATTCAATGCTCAACTGCTCAATTCAATGGCAGCTTATGTCAGATCTCTGTGAGCCTTTTGAAGCGGCCACCTTGTTGGTTAGTTATGCTGGTATTGTACAGGGATAAGGAAAATAAGTCCACTATTTGATTAATGCAGAAAAACTAAGGAGTATGGCCAAAAATTCCATTTATAATAAATACAAAGATATGAACTAGGTGGCGACTGATATTTTAGCATTTTTTGAGCAAGATCAATTTGAGCATTCTATTGTGGAGGAAGACAGAGAGAGAAAATTTATGGGTCCAAAAAGAAATACAAAGCAATGGGAGATCTTAAAAAGGTATATACTATCAACAGCAACAACATCATCCCAAGACTTATACCCATAGGGTTTTATTAATATTGGCAAAAGCATGAGAGAGTTCTTGTGGGTTACGTATCATGACAGAAGCATCTGTGACTCAGCTGCAGGAACTAAAATTTCAGCAAATACTATAACGTCCCAGGCATTCCATCCCATTTTATGTCTATCTGTATTACTCAGCATCCTACATTTTCTGTTATTCCAACATATGTGTATTTAACTATTCTATGGGAATTAAAAATTATTTTTAGAGCTGAAACAGGTAACTTCCGGTGGCTTCTTTACTAGTTAGAGTTCTCAATTTTGCTTTATTTTCTTAGAATCCTTGTGTAGTGGGACTATGTAGGAAGGAAACACAAGTCAAAGTACAACACAATATATTCATTTAATTTGTATGAGAGATAGCACTGAGGAGAAAATTATCTTTCTACCTTTCAATCTCTTTTATAAAATAACATAGACTTCAGAATTGATAATAGATTCATAGATGAAAAATTCTACAAAGCAAAGCAATGCATATGAGATATCTCTAGATTCCAGTAGGTTAAAGAGATAGTAATGTCTATATTAAAGTTCTGAGTCTTCTTTAAACTTTTTATAACATTTAGTGGTATGTTTAAATACTTACAGTTCTGTAGTTCAAAAGATATTTAAGCTGAAAAGATCCCCCTCCTTCCCCTTCTGGCTGCATCACTGATCCTCTCAGTCTGGTCTGAATGGAGAGCGGTGAGGGAGAATCTTTAGCAAGCAAAGGGAAAATCCTGTCCACCTTCGTCAAGTGGGGCAGGGTTTTCCTTATACCTACTGACTGAAGATTGTCCCTCTCTGCATCCGTCTGGTCCCACAACTAGATTGCAAATCTAAGGGAATGCAGCCAGAAAGGGTGGGAGGGGGATCCTTTCAGCTTGAATATCTTTTGAACTACAGACCTGTAATTAATGAAACATAACGCTATGTGTTATAAAAAGCTTAAAGAAGTCTCGGAGCAGAACTTTAATATAGATGTTACTATCCCTTTAAAAGAAAAATTTTTTATTTGATTTGCTCCAGAATCTCCCCACTTTTATATTTAACATAAGCGCAAGTGTTTCTGCTAAAATACTTTTTTTTTTTTTTTAAATATCTTTATTTGATAACAAGAAAAATTACAAGCAGTGAAAAAAATCGCTCTATAAAATAAACTGAAACAAGTAATTAATAAGAGAAAATGGTAAAGCGACAAATAAAATAATAAAAAAAAAAAAGAGAAAAGAAAAGCAGATAAAGAAACAATGATACACCTAGAAGTACATACAAAAAATTGTGGGTTGTGACAATATGGTTACAGTAAAACATGAGGACTGTAAGACGATGTCTAGCCTCGCAATACATCTAAAGTACATTTTTAACATGAAACACATTTAGTAACAAACAGTTTGAAAGATCCAGTTGAATGATCAATAAAATAAGACAGATTGTGCTAGAGAACTAATGAAAACAAGCAAACACTTCAAGTGTCTTTGAATAAGGCACTTGATTGCTAAATTATTATCTCAAATAAAGCAAAATGCATTATTTAAGCCAGACTGAAGAGAATATTTCATGACGCAATCAATTATTAAAAATGTGTTTATTAAATTAAAAATGCCTCCTATATTTTTCCCATTAAGAGATAACACAGTTTGTGTCAAGAACGGCCCTCAGATTCTGTAGTGAACAAGCAAGTTCATATATTTTTTGTTCTCTGCCAAGAAACATAGGTAGTGACAGGAAGAAAAAGAAAAAAGTTAATTTTGCTGTGTGTGTTTCTATGTGGATGAGAACACACAATACACAATATTATCTTCTGTTTCTCCATCTACAAATGTAGAATGCATGATTACACTTTCTTTCTTATCAAAATGAGAATGCATTTTAAGATATTGTGCTGTAGAGGTCATTTTATGCAATGCACTAAGAGCACTCTGTGCATCTTACTGCATTCATAATGCGCTTATAAATGGGGTATATCATACTTCCAAATGGGAGTAATTGTGCACCCAAAGGGGAGCAACTGCCCAACGAGGTTGGAGCAATCATAAAAATTAAATGGGAGCACTGTAAACATATATACACAAGCACAAAAATGCAATAGGCCATATTAAAGGGATAGTAATGTTTCACAAAAACAGCAGCTCCAATTAATCTTCATAGTATTTGGGCCATGTTATTTCAGTACTGTTAGAGTTGTAGTTCAAGAGGAATTGAATGATAAAATATCCCCCTCCCGCCCCTAACTCACCTCCCCTCAGATGTGGAATCTGGTCTCTTAACCAGACAGATCACAACAAGGGACTGTCTTCTTACTGTGAGAACACTGAAAGCCCTGCCCCCCTTGACAGGTTTTTCAGGTTTTTTCTTATGCTAATTGAAGATTGTCCGTCTGTGCAAGCCATCTGTACACCACCTTTCTGTTCTGAGGTGAGCAGTGTTAAATCAGTAAAAGGGGTGGGAGGGAAATACTTTATCATTCAATGACTCTTGAACTACAACTCTGACAATATTGACATAACACTCTCCATGGCCCAAATACTATGATAATTAATTGGAGCTACTTTTCTATGAAACATTTCTATCCCTTTAAAGAATCTAAAGATTGACAATTCTATAGCCAGCCAACTGCATGATAGGTAAAAAAAAATCCCATATGTTTGAAAAGGTGTCTTAATCCTGTTAATGTCAAAGAGGTATGTAACACAGCAAAGAAGTACAATGGTGACTGTGAAGAAATCGGAGGTTGAACTTTTATGTCCCTGTGATATATGAGGACTGTGGGATTCCATGGACATTCCAGCAATACATCTGCTATGGACTTTTCCTGTCTCAAGTCCTTCGACCTCAACCTCGCCATCTATTGGATTGAAACTTGCATTGCAGCATTGTGCTATGCCCTGCCATCTATTGGTTGAATCTTGCATTGCAGCATTGTGCTATGCCCTGCCATCTATTGGTTGAATCTTGCATTGCAACATTGTGCTATGCCCTGCCATCTATTGGTTTAATCTTGCATTGCAGCATTGTGCTATGCCCTGCCATCTATTGGTTGAATCTTGCATTGCAGCATTGTGCTATGCACTGCCATCTATTGGTTGAATCTTGCATTGCAGCATTGTACTATGCACTGCCATCTGTTGGTTGGTGACCTAAATTGCAGCATTGCTGTGAGTATGCAAATATGGCACTGTTGCATTCTGGGACCATCAGTTTCTCTCCAATGTTTGAATTATACTCCCCCATCTTACATCATAAAATTGTTATACCATGTTATGTTTGTTGTATGGCTTGCCTACTGTGTATTATGACATTTTGTTATATTCATGTCACCTCAAGTTGAATGAAGGCTGTGAAAGGTCTGGTATTCCATTTCAATACACTTACATGTGTTTACCTATCCCTAAAGTGGATGTTTAGCTTCTGGGGTTCTGGGGTTCTGGGGTTCTGGGGTTCTGGGGTTCTATGACACATGACACTAAGCCTGTGTAGCCAAAAGCTCCTTTATAAAGGCAGTGTCTTTTTATCTGGCTAGAGGGGTGAGTTCCTACCAGGAGGAAGCACCATTGTTGCAGAGGGATCTGAACCTGTTCACCAGAACAAGGCAGAGGGGTTAGTGCCTGCACAGCAGTGGGGATGATACCTGCTCTGCGATGCGAGTCCCTACCCAGGTCACTGCTCCCCATTGGGCTGGCTGCACCTGGAGGTCTTCCAATCCAGTTGACCGCTCCTCCTCTGGGTGGTGCAGCTAGATCCAGTGGCAAGCGGCCCAGGTCTGTCCGGTGGTCCTCTGAGGCCGGTCCGGTGTAAATGACCTGCTAGGTGCCCCCCTAATGCTACAGGGGTGGGTGACTGCCGCGCGTGGCCGTCACAGTGGCCTCCCTAGCATTCAAGGAGTTAAAAACATTTAAACCAATGAGAATTTTATTTTTGTTGTTTGTATTCTGTGGTGGACTCTTTAGTCTCCTCAACATGTCTAACATGCTCTTATGTGGTGTTCTGTACATAATTCACTGTTTATGGATTCATCATCTGTGATATGCACAATTGCAAACAAAAGGAGCAATAATATTTGCTATATCTGTAGTTACTGCTCAGTAAGTCCCTGACAATATGATGCATGCATGTAGCTCTCTAAGGGTATTGTGTTTTTATGATAACTGTATGTTCCTACTCAATTTGAGGAAATGTGTGAACAAAGTATTTAAGGAACACTAATGCACAAAAAATAAAATAGGTTTAAACATTACATACTTATAGGTAGTATATGTTCATATTTATTATTCACATATTATATAGCTAAAAATATCATCTTTACATTCTTTTTAACTCATGAATATGCTGTCCTAGAGCTAAAGTTTGGCATTTTAGTATGATTAGTGAAGCTGCGCTTCTATTCAGACCAGTTGTTATCTTATCACAGCCAATTTACAGAAAATTCAAGATAGTCATCTCAAAATTGTTGTGGTAATAGGAGCTGTGGAGCAGGAGGAATGGCTGCTGGCTCTGTGCATATGTAAGAACAGATGCTACTGCAAATTACAGCTTAACCCCTTCGCGTCCAATGATGTACCCAGACCGTCACGCTGGTCCGGCACTTAAGGACCATTGACGGTCCTGGCACTTCATGGAGTTCAGGGCTCCCGGCATGGCTGCATGCTGCTCTGGAAGCCCTGAACTGGAAGTAATAATTAAAAAAAAGCCCAGTGGTCACCAGGTGCTGGCCGCGTGTGCGTGCTCCGGTCGTTAAGGAGTTAAGCATTTATAACACAGGTTTAAAGTGATAGCAATGTTTCATAATAAAAACAGCTCTAATTAATCATCATAGTATTTGGACTTTGGAGAGTGTTATTTCAATTCTGTCAGAGTTGTAGTTCCAGAGTAATTCAATGACAAAGTGTCCCCCTCCCGCCCCTTTTACTGATGTCACACTATTCAGCCTGAGCAGAAGGGAGGTGCCCAAGTAGACTGCAGAGAGGGACAATCTTCAATTAAGATAAGGGAAAAACCTGAAAAGCTTGTCAAGGGGGGGCAGGGATTTCGTTGTTCTCATAGGAATAAGAGTGTCCCCTGCTGTTATCTGTCCAGTTCATGGACTGCATTCCACATCTGAGAAGAGATTGTTTACAGTAGGTAAAAGGGGCGGGAGGGGGAAACTTTGCTTGTGAATATCTCATAAACCATAAAGGTTTGAGAGATAAGACTTGTATCATTCTTCATGTTTTTTTAATGCCTACAAAATAAAATAAAGCTAAAACGAAGTATTACTATCCCTTTAATTCTAGATGTTAGTATCCCTTTAACTAATTAACACAGTAACATGCATAAAACTACGTTTTTCATTTTTTTATTTGGCGTATTTATCATAAAACACCACATATTGTTATAGCCAGTGCTGTATCAGCTGTATCAGGAACTCACACCAGGATATTACTTTTTGTGAAGTATTGTTTGACAATGTAAAATAATAGCTGCATTATTTCACTGTTGACAACGCCTGAGTTTACAACTACAACTACATTTACACTTTTAAAATAAATATTTCAGTGTGTTTTTAAAAAATAAGCACCATAATTAACTGTTGTAGAACTTAAATGACACATATAAAGACAACATCAAATTGTCCTGCTTTTGGATTTATATTAAATTGCCTATCATTCACATTTGAACAGATAAGTGAATGATTAATGATATAATATGCCTGAAACACTCATATAGGATACTTTTATGTGTTTTTAATTCGGACATATTTTCAGAATTTTCATAAAAAATACAGATTTACATATAATATTAACTTTTATATTTTTGAACATTAAAACTAATACAACTAAACACTAGATGTATCAACGGAAAATGCTCCATTGGATGTATCTACTACTGTGAGGTTGATATCATATGTAGAAGATAAGAACTTCTGTAGCAAACCAACTGCTCCAAAGGGGACAAATAAAAATTACACAAATTTCCATAGATCTAATAAGGCGTTAAACATAGCAAAGGCAGAGAACCTGGCATTTGGAGGTTAGTGGACCAACAACGTGGGAGGCTAAACCATTACTTCTACTGCTCCATCTTCTTTTACTGCCGGAAGCACTTCTTGTCCAACTCAAGCTTCTCCACCTATTCACTGAGCTTCAGTCTGGACAGGAAAAGTCCTCCAAAGGAAATGTCATGGATCCTATTCTTTGACTCTGTATCAGCAGACTGTGTAAGAACCCAATCCTGTCAATCCTGTTCTGCACTAACCTGGGCTTGTCATGTCCTTGTATTGTTCAACAGATGTTTTCTGCCGCCTGCCACAAAGATGACTTATTAAGCTGCAACCATCACTCTTGTTTATAGTAGTCTACTATGACCTTAGCCTTGTTATAAGACCTACACTCCTGTGGACCCTGTCAAAATCCTATACTCTTGTGCAACCTGCCACAATCATAGCTATTCTCTGTCACCTGGTTTGAACTGTGTCTGTTATTCAATCAACACTTTTTTCAGCCATTAGCTTTCTGCTGTTTGATCAACTATTCTACCAAGTGCCATTCTGTTAGTGGTCAGTAGCTATTTGCTTGGCTGTTGATGTTCTAAAGTGTTTCTCCAATTCCTATTATCAATGTATTTTTTTTGTCAACTGCACAACATAGCCTCCACTATTTGTTCAAGTCCGTTCAACCTTATTGTCTATTGGCTTCCGGCTTCTGGCACTGGGGCATTTAATTCAGTCAACTATACTTTTTAGCATCCTATTATACAGTTGCACAACACTCTACAAGAAATATCAATCTTTCTTTAGTATATCCTCTCAAGAAAGAAAGTTGGACTGTATTATGCCTGAAGCTTCTGTTCTACATCTTTCCAATTCAGGACTCAGTCCCCACATTTTCAGGTTAGTGTTTAATGTTTCTCCTCTGCCCTGTGGGACCACATCCTAATCAGGGCAGTCAGCATGACACTATGTCTTGAGTCAATATAACCTAAAAACTATCATGGAAAAGAAGTGAACCTTCCAGCTACAGTAGTTGATTCAGTGTTTTGAACACCTTCTCCACAATATGCTCTTTCATTTCAGAAAAAGGAAACTTCAAGGAATAATTTACACAGGAACCTTAAAGGAACAGTAAACTTTTATTTATGAAAACACATATTTTATAGAGCTTTTCCTGCTGAATAAAACAAGGTCACTCCCATCGCTGTCAGATGTTTTATTCAAAATGTATATCAGTTCAAATAATCAGGAAGTGAATTTACTGTGTTTACTTCCTGATGTATCTAACTGACAGGAAATGACAGGCAGTTTCTATCACATTCTATGGAAAACTGTATGTTTCTGACTTTCCTCTCCATTAGAAACTAACAGGAAAACTAATTAGAATTTGATCACTAGAGGGCACTGCTAATGTAAAAAAAAATGGGTTTAAACTGTAATAACTCTGGAAATATAATTTTTTCCGCAGTGGGAGTACCCTTAACTTACTCAGTAGGAAAATCCATGAAATATATATTTTTTATAAAATAAGTTTACTGCTCCTTTAAAATATGGACAGGAATACTGCTAAAAAGTTTGAAAGTGTATTTAAGAGCAGTGTCTGCCCTCCTATCCAGTTAAAGGTGAAAGTGTGTTGGATAACTATCTTCCTCATTAACGTGGTGACAGGCATATCAACCTTAGAAGGTGTGTCCCATATTTTTGCTTTGGAAATCCCTAGAGACAGGCCATTTTCAGAATTTAAAACTCTGATTTAAGATGTTTCCCTTGCAAATATATGTTACTCATTCTAGCAGGTAGCCATGATCCATTTTACTGTTACAAATCATGATGGCGTAAATGAAATGGGCAGAAATGTATTTAAATATTCAAAGTTCTGGTAATTGAATCAGAGTTTTATCAGACATCATTTTAGTGAGCTTTCCCTGACTGTATTGGCCTGCAATCCTTACAAGTCAGTTAAAGGGATAATACTGTTTCATAATAAACTCAGCTCTAATCATCATAGTATTTGGACTTTGGAGAGTGTTATTTCAATTCTGTCAGAGTTGTAGTTCAAGAGTAATTCAATGACAAAGTATCCCCCTCCCGCCCCTTTTACTGATGTAACACTGTTCAGCCAGATCAGAAGGGAGGTGCCCAGGTAGACTGCACAGAGTGACAATCTTCAATTAAGATAAGGGAAAAACCTGAAAAACTTGTCAAGTGGGACAGGGCCTTCATTGTTCTCATAGGAAGAAGATTGTCCCCTTCTGTTATCTGTCTGGTCTTACAACCAGATTCCACATCTGAGAAGAGATTGCTTACACTAGGTAAAAGGGGCTGGAGGGGAAACTTTGTTTGTGAATATCTCTCAAACCATAAAGTTTGAGAGATAATATTTATATCGTTCTTCATGTTTTTTCTAATGCCTACAAAATAAAACAAAGTATTACTATCCCTTTAAGTAAAAGGAAATGAAAAACTCAATACATTTTGGAAAGTTGTATTATTCAGTCTATATGCAGTAAATAGGAGTGGTTATGGCAGATGTCTACAGGTATAGATTGTGTAAAAGTGGACACTTCCCTGGTTATAGGTCCCAACCAATCAGTAAAGGTTATCCCCTATTGGAAGGCTGTTTAAAGCATGTAAAGATGTAACTAAAGATTCTAGTAGGAGAAGTTTGTAAGCAATATGGTATGGTAAAATGTGTTAGTTAGATTTCCCTTATTTGGAATGTGTTGCAGGGAAGCTAAAAGTACTTTGGCCAAACTCTACGTCTAAAAAAGTACTTAAACAATATGTATGTGTTATGTGCAGTAATTAGTTCACATTGAAATAGTCTATATGGAATATTAGGGGTTAATTTTCTTTTCAGTCTCCACTCATCATTTAACACTAAATTATTTACTGGTCTCTTTATTTCCAACCAAATGCGACAATTTAGTTCACTAAGTAAAGAATAATAGATCTAATAAAAGTTAACTTTCAATATACTGGTCTATAAATCACATAACTATGTATATACAGTACAATATTGGCCTTCCCTAAGGAACTCAAGTCACACAGTAATGGAATTATAAATTTTGTATTATGAAAATGCCACTTTTTTCCTCATCTATTAACCTTTTTATGGGACAAGTGTTAAAGGGACAGTAATGTCCCATAAAATATTTTTTTTGCTTTGTAATTTAAAGAAAAATGAATTCTATGCAGCAAATCCTATGTCTCAAGCCTTTACGGTTTAAAAGATATTTGCTGCTAAAATTCTCTCTCTCTTGATGTCACCTGTAAAGTTGACAGCAGGAGATCCGTGTCAGCCAACACAAGGAGGCTCTTCAGTAGAGTCGCAATAGCATGAATTAAAAAAAAAAATACTTCTTTGGAACGGTCCAAAAAGTGTGCTTGCAAACCAAGCACACATTGTAGACCGTTCCAATGAAGTACTTCTTTTAATATCTTGCTATTGAGGCTCTGCTGAAGAGCCATCTGTCAGTCCCCAGACCAGGAACTCCTGCTGTCAGCTTATAGCTGATGTCAAGAGAAGGGGAGGGAGAGGGTAACTTTAGGACCGAATATCTCTCAAACCGTAAAGGTTTGAGAGATGGGATTTGTTGCACAGATTTTATTTTTTTTACTCTACAAAACAAAAAACATTTTTATGGTACATTAGTGTCCCTTTAAACCAAAATCTTCCCTGAATCCAAAACAGGAATCAGATAAATATTTTGTTTTACAATGTTATTTAAACCAGTGACACTCAAACATGTTCTCATGGCCTCCCAAGAGTGCATGTTTTTTAGGATATCCTCAGTTAAACACAAGTGAATGTTGTAAACCAGGCAGATTCATTAACCAATTGATTTACCTGTGTTAATGTGAGGAGATTCTGAACAATCTGTACCATTGTTAGGGCCTTAGGACAGGTTTGAACACCCCAATTAAAAGGACAGTTCAGATATCAGAAAACATTATATGTAATTATGTAACTGTTTGCAAAGCATAGTTACATGCAGCTGTCTTACAGTAAAATAACACTAGGAACAACTCTCTCTTTTCTAATATATGATACAAGACAAAAAGTAATTGTTTTTGTTAAAATGTATATAATTTAGAATTTATACTACTATATTGATTGTTAAAGTCCTTAATACAATATTTTTCATAGGCAACATATAGAAGAAAAATATTTTAATCTTTTTTATAAGGTTAAACATTATTTTATGGAACAAAGTAGGATCTCCATTGCGAAAAATCTGTTTGGCTTTTTTCTACGTGTTAATGAACTAAAATTGTCTAACAAATACATTAAGTTACATATATCAACTCTAAGAGCCACTAGGAAGTTTGGCTTAAACATAATGCAAATATTTCCTTCTATTTTTTTTTTCTCGTGTTACTTTTCCTGTAGCTGTTATCAAAAGTTCTTCCTTGAACACCTTTTTTTCCTCTTGTGCCATTATTACTGAAAGTAATATATTCATCATATTCTGAAAATGGAGTATAATGGCCTAGGTATATCAAAGACTGGTAGAGTTTAGCAATATTTTAATACCATCTACATAAATTGACTTTTACACAAAAAATGTCAGTTGACGTGTTTTGTGACTTTGCAATATACAATCCACTGCAAAGCAGTGCTCTGGACACCCCACTGACATGCAAAGGGCTAAATGTATGCCATAATCAACAATATTAAAGGAGAAGCATAGTTTTATTCTCTAGAAATATATACTGTATGGCTATGCCTGTTGAATAAAACAAAGGTGTTGCTTCATTCACAAGTTATTATCACTGCAATTTTCTACTGGGGTTACCAAGTGTTCTCTTCTTATCTATTTATATGGAAGAACATCCAAAAAGTGCGTTAGAGAATAAAATTGCTGTATGACACAGTTGGAGCTGCTTCTAGCAATCTGACAAAATGTTTGAATCGTTATAACAATTGAATAAAGCATCTCCCAACAACAGGAACACTCTTGATTAACTCAGCAGAAAAAAACATTATACACATTCTTATAATTAAACTTGAATGTTAGTTTAAGTTTCCTATCATCCAGGATTCATATTAGTACACCTTCTTATCAGAATAGAGCATATATGGGTGGGGGTGGTCAACCTAAGGCTCTCCAGCTGTGGCAGAAAACAGCACTCATTATCCCCAGTTAGCCATTGGCTTGCTGAGGATACTGGAAATTACAGTGTTCCACAGCTGGAGGAACTTAGGCTGCCCATACATGCTGTAGTCTGATATAAAGATTCAGATTAAAGCCAATATTTATTTTGTATCCACTTTTTTCCTTCTCTTTTTATTTATTTATTTATTTGGAGCTTAGGGCATTGGAACTTTAAAATAATTATTTGTAAACTTATTTAACTTAAGTTAATTTTTGCTTCAGGTTTTTAGGCAGCACTGTTCATCATAAACCTCAACACTGAAAATCAATGGTATTAGGACTGAAGCAATGGAAAATACATTATTTGTAAGCCTAGACCAAGTAAACCTGTAATTATGACATATATACATGAAATTTAAAGGGATAGTAATACTTGAAAATAATTGTATTTTATATTGTTGCCCTTAAAAAAACATGAAAAATCATATAAGTCTTATCTCCCAAACCTTTATGGTTTGGGAGATATTCACATGTAAAATATTGTAAAATTCTCTTTTCCTGGCTGTTTCAGCCAAGTCTGCCATCTAGTGGACAGATTTGGAATTCGGTCCACAGAGCAACCGGCAGCTCTTTAGCAGTGCCGAGATCACGATCTTTGAAAATAACTACTTAACTGGAACTATCTACAAAGTGTGCCTGGCTTGAAAGCACGCTTTGTAGACCATTCTTTTTAAAGATGGTGATCTCAGCACTTCTGGAGAGGCGTAACCGGTCCTGGGACCGGATTCCAAATCTGAAGGGTGGAGCAATGACGTCACTCCAGGGGAAACTTTACTTCTGAATATCTCCCAAACCATAAAGGTTTGGGAGATAAGACTTATATCATTTTTCATGTTTTTATAAGGGCTACAATATAAAATAAACTTATTTTCAAGTATTACTTTCCCTTTAACATATTAAAGTAACATTAACACTTACTTTGAGATACATTTTTAAAAATTATTATTTGTTTTACTTTTGAACATGTTGTTTGACATGAATGTTTTGGTTGGGATCAGTGCACCATAACAAAATCTCTGATCACAAAAAGAAGCAGGAAATGATGTGAGTCAGTGCATGGAGTAGTGGCAAGTGGATAAAAATGCAAGCCACAGTGCAAAGCATTCCAGCTGTTTCCCTTTCTTGACCTTAGTAAATTTAAAGCTGATTAATTTTTTTTTAACAGATGAGAGTTCGTACCTTGTTAGCCATAGACATATAGGAGGCAAATCTAATCATTGATACCTTTATTGGCTAACTAAGCAGATTTAGGGTGCAAGCTTTCAAGATCTCTTAGGTCTCTTCCTCATGTCTTGAAAGCGTTCATCCTAAATCTGCTTAGTTAGCCAAAGGTATCAATGATTATATTTGCCTCCTAATTTTTTTTTTACATTGTGAATGTGTTCAAGAGATATAATTCTGAGCTCTGTGATATAATGAAACACAGAAATGCCATTGACAAGGCTAATGATCTGGAGTAATCTAGGGGAAACCAACTGCATCACAGCAGACAAATAAAAAATCACAACATTCTTATTGATTTAAATGGGACATTTAAGCTCTTGAATGCTAAAGAAGTCTCCAATACTTTTCAAAACAATTCACTGGGACCTCCGTAGCATTCAAGGTATAAAAATCCCCAATTTATATCAATGGGGATTTGCAATTATCCCCTATGGTGTTGTTGGCTTGCCCCAAAATTATACCAGTTTATCTGAATACATCAACCTTATTGCATTTCATTTCACCATAATAAGGCCCTCCATCTATGCAGAATGTCATTATATGCATTGATTGCTGCTTTGTACCTGTCTCTAGTACTCATTTCAAGTTAACATTCATTTAAATGAATGGGAATTAAGGTTCACTAACTCTTAAAAATATGTAATAAAGTTGTCTGTGGGTTTATCAGTCCCACTGAAGATATAACGCTCTCTTCCCTTATTGTATTCAGTATAGATACTGCTAATTGCATGCTGTTAGTTTGCGACGGGAAAACTCTTAAGAGTTAAGAGCATAAATTAAGCAAGTCCCTTCTGTTGTAGGCATTAAGAAATTACCCAACTTGCCAGAGAGGTTTGTGTTTCTAATTACATGCTAAATGCTTTGTGTACAAATAATGTAACATGGTGCAATATATTTCCAAAGCTCTAATTAGGTTCAGTTAGGATTACAAGAAAAATAGGTCTGGGACTTATGCTTGTTACAATGCTTTTCTCCTCATTTCATGAGGTTTAAAATAATGAGTGAAAATCTATCTTTTATGTATGTATTAAAGTTAATTTAATGCAATTCAATGAAGCAAACTTAATTGCAGTACATGAGGTCATTACTGGACAATAATTTCAATTCTTTAATCTTTGTAAAGTGATGAGTTCCTTTTATATCTTTACATGACTGCTCTGGAAAGAGAAAAATGTACTTATTAGTGTTGAGCGAGCACCCCGATGCTCGGGTGTTCGGGTGCTCTGACCGAGCACCCCCGGAGGCTCGAGTGCTCGGCCGAGCACCCGAGCCCCATTGAATTCAATGGGAGGACTCGAGCATTACACCAGGCACCCCCTGCTCTGATGAGGGGAGGGTGCCTGGTCAATGCCCCCCTTCATCTCCACAATGCCCCTCTTCCACAATGTCCCCCTTCCACAATGTCCCCCTTCCACAATGTCCCCCTTCATCTCCACAATGTCCCCCTTCATCTCCGCAATGCCCCCCTTCTTCTCAACAATGCCCCTCTTCCACAATGTCCCCCTTCCACAATGTCCCCCTTCCACAATGTCCCCCTTCATCTCCACAATGTCCTCCTTCATCTCCGCAATGCCCCCCTTCCACAATGTCCCCCTTCCACAATGTCCCCCTTCCACAATGTCCCCCTTCATCTCCGCAATGCCCCCTTCATCTCCGCAATGCCCCCCTTCCACAATGTCCCCCTTCCACAATGTCCCCCTTCCACAATGTCCCCCTTCATCTCCGCAATGCCCCCTTCCATCTCCACATGTCCCCTACCTCCAGTCCCTGGTGGTCCAGCGGAGCGTCTGTAAGATCTGTGCCTCCTTCGGCACAGATCCCTGCCACCCGAACATGGCGGGCGAGCACATGGCGGTACTCGTACGAGTACCGCCATGTGCCGAGCAGAGCGATGCTCGAGCCGATCCGAGCATCGGCCGAGCATGCTCGCTCAACACTAGTACTTATCAATAGTGAAGGAAGACAGAGGTGTATCAAATGAAATTACTGAGACAATAACTTACTCATATGTACTTAAGAAGGAATGCGATGGACATTTTACCTTTTACATGATGTGAGGTCTAAAGTTGAACACAGATTTTAGATGCTCATAGACGTATTACAGTCAGAAGTTTTGATTTGGATATTAAAATGGTACATTAGGGATTCAATTATAAACTATTTTCACTTATTTAATGGTTACAGGTTGTATTTATTATCAAGCACTTTGAGTAGGGATGGGCGAAATGTCCCATTGTGTTCTTGAGATAAATGCTGCCAAAACCATGTGGGTCTCCGCTTTTTGAGAGAAAATCCGCCCCCAGGAAAAGCCTTAAAAAATGTCCTAATCTACAAGTAAATAAATAACAAAAAGATGAAGGTTTTTCTTAAAGGGATAGTAACACTTCGTTTTAACTTTATTTTATTTTGTAGGCATTAAAAAAACATGAAGAATTATATAAGTCTTATCTCTCAAACCTTTATGGTTTATGAGATATTCACAAGCAAAGTTCCCCTCCCCGCCCCTTTTACCTAGTGTAAGCTACCTCTTCTCAGATGTGAGTCTGGTTGTATGACAGTACAGATAACAGAAGGGGACAATTTTCTTTGTATGAAAACAATGAAAGCCCTTCCCCCCTTGACAAGTTTTTCAGCTTTTTCCATTATCTTAATTGAAGATTGTCCCTCTCTGCAGTCTACCTGGGCATCTCCCTTCTGATCTGGTTGAACAGGGGGGGATACTTTGTTTGTGAATATCTCTTAAACCATAAAGGTTTCAGAGATAAGACTTATATCATTATTCATGTTTTTTTAATGCCTACAAAATAAAATAAAGTTAAAATGAAGTATTACTATCCCTTTAAGGCTGAGACAGGTGGATTGATTAGTAAGGATTAGGCTATGGCTGACACCTTCAACACATTCTTTTCTTCTGTAAACACAAAGGAAGCAATAATAGCAGTCTATGGACAAACAGACAGAATCATAGTATTTCCTGCATTATGTACATGGGTTCCTGAAGATAAAGTCCAAAAGAGACTGTAAAAGGTAACAGTGAATAAAGCACCTAGACCTGATGGCATACACCCAAGAGTACTTAACACTTTGCAATGCGTTGTGAACCCCTCTGGCACTCAAAGGGTTAAGGAATGTAGTTCTGTAATAGCAAGACAAGTATACTTAATATTTATTGATTCACTTTCATCACCATTAGTCAAAAAGGGGCACTATTTAAAACAGAAAATTACAGACTTTTGACTGTGAGATTGACTTCCATAGTGGGTAAGATATTAGAAGAGTTACTAACTACCAGCATTCAAGACTATGTGAAAATTAACAATATTATTAGCAGAAGCCAACATGGTTTTATGAAGAATAGATCATGTCAAACCAATTTACTAACATTATACAAAAAGGGAACTCATAATTTTGACAAGGGAATTTGTTTTCGATGTAGTATACTTGATTTTGCAAAAGCCTTTGATACTGTCACAACAGATTACTGCATAAATTAAAAGGCTTTTGTTTGGGAGCTGATATCTGTGAATGGATAGATAACTGATTCAATTTTATATGGCAGTAAGTTGTTGTAAATGGAACCTTTTTAAGTCGGTCTAAAGTTGTAAGTGAGGTGCCACAGGGTTCAGTCCTGCACCCAATGTGTTTTAACTTGTTTATTAATGATCCAGAAATGCGTATTGAAAGTAATGGGGCAGAAAAAATCCCTAATTAATTATAGATAAGAAATTACATATCTCTGGTTGCAAACACTCTGAGAGGTAGCGTTGTAAGATGAGCCAGGGAAATATAATACTTTAAAAATCAGAACCTAAGAGTGACGAGATCTGGAGAACTAACTAAGATGGACTACTAAAGGGGAAACTAAAAGGGAAGACTGGACTACTACTAAACTTTTCCAAGGTTCACAGAAGGGAATACAGACTCTGGTGCAGCATTCAAAATAGATCAGAGAACATGGAGGAAATGGAGGACTAGTAAATATATATATATATATATATATATATATATATATATATATTATTGTTCTTGTAAATCTTCTGGAAACCCTGTTATCATCCAATTATTTTGAGTAGATCAGTGAATTGGAAACTGCCATTGTCTATACACTGCACAATTAAGGCCTCCTTAGCAAGCCTTCAACAACTTTGGTCCTGTGCCATTTGTTGCCACTATGTACCCAAAATTTGGTAATTTAATCTGCCCATCTTGTCTTTGGTCTTTTTCTTGGTTGTTTAGTATCGAGTGGAATGTACTGCAAAATGTTTTGGTGCATCTACCATCAGGTCTTCTTGCTATGTCCTGCCCATTTCCATTTCAGCGGCTTTACTCTTTCAATGATGTCATAGATCTTAGTTTGCTGACATATCCATGCACATATTTTTCGACTGTCTTTTTGTTATGATTAGAATTCTCCACTCCTTACTTCTTTGTGTAACTTTAAGTTTTGGTATGGTGTTGGCATTCAGTGTCCATGTTTTGCAGCCATATGTAAGGACTGGTAGGACATATTGGTTAAAAAACTTTCACTTGAAGCAGAATGGTAAATTAATCATCAAGACAGTACTATTAAGTTTTACAAATGCTTGCCACCCCAATTTTATTTGTCGCTCAGTTTCCATCATGGTGTTTCCATCTGTTGGCTTTTCACATCCAATGTATTCATAGTTGAAAACTTCTTGTAGTTCTTGATCATTAACTGTGATTTTCCTTGGTATGGTAAATTTATTAAACATGACTTTCATTTCATTGATATGCCTCTTCAGACCAAAATGTTTGCTTTCCTGTTCTAGCTTTTCAATGCATTCTTCCAGTTCTACCTGCCAAAGAGCATGATATCGTCTGCAAAACGTAAGTGATGTTGATAGTCTCCATTGATATTAAGTCCTTTTTTTATATTTGTTGTGTATTTATATATTGCACAAAGAGGCTGATTATAGGTTGGTCATTTAAAACTATATTGATCTGATGTCTAATATACTACCTTCATGTCAACTTGCTAACCCAAAGGTTCATGTCTGTTTCTCAAATTAATTTGTGGTTTTGAAATTTGTTTTGTAATTTTTTGGGATTAAGTAGATGGAATATTTCCTTTTTCTGAGGAAATAAATACTCCCTATAGTTTTGGAGGGAAATTCTTACAGCCATCTTGAAAATGATATCATTGCTATAGTGAATTAGTCAATTCACTATGTAGTAATCCACAGGTTTAATTAACCATTTCAGTGATTTTTCTTTCACTAGCTTATATTTCATTTAAACAGAGGATTAACCCCATTGCGACAATGGATGTACATGTACGTCCCCCAGAATCTGTCAGTGACAGAGGACATACATGTACATCCAGGAAGTCATTCAATGCAATGGGGAAAAAAGTTTGGTGGACGTTAAGTGCCGGAATTGTGCGTGCATGGCCAGCCGCTAAGGGGTTAATAGTTTGAAATGTATATTTATATAAACTTGGAACATCTACATTTTCAATTATTGCAACTTATTACAGATGTTTTTAATGTTTATTTGATGAAATTCTTGCTAAAAGAGGCAGACCTCACACAAGTCCAACAAGTTTTCAAAACAAAAGAGCAACCATCTTAAAAATTTAAAATAGCAAAATACAGAGTGGTGTAGATATACATATATATTGAACCTAATGTATTATTAATTGTACAATTAAATAAACCCTTGCTAGGCTGCTATATTTAAATATTGCCAACCTATAGCCTCTGGATTTGTATTTATGGATGGATTGTGTATGTATGTATCAATGAATTGTTGGAGCTTCAATATTTCTATATTGCATATTTCACTGTAATAGAATTTGAAGCATATTTTGAGATATACCCGTGTTTTTGTTTTTTTGTATCCACTAATGTTTTAATATTTCACAATTTTTTTTAACAATTCATATTTTATTGTATTATCTGAATATATTTTACATTTTTACAGAACTGTGTGTAATCGAGGTTTAATCAGTTTATTTACTGTGAAGTAGCTCATCCAGCCAAGTTATTAAATGATCTAAACATTATGTTTTAATGTGATATGTACAAGATAATAATTCATATTTTAATGGGTTATTAATCAGTATCCTGCAATGTATTCTTATCTATCTTGCTAATTTAATCAACAATACAATTTAATTGTATATCCCAACATGTGAAACAATATTAGCATAACAAACTTTCGGCACCCAACCTGGATTGGTTAAACTCTGGTGGTGTGAGATGATGGATGGGGATCAGAAATAGGTAGGGACAAGTGATTCTGGGATGGACAATGGCACAATGTCATGCACAGAGAACAAGAGCTGTGGAGAGCTGCCACATAGTAGCAAGGCACACAATTAGCACTGTTCTATGAACCCTTTTACTGTCAATGAATGTCTAATGCATTGTGATGCATTGAACGCCCCGTTGACATGGAAAGGGTTAATAGCAGGAGAGTTGGGACCGTTCACTTCTCCTGAAGTACCAGATAATTTATTTAATTGAAATTATTTGCAATAAAGAGCTCCCCTTCACAATTTATAGCACAGAGGTAGCAAAGGGCACAAGGGCTGTGCATACCACCAGCAGTTCTCATACCTCTGCTCCATAGTATGTACAGGAGAATGGAGTAAAGTTACACCTTTTTCTCTGAGCTTTGTTTACAGCAAGTGGTGTTAGCAGGAGAAGTTTCAGTGTAAGTTGACTGGTAAATTGGTGTTAGACAGGCACAGGGCTAGGAAATTGACTCCAGCACATGGTTTAGCACACAATTATATTCATAAATTTCCACACTGTCTTGCTCATCACTAATCACAAAAGGTGTTACCTCTTCATCTACTGACCTGTAACATTTGCAGATAGCCTTCTTGTGGATCACAAGGAAGTGAAGAGATCCGATGGTTATTCTTCATGCATCTGATATTATTTTCTTTTAATGAGGGAAATATTTGTCTTATAACTGTAATTCTTCCAAGTGCACTATGGACAAGTTCCACTATTTCTGCATCATTTATTTCCTAAACAAAAAAATATACATAACACTTAATAAGAATCACAAACAATGGATTTACTGCTTGGTTCCTTGTTCCTTTCAAAGTTTCCTCTCCCCTGCTATCAGCTTTCTGCTGCCAGCAGGAGAATCCGGTCTCTGAATCAAGTGGAGGCTCTTCAGCAGAGCCGATATCTCGTTATGGAAGGAAAAATGATTAACTGAAACAGTCTTCTACGTGTGCTTGGTAACCAAGCACACATAGAAGACTGTTTCAATTAATCATTTTTCCTTCCATAACGATATATCGGCTTTGTTTAAGAACCTCTGCCTGTCCCGGGACCGGATTCCCCTGCTGGCAGCAGAACGCTGACAGCAGGGGAGAGGAAACTTTGAAAGCGACTATCTCTTAAACCATAAAGGTTTGAGAGCTGCCGCTAGTGTCATTTAACTCAGTTTATTAAGGGCTACAATATGAGGGATAGTAATTTTGAAGTAATACTATCCCTTTAAATCATGTCGTGTTACTCAGAGAGATTAAAAAGACAGAATTTATAGTGTAAAATAAAGCAATGCAGTGAGTGATCAAAGTGTTGAGGGATGTGCAAATTGGATCTTATTAAAAAAAGACATAAGTGGAGAAATTCTGGGACAAACCAACTATACTAAAGGGAACAAATAAATAATGTGTCTTGATTACAATATGAAATTTCACCCCATGAATTCTAGATATGCCTCCAGTGCATTGTGAAACAAGGTATTTCAGATCTTTCTAGCACTCAAGGTACTAAATGACCATTGACATTTATGAATTTTGAAAAGCTTTATTTGTCCCCTATAATGAAACTGATGTAACTTTGGGATCAATTTATATATGATTTAACCAGCTAGATCCACCAGGACACACTCTGGTGAACATGCTTGAATAAACATACTGTTTTGGAGGGCTGGGTGTTTAACCCTTTGAGTGCCAGAGGGATATGCAACGCATTGCAAAGCAATGCGTTGAGTACTCCCCTGACACTCAAAGGGTTAAAACAAAGTTTTCAACATTTTTGAAGTATAAAAACTATTTTAATTTTTTGATGGAACTGTTCATGCATTCCCCTGCAATGCTCTATCATTTTAACCACCTTAAATGTACCATATATTTTGCTGCAGTGGATGGTGGATGAATAGCTCCAGCCATTTGTAGTGCAATGCTTCCAGTTTGCATGAACCAATTACAAATTTGAACGTCTGATATCAGGACAATAAATTTGATTAATTTATCCACATTCCATCTTTTATAGACAAACCTTCCTCTATTTGTTACTGTGACTACTGCTATTTGAAAATCACATATTTTCATTCTATTCTAATTAAAGTATGTAATCTATTTTTATTCATATGTATAAATAAATACATGCTATACACACCATCCACTGAAACCTCATTTTAGACATCACATTTTTCTGGATTTTCTATAATTTATAATGGTAATTTCTGTACATGTAAGAGAATTTGAGAAAGAAATAAATGTGATACATAAAAAATACCTGTATTTAACCTTTTTAATGCCAGAGTGGTATGCAAAACATTGCAAAAGCAATGTATTGCCCACCACTCTGGAACTCAAATAGTTAAATGTTAATATGCTTTTACCCTTGAAACAGTATAACAGACACATGTATGAAGTATTGGGTTCAACTTAGTAAGGGAAAGTCTCACTCCCACTGGTTCAAATTTTCAATATCTTAAAGGGATAGTGATGTTTCAAAATGAAAGCAGCTCCAAGTAATCTTCATAGTATTTGGGCCATGGATACTGTCAGAATTGTAGTTCAAGAGTAATAGAATGGTAACGTTTCCCCATCCCGCCCTTTTTACTGATATAACACTGCTCACTTCAGAAGAGAAAGGTGGTGTCCAGATGCCTTGCAGAGAGGGACAATCTTCAATTAACATAAGGGAAAAACCTGAAAAACCTGTCAAGTGGGGCATGGATTTCATTGTTCTCACAGTAAGAAGATTGTGCCTTGCTGTGACTTGTCAAGTCTTAAGACCAAATTCCACATCTGAAGGGAGGTGGCTTACACTAAGTAAAAGGGGCGGGAGGTGATACTTTATCATTCAATTGCTCTTGAACTACAACTCTCTCCATGGCCCAGATATTCTGAAGTTTATTGGCACTGCTTTTATTTTGAAACATTACTATCCCTTTAACTACTTGGATACTAGAGACATATCCAAAGATTTGCTTCCTAGTGTGATGGAGATGTCTCTAGCATGAGAAAAAAAATAATGATAATAAAAAAATAAAAATTTGCTTACACATATTATCTGTAACAGACACATTTATTTTGCTGTTATTTTAAACTTTTTCTATCCCCCAGTCTCAGTGATATCATTTGAACAAGAGGACCAATGCAGTACAATTTCTTGCAGAACCCTGGTTTTCAGATTTTTTTGATAAAAGATATAGTATACTGTAAAAACATCCAAATTCATAACTGGCAATACTGTTCTGCAATGCTGCAGCATGATAAGCTAGTGAATGTTCTAATTTGTATCCCACTTCAATAGAATCATACTCCTTTGTCTCACTTGCAAATTCTAATCTTACGTGGCTGCTAAAATCAAATGTAAAACTACATAATTGACCTACAAAGTGCTCTAAACTCTACTCCCACTTTTGTTTACACCTCTGTGTCTAAATGACCTAAGTTCCTATCACACTGCCTTCTTTCTCATACCCAAACAAAGTAATAAAGATGAAATTAGTGGTTGGCCCAGATTTAGTTCAAGTTTTAGAATCTACTTTTTATTTGGCTGCTTTGACTCTCTGTTCACCTTGGTGAATGTTTACTAGTAGGTGTAAGTTATTTTATAAAGAAAACAAGAGATGAGTTAGATAATTTTCAGTCATATTTTAGCGTTACCAATTTATGGTTGTGAATCAAGAATGACCCATCTTATCATATTTCCATTGCAGACAATGAACACACCATGCTACTTAAGTTCCACACCACGTCACTGAAATAATTTCGAATATATTTATATTCACCAGTCAGAAAGCAGAAATTGTCCCTTTTTACTAAATATGAGGTTCTTCTGACTTCTCATTTGCACACATGACCCCACACATGCCTGCACACACACGCAGACACACTGATGTTTTTTTCTACTAATTAGTAAATTGTCATCTTGACAAGCTCTACAACCACCAACACCTCTATTATTTGCTTGCATATGTATGTAATTTGTAATAAAAATTGTCTCAATTTACCGAGCTTCAAATTCTGAAGTTTGTTTTATAAAGGAACATATTAATATGTTATAACCATCTGTTCATTTGTAGAAATGTGGAGATTTTTTAGTGATTCTGTAGAAAGAAAAAATTCCAGTTTAGGTAAAACAGCTATTCTGTTGGCTGTTTTTAATGTTTGGTCCATTTTATTTGCTACAACCTGGGAATTTGTAGAAAAACCCTAAATTATGCATTCATAAAAGCTGCAATTTATAAATGCCTATCTGAAAATTAAAACAGTTAGGAAAACGCATAGCACAACTAAAAACATATTAGGTATATTTATCTTGTGCTACAGTGTTTTACATTTCTAAAAATATGCTTATAAAACATACATTTCTGTCAAACATCTACTTTACAGATCTTTTAGTTTCTATGTAAAATATAAATAAACTATTTTACAAATGACTACAGCTAGCTCACAGGAATGCATAAAGCATGCATAAAGAAAGATATGTGCATTTAGAATGAGGCAATAGACTTGAAATGAGTAAATATTATATAGTAAGCAAAACTAATCAAAGGAAAGAATGAATAAAAAGATGAATAAACAGTTTCATGAAAATGTTGACTTAATTACTATACAAACCAAAATACCAAGAAGTTCTCTTATTTGATGCTGCTCTGTAGAATTAAATAAATAGGCCAGGTATTTCAAATTAAACAATATCACTAGATTTTATCACACAAAGAATATGGACAAGTTTCCTGACAAAGTATTTGGGAGATGTGTTTTTGCCACAGCCAGAAAGGAAAAGGAGATTAAGGGTTCAATTCTATACCTTGGTAAAACAGGAGGTAAGGGCCAAAAGAGTTCTGGGCAGTATACTCACAGTTGTACCATTGGAATTCTATTCCATAGTGCACTAACCCTACACTAACCCTAACATAACACTTAAATAATACTACCCTTAATACTAGCCTAACACCCAGAAATGTAATAGTTACCTGTCATCCACTGTGCGTCTTCTTCAATCTTCTCTTCTGTCTTCATTAAAATCTATTTTAAAATAAAAATCATCCATAGAGTTTTTTTTAATAAAAATAATAATGCCCCCTAAAGATGCTACAGATAAACCTTGAGTGCCGGAGGGGTAGTCCCCAGCACTCAAAGGGTTAAAAGGACTGTGGCATCTCTCTTGCAAATAATAGGTTGTCATTTCATGTATTAAAAAAAAATCATGCTTATTGTCGAAAAAATTCTAAATTGCTCTCCAATATCCACTGCCTCTGGCTTTGTTGGCGATGGCGTCAGTCATGCAGATGGTCACAGAACCCCTTGACTACCTGTCGGGCTACTTCAAGTAACATTGAGAGAATTTTGAACAGAGACTGGCTTTTATATGCTAGTCTCTGTTCAAAATCATTGGCAGCCTCCAATTCACAGCCAATGAGCTTCTAGCAGGTTTCTGCCAATCATTTTGAGCAGCGACTGGCATATAAAAGCCAGTCTCTGTTCAAAATTCTCTCAGTGGGACTTGGGCAATGGCCTGATAGATAGTCAAGGGGTATCTGTGACCATCTGCATGACTGCTACTCCCTCTGGCTCCAAGCCAGCAGACACTGGGGAGCAATTTTGAATTTTTTGGCTAACTTTAAAAAATAAGCATGACTATTTTTTAATACATGGAATGACAACCTATTATTTGCAAGTGCTATGCCATTCTTCTTTAAATCTTTTGAGCACTAGAAGGCTACCCTCTAGCAAAGTGGCATCTCTGGGGAGCATTATTTTATTTAAAAAAAACAAACTCTGTGGATGATTTTTATTTTAAAACAGATTTTAATTAAGACAGAAGAAAAGAAGAAGGGAGCAGAGTAGATGGCCAGTAGCTGCCCAAGGTGCTGAGCAGCCACTGGACATCAGGATTACAGATAAATGTTTATTTTTCAGGACATATCTTAACTTTATTGAGATTAACCCTGAGTGTGCCAGTGGGGTATGCAATGTTGTGCATTACATTACATACCCCACTGGCATTAATTTTCTTTTCTTTTTAAGCATCAGTGTGTGTTGGAAACCACTTTTCTAATACACACCGGTGGTTTTCACAGCACGTTAAGGACTCTGCTCCTCCTTTTCATGGCGCAGGTTTTTCACATAAAAAGTGCGGTTCTTAACATGCGGTGAACCCAATGAATGGAATAGAATAACAAATTCTCCTTTTTTATGTGGTGTCCAATGGGTGCATATTTTGCACCCTTTGGACAGTTTTCTACTGTTGTGGTAGTTAATAGAATAGCAAACTATGCTGTCAACACCAGTTTTAAAAAATAGCAAGGGGAATAGAATTGAGCCCTAAGTTGCTGCTTATTTCAACATTCTGTAAGGTTAGATACTTTGGAGCACCTTTATCAATCATCTGAGAATCTGCAAAATAAAAAATAATGTTTTAAAAGCTTTACAATTAATTGAAAATAGTTATTATACTAAAATGCCTTTTTTCAAGAAAGAGATTTTCCATGTGGGAAAATATTTTAAATAGTGCTCAAGCGTCACATAAATCTTACATAATCAAATATAGTGAATAGTCCCAAGATAGTCCATGCGAAAGTCCTTTTAAAAATATAGGTCCATTTCCCAATGATCAATCCAACAGACAAGCTGTGTTCTCTTGTATGTAGTGTAAAACTGCAGTATATAAAAGACTAGTGTAACAGCCCATGCACACGGGCCAAGGTCCGGGTAATGTTAACACTTTGAATGAGTTGCGTACCCCTCTGGCACTCAAAGGGTTAAGAGGCCGCTACCTCACTGCTCCACGCAATGCAGTCTTGCGTCGTCCCACTCACGCGATGCAATCATGTGCAGTAGAGAGTGCCCGAATGCAGGAAGTCTCTACTGAGCATGACTGCATTGTGACAAACATCCTAGCAAATTATTATATAGGATAAAGGAGAGAAAAAAAATTTTAGTCTGCTTTTTCTTTTATATTTAACAAAGAAATAAGTGTGGTTAATAAAAATACTTGTTTGTATCTAATTTTATTGCAGTAGTAGAATTTGTAATGTAATAAGGAATGTTTCCATATTTTATGAATAAGAATTATATTTTTGTAAACTATTTGATAAATATTAACAAATCTCAAATGGTAAATATACAGTTGGTAAAAAGAATTAAGGATTAGCACTAGTGCCATACATCTAATTGAGCCCCTTCCTAGTGGTTATGTATTAAGTATTAACCCTTTGAGTGCCAGAGGCATACGCAATCTGTTGCACTGAAAATCTGCTAATATTTAACACTTGCTGTCAGTGCTGTCCAAACACATTGGTTTGTTTGCCAGTAGTCCATGGGGTCAATTTTTATACCAAGACCGTAGCTATCCTGCAAGTATGCTGAAGCCAGTGGGACCACTCCAAGTAACTACAGTGTGGAATTTCACCTGGTAGGGAGTAGGGACCTCCACTTTTAGCTGGTGATGGGGAAGGTTGTTACTCTCTTGTATGGAATATAAAGCATTGCATGTACCGAGGGAGCAAATAAAATGGGCACAGATTTTGTGGACAAGATTCAGCATCTCTCTGAGGGTTTTGGATTCTGCAAAGAATCTAGTCACAACTAAATTTAGCACATGTGAAAATCAGGGCCCATACACCATCATCTATTCTCAATACAGCTATTATGTTGGATCCATTATCAGCAGACACAACCAACTTTTAAGGAGAGGGGTATAAGCAATTCCTATATCATCTGCTCTAGTTTACTTAATATAGCTTCTGCTTTGTGGGACTGTCTCTCATGTGCAAGGTGGACTGCCAGTGGTACAGACTATCCTGCTGCTGCCTTTTAATTACACTGCCAGAACCAGAGGCAAGATTACTGTCTGTCACCTGATGTTTAAGCTAGTAGTGTTGCCCACTGGTGGTGGGATAGAAGGCCAGTGAGCAGTCACAATCATATAGTCTGTACTCTGCCCACTTGTTCTCATATCTGTTGTAAGGTGGATTTTCTTGCAATATGAGCTTTCAAGCCCTTTATCTACCACACTAACCTCCTGATGGTACAATTCTTTCACAGCCATCTGGAAGAAACAACTGCAGTTTGGGATATGCCAGCGAGGAGCTACACATGACATCAGTTCTTTGAATCCATGATTTCCAACAAAAGTGTACAGCAGCATATTCACTAGAAACATCTTGGCAACCTTTCCATTCCACTGGTGTACATTTGGATTGTTTTTATGAAGTTTTTGACTCTTTCCCAAGAACTTGGTAAATGTGGGTTAGCAGTAAACTGCAGGAGAACCCTGTAACTTGATAGCTTTAACAGCCTGGCTAGAGGATGTAGTAGAGGAGGAGGTAGCATGTGTGGGCAATCTATGACTCTTGCTATGTCCAACTCAGAGTCATCATACTCCTCTGAAGCAGCAAGCCATAGGTGCTATTTGAAATAAATGAACTCTTGGCACACTCTCTGACACATCAATATTATCACTACTTCTATTATGTGTCCCAGAGCCCTAGTGACATGTTACTGCTTGCATGCTCACCTGTGAACCGGCCTCTTTTCTCCTATTGGCTGCTCTGCCTTTTTCTACCTAAGACACTGTCTACCTGATTCTCGATTTTCATGCTTCCTGTGCTTATACTTTTTGATGCACTGCTTGACTTGGCTTGCTTCCTGAATGTGCTTCCATCTTCTGGTTTTGTACCTCGCCTTTAGCTTACATACCCTTTCTTGACCTTCAGTTTCCATTTATTTTGTCTCCTGACTACTGCTTCTGTACCTAGCCTTCTTCTGACTGATTTGCTTCCATTAATCACAGCTTCTATTCTTAACTTGTCTCCTGCCTGCTGTAGTTTCAGCTCTCCTTTGGTCAGTGCTGTCACCAGTTCACTGAGAGATTCCCCCTTCCAGGCTGTGCTGTCTCCCTTCAGTTACTTCTTCTTTGTGCAGGCTTCCTAGCATGTTTCAGCAGAGTCTCTGCTCTCTATTACATGGCAGAGCATTGTCATCCACTATCTCGCCAGTGGCAGATCCTTTTCCCTCTCTGCCGAGTGAATTGTTGCTCATCAACTGACACACCACCTAGTGATTTTCAGTTCGCATCTCTAGCTCTCCAGCTCTTTAATCTCATATCGGCATGCCATCTAGTGTCCAATTCTTTTACAGCAGGCTGTCTATATTCATTCAGGAACCACACTGGGACTTCTTAGAGTTCTTCTGCCAGTTCCTATACTCTGACATTAGAATTGTCTGCAAATTGGATCTTCACTTCTACCTACAATACAGCACCCTCTTATACTCATCCTAGTCACACCCCCGGCTCAACTGGGATCAGACATTTGGCTTCATGGTCAGCAGCTTTACCACTACCTTAGCAAGGGTAAATTATGGACTAGTCCCAAGCCATGTACCCAAGCATCTATATCAAGCATTCTCTAGTAGCTAGTCATTTGAAGTGTTTCTGCTGCTGCTAGTTGGAGCAACTCTGGTACAAAATATTAGACACACTCCTGAATCTCAGTAATTATAGGTTATTCAGCAGAATAATGAGATTGATTAATTATATATATATAAACAAAATCGAAGAATAGAAAGAAAATCTCATTAACAGCACCAATCTTTCTCCTATACGAATAGCGTTGTGAGATCAATTTGGTGTGCGGTAATTTATCTCACCTCTACAATATGCATTGTCGTAGGACAGAAGTAAATAATAATCTTCCTTTTGTTCGATTCAGGACAGAATCATGCTGCCTGTCTCAACACACAAACTATGATAAAAAGGTAAGGCACAGGTGTATAAATAGCTGTCCCGTGTTCAAAGTCAACTAATTGCTAGGTACACTAATAAAAAGTTTATAGTATATAACAGTATCTTTAACTCTATTAGTAAGATAAAAGCGTACCTATACCTGCCTACCTATATACAGCTATAGAGAGAGAGAGAGAAGAGAGGACGGCCGCAAAAGTTGATCACTTAAAAATTGAAGCTAATCGCTTCCAGAACCCCATTGGTTAAGTCTGCAAAAATCATTTTGTAATAGAGCCACTGGGCAAGTGACTGATATAGGCCAAAAAATAAAAGCAGTAGAGAGAAGTAAAGATTCTAGTTTTACACTAAATCATACTGGTACTGGGACTACACAATAAACTGAAGCACAAAGTCTGTGCTCAGAGACCCTGATGATCGTTTAGCCTTTTGGCTTTTTCAAAGTTTGTGTGTTGAGACAGGCAGCACAAAAGTGCTATATCTGTCCTGAATAAAGCAAAAGGAAGATTATTATTTACTTCTGTCCTATGACAATGCATATTGTAGAGGTGAGATAAATACTAAGAGTGTAAGGGTATTAAGACAGCATCTTACTTAACAATTTAAGCAAGAAAGTATTGGGACAATCATTGATTTTAATAGAAACAAGCCAAAAATGACGTGAGAGGCTCTGAGCATGAACAAACTCACAATGGCCTGTTCTCTGGTTAGTCACCGCTTACGAGCATCACATTTTAGCTCTCTAGTGCCATTACAGAGGAGAAATTTCCACATACATATTAGACTAATCCAGCCATAAGGGCGGTACAGTACCAAAGTGATGGGCAACTCACCTCTGCATGGAAAAACCAGCTAACCCCAGACATACATTTCAGCCTTAGTTGGGCCTTGTCAGTGAGGTGCAGCTGGCTTCACTAAGCACCGAGAGCAAGGGGTCCACGTCTGGATTACTTTACAATTAGGGAGAGACCCTAAGTGTTTCACAGAAACAAGCCAAAAATGATGTGAGATGCTCTGAGCACGAACAAAAGCACAATGGCCTGTTCTCTGGCTAGTCACCGCTCAAGAGCATCACATTTTAGCTCTCTAGTACCATTACAGAGGAGAAATGTCCACATACATATTAAACAAATGGCGCCCATAAGGGTGGTCCAGTACCAAAACGATGGGCAAGTTCCATCTGCACAGAAAAAACAGCTAACCCCAGACGTACGTTTCGGCCTTATTTGGGCCTCGTCAGTGAGGTGCAGCTGGCTTCCCTAGGCACTGAGAGCAAGGGGTCCACATCTGGATTTCCCTTTACAATTAGGGTGATACCCTAAGTGTTTCGCAGAAACAAACCAAAAATGATGTGAGAGGCTCTGAGCATGAACAAAAGCACAATAGCCTGTTCTCCGGCTAGTCACCGCTCAAGAGCATCACATTTTAGCTCTCTAGTGCCATTACAGAGAAGAAACATCCACATGCATATTTGACAAATCCTGCCAATAAGGGCGGTCCAGTACCAAAATAAAGGGCAAGTCCACCTCCAGCTAACCCCAGATGTACATTTCATCCTTATTTGGGCCTCATCAGTGAGGTGCAGCTGGCTTCCCTAGGCACTGAGAGAAAGGGGTCAATGTCTGGATTACCCTTTACAATTAGGGAGAGACCCTAAGTGTTTCGCAGAAACAAGCAAAAAATTAGGTGAGAGGCTCTGAGCACGAACAAAAGCACAATGGCCTGTTCTCCAGCTAGTCACCAATCAGGAGCATCACATTTTAGCTCTCTAGTGCCATTACAGAGGAGAAATTGCAACTGCATATTAGACTAATCCTGCCCATAAGGGCGGACCAGTACCAAAATGATGGACAAGTCCCCTCTGCACAGAAAAACCAGCTAACCCCAGACGTACGTTTTGGCTTTATTTGGGTCTCATCAGTGAGGTGCAGCTGTCTTCCCTAGGCACTGAGAGCAGGGGGTCCACATCTGGATTACCCCTTTACAAGTAGGGAGAGACCCTAAATGTTTTGCAGAAACAAGCCAAAAATGATGTGAGAGGCTCTGAGCATGGACAAAAGCACAATGGCCTTTTCTCCTGCTAGTCACAGCTCAAGAGCATCACATTTTAGCGCTCGAGTGCCATTACGGAGGAGAAACTTCCACATACATATTAGACTAATCCGGCCCATAACAGCAGTCAAGTACCAAAATGATGAGCAAGTTCCCTCTGCACAGAAAAACCAGCTAAACCCAGACATACATTTCAGCCTTATTTGGGCCTCATCAGTGAGGTGCCGCTGACTTCCCTAAGCACTGAGAGCAAGGGGTCCACATCTGGATTACTCTTTACAATTAGGGAGAGACCCTAAGTGTTTCGCAGAAACAAGCAAAAAATTATGTGAGAAGCTCTGAGCATGAACAAAAGCACAATGGCCTGTTCTCTAGCTAGTCACCACTCAGGAGCATCACATTTTAGCTCTCTAGTGCCATTGCAGAGGAGAAAATTACACATACATATTTGACTAATCCTGCCCATAAGGGCGGTCCAGTACCAAAATGATGGGAAGTCCCCTGTGCAAGTCCCCCCCCAACTAACCCCAGACGTATGTTTCGGCCTTATTTGGGCCTCATCAGTGAGGTGCAGCTGCCTTCCCTAGGCACTGAGAGCAAGTGGTCCACTTCTGGATTACCCTTTACAATTATGAAGAAATCCTAAGTGTTTCACAGAAACATGTCAAAAATGATGTGAGAGGCTCTGAGCATAAACAAAACCAGAATGGCCTGTTCTCCGGCTAGTCACAGCTCAAGAGCATCACATTTTAGCGCTCGAGTGCCATTACGGAGGAGAAACTTCCACATACATATTAGACTAATCCCTCCCATAAGAGTGGTCCAGTACCAAAATGATGGGCAAGTCCCCATTACCAGAAAAACCAGCTAACCCAGACATACATTTTGGCCTTATTTGGGCCTCATCAGTGAGGTGCAGCTGGCTTCCCTAGGCACTGAGAGCAAGGGATCCACGTCTAGATTACCCTTTACAATTAGGGAGAGACCCTAAGTGTTTCGCAGAAACAAGCCAAAAATGATGTGAGAGGCTCTGAGCACGAACAAAAGCACAATGGTCTGTTCTCCGGCTAGTCACCGCTCAAGAGCATCACATTTTAGCTCTCTAATGCCATTACAGAGGAGAAATTTCCAATACATATTAGACTAATCCCTCCCATAAGGGTGGTGCAGTACTAAAATGATGGGCAAGTCCCCTCTGCACGGAAAAAACAGCTAACCCCAGATGTACATTTTGGCTTTATTTGGCCATCATCAGTGGGGTGCAGCTAGCTTCCCTAGTCATTGAGAGCAAGGGATCCACGCCTGGATTACCCTTTACAATTAGTGAGAGACCCTAAGTGTTTCGCAGAAACAAGCCAAAAATGATGTGAGAGGCTCTAAGCACGAACAAAAGCACAATGGCCTGTTTTCCAGCTAGATACCACTCAAGAGCATCACATTTTAGCTCTCTAGTGTTATTACAGAAAATAAATTTCCACATATTTATTAGACTAATCCCGCCCATAAGGGCAGTGCAGTACTAAAATGATGAGCAAGTCACCTCCTCATGAGAAAAAAACAGCTAACCCATGATGTATGTTTCAGCCTTATTTGGGCCTCATCAGTGAGGTGCAGCTGGCTTCTCTTAGCACTGAGAGCAAGGAGTCCACATCTGGATTTCCCTTTACAATTAGGGAGAGAGCCTAAGTGTTTCGCAGAAATAAGTAAAAAATGATATGAGAGGCTCCGAGCACGAACAAAAGCACAATGGCCTGTTCTCCGGCTAGTCACCTCTCAAGAGCATCACATTTTAGTTCTCTAGTGCCATTACAGAGGAGAAATTTCCACATACATATTAGACTAATCCCGCCCATAAGGGCGGTCCAGTACCAAAGTGATGGGCAAGTTCCCTCTGCAAGGAAAAAACAGCCTTATTTGGGCCTCGTCAGTGAGGTGCAGCTGGCTTCCCTAGGCACTGAAAGCAAGGGGTCCACTTCTGGATTTCCCTTTACAATTAGGGAGAAACCCTAAGTGTTTCATAGAAACAAACCAAAAATGATGTGAGAGATTCTGAGCATGAACCAAAGCACAACAGCCTGTTCTCTGGATAGTCACTGCTCAAGAGCATCACATTGCAGCTCTCTAGTGTCATTACAGAGAAGAAATTTCCACATACATATTTGACTAATCCTGCCCATAGACATTCCCATATATATATATATATATATATATGTATATATATGTGTGTATATATATATATATATATGTGTGTGTATATATATATATATATATATATATATATATATATATATATATATATATATATATAAGACTAACCCCACCATAAGAGCAGTCTAGTACCAAAATGATGGGCAAGTCCCATCTGCACAGAGAACCAGCTAACCCCAGATATACATTTCAGTCTTATTTGGGCTTGTCAGCAAGGTGCAGCTGGCTTCCCTAGGCACTGAGAGGAAGGGGTCCACATCTGGATTTCCCTTTAAAATTAGGGAGAAATCCTAACTGTTTCAGAGAAACAAACCAAAAATGATGCGAGAGGCTCTGAGCATGAACAAAAGCACAATGGCCTGTTCTCCAGCTAGTCACCGCTCAAGAGTATCACATTTCAGCTCTCTAGTGCCATTACAGAGAATAAATTTCCACATACATATTTGACTAATTCTGCCCATAAGGGTGGTCTCCTCTGTAATTGCACTAGAGAGCTAAAATGTGATGCTCTTGAGTGGTGACTAGCCAGAGAACAGGCCATTGCGCTTTTGTTTGAACTCAGATCCTCTCACATCATTTTTTGGGGTGTTTCTGAGAAACACTTGGGGGTCTCTCCCTAAGTGTAAAGGGGGGTAATCCAGATGTGGACACCTTGCTCTTCAGTGCTTAGAGAAGCCAACTGCACATCACTGATGAGGTTCAAGTAAGGCTGAAATGCACATCTAGGGTTAGCTGTTTTTTTCTGTGCAGTGGGTACTTGCCCATCAATTGGGTATGGGTCTGCTTTTATGGGTTGGATTAGTCTAATATGTATGTGGAAATTTCTCCTCTGTAATGGCACTAGAGAGCTAAAATGTGATGCTCTTGAGTGGTGACTAGCCAGAGAACAGCCCATTGTGCTTTTGTTTGTGCTCAGAGCCTCTCACATCATTTTTCAGCTTGTTTCATTGATTTTAATCATTCATTTATTTTAAAAGAGCATTAATAAAAGTAAATTTTACATTTATTTTGTTTTAATTTTCCCTTTTATATATATATATATATATATGTATAGTACTGTGCAAAAGTCTTAGGCAGGTGTGGAAAAAAATGATGTAAAGTAAGAATGTTTTCAAATTGTACACTTGCACAAAGTCAGGGCTTTTTGTATCATATAGTCGGTGTATGATTAAACAATTATACCAAACAGCTGATAATGCTCATCAATTAAATATGTGGGTTGAAACAGAATCATTAACTGAAACAGCTGTGTAGGAGGAATAAAACTGGGTGAGGAACAGCCAAACTCAGCTAACAAGCTGAGGTTGCTGAAGACAGTTTAATGTCATAATTCATACACCATGGCAAGACTGAGCACAGCAACAAGACGCAAGGTAGTTATGCTGCATCAGCATGGTGCATCTAAGGCAGAAACTGCAAGGAAGACAGGGGTTTCCAGATGTGCTGTCCAAGCTCAAAGAAGCACAAAGAAATGGGCAACTTCCCTTCAAAATCGAAAGATATCCAGCAGTGCCATCAGCTCAGAATTGGTAGAAAATAGTGACATCCTAGTGCACCCATCTACTGTCCAGAGAAGTCTGGTCAGAAGTGGTCTTTTTGTAGCCAAAAAGCCATACATCTAATGTGGAAACAAGGCCAAATGACTCAACTATGCATGAAAACATAGGAACTGGGTTGCATAAAAATGGCAGCAGGTGTTCTGGACTGATGAGTAAAATTTGAAATATCTGGCTGTAGCAGAAGGCAGTTTGTTTGCCAAAGGGCTTAGGAGCAGTACAAGAACGATTGTCTGCAAGCAACAATGAAGCATAGTGGAGGTTCCTTGCAAGTCTGGGACTGCATTTCTTCAAATGGAGTTGGGGATTTGGTCAGAATGAATGGTCTCCTCAGTGCTGAGAAGTACAGGCAGATACTTATCCATCATGCAATACCATCAGGGAGGCATCTGATTGGCCCCAAATATATTCTGCAGCATGAAAATGACCCCCAAAGATACAGCCAAAGTCATTAAGAACTATCTATAACACAAAGAAGAACAAGGAGTCCTGGAAGTGATGATATGGCCCCCACAGAGCCCTGATCTCAGCATCATCGAGTATGTCTGGATTGTATGAAGACAGAGAAGCATCTAAGGCTGCCTACATCCACAGAAGAATTGTGGTTTCCCAAAATGTTTGGAACAACTTACCTGCCGAGTTCCTTAACAAACTGCGTGCATGTGTACCTCGAGCAATTGATGCTGTTTTGAAGGCAAAGGGTAGTCACACCAAATATTGATTTCATTTAGATATTTGTTCTGTTTACTCACTATAATTTTTTAAGTGATAAAAATAAACATATTTTTGAAAGCATTCTTACTATACAGCATTTTTCACACCTACCTAAGACTTTTGCACAGTATTGTATTCACACACACACACATATACACACACTAAACACACACATACACCTTATTTGAAGTTGCAGTTCTCCAACATCATGCATAGCATAATGTCAAGAAAACAAATTAATTCTTTATTCTGTTTCATTCTTTTAGGAAACATTTATGGAGCAATTCTTGTAATAAGGCCAAATAGTTCATAAATATACTTGTAAATGACTAGACTATGGACTATTAACATGTGCCCTGGGGAATCAATTCTAAATTAAAGTATTATGTCTGCTATCAAGAGACAGGGATGGATTAGTTCAGTGAATACTTAAATTAGAAAAGCCAGCAATCCTGGAGGAAACTGTTTGGGATAGAATATTGAAGAGGTGTATTTTTGTAAGTATAATATATTCCTTTTATCATACTAAAGAGTGAGAAAAATAGTAATTTAAGCAGTAGATGTATAGATAGATAGATAGACAGACAGATAGAATGTTATATAATATGTGTTTGTATGTAATTATAACTTACATTTTTAAGTATAATAGCAATAACAATTAACAGCCCTCCCGCCATTTTCTTATAATGGCCTTAGATGTCCAACATCCCATCAAAGGTACTCAGATTTTATTATTCATAGCTTCCCCATGCTGTAAATAATTGCTTGAATTAATGGGATAAAAACAATTCTCAAGACTGTAAAATATATTACAGAAGTGCAGCAGCTAGAATGAAAAAAGATACCAGCCCAGCTGATTTTCTATTTGTGGAACAGCATACTAATTTTTTTATTCATCTGTTGGATTTTGTTACTCTTCATAGACAGTTGTTTATTGGGAAATATGTGTCATATCTATCTATCTATCTATCTATCTATCTATCTATCTATCTATCTACATACGCATACACACATATATTATATAGACAGATCAAAGCCAAGACACAGACTAAATCAATTTGAAATCTGCCAAGCCACACTGAACCAGCTTGACAGATTATTGTCCAAGTCCTCAGCATGGCTTCAGGACAAAAACAATGGCTCTCATCCCCCAGAAGCTTGTGAGTTATATCCTATGGCAGCAGAAAGGCCAGCTCAGTGGCAGAGGATGCTAAGAATTACAGGGTTCTGTCAGGATGCTTTTGGTCTTTAGACATTGAAATGTTTAACATTTGATGTATGAGTACGTTTTTTCACTTAGAAGAACTCGTACAAGAACTAAATAATATCAATTAAGGCATCATCGGCTTATGCGAGACTCGTAAAAAAGATAAAGATTTAACCAAATTAGAATACAGGCACTGTCTATACTATAAAGAAACCAGTGATGGATGATGAGGAGGAATTGTTTTCTTGATTAACAAAAGACTGACAGAGTAGCCACAGTGATGATGAAGTTGAAGAAATGTATGATGATTTATTAACCGTCTGCACACAGGACAATTACCACTACAAATCTATAATGGGATATTTCAATGTAAGAATTGGTAAGATCCAAAATGGTGAAAATTCCATCAGACCACATGTAAATGGAAAAAGAGATGATAGAGGCAACCAACTGATCTATTTTGCAGAAGAACAAAATTTGTACATCATTAATACATTCTACAGGAAAAAGAACAAAAGAAAATTGACATGGAAAAGCCCTTATGGTAAATCAACTTCATACTGGTAAATAATAAAAAAATATTTTACTGACTGCTCAGTCTTAAATTGTTTAACGCTGGAAGCAACCATCAACTAGTGAGAGCAAAAATTTAAATTGACTGCAAGAAAGAAAGAAAGAAAATGATCAAGTCAACATATGTGAAGATCGACTCTAGCCAGCTAATGAAAAGCCATAATTTTGAGTTAGCACTGTCTAATCACTTCAGTGTGCTGCAAGACCTTCCAAACACAGACTTTTCAACCCACAATGCAAAGTCCTTGACACTGCCTGTGGTCTTGCACGTACTGTAAAATTATGAATGTAAGAATTGTATTCAAATATTTATAACGATGAAGGACAAAAACCAAATGCAGTGCCAGAGGCTGAAGCTGTGCCAGAAGTTTTGGTAGAAAAAGTAGAATCTGCAATAGAATCAATGAAAATGGCAAAGCAGCTGGACCTGATAAATTTACTATTGAAACGTAAAAGACTGAGGTCAATTCTTATTCAAAGCCCTAGCTAAACTATTTTCAAAGTGCCTACTACTCAGCAAAGTGCCTGAAGCATGGAGAAATGCAAAAGTTGTCCTAATGTACACAAAAAGGCAATAAGGAAGATCTAAATAAATCACCGACCAATAAGCCTACAGCTTACATCAGTATCCTCCAATCAATATATGAAAATGCAGCAACTGCGACAATGTAGGTCAACATAGGTCTTTGTCCTTGTTTCAACAAAGATAAGTCCAAATCAGCATAACAAAAACGGGTCCGACAAGGAGAAATAATCTCCCCAAAACTATTTTCTGCTTGTTTAGAAGAAATTTTCCACAAACTGAACTGGGACAAAAATGATTTAAGATCAATGGAGACTGACTACATCACTTATGTTTTGCAGATGATATCATACTCTTTGCCAGTAGTCCTGAAGAACTGCAAGAATGCATTGAAGGGCTACAACAGGAAAGAAAACATTTTGGTCTGAAGATGAATATCATCATGTTTAACATATTTACCATATCAAGGAAAAGCACAGTAGATGGACAAGATGGACATTTATGTTTACCTTGGATAAGAAATATCAACAGATGGGAACACCATGATGAAAACTGAGTAATGAATAAAATTGGGATGGTAAGTATTTGGAAAACTTAGTAATACTGTATTTAAGACAAATGTTTCACTATGCCACAAGTTAAAATTTTTCACTCAGTGTGTCCACCCATTCATTATGTATGGCTGTGAAACATGGACACTGAATGCCAAAGCCATACAAAAACAAAAGGTTACACAAAGAAATACAGAGAGGCAAATTCTAAACATAACAAAAATAGACTGAAAAACATTTGCATGGATTTGTCAGCAAGAAAGGGCCTATGACATTGAAAGGGTTAAATGGAAATGGGAATACCACACATCAAGAATACCTGATGGTAGCTGGACCAAATATATTTTGGAATGGATTCCACTCGATACTAAATACCCAAGAAGAAGACCAAAGACAAGATGGGTAGATGAAATTACTAAATGTTTGGTTCACAGTCGCAACCAAAGGCACAAGTTGTTGGAAGCTTGCTGAGGAGGCATCCATCCTGATGTGGATTGAAAATGGCTGAAGATGATGATATATATAAAATATACACAGGAGTATTTATAAATGAAGGCGCTCACAGGATCCTTTTTTTCAGATGAATCCCAGTTGTGTTGTATTGACATTTTGGGCAACAGTGTAGCCTTTATTGGGGAGCTTTAACAGGTGTAGGTTTAGCTGGGGTGTTTTTAGATGTCACCAACTTGAGAGTTGGACAAGAAAGTTGTATATGTATCCAGGATGTTTGCTTTAGATGTATGAGGGGTCATCCTTACTATATTCATCTTTTTCATTTATATGTATGTTCTCACTCATTGCTACTTCAAAAAGCCTGTTCCAGTCTCTATTTTTTATGTATTAAGCATTTCTGGTATGTTCTCATTTCTACTTCAAATAGCCTGGTCCAATCTCCATATTTTGAGTATTAATCATTTCTGGTATGTGCTCATTGCTTCATCAGAACAGAGATTGGAGAAAACTCCTATTTTTTCCCCATGGAAAATTTCACTATAAAATACACAATTTTTCTCTTTTCCCACAGAATTGCACTTCAGAATTTAAAATTACAGGAGATATTTAGGTCAAGCACATAGCTGTATCTTTCTCAGTCATTAGGTCATCCTTGTCATCACCGCAGGTACTTCCTAACTATTTTATATTCATCTAGGCTTTTAGAGGTCTCAAACAATTTCTTTATACGTTTTCCTTTGAGGGAGGTTCACAACGTTCACCAGTACTTTCAGGACTGGTGTTTTTCTCATTGTTTGTCTCACTGTCAGATGCAGCAGTTGGGTGATCTGATACACCTTCTTGCACTATGCCATCAACACTGGAATGCAACTCATTGTAGTCTTCAGTGTTTTTAGATAATTTATTAATAGTACTTGTTAGGGAAGCTGGAACTTTTGATGGGACTTTGACAAACTGCATCATCCTTAAGAGGAAAGGGATCAACATCATTTATTCCATGCCCTTCAGCAACCATGAATGCAATAAGTGAAACTACCATTTTAATCACACAAGCATGCAATGGTCCTAATCCTTACACCTACACCTTGTGCATTTACTGGACATTACTAAATTAATGTGTGTATTTACTGTAAAGTACTATAAGTATCAAGGCCCCTGTCTCTGCCACCTATCAATGAGATTGCCACTCAAAAGAAGAAAAGCAAGATGCTGTTTTGGAGACTTTAATGTGAATTGACTGGATGTAACATAAGAAATGTCAGATTATGATTACAATTAGTCTTCACCCCTACTCTCATAAATAAAAAAACATCCAATCATACTCTGCTGGACTGAATCCTTTCATACTGCTCAAGCTGAATCCATGATTCAGGAATACTAACAAATGTGTTTAGCGATCACTCTATAGTCTACTGAGTTTGCAAATTTACAGCAAACAAATCATGTCCCAAAATAATTGTTACTGGATCTTTCAGGAAATTGAATCTTCACTCTTCCCTATATGATCTAAGAAATTACCTGTGTTATATAATAAACTTAATACCTAACTCAGCAAATAACTTTTTTCACTCTGTGTTCTTGCAGGTCTCTAGTACCCATTATCTACTATGGAAGGTCAAGTTAAGAGGGGCCTGTCATCTACTCTCTATTTCTGCTGACCTAGTCCTGGGGATATGTCTGCATTCCTAGTTTCAAATACTGTCCAGATTAAATATTCCTGTAAATTTTGATTTACCTCTACCTCTGCTTTCTGAAAATGGCCCAGAAAATCATTGTGTAAATTCAGGTGTGTCATGTATGGCATTCATTGCTGTGCTATGCTATGTGCTGTAGAGAGACAACTGGTACAATATGGTGGGCTAAAGTGATATTTTAATTGCAGAACCAGACACGTATACTAGGCTATGATAAGAAAAGAATACTGAAACCTGGTTAACATGATTATCAGGATTCTACCGCAAATATCCCAAAATCTTAAGTAACCCAAACTACACAAAACATTAGGAATTAAATAGATAGATAAAAATCCACAATCAGTTGTTTGTATTTCCTACCTCATTCACATAGACCCAGTGACTATCCTTTGAAGCAAGATTGGTCTCAACTGCCTATAAAGAGAAAAAAAAATATTTAAAGTATGCTCACATTTTATATAAAAAGTTTTTAACTGTTTTTTTCATTATCATAACTCATTTTACATCAGTATTCGTAATTAAAGAGATTCTTAGCCACTTCAATGCTAAGCCTGTTTTCACACATTTGATGCAGTTTATAGTCAAATTAAATTTTTAGATATTTTTCTGTGAGCAACCCACACATATTATACACTGTTTTTATATCAGAAGACTTTTTAAAATATAACATTGATTTGTGGATATCATCTAACATGACCCAAAGAATTGCTCAGAATACAAAAAGCATATTTTTTTAAACTCTGTATTCCAATAAAGTGCTATGTTCCACTAGCAAATGCTTGGGGTCTACATTTAGTATTCTAGTGCTTTGTATAAAAATGATCAAAGGAAAAAACATAACATTTTCTTTTTTTTCAGTTTATCAAGGCTGTGGCTGTGGAAGCAAATGTTATAAAATGTCAGGTGATCAAAGATAACTTGGCATTAACACCTTCATTATTGCCCTTGTTGGAAAGGAAATATTCTTTTCTTTCCAACAAGAGTACCCTTGTGTCACTATGATGATGAAGTGCAGAGATATGAGCTCTGTTAGAGATCTTCCTGACTTCTTTCCCTTACCATGTCGTTTACTTGTGGTCAAGTGGCCTACTGAGTCTAATCTAACATAGTTACGTATGCATGCAATGATGTCAGTATTCACTGCCAGATCCTCCAGTTGGGGATAGCACACCTCCAGCTGGGGGATATAGTAAGTACCCTCCAGCTGCCTCTAGCTGCTGAGGATGTCATGGGCAACACCCTTAACATTCTACAAGTATTCTGAAACTCTGAAACTTTAATTGTAATTATATTATAATACATATATATTTCCAGGAAAGAAGAAACTGTTTTTTTTACTGAAACACTTCCCTAAATGAAAATTCAGTTCAATTAAAATGTAAAGTTTAAGTACACCTCCACAATATCTGCAAAGCATTTTTTTCATTTGCTTTCAATAAATTCAAAGAAATGTGCTAAATAAATCTGGTTGCTAAATACAGAATGTTTTGCAAAATATAATCAGTTTAAAAACTGAATTCAAGTCACTTTTTTGTCAATTTGTGTGATGTTGGCGTTATATAACAAACTTAAAATTATGGGATAAAGCTAAACCAAGGGGTTGATTAAATTACATCTGGTGGCTGACAAAAGATTCAGAAAAAAAGGCCTTCCCTCTTTTGAAGAATTAAATGGAAAAATGCAGTACAAGTAAAACTGCAATGAGATTAACTAACATGGGAATATAAACCCCATATTAATTAATGAATTGATTAATTCTTAGTTGATTCTTTGTGAACAAAAAAGAGCCCCATATCAGTCTGAGTAAATGCCCAATGAAGAGGTTCCAGACTACTTCTTCTGCCAACCCTAAGGGAGAAGAAGTAAAAAAAAAAATGAATCTGGGTTCTGGAGACCAATAATAATGCAGGGCTATATTGGAATGACAGATGCACCAGACAGGCATGCCCAGGTTTAATTGCTCTTGTAACCCTTTGAATGCCAGAGACGTATCCAATGCATTGCAGCACAATGTGTTGGCTACCTCAGTGGCACTCAAAGGGTTAATTATTTCAGTGCTGAGTTGCTCACCTTAGGGTGCATACACAATACATAAGCACTTCCTCTGTTTTCTGACTGGACACATAGAATCATTTTTTTCACACTCTCCATTATGATCTCACCAAGAAAGATGGTTGGGAAGATAATGTTATAGCCCCCATTTCTCTACAAGGGTCAATAGACTGCATTTTTCATACTCATTAACTACTTGTTACTGCAACTAATTGTTGCTGTGATGGAAACAGAGAGGTTAATTGATTTTCCAGAGAGGGAGTTTGGGAACTATTTTTAAAAACAAACTTAAGCACATGATAGTTAATACCTCAGCTGCTGGAACATCAAGACCTCTGTGATCTGGCAAAGGAAGGGGTTAACCATTTCAGTGGATAAGGTTATTGAGGGTGTTGTAGGTTTGTTTTTTTTTTTTTTTACAAATGTCAGTTATCCCTGCTGTTGCTGCTGTAGCAAGATTGCTACATTGATCTGGCAATGTAGAGGGTAATTGGAGGATATGTGGAGGAAGTTGGCCAGGGACAGGGGGTATCTGGCAGAGGACCAAGCAGGCTATTGTCTTCCCCCAGTTTACCATCTGATTCAGCTCAATGAATTATAATAATAAGTACTATAACTATATTATCTGCATGGATTTAAATAATTCAAGTAACATTGCCTTTTGGTTTTTAATCTTCACCTATATTTATACACTTATGTTTCCGGTACAGTAAGCTCCCTAGATTTATGTTTACAGATATCTCTTGTTAGTCAACTGTCAATGCAGGATGTGATACAATGTGACACTATCTTTGCAGCATGCAATGTTCTGTATGCTATCTATTTTACATCCTATCTTCTTTATTGTATCACTATACTTCTTTTCATAGTCCCTTCTAGACTCTGAAAAGAGATGTAAGGAGCTCAACTCAAGAGACATACAAGTGTACGAAATAGGTGAAAATGAAACAATAATAATAAAATGTATTAGGCAATTTAATTTTACATATTATGTACTTTCAGTCAAATTAAACTTACTATCCTTTTAACCCCTTAAGGACCAGTGTTCCTGTAGAGGGGTCCCATTACTGACAAGGTAGAGAACAGGGGTCTGATAGTGACCACTCTGGTCTTGGATTGGACAATTCCAGATGCCGCTACTACTCACAGTGCTACTGCACCAGCGCTGTGAGTAAAAAATGTGTGACGTGACAGGACCATCACCGGTCCTTTAGGCAAGGATAGCTGTGAAGGTCCTGACACATCATGGGTCCTTAAGGGGTTAATGCACTAGCAAATTATTATTATTTTAATTTTATATGTTGAGCAATCAATAATAAAAATTGTTTTGGTTGAGTATATGGACATTTATTAAGTATTATACACTGACTAATGATACATAATGAGAAGTGGTAATGTTTTGTAACAATGAAGAGAATGTGTTACACATTATTAAGCGCTAAGATTTTACAACAATGAAAAAAGCTTCAGTAATGTAATTTTTATATTTAGGGGTTTCAATTGCATTATTATGGAGAGAAACGGAGCAGGTTTTAGTGATAGCACTGCTTTTGCATAGGTGGTTCACTGAAAATTACTGAGCTAATCCTGGGTAAAATCAGGCATATCCTTAAACCCCCCATTGTCTCAGCCCTCTAGCAAAGCAGCTAAAGACCAATGAGACATTAAATAATCATTGTAAATGAAATCCTTAAATTAATGCTTCACTGTGGTGCAGAGAATAGGCTATGATTCCCACATTATATTTTCCACACACTGTGGGGGCTATACAAATACAATGTTGTGCTAAACCAGGTACTGTCATTGAGTACCCTAGTTTGACACCTGTCTAATGCCAATCTCCAAACTTATTATGCAAAAAATGCTCACTTTAATGTCACTTGCACAAGAGGTGGGCATGAGAATAATGTATTGTTATTTGAGGGCATTTCTATCCTCTGCACATTTTTAATGACATTTATTAAACACAGTCAGAGTTGATTTTAAGCCAGATCATGCTAAGTCCATGACCCAAAAGCTTTTTGTCTGGCATTATGCTACACCAACAGAGTAGTACACCAGCAAGGAAATGCACCATTATACAAAGAAGTGACCTGGGAGAGATGCACTAAGAGTAATGTTGAGCGAGCGTGCTCGGCCGATGCTCGGATCGGCTCGAGCATCGCTCTGCTCGGCACATGGCGGTACTCGTACGAGTACCGCCATGTGCTCGCCCGACATGTTCGGGTGAAGAGGATCTGTGCCGGAAGAGGCACAGATCCGAAGACGCTCCGCTGGACCACCAGGGAATGGAGGTACGGGGGCATTGCGGAGATGAAGGGGGCATTGCGGAGATGAAGGGGGACATTGTGGAAGAGGGGCATAGACTCTATGCCCCTCTTCCACAATGTCCCCCTTCATCTCCGCTATGCCCCTCTTCCACAATGTCCCCCTTCATCTCCGCTATGCCCCTCTTCCACAATGTCCCCCTTCATCTCCTATGCCATAGCGGAGATGAAGGGGGACATTGTGGAAGAGGGGCATAGCGGAGATGAAGGGGGACATTGTGGAAGAGGGGCATAGAGTCTATGCCCCTCTTCCACAATGTCCCCCTTCATCTCCGCTATGCCCCTCTTCCACAATGTCCCCCTTCATCTCCGCTATGGCATAGGAGATGAAGGGGGACATTGTGGAAGAGGGGCATAGCGGAGATGAAGGGGGACATTGACCAGGCACCCTCCGCTCATCAGAGCAGGGGGTGCCTGGTTTAATGCTCGAGTGCTCCCATTCATTTGAATGGGGCTCGGGTGCTCGGCCGAGCACTCGAGCATCAGGGGGTGCTCGGTCAGAGCACCCGAGCACCCGAGCATCGGGGTGCTCGCTCATCCCTAACTAAGAGGCAATAAGGTGTCAGAGTGTCGATACGGAGACAAAGTGGTGGTGATGGTATTGAAAGTATGCAATAACATGTGAATCCACCATCGATCTGACACATCTGCTGACATCAACATGAATCCACCATGCTTTCGACATGTTTATGATTTTGTTTGACAGTGCTCATTTGCATATGTAATGCAGTTTGATGACCATTGTCTTAATCATGTGTGTCTGTTTATGCTGTACTAGTGTAAAAGCCTGTGTACACGGGCCAAGGTCCGGTTAATGTTAAGTGGCAGCTACCTCACTGCTCCACGCGATGCAGTCTTGCGTCGCCTCACTCACGCAATTATGCGCAGTAGAAACTGCCTGAACGCAGGCAGTCTCTACTGTGCATGACTGCATCGTGACGAACATCCTAGCAAATTATTATATAGGATGTTATTGTGGCACATCACCACATTCACTATGCTCCGATAGCAGCTTTTGCTGTCAGAGTTCACAATCTCAACATCGCCAACCTAAGGTTGGTAATGTTGGGATCTTCTTATAGCTTTCTGTGGAGCAAGATGGTAGATTTCTGTCCCTACCAGAAAGCAGAGACAGCAGTAACCATCCTTTAATCCCTTCAGTGCCATGGGGATTTTCATTGCACACCCCAGTGGCACTGAAAAGGTTACAACATGTTATAGCTTCTCTGCCTTTCTCTTAATGAAGCATTAATGCTGAAAATATCTGTTAATGTAATCCCTTCAGCAAGAATATTCCTATGATAATGCCTGAGAGGATCCCCTCCGCTCTTCAAGTGGGCAAGTGGGGGTAGGATTGTGAAACTGCTGGGGATGTTTAAGGGAGGGCATTCTTTGGCCAACCCTCCATGTTAATGAATAAATTCTCCCCTCCTCCCTTTGCATACTTAATTCTTAGTGGATATGGTAATGTGTGTGTCTTCATCGCCAAGGCTATGTGCTTGACGCACATCGCCAGACACACACTGCCATGTCATTACCTCTTAGGGCATCTCCCCCAGATGCCTTTTTGGCAATATCATAAATGAACAAGGTACAGAGGAAATGACATAACTTTACTTAATTTCCCTGAGCATGCTGTGGGGCAGGAGTGCAGGATTTAGTGGCATTAAAGTATTAATGATGGGGAAGTGTGTGTGCTAGCATTCATAAAAGTGACCACTGGTATTGGTGGTTAACTCCAGTGGAGTTAAACTAGTGGAGTCATACATAGCTTTTAAAGGGATAGTAATGTTTCACAAAAAAGCAGCTCCACTTAATCTTCTTAGTATTTGAGCCATAGATAGTGTTATTTCAATACTTTCAGAGTTGTAGTTCAAGAGTAATTGAATGATAAAGTATCCCCCTCCCACCCCTTTTACCTAGTGTAAGCCACCTCCCCTCAGATGTGGAATCTGGTCCCTTGACCAGACAGATCACTGCGTGTTTTGCAATAACTTGTCCAGCAAGGAATCATATTGGGATGTTCTGAGGTTTATGATTTATGAAGTTGCAATGGTACAGATGACTAAAACGTGTCAGTGCCATAAGAGGATATTAGTATTATGACCAGATGGAAGGACATACAGTAATCATCAGTCTTATAGTGCATCACTTTCATCACACATTATAGATAACGTTTATAAAGTAGTAAATGCTCATTGAAACTACTGTGTGAAAGTCAATTCTGTGTCAAACCATTTGCAGTCTAGAGGACAAATAAAAATTTAGCATCTTCCCAATGGTTTCAAATGAGGCTTTTAACCCCTTGGATGATACAGATACAGAAACAATGGATGAAACATAGAATTTGACAGCAGATAATTATTGCTTGGCCCATCTAGTATGCCCACTTTCCCAAGTAAAAAACTGAAACCTTATTTAGTCCTTTTGTCTTGTTTACTCTCAAGACAGCACGCCCTCACGCCCTTGACCCGCCCCTTTGCCCAGCAATTTGACACAACAGACAATACTAGTTTTTTGTTGCATACTCTATACAAAATATGTCGTTCACGCATACAGTTACTCATTTTTGTCATTTATACAACTTTTTTGTCATTATCATTTTGAACATACGGGCCTGTGACCTCTTGTTCTAATATTTCTACTGCTTTGAAATGTATTCCCTCCTGTTCCTTGATAAAAACATATTCAGCCAACTGTTTTGTAATGCTTGCAATGGAGACCACTCTAGAATTCAAGGTGTTAACCCTTTGAGTGCTAGAGAGGTATCTAGTACATTGCAGTGCAATGCATTGGATGCCTTTCTGGCACTCAAAGGGTTAAAGATCGATTTTAAATTAAAGAGTATGTTTATTTCTCCCTATGGTGAATTTGGTTTGCTCCACAATAGCACAACTTTTCCTTCATAAAGCCCAATGGCCCATATATATCAAAAGCAAATTGAAGTTAAACCAACTGCACCATAGGGTGCAAATAAAAATTCCTAAATTCCATGCACTTGAAAAGAGATTTTCATCTCTGGCATTCAAGGGGTTAAAAGCCCAATTTAATTTAAAATTACTTTTTTTATTTCTCCCCTATGTTGCAGCTGGTTTACTTCAGAATATCTCCAGTTTACATTTATAAATATGGGCCTATGTTTTTAAAAGCATGGCATACAATTGAAGAAGGTCGCCGCACACAGGGATAATAAAGCATGACACTGAAAAAATATTGCAGGAACAACAGCCTCAAGGAACTGTTATGAGCAAATAGAAAATACTACAAGAAGTATACCAACATTGGTTAAACACAAAGATGTTGCAAGCTATTTTTATCTTAACTGCTTGCGGCACTTTGCAAATTATGTTTTCCTTTGAGAACAGTTTTGCAAGTCAGGCATACATAATAAAAGTTTGTTAGCAAGTATTCCTGGTAAATGGGTGTCTTGAAAGCTTACATCCTAAAGCTACTCAGTTAGAGAATAAAGGTATCACTTTTACTCTACCAGTCTCCAAGTATTCCTAGTAATTTTATGTCTGCAAGTGTATCCAGCCTCTTTTGCTTAAAGGGATAGTAATGTCTTTATAAAACAAAACAAAATATTGTAGCTATTTAAAAAATAAACTAAATGATCCCAGTCCCATCTCTCAAACATTTATGGTTTGAGAAATATAACGTTTTAAATCCCCCCCCTCACTGATGTCAGCTGTAAAGCTCACAGCAGGAGATTCATGTTGGCCGACTCAAGGCAGCTCTTCAGCAGAGTTGCAATACTGAAATCTAAAAAGAAATACTTCACTGGAACGGTCTAAAAAGTATGCTTGCAAACCAGCCACACTTTGTAGACCGTTCCATTGAAGTATTTCCTTTTAGATTTCTGTATTTCGGCTCTGCTGAAGAGCCTCCTGTTGGTCTCGGGACCAGGATCTCCTGCTGTCAGCTTACAGCTGACGTCAGGGAAAAGGGAGGGTGGGGACTTTAATATGTTTTATCTCTCAAACCATAAAGGATTGAGAGATGGGACTGGGATCATTTCATTTATTTTTTTAATAGCGACAATATTTTGTTTTGTTTTACAAAGACATTACTAACCCTTTAACCTATTGAATGCTAGAGAAGTATCCAGTGAATTTGCTCAGAATGCTTTGGGGGCCTCTTTAGTATTCAAGGGCTTAAAATGTATTCAGGTTGCCATGTGGAAATCTTGCTAAATCATGAATTTTGAATCTTGGCCATTGAAAGGCTTGATTTATTTTTATTACAAAACAAGAATGAGTAGTATATAAAAGTTTGGCAAATGATGCTAAGGTATTTCTCATTATGTTTTAAACAAGCAATTTCTATTGGATAAATCTAAAGAAGTGCTGACAATCTGGAGGTCTACTAGAGTCTTTTCCGGAATATACATATTGTACGACGTTTACTTTTGAGTAAATTATGGGTACTCCCACTGCTGAGAGATGCATATTCCCAGAGATATTATCGTTTAAACCTGTGTATTTTTTACATTAGCAGAGCCCTCTAGTGGTCAAATTCCAATTAGTTATTCTGTTACATTCTAATGGAGAGGGAAGTCAGTAACTTATAGAATGTGATACAAACTGCCAAGTCACTTCCTGTCAGTTACAACAATCAGGAAGTAAACACAGTAAATTCACTTCCTGATTATTTGAACTGTTATAAAGTTTGAATTAAAAAAACTGACAGCAGTGGGAGTGCCCTTGTCTTACTCAGCAGGAAAAGCTCTATAACATATAGGTTTTCATTAAAAAAAGTTTTCTGCTCCTTTAATCCTTCACACAGTGAAAAAATCTACATAAAACCCACAACCCACATGTTGTGGTTTTCAGTAAATATGAGTACCCAGTCCTCAAAACTTTTTTGTTTGCAATGGATAAAAAAATAACAATTTGGTGGGTATTTTTACTGCAGACCCCACCCAATGATTCTTATGTACTAAAGAGCTGGATTAATACTAGGGAAGAAATATAAATTCTTATTAATTTAAATGGTTCTTTTAACTCCTTGAATGCTTGAGAGGTCTCCAACACATTGACCTCTCTAGTATGAAGGGGTTAAAAGCCCCATATAAAGTATTGGGAATTTGGGGACATTTTATTTGACTCCTATGGTGCTCTTAGATTTGCTCTATCTCTACTTCAAAACACCAGCCTCTTTATGTACTGTACTTTCAGTAGTATCAGGAAATGAATCACATGGACAAAATATATATTTGTATATTTAAATATGAGTGGAACACATATATTAGGTAACCAATGAACACATTTCTGACATGTTCAATACTGCACTAGAGTTTGCTTTTTTTCCATCTTCTGTAGAACATGGCATATTGGACAAAGCATAATTAGGACTGAATTATGATAAGTAATTCTGTTGACTACTTGCCATTACATACTCCACAGTGTTTATATTGACAGCTTGCTTGGAAGTAACTTGTAGCCATGAAACCCCAGTTCATCATAATGATGGTGTATTGTGCCAAACTAACTCACAGAGGTCTCTAAACCATAATGAACTTTTAAGTGCAACATGCTACGGATCTCACTGGTGTCTTATTTAGAAAGCAATCTAGACAGTGGTCTCTCTTTAATACAAATGATATCATCATCATAATGCAGTTTTCCACACCTCTAAAATGCAGCTCAGGTCACTGAGAGCACGAAGAGTTGGTATTTGCAATTTCAAATAAAGCTATATTGGAGAAAAAGCAAAAACTTCATAATCAGAGATATATTTTCTTAAGAATCTTTTAAGGATACAAAGACTTCCTCTTGATTTTTATTTCTATTCTTAATAGATGCATTTCTGTTGAAAAATCTAGCATTTCAATTTACATGCCATTCACTATATGGGGATTTATAAATTAAAAAGATAGTTAAAGGACCTGTAGCTCTTTAGGGCAACATGTCAGATTTCTGTATTGTGGGTCAAATTTTCAGATTTCTATATTGTGGGTCAGCATGGGGAACATCAATTTGTTTTAGCCCCTCATACACAGCCTGACACATGCATCATTGTTCCATTGCCCAGGCTACATCCAGGGGATTTGTGGCTACCAGTAGGTAAAGGAACAAGTCTGGGGAGGTCAGACAGTGTACATTGGGATCTGTGGCTTCCAGTGGGCAAGGGAACAAGTCTGGGGGCCAGGTACTGTATATGGGGTTCTATGGATACCAGTGGGCAAAGGAACAAGGCTGGAGGGCAGCTGGTAGCCACCAACCCCCATTGACGCTGCCTGACCACCAGTCTTTTTCCCTTGGGAGTGCACAACATATATAAAATATGATATAGAGCTGATGTGATGATTATGTACTGCTTGGTGTACTTTTTAACCTTTTGAGTGCTGCAGGGGTGTGTAATGCACTTCCTTACGACACTCAAATGGTTAAGAGAGTGATGCTGTTCATGATGCTGATATTATCCTCTTCACTCCCCTATTAAGCAAGCGTGGAAGCAAAGAGAATGCTGTCAGACTTTAGGGTTGTCTATTGCTGGTGATGTGTGAGGGAGAGAACAGTGTATGCGTAGGAAAAAGGGGAAGGACTGAGAACAATGGACACATCTGCACTTACATCAAACAACTGGCACAACTGAAAGCAAACACCTTGATGCTTAGGTCCACCATTTGAAAACATCCCACCAGAAACCAAGTACTGCTGCTGTCACTATGCCCCTTATTGGCTCCCCATTGAGAACACAAAAATGTTAGAATAATCATGAAGCTTCCCTGCCAGTGCCACCAGCTTACCGTATTCTGCTGGATGGAATCTCCTCAAATGCCCCTGGGTGCGATTATCCTCCACCGCCATGTGTGGTCAGCTCACTACACAGTGTGCAATAGGTGAACACTATCTTCCACATCCTGACATCTACAGAATGGCTATCAGCTGGTGGGGGAGGTAATGATAAACAAGGTAGATTGTCAGAAGATGCAGTTATGTCTTCCTGTGCCCGGACCCTAGAATCAAAATGTCATGGAGACTGCTGGACCCCATTACCACTGTGTCCACGGTGGTCTGTGGCATGCTAGCCTCCTCATCATTATCCTGCTGCCCTTGCTACTCATCAGCAGCAGGAATTTCAGCAGGAGCACAATGTCATCACTGCTGCTAGTGGTGGTGATGTCCATCCCCATTTGTATCTCTGTCTCTCATTCCTTCTTGCTGTGGGCTAAAAAAGGCCTTTAATGTATCTTCCATGTCAGCTGCTCCACTATCACCTTCATCTTCCTCACCACCACCAGTCCCTCCTTGCTGCTGCTACTGCTCTATGAGAGTCTCACTGGTTAATGATGATGACATACATGACAGAGGATCCCCTATTGTCACACTTGGCATCTCTATAGGTGAAGAAGTATCATGGTGCCCGTGTTATGCTGGAGACATTCTGTCAGTTTTGCTTACCGCTGACGCTTATTGGCTGAAGTGGCTTTGTCCCGCCCAGTATTTGTCCTTAAATACTGGGCTTTGTCACTTCTCTGGTGCCCTTTCGTGGTGTTTCCGTTACCAGCGCTTGTTCCAGTTCTCGTGTGATCTCTGTGTACCGACCCGGACTGCCTGACTACTCTGCCATCTCGTTTCTGCTCTGTGTACTGACCCGGCCTGGTTGACATTCCTGCTCTGTGTACCGACCCGGCCTGGCTGACATTCCTGCTCTGTGTATCGACTCGGATTGGCTGATGTTCCTGCTCTGTGTACCGGACCGGTTGGGCTCCATTGCCCATGTATCTAGGCCTGCTTGTGGCCCCATCCGGTCTTCTGTTTGGGGTTGTCATCCAGGCTCCTCTCTGTCTCCGGGCAGAGTCACTGTTGCCTCATAGTGTTTCCCAGCAGTCTAGTCTCGGTAATCTCTCTGTGTCGCGCGGGTGACATTCCGGTGTGTATTCTCCATCTGTGCACCACGGTACGCTTGACCCTTCTTCCTGCCATAAAGCTGAGGTTGGTCTTCCTCTGGGCGCCTCAGGCTGTTCTCTCTATCGGGCAGTCGACATTGGTCTGAGCGTTGATTAACCCCTTCGGGGAAGGTGCCATATTCCACCGGCTTCTGTGCAGTCTCTGTTGGGTGCCCGTCCGGGCATACTTCCGCAGTCCTCCGTTACTGCTACAGCAGTCCACAAGCTCGTCAAGGGCCTCCATTTACCTTGTGGCATCACTCGCTATTTGTGCACTCTCTGCAGATTGAGATTAAGGGCCTCGCGCTATTAGGGCCTGTCAGTCTTCCTGGCCTAATAGTAACCCATTCATTGCTGCCTCGTTTGAGTATCACACGAACTTTACCTGACCTGTGTCAGTATATTGTTGTTGCTGAATAGTACATATACTGGACCCATGTGAGTATATATTACTGTAACCTGTCCTGTGTCGGTACTATGTTTTGTATATATTATTGGACCTGTGAGGGTTATTGTTTTTCTGAGTTGTTCAATAAAACTGTGTTTTACCTAACCTACTGTGTGTCAAATAAAACCGTTACAAGAAGGCAGACTGGCAGCACTAGCAGCAGGCACAGGAAGCTGATCTGTGCTCATGGTGGTGTTACTGCTGCTAGCCAGTTCTGCCTCCCTCAGTATAAAGACCCAGAGGCACAATGCTGGGGGAAGGGGAATCACAGGGTCAGGGAGATGTTGTGGTCCCCCTTGACCACTAGTCTAGCTGCTCAGCTTCACTTCCCCTTCCACCTCAGCAGGAAGAGCAACAACAGTCACATTAGTCCAACCAGCTGCTTCAGTAATAGTAACAGCATCAACTTCAGAATCATCATCATCACCTCCTCCCTCCCAACACTCTGAGACTCTTGCTGCTGTGTCATAGTTATAGTAGGGGACTGCTTGGAGATGACAAGTGTGACTTAGGATCCCCTGCTGTCACACTTGCAATCCTCTCCCCCTCCCGCCCTCCTGAGTATCACAACAAGGCACACTGGCAGCAGTAGCATCAGGCACAGGTAGCTGACCTGTACTGCTCACACTGCTACCCACTTCTTCCTGAGCCTGTGCTTGTGACACTATTGTCCCCCAGATCACAAGAGACGGTGTTAGGGGGACTGGGCATCATTGGGTCTGGGGAATCATGGCTTCCAGCCCCTTCAATGATAGTGGTGGTCACTTCCTCCTCTTCCTCACACTCAATGGACACATCACAGTCCTTCCCACTCCTTTTTTTTTGTTATCCAGTCGCTCATAGTGATTGCAAATGAGAGTAGGTACTGTGTTAGCCATAGAAATACAGGAGGCAAATATATAGGCCATAACGATAGCACAAAATATAAGCCTCTGCTACATTAATTTTTCAAAATTTAGCACTACAAAACAGCCTAGAACCCTCCTCCCTCTCTAGCTGCCTGTGTTGTGTTACTCTTCCTGGAAATGTCAAATTTTTGGTGCAAAACGCAAAGTACGCTGAAAAAAATAGAGAAAACTTTTTGGCATTAGGCTAAAATGGAGAAGATTTTAAGGGCTTTGTTTAAGGCAGATTATCCCGCAAAAATATGCAGACAACCACATGATTTTTGCACATTTTTTGGGGGGAACACATTGGGACCTTTCGTCCACCCCTGCGGTCAAGAACACAGATACCCAGTATGTATAAATGGATACATAGGTTACTCGCACATCCATTCTACTTATCTATCTATCTATCTATCTATCTATCTATATATCTACTATTCTAAATTTAAGCTGTGGAGTCTTAGGGAAAATGTGGTTATTTTATTGAAATCCTAATAAAATAAACCATGATATCCTCAAGGGAAAAGTCTTGCTGAATAATCTGAATTCCTGAGAAAGCTGTGTTTAAGTTAATTTCCTGAAACAACCTGACCTTAAGGTCAGAGCAATAGCCAACAAGAAAACAAAGTATGAAACTCAGACTATAAAATCTCAAGGTGATTTAAAATAAATAGAGAACACTGCTTTTAAAATAAACCTACAGAAATGTTCAGTATTAGTATTAGCAACATTTTATCTTAAAATCTACAACTGCATCCATTATGACAGGAATACTCAATTTTCTAAAATCCAAGAGCCATTTTACTTTTGTCAGTTTGTACTATTTCCCAGGTGACAAATAAAAAATTAGTTCTGAGATAGCTGAACTGTGAAATCAGCAGTCTGTCTTATTGTATATAGAAATCCAGGGAGAAATCCAATTGCCTTTTGGAGTCAATATGAGGTTTTTTTTTATCTACTTGTGGAATATTTTGAAATGGTTTCATTTATGTTTTATTTGCTTTTCTTCTGGATCAACAAAGAAGATATTGCAAAGGTTGAACCAGATGTACTCAACAACATCAACTATGTTACTATGTTGCCCTGTATATTTTAACAACTTAACGTTATAATGTAATTTAAACTAGTAAAGCTCAGAATACAAGAGGGCAGAGCAGTGCTATGCAGAAGTTGATTTTATTATACAAATTTCACCATAGTTTTTCACATTTTTAATGAATAAATTAATACATTTAGAAAATACAGAAAAAGATAAAAAGGGGAGGTGTTGCCATTTATGTGAAAAATAGCTTTAAAGTGATACTAATGTTTCACAAAAACAGCAGCTCCAATTAATCTTCATAGTATCTGGGCCATGGAGAGTGTTATATCAATACTGTCAGTGTTGTAGTTCAAGAGTAATTGAATGATACAGTTTCCCCCTCTCGCCCCTTTTACCTAGTGTAAGCCTTCTCTTCTCAGATGTGGAATCCAGTCCATAGACTAGACAGATAAAAGAAGGGGACAATCTCCTTCCTCTGAGAACAATGAGATCCCTGCTCCCCTTGACAAGTTTTTCAGGTTTTCCCCTTATCTTAATTGAAGATTGTCCCTCTCTGCAGTCTACCTGGGCACCTCCCTTCTGATCTGGCTGAACAGTGTTACATCAGTAAAAGGGGCGGGAGGGGGATACTTTATCATTGAATTACTCTTGAACTACAACTCTGACAGAATTGAAATAACACTCTCCAAGGTCTAAATACTATGATGATTAATTAGAGCTGCTTTTATTATGAAACATTACTATCCCTTTAAGGTTAATCTTATACAAGGTATGGAGGAGAACACAGAGGCAGTTTGGATAACTTTAGAAGATGGAAATAAGATGGTCACTCATATTGATATGATCTATTATACCCCCCTGGACATATAGAGGAGTTGCCTAATGTGGATTGGGGAAAAATGCAGCAGGTTCCACCAGGAATAGAGATATCCTAAATTCTTTACAGGGATTATCATCTAAATCAATTAACAGAAGAGCCAACTAAGAAGGAAGCTGAACTAGATATGTTATTTATAAATAGAGACTTTACATAACTGTAGGAGAGTGTTTGGGCTGCAGTGATCATCATGGTGTGGTTTAATATAAGGACAGAGGCTGAGTTATGCCACACTTAAACAAAAGCTCTAGATTTTAGATAGGCTGATTTTTCTAAAATGGAAACATATTTAGGCAAGTCTTTAACAGTCTTGATATATTTAAATGAAGTCCAGGAGAAATGATATTATCTAAAAGGTGTTTTATTAAAGGCAATAGAACATTTCATTTGACTTGTTGTCATTAAAGGTAAAAGGAAAAGAAACCACGGTGGTACAATGCAGAAGTGGCAAATATAGTAAAGAAGAAAAAGTAACATTTAAAAAACATAAGCAGCTGCAGAACGAGGAAGATATTTTTCTGTATAAGGCTAGGCTGAAGGAAGCTAAATGCATTAATAGATGTGCCAAAGCACACCTGAGGAGAAAATTGTCCAGTAAATAAAATCGGGGACAAAACATTTTTTAGATATATGTAAGTGAAAGTCGAAAACTGAAACAAGGAATAACTAAGATGGAAGTTATGTTAATAGAAAAAAAGAATAAACCCTTAAGGAGCATGTGGCCCTTGGGGGCAGTGCCAGAGGATTTTTTTCCTGCCTGGCCTGTTCAGTGATTACAGTGCACTATGTAGGCACACTGCGATCAGGACATTACATGATGTGCCCGGACCGTCTCTGGTCCTTAACGCACATCATTGGCAAAACCATTTACAGAATTATTCAGTCACTATTGACAGGAGTAGAAGAGTTCAAGGTTGCAAATATATTACTGCTTCACCAAAAAATAGCAGAGATTTGTCTGGCAACTACAGTACAGTAAGTCTTAATTTAGTAGTGGGAAACTAATAGAAACCATGTTAAAGGAAAGAATTGTTAATTATCTGAATTTACTTGAATTGCAAGATCATAAACAGCACTGGTTTACAGCAGGGAGATCTTGTCAGACTAACCTCATGTTGTTGTTTTTTTGACTGGGTAATTAAAATAATAGACTAGTGAGGGCAGTAAATATAGCTTATCGAGATATCAGTAAGACATTTGACACTGTCCCGCAGATGTATTAATAAATTGCAATGTTTGGGTCTGGATGTAAAAATAGTTGAATGTATATTGTAATGGCTAAGTGAAAGGAGACACTGGGTTTTTGTTGATGGTGAATATTCAGGGGAAGGTTGTATTACTAGTAGTGAGGTATCGTAGGGATCTGTATTAGGGCGCATCTCTAATATTTTTATTAGTGTTATTCTACTATATTAACCCTTTGAGTGCCATAGGGGTACACAATGCAGTGCTCTGCATTGCGTTTCATACCCCTGTGGTACTCAAAGGATTAGGCTATTCTACAAATTACATGAGGGAAGAACATTTCAAAGGAGTACAAATGTTAGGGCAAGATGTTATAGTCTAAAACAAGAGGGACAGGGGTTTATATGTTAGAAAATCTTACTTCACTAAGAGGGTAGTAGAAAGTGGAATAGCATGCCAGCAGAAGTGGTGGGTGTTAATACAGTGAGGGAATTTAAGCATGCAGGTTATCCTGAACATAAGATAAGGCCAAGGACCATATAAAGGTTGAGTTTTTTACTTTATGAAAAAGGGCAGACTAAGGTTTTGAGTCAATTGGCCCCGTTAGCCAAAAAAAACCACTGGCATTTTCTCAAGCACGGTAAGAAATTCAATTATCACCCATTTGACCCCATAGAAACATACTACAACAAGTTGGAAATGTGATAGCAGTAAAATGCATTAAGGGACCCACTTTAACATGGGGAAATCTGCACCCAGTTTTTTCTGCCGCAGAGTCCCTTAAAGCAATCGCAAAGTGCCAACACATGAATTGAATGTGCAAAAAAACCCCAAAAAAACGAAATGACCAGTGGATGTATTGATATGGGGCCCTAAGCCCCTAATCAATACATCCAAATTACTCCCAAAATGTGACAAATGCTTACCTCACTGGCACTCACAGAGTTAATCGGACTAAGCTACAAAAACATTCCCTGACAAGAAACACTTACCACTAATCCCAATGTCCAGAGAGTCTTCAGCACCCTGGTCAATGAGCACTTTTTTTTTTTCTTTTGACAAGATCTACGATTTCGACTCGGACGTATGTGCATTGCTTAACCCTTTGAGTGCAAGAGAGGTACGCAATGCATTGCTCTGCAATGTATTGTGTACTCCACTTGCACTCAAGAGTTTAAACTATGCATATATGTCCAAGTTATGTTTGTTGCTCCTATTTAATATTTCTTTTTTTCTTTCTTTTACAGGAATGTGATTGGAGCACAGAAGAGAAGACAGAACAGAAGAAGAAAAGAAGACAGAGAGAAAGAAGAGACAAGGAAGCGAGAAGATTGAAGAAGAAGAAGGACAGTGGATGACAGGTAAGTGTTACTTAGAGCTACTGTTAGGGGTAGTATTATGGCACTTTACTGTTAGGGGTAGTATAGGGTTAGTGTTTGGGAGGGTGACTGTGTGTTTGAGCTAACAATCTGTGATTGACAGTGATGTCAGTGATTGACAGTGATGTTACCATTACTCAAGCTATTTAGCATATGTTTTGGGAACTTAACACAAAGTACATTTGGCCATAAGTCAGTTTATTTGGCCCATTGTTCATTGTGGTGTCAGCTAGTAGGGCAACTGAATAGCTGAATTAGCACTTTTTTGCTAAAGGTCTGTTAGCCAATAATGCCCTACCAGCTGTTTTACTGGTCTCAATTGAATCGAGGCCTAAATGGGCCAAACTGTTCTTATCTGCTTTCAAATTCATTGTTAATATATATATAAAATAACAAACAAAATAAGTATCTTATAATACCTTTTTTATTGGACTAACAGAATTTTGGATTGACACGCATTCGGGAGAACCTCCCTTTCTCAAGTCTAAAGCATCTCTCAAAGGGAGGTTCTCCCGAAAGCTTGTCAATCCAAAATTCTGTTAGTCCGACAAAAAAGGTATTACAAGATACTTATTTTGTTTATTATTTTACATCTACATCACTGGACTAATACGGCTACAATCTCCACTCTCTCTCTCTCTCTCTCTCTCTCTCTTTCTCTCTCTCTCTCTCTATATATATATATATATATATAACAAAACTGTGTGTCAATAGAAAGTACATATATGGAATGCGCGCTGAGCAGTAAAATATATTAAATAATCTGTTTAAGCAAAGCTCTGCCCATCTTGTACAATTAAATAGGCAGAACACGTTTCTTATTAAACATTTATTTCATAGAACTGTCCTTGCTGAGTAAAACAAGAGTATTCCCTCTACTGCTAATTGGTGTCCAAAAGGAAACTGATGTTTTATAATGTACTCTTCCTTCCAGTTTCAATGATATTACTACACACGTACACACACAGAGTTTGAGTCACAGATTGTTTTTACAACGTTTAGGTGAAGAGATTAAAGGAAAAGAAAGCCAGCCTGAAAAATGATTTAAAATATGCTACTAAACCGAAAATGTTAAAATAAAAATAGACCTATTTACTTATGACTTGAGTGGGTGTAACCATTGACTTAAAAAAAAATGAAAAAGAGAGGGGCATATGTGGTGCCTAATCTTTGAATATCAAGCACATAATCTTTGATAACAAGTACAGATGGCACTATTGGCTAGTGAGGATTCTGCGTGAGTCCTCCCCACCTGGAACTCTAGCAGGCATCATAATAGTAGGTCTTAGTAGACTGAAGGATTCAAATATGGACACATCCAGTATAAAATAATGGCTAAACTATCGTATATAATAATTCGCTAAACGTTTGTAACGACGCAGTCATGCACAATAGAGACTGCCCATGACGAGGCTGATACTGAGCGGGGCACTACTAATTCAGACCGTGGTCCTCTCTGTGCACCGAAGTGTGCGCAGAGAGGATCATGGTCTGAATTCGGAGCACCCCACTCCATATCAGCAATGTCACGGGCAGTCTCTACTGCGCATGACTGCACCACAACAGGCCGGCACTGTTGCCAGTGTACTCGGGCTCTTCAACTAGTAAAAAACTAAACAAACTACAATTAAAATACTTCTTCTTCTACTGAAAGTCCTTAACATGTTTCCTGACCTCCAGACATCCTTGGTAATTTCTTCAGAAGGCATTTATATTTGATGCTTGTATCCCCATTATATATGAGCCCTATATGTATCAGCATATTGATTAATCAGATCATTGGGAAACTACTGTCATTGTTGGATTTCAGATAAGTAATTATCCAATCACTATTCAACATACTTATGTTTTCTGGGACAAACTAGCTATCTAATGCCATATTAATACCATATTAAATAACATAATGCTTGGCATATAAACCAACAACCATAAGATTAAACCAAAGAAATATTTACATAAAAAACTAATAATTAAAAATATATGTAAAAATTTAGTATGTGTGACATAAATGCTTATCCAACAATACAGTTTACATTTCAAACCTCTCTGACACAAGAAACTTAATAATTTATCATGTCAACACAGCTGCTGAGCAGATGGCATGGTGGCCATGCAAGATTAATCAGTTTACGGGTACTTAGGATACAGAGCACCACTGATTTCAATGTTAGTGATAAACATCAATGAATGTAAATATCATATATATAATTATTCTCTCTTTTTAAGAATAATATTATGTTACATTAACATGAGTATATAACTATTTTGTAATTAAAGAATATTTTTATTTAAGACTAAAGTACTATAATATTTAATAAGTTCTTAATAAATGCTTAACATGACATTACAGGAAGCACCTGAGTCATTTGTATTCTCCATTAACAGCTTTTATTCAACAAATCTCCAACTGATTTCCATTATACGTGAGCATGGCTGATGCCTGTATGCACATGTATGGCTAGTCATAGCACTCCGCATGATTAGTATTGCACAATATTTTAATTGGAAATTTCAAGGAAATCAGCTGACAGAATAAGGAACAATGGATAATATTCATCAATCTAGGGAGGTACAATTATATAGAAAAGTAACCAATGACCTATTCACAATTAAATCCAAAGGATACGTTTTCATTCTAATTCTCCTTGAACTATCAGCAACATTTGACACAGTTAATATCTCAAATTCTCTTACAAGCTCTCCGCTCCACTGGGCTCTGTCCTAGTTTTAGTTTTACCTTTCATACCACTTTTTTGCTGCCTCATTTAATACCAGCACTTTCTTTCCCCTAACTTTTTCTGTTGGGATGAAAAAAAGGATTACTTTGCTGTTTTCTTTCTACACCATATCCCTTGGTAAGCTAAATAACTCTTATGGGCTTATTGTAATACACAAATCTTCCTTTTCTTCCCTCACCTAATCTCTTCTGTGGCTTCTGAGACTCATAAACTGTCTATTTGCAATTTCTTTATCTATCTATCTATCTATCTATCTATCTATCTATCTATCTATCTATCTATCCCCACTGCTTTTTAACCCATTGAGTGCCAGAGGGGTATGCAATACCTTTTGAAGCACTCAAAGTGTTAAAGCTGAACATTTCTAAAACCTCTATTTTAATGTCTTCCTTCTGCCACTGCTGCTATGCCATAAGACCCTTTTAACATCACCAGCCCCATCATAACATCTCCATCCCTGACTTGCTTCCTGGATGTTATCATTGACTGTCATTTATTTCCCAGACACAATCACTAACAATGCCATGTTTCTCATTTACTGAACATCTCCAGTATACAATCTTGAATTGAAAAATATGCTACCAAAGCATTACTTTACTCCTTGACTACTGAAAGCCTCTTCTAATTGGTCTTCCTCCATAGACTGGCACCATTCACCTCTCTCCAGAATGTTTCTGTCAGGCTCATTCATATCACTGACCTATTTGCTTCTGCTGTCCCACTCTGTTAAGTCCTATATTGTCAACCCATAGTTCACATGATAAAGCATAAAATACTAGCAGTAACGTGCAAAGTAAACCACAAATCTGATTACTCCCTGCATGTCCACCTTCATTTCCAAGTATTCACTTTAGTTTTAGCAATGAACTCCTCCTCCCTCATAACCTCATCTAACTCACACCTCCATGAAATTTCAAGTGATGCACCCTATCTCTGGAACTTACTGCCCTGCTCTCCAGACCCTCAAACAACTTTCCCACCTTTAAGCACAAAACACGAATTTCTCTACAGAAGCTTACTTCTTATCACATTTTATCTTCCTTACTCTCTCTTGCTATCTCTCTCATCTCTGTTCTATCCACCCATATTTACCTGTGGCCAACCCAGTTGGCCTATTTACTCAACTATATAACATTACCATCTACCTTCACCTCATCTCTTTCCCCTCTACTCACTCTAGGTTTTATGCGCTCATAAACAGGTCTCTCCATGCCTTTTGGCTTGTTCATGTATGTCATGATGTTTGTTTGTTCAATCCATTTTTTTCTGCAGTTGCACCATAGGTTTGAAATGAAAATCATTTACATTAATTTAAGTTAGAATTTTAACCTTTCAAATGTTAGAGATCTCTGATGCTTTGTGAAGAGAGGCCTCTTTAGCATTCAAGGGGTTAAAAGGCCTATTTCAATTATTGCAACATAAAGGACAAAAGAAAAAGGGGATCCAGTGGTGCCTTATCACACCAGAGAGAGTATATTAGACATAATCCAAACTACTTACATATTAAGCTGCCTATGGGTATATACATGTAAACAGCAGAAAAAGCTTGAAGAGAATTTCCCGCCATCTCTGCTTGGTTCTTATTTTCAGATGCTCATACCACCACCACCACCACAGAAAGGATCAGATCCACTCCAACAGACTCTAATGTATACCACTCCAAAAATGTATACAATCAAAAATATATTTATTGTTTAAAACACAATATGAATGGTAGTAAAAAAACATAAATTGTTCATATAACAAACCCACAATATCAATGCATTTTGCAGCACTAAGCTGCTTTATCGAGATCTGTAGGTATTTGGTTTTATAAGTACCTGTTCAACTGGTGAAGGCGTGGTAACCAACTATTGTACTTACAATATTGGACAAAGAAGCACCTCTTTTCTTCTCTTCCTATTTAAATTATTACTTTTTCTCACCTATGGTGTAATTGGTTTGCTGCAGATTTATACCTCATACCTTGATGAGCAAGGACCAAGATTTAAGTATTTCTCATTTCAAGTGTTTTAGAACTATTCAACCTCAGTGCTTCAACAGCCCTGTTTCTGGCAATATTTTACATGTGGAAGTCGTCATATATTGCACGAGACTATCAGTTTATAATACAGAGCATAATGTATAACTTTCCTATTGCATGTCACAGGAATAGATCAAGTTATGTATTGAAACTGATATAAGGTAATTAGATGTCTTCAATAATATTATTTACCAACTATTTAAATATTTATAGTAAACAGTATAAAACAACTGCTGTGAACATAAAGGTAAATAACAATTCCAATAAGTATTTATAGTTGTATTTATTTTTCATGCCCTATTGTAATAACTAATTTACTGACTTATATAAAATGGCCTACTGACATGAAAATTAATCTCAGCATATACAGGTCAGGGAAGTCAATAAAGTACCAACAGCGCTATTAAATGTTAATTGTCAGTGGGTTATCCTTTTATTGCATATCTAAGCCTCTGGTAACTCATAATAAAAGTCAGATAAATGCTTCTTAAATTGATTTCAGCTAAGTGATTGCATTGTTCAATGTCTAATATTTCTTAAGTCTTTTAATTTGATAGACCTGCTTATGCAATGACAGAGTGGTGTTTTACGTGTTCAGTAGAACTTGTACAATGGAGTTTAAATATACAATTCTCCAAATTTGTAATTTTTTTAACTAACAGAATAGCCAGTATGAAAGATCGTGCCAGCTGACTGCATGTTGTCAGTCAAAGTTTGAGAGTAAGAAATCTGCAGAATTTTTATTCTAGCTGTAGCTAGCTAGTGTAGAAGAAGGTAGGAAAAGAGAGGGACCTGGGGAGATGCACTAAGGGCCGATGCTATGGCTATGTGTACCTGTCAATGTGTGTGAGCAGCACATTGAATTAGAGATAGAGACATATTTCTCCATAGCCACTAAGAGTTAGGGATGTAAGGAGAGGAGTGAGACTATGATGATTAGCATATTATCCTAGTATAAAGGAGTCAATGGCTTGGGGAGGGCAGGAGAGATCAGAAAGGATGGAGAGAGATTTCAGCACCAAGAAGAGCAGCACTCATGCAACCCTTTGAACGCCAGTGAGTTATGCAACACATCACAGAGCATTAGCATTGGATAACTCTCTGATACTCCACTGATTAAGTAAATGGGAATGTTCCTTATATATACTCTTATAAGCCCATTGTGGTGTCTGTTGTTGGAGCACAGATTTCCAGTGGTATATAGACACAGTACGATTTATATACTATAAATCCCAGTGCAAGCCATCAGCTATGGGACTTTGACTATATCAACCGTACAGTATATTCAGAATCAGTGACAGAGAGAAGTAAATTGATATTTACCAAAGAAGTGGTGGGGAATGGGATTACCTCTTCTCAGAGTGATCAGACTACACATCTAATCATTTTTTGCTGCACAAGGGAATTTTGGGAAAGATGGTGTGTTTCATTGTAGGTGCACTAATAAGACACACCACCAGACGAGGCGAGGGATTGATTTTGTCTGGTCACACAAACTGGTTATCCCTGAAAGAGTGCACACATAATAGCCCTCCTTACAAATACAAAACTAAAACCCACCGAGAGATATAACAGATGACTCAAGAGAGGGTGAGTGAAAGCTGGGAGACGGAATTAGACTCCCAAAAAGGTTTTTTTTTGTGAGTAGAGGGCAAAACTAGGGTGTGTACAATATACAGGCACTCTTGTTTTCCTCTAAAATTTTATATATGTACACCTGAGCATTATACATAGCTGTATATACCTGAGATCTTATGGTAAAGCAAGTAATTACCACTAATTATGGAAAAGACTTGTGATTAAAATGCTCAAAGAAAAATAACACCTAGTGAAATACCTTGGAATGAAATTTTGAAATATACCTACTTCCTGTAAATGCCAATATAATATAACAGTCCAATGCAAATGTTATATGTTTCATGGGTACAAATAACTCTATATATTTTCAAGCATTTTTCTTCCAGTGATTGTATGTAAAAAATTATGAGCAGAATCATTTTTTTATATTATATATGTTTTATTTAGCAAGTTGGTAAGTAAAACAATACTTTCTCCATAACTAAATGTGAGTGCATATTTCTTTAATTTTATTATCTTTTCAAATTTTGTAGAGGTGCATGGTACACAGTTTCTGTATTTTTTGTGATCACGATACTTATTTTGTTATATATGTCCTATATAATAATTCACTAGGATGTTTGTCACGATGCAGTCATGCACAGTAGAGACTGTCCACATTTGGGCAGCCTCTACTGTGCATGATTGCATCACATGAGTGAGGCCACAAAAGACTGCATCGCATGGAGCAGTGAGGTAGCGGCCTCTTAACCCTTTAGGTGCCAGACGGGTACGCAATGCATTGCAAAGCAATGCATTGCGTACCCCTCTGCCATTCAAAGGGTTAACATTACCCGGACCTTGACCCGTGTACACAGGGCTTTTATACTAGTAGATAGATAGATAGATAGATAGATAGATAGATAGATAGATAGATAGATAGATATGAAATGGCTGCACTAGAAATACCATTGTGACAGCTAGTTGGGGAACAAATTAGAAATTTGACCTGGTCAAATGTTATATGTGAAAGTCTCCCTTGTCTTTAAATGGTGAATCTCTTATTTGACAATTCATATTCAATACAAAAGAATAAACATAGACCTGATTTCTACACTATGGTTTGATCAGGAAAAAATGAATAATATGCTTACCATAAAATCTTGATTTTATAATTGTATTTAAACAATTCTAATTGTGTTTACCTTCTATATAGTGAGTAGAATGGCATTTTGTAATTATTCCTTAATGCACATTATTTTAACCTTTAATTAAAATAGAGTTAGACCATAGAATTGGTAATTCTTACCTGTTTATACTCTTTAACTGCTGCTTTATTTTCATGTGCCAGATGGCAGGAAAGTGGATATTGCCGTACGTGTGTAATCTAAATTTCACACAATGACAATGTGCCATGAATTTTAATTCTTAATACATAGAATTTTGGAGAAAGGATTACTTGTATTTAAAGATAGCAATTCTCAGACATGTGTCTCAAATCAAATACAGGAAAAGCAACAAAATTGTGTAGCAATAAATGCCATCATACCAAGACCATGTCTCAGCGAAAGTTGAATTACTTATTCAAGGAAGAAGAAGCAAGGAGGCAATACATATTAAGGAACACATGTATCATTTTTATTTCAAAGATGTTCTTCCATTATAATATTTCAGCTATAAAGACCTTAATCATCATCTGTCATGGTATGTGGGGGACATTTTGCTTCCTGCCACACAAATTTCTTCTCCACATCTGCCTAATGATCTCCAAAATCACTCCTCAAAGAGAAAAGTGAGAATAACATTCAAAATTCAAAGGAATGGGGTGTTCTTCAGAAATACTTTCAGAGAGTGTGATTAATCACTTTATAAGATGCATACTTACAGCAAGAAGTCCTCCAGTTGAGTCACATATCAACTGGTAAAACAGTGACAGGGTTAACCTGCCCCTATTACGTGTATACCCCAGGAAAACTGTGCATACTGGTGTTGGTATACTGGTATATTGGTACCAGTAATATTTACCAGTTGATATTTGACTCACCCGGAGAACTGAATGGCACTCCTGTGAAGCAAATAATGTATTGGCTATCCTACAATATAATACTTTAGTTGGTTCACAAGACCCAAGTGTGTCATACATTTTGTCAACATTATATATATGAGGTGAAAGCATTAATTTAAAAAAGTGGATTTTTGTGTAATTAATGATATTTTTTTTTCTCTTAGTCCTTGTGGAGCACATGAACCATGGGGATACATAGTTATCACTATGAGGCAGGGCACATAGAGATTGGAACCTATATAGGGCAGGGACCTCCTATCCTACTGTATACTCACCTAATTCTCCCTTTATGATAGTTGTCTTTATAACCACTTAATTACTGCACTTATTGTATCCACTCTATACTAAATGTAAACTGCAAAGTTCTAAGTACCCCTGTCGGTGCTATATAAATAAAAAGTATACATAAATAGATACATGCTAGCAAACTAAATCTATCTAGAAGAGGAGACTCTGTCCCAGCTCCACTTAACCACACCCAGTGACAGCAGAATCAAGTCTTAAGGATAGCAAAAATGCAAGAAATAAAAGTAGGACAGGAAGGTAGTCACCATACCAGAGAAACCACCACCTCAAACTCAATGTGTAAGTTATTCTCAGAAAGGAATATTATGTGTTCCATGACACAGCCCCTGAAGAGCCAAGGGAGGATATCAGTCAGAAGTCAGTACCACCACCACCATTAGAGTATGGGCTGCCATCCACAACTGGCCAACAGTGGATGCTGCAGGAGATACACCAGTGGAGACCACTTGAGTGTTGGATGCCTTCCACCACCACAGGCCAGTACTGGATGGCCCAACCATCACTTCCACCAATGGAGGTCCACCAAGGTCAGCTCCACCACAATATGGGGCATCTGGCCCACACCATGACCCCAGCCACCCACATGGATGCAAGCAGACCAAGAGCCCTGCCTTTAGCCAACACACAGCTGGGAGGGCAAAAGGTCTGAGTGGCCAGTGACTATGAACATTTGGGCCTCATAGGTGACCCACAGTGACGTCATACAGTCACAGAATTCACCCCACCAGCACATACTGAATCAGGGTAATAAACATCAGTGTCCAGCAAGGAGACAATATATGCAGTGGTGGCACAACCATCACCTTCACATTCATCACCTGCTGGTCCCATGACACCTGCCTCTCTAGACACCATACCACCAACTGCAGCATCTGCAGCAAAAGACCATGAGGACAACAACAGCCAACAGCCAGAGACTGACCAAGGAGGAGAAGTATCCTCAGAACCTCCACACCCTCATCCTCTGACAATGCTACACCAATGATCAGGATGGATGAGGAGTTTATCAGTTTATCAGCATCCAGAGATGGCTGCTGAAAGAGGCCAGACCCTACTCTAGGAGGTGTCAGTGCCACAGGCAGAATCACCTCCAGAGGCTGCAGCTGGAGAGAATCAAACAATCAGGGGTCAACTGCAGCCACCTCCCCCTCCAGTGTGACCCCCAGAACAACCCCAAGACAGCCCAGAATCAACAGCAGTGAGGGCATCCACCTCTGCATCCCCTTCCAACCCCCCACCCAAAAAAAGCCCCATTTGTCATATTTTCCTTAACTAAACATGCAGTTATTGATTCCACTCATGTCTGTGATTCTGTGATTCCTTCAAGTATCTAACAAGGTCAGAGGCAGAGATGTCTGCAATGCATTGCAAAGCAATGAACTGAATACAACTCCTACACAAATTACTGGTGGTAAGGTGTTGTGGCATTGGTAACCATACTCAGCACATCCACTGGTAGGGCAGTGGGTGTACCTCCTAGCTCTCCTCTTGAGGGCTGCCAACCCTTGAGACAACACCCTGTGGGCTGAGACATGCCAGATGCATATCCTTCTGTGGACTGGAAGGAACCACTTGTCATTAAATGTATATCACACAGCAGTTTCTGCAATCCAGATAGGGCATGGCTGGTGCTGTATATGGGGACTACATCATCCCTGAGCACCTCATACAGGTTGATGATGCTCTGCAACATCAACCTGTAGTGGTCTCCCACTTGTACATCTAACAAAGTCAAAGATGCTGCTGATTCCTTACTCTCAGAACTCAGTGCATGTTGGGGGTGCTTTGCTCACGGACATGCTCCTTATGCACAATCAGTGTAAACATGAACAAATATTAATAGCAATAAAATAAAAATGCAGGCCTTTATTTATATTTATGTACCCAGATAAAAATACTGATGAGGTTGAACTGTTGGTGATTCAGGAACATTAAATACATGTATTTCTTCATTTGAATGATTATGCATAAGGAACCTTTTCATTTGTACTTGAAGTTTGTTTGGGCATTTGTGGATCAGCCCTAATATTCCTGTTTTGCACCTCTCTTATTTTGGTTATTTTAAAATGATAGGTGTGCATAGTACATTGACTCTTTTGATAAGGTTTATTCATTACTACTAGTGTTGAGCGAGCGTGCTCGGCCGATGCTCGGATCGGCTCGAGCATCGCTCTGCTCGGCACATGGCGGTACTCGTACGAGTACCGCCATGTGCTCGCCCGACATGTTCGGGTGAAGAGGATCTGTGCCGGAAGAGGCACAGATCCGAAGACGCTCCGCTGGACCACCAGGGAATGGAGGTACGGGGGCATTGCGGAGATGAAGGGGGCATTGCGGAGATGAAGGGGGACATTGTGGAAGAGGGGCATAGACTCTATGCCCCTCTTCCACAATGTCCCCCTTCATCTCCGCTATGCCCCTCTTCCACAATGTCCCCCTTCATCTCCGCTATGCCCCTCTTCCACAATGTCCCCCTTCATCTCCTATGCCATAGCGGAGATGAAGGGGGACATTGTGGAAGAGGGGCATAGCGGAGATGAAGGGGGACATTGTGGAAGAGGGGCATAGAGTCTATGCCCCTCTTCCACAATGTCCCCCTTCATCTCCGCTATGCCCCTCTTCCACAATGTCCCCCTTCATCTCCGCTATGGCATAGGAGATGAAGGGGGACATTGTGGAAGAGGGGCATAGCGGAGATGAAGGGGGACATTGACCAGGCACCCTCCGCTCATCAGAGCAGGGGGTGCCTGGTTTAATGCTCGAGTGCTCCCATTCATTTGAATGGGGCTCGGGTGCTCGGCCGAGCACTCGAGCATCAGGGGGTGCTCGGTCAGAGCACCCGAGCACCCGAGCATCGGGGTGCTCGCTCATCCCTAATTACTACTAGAACAGTTAGTGTAGAAAAATAATAATACCACACCAAATAAAAGGTACAATCATTCATCACTGCATATCACATGAAGTCCCTTTCATTAAAATGACTCTGAATTTGTTTGGGGGATGTTCTCGGGGAGGTCTAAGAGCGAGCTAAGTTTTATGTAATTTCTTCAAATAAATCTTGTTCAAATATCAGTCTAGAGAAGGGGGCAACAACAAAAGCTTTTTAACAGAATTGACTAACCGAAAGCAAACCTAAACAAAGTTTGTTTTTGCCAATAAAGGAAACATTTTTTTTTGTACAAATTATTCAGACAAAGCAAATTTTCTCACCTTGTACAACTCTGCAGCACAGCATTATTTCCAGTTAACTAAAATGCCTTTTGCAACATTAATACCAAGCTCATCATATTTTCATGTTGGTCTTAGTAGATGATTTATGCCTCGGACACAAAGGATGGCCAATCAGTATGTATTAAAGGGAACATGATTATGCAGGTGTATATTTTAGAGGATAACTTAACACAGCTAACCAATTTCAATGTACAAGTCAAAGCAGATACTGAGCATGCGAAAAATTGTTCAACTCCACAGACACTTCCTCATAAACAAAGTAATATTCCTTTAAGCAGTGGTTCAATGGTTGAATTATCCAGTAACGGTGTCTATGTATGGACACAAATTATTCAAATAATCTGTCTTCCAGTATCAGAATCTATAGTAAAGTTTGTTGAAATTAGATGTTCTATTCTGACTTATGAAATATTCAAGAAGCATTGATTAGGATTGCTTCCTGATCTCAATGGGTTTTCTCTTAATCTGGATGCAGCTGTGTAAAATGGAGTAAGAGAGGGATGGATTTAGGGAGCGGTATGTTTGTTGAGCTCAAGAAGATTAATGGTAAATCTCTATGTAACTACAACCTTTCAGCTGTTTCAGTGTAATAAGAGATTTAACTCTCATGTATATTACAGTGGACTCCTGTTGCCAACAATCCAGATTTAAAAAGCCGCATTTTCCTTTTATTGTCTCCATAGAGAATCTTTGTACTGAATCATATTTTTTAGTGTATGTAAAATTAAATAACCAATTTATTGACAAACATTTTAAACTTGTATTTTATAACTTCTTAGATTTTAGATACAATGCACTGCATCTGAGACATAGAAAACATCCAAGGTTTGAATTTAGGGTTATGAAAGAGAAAATGTGCTAAGCACATTTTTAAAAATGTAATCCCTGAGGCACTTTTACCTTCCATGGAATAACCTCGCTATAATAACAGATAGCAAGGCAAAACTATGGATATCCAGGTAGGGATTTCTAAAAATGTAAATAAGTTATCAAAAACAATACATAGGGGGAGATGCACTAAGGTGTGGTAAAGAGGTGATAAAGTGGCTATGACTTCTCCAGTGATATCACTATGTTATTCAATGGATACAAGGCATTAAGATTTCTCTAGCTTTGGAGAATGAAATAGGGACTGGAGAAATGATATCACTGGAGAAGTTATCTCCTCTTTATCATGTCTTAGTGCACAACCCCCTAGAATTACTGTCCTGTCATTCTGATTGCAAAGCCAGTATGCATCATTGAGCAAGGGCAAACTGCCAACTGAGAATGAGTTGTAGCCCAACAGCAGCTGGAGCAGAGAAGTAGGATGGCTATTTGCATTAACAGTAACAAACATTGTTCATTAATGGGTTATAAAATGTTTTTTTGCCTAATCCAGTTTTTCAAAAGTATTCAAGAGGGGTTTCTGGGATGGATCACTAGTTTATACTATACTACAATACACCTATCAAGTCTCATTCTCTGATGGATGTGACTGGATGTCTGGACCATAGTCCAGTATAAACCATTTCCTTTTATATTTTTTCTAAACTAGAAATAGGAGAATTCAATCTTCAATTTCACTAATCAGCTAGATATTTAGGGTAACTGTCCAACAGTGGTGGAACAATCAGTATTATTGTTCAAGTTATTGAATTGATCTGTTTGTGTTTGAAAGAAAGCAAAACTTTTAGCAATTAGGGTGCTTTAATTTGTTTTACAGAACTACATACATAGCTAGAAGTTGTTATTCATACAGTGATCAGATATTTTATGCAGGTTGTCCAACGTATTAGCAGTTTAATCTATTTTTAATGTCTCTTTTAAGTATTAATTCAGTTGACACCTTCTCACAACATACATTAAATGCATTTACTGAGATGACAAATTCTAAAAAAAAGTCATAACGACATTCTCAAGTAAACAAACAAAACGATAGTGAGATGAAACCTTTTGCTTATTAAACAAACACTAATACCTGAAATTGATTGCATGGTTTTAAATGTCATGTATTTCCAGCTAGCTGTAAAAAAATGCTATTTTATGTGAGATCCCTAAAATCTAACACTAAACTTACATTTTATGGATATCATTGGTTTTATTTTGTTTGAGAAACAAGTTAACACAGCTAATCCATTAATGATGGTGCCCACCGATTTTTTTATTCAGACAACCTGTTTCTTATCTGAAACCATTTATAGACAATACAACACTTTGACTTCTGAGACACCTATCAAGATTGCTATGGTCATGGGAGTCAGGGTGCTCTGAAAAAGGGAGGAATCGATGCCTCTGCAGAGGAATGTAAAATTGGACTTTAGGCCTCAGAAAGCAAATAAAGAATGTTTACAGAGTCTAAAATGAGTTATAGGGTATTCAAAGTGTATAAAACACCAGATCTATTTTATGTGTTAACTACTTCAGATTTTCAATGCAACATAACATATGTAGATATACCAACTATTTGGATGGTAAACAAAATATTTGTTGGTAAAATATGACCCACTTAATTCTTTAGTTATATTTCAATGCATGACTTTAAATTCTGGCTTTTTAGTCTTTGACTGCCAGAAAGGTATCCAATGCATTGCAATGCATTGAATATATCTCTGACACTCAAAGGGTTAACAGCAGTTGAGGATCACAAGTGACTACACATTCTTAGAGGCAAGTTATAGAACAAGATCCTTTATTGTTTGCTTTTTCAAAGTGTTTAACTATGACACATATTCTGTATGTTGCTTAGCTCCATATAAAAACACAGTTTTAAATAAAATATCATTATTACTAACTTTAAAAAAGAAGTGAACCTAAGTAAGTACAAAATATATATAGGGATATATGTCTTTTTTGCCCACCACTAAACACAAATAATTTAATGGTGACAACACTAAAGTCAATGCACATGTATTGAACATTGTAAATTCACCATTGTACTTAATGGTGTTGCCATTTACTCTGTTCCATAGAAAGGCATTCAGTAGTTGGAACTGCAGAACCTCACCCACACACCTAATTGTCTACAGGGTTGAGCCCCAAGATTTGAAATGTTATTAAGACATTCACTGGAAAAAGGTGATAGTCAAGTGAATGGGATTCCTCTCACTTCTGTAACAAAAACTTACAAGTGTGATGTATAAGTGATACCTTTTAATGGATAACTGGGAACATAGAAAGTGAAAGGTTTCAGGACACTAAGATGAAATGTTATGACAATTCTGTATTCTGAATTTGCCTTCATTAAAATATATTTAAAAAATGCATATCAATGTATGTGCTAGATAGTTAAATGTCACAAAGGTCATATGCTAATGCTATACTTATATTCTTGTAATGTCACTCATTTCCTGATGTTTAATATTGACTTCGTTAAATATTCTTGCCATGTCAGAAGATAATCACCAAAGAAATCCATACTCCTTAATAATATGCCAAATATCTCAATAAAAAGAATGCCGAAGTTTACAGTTGATTTAACTTGTCTTAAAAGAAATGCATAACTATGTAATTAATGTAAATACACATAAAAAAATAAAATAAAAATCAAAACCACAAGATGGAAACAGTATGCGATTCTATAGCAGATGTGACCAATTAATTTATACACTGGCACTTTGACAGCTATGCAAGAATATTTATGATCCAGCTATTTAGCATATCCATATTTAAATCTGATTTCATAAAAACATCAATAAATATTTGTTAATAAGTCTATAGGCCAATCTAAGGAACCAGATACTGTTTTAAAATGTGCATTGGATGTGCTTATTGTTTCATAAGTTCAACTGATGAAAGTAATCCTGTGCTGTTAGAATGAATTTGACATTGTATATAAAGAGATGTGATGGCATTAAAAGTGCCTAAAGGTGCCTTAAAGGAAAGTGAAGTATTACAAAAAATCCTTATAACTTCTACAAATGGATACAGGAGAAGAGTTCAAGATATCTTTTCACCTATTTCTTGATAATGTCATATACCACAAGGTGTAAAAGTACTGTCGATTTTGAAGTCACTGAAAACAATCAAATTGTGGGTAGACTAGATAAAGAAAAAGTATACCCAAACATGTCAAAAATAATTACTTTTAACAATTTCCAACATCTCTTGTTATCATTATTTCTGAGTTATGAAATTGCTTTGTATTATAAAAATGTGTATTATGCAGACCTGTACAAAACCAGTAGATATAGATGTTGATGTAATAAGAAGAATTGGAGCAAATCTGGTGCAAGTCAATTGCACCATTGGGAGCAAATTATAAGTGTCACTGATTAACCATTAACACCTTCAATGTTTGAGAAGTGTCTAAAGCATTGCAAAGTGTATAAACTAGATAAAGAAGATGTGTACCAAGCTGACAAATTAGCACAGCTCATGCATTGCCTAGTCAGCATATCCAGGGCTACATTTACAAACAGGCAGAGTAGTCAACTGCCTAGAGCTTCTAACTTTGAAAAGTGCCTGGGCAGTGCTGGTCAAACCCACATTCTGAATTGTGGGTGTAACCAAAACAATATCATTGTTTCTGCTCCAGTTTTATATACCTGAACTAAGGCTACCTATAATACCTTGCCTAGAGGTGCATGTGATATAAATCCAGACCTGAGTATAGAATACTCTCAGGACCTGCTTTCCCAGTAGGGAGAGTAGACAATTACTAAGAAAGCCAAATATGGAGGGGCATATCAGGTGTAATGATCAATACCACATTCTGAATTGTAGATGTGGCCAAATCAGTTAAGCCTAGCTGTACATTTTGGTCTTGTTGGGCCTCCACATGAAGGTGCATCTGGATTCCTTAAGTATTGAGAGTAAGGGGTCCATGTCTGGATTACCCTTCACCCTTAAATAGATCCATGAAAAGTATTCAGAAAAAACACCACAAAGCTGTGAACAAAAACACAGCTTGCGTGTTCTATAGCTAGTCACTACTGAGAAGCACCAAGTTCTAGCTCTTTAGTGACTATACATAAAAAAACACAACTTGTGCTTTTGTTCATCCTTAGACCTTCACACATTTTTTTTTATTCTTATAGGGGTCTCCCTAAGAGTGAAGTGTAATCCAAAAATGGAACCCTTACTCTCAGTGACTAGGGAAAACAGCTGTACCTCAAAGATGAAGCCTAACAATGCTGTAATATATCGCTAATGTTCCTGCACAGATGAGACTTATCCATCAATTTGCAATTGGACTGCCCTTTTGGGATGGCTAATCTAATATGCATATGGAAATTTCTCCTCTGTAAGAATTCTAGAGATCTAAAACATGATGTGAATGGTGACTAGCCATCAACCAAACTATTTGTTTTTAAACTCTTAAGGACCCTTGTTATCTGCTTTTTCACGAGAAAATCCGCTTTAAAACTAGCAGTTAAAATTTTCGCATCTTTCGCCCATTGGCCAAAATCTTCCTCCATTTTTTCAATGGCTAAAAAGTTTTTGCGCATTGATTTACATTGTTTTTGCACTTCCGCTATAAAAAAGTGATGTTTTTGCTGAAGGCAGATACAATAGAAGCAGCTGCAGAGCGAGATAGACGTGCTGTGCTGTTCTCTTGTGATATTTAGCAAAATTTGAGGCAGGAAAGGCTCATAGTGACTCCTATCACTATAAGCAGCAAAAAGAGGAACTGGAAGGACCCTTAATTAATTAAGGGAATGGAGGACTTGACATATGAGGAACGACTAAACAAACTTGGTTTATTTACTCTAGAGAAAAGACGACTAAGAGGAGACCTTATCACATTGTACAAGTATATGAGAGGTCAATACAAGGATCTCTGCGGTGAGCTATTTATTCCAAGGCCTGCTCAGGTGACCAGGGGACACCTCTTGAGATTAGAGGAAAGGAGGTTTAAACTTCAGCAGAGGAAGGGTTTTTTTACGGTAAGGTCTGTCAAATTGTGGAATTCATTGCCCAGGGAGGTAGTTATGGCAGATACAATGGACACATTTAAGAGAAGATTAGATACATTTCTTTCAAAAGGGAACATACAGAGTTATACTGTTTATCAGTAGGCAGATCAGGAAGGTCTGATAAAGACTAATTTAATTGGTAGCAGGAAAGCTATAAAATTCTTAGTTACTGAGGTATGAAGCGAAGGTTGAACTTGATGGACTTGTGTCTTTTTTCAACCTAATTTACTATGTTACTATGTTACTATGTTATTATGTGTCCACTGAGTCCGAGGAGGAGTGACATTTGCTGCTGATGTAATTCCTGCTACTGTGTCTTCAGGACCATTAGGCTGCTGCATAATAATAGGAGGACTAGCAGTGACATGTAAAAGATGGTGGTATGATTCTGGTTCAACTTGCCACTATCTCTCAGGCAGCAGCAATACAACTACAACCCCCTACTTCTTCAGGTGTATCTAGTGAAAAGAGGTTGGGCAATTATGCTTCTCTGACTGCACCTCATTTACAATCATGGGTATATTGGAATATTATTTTTTTCCTTTGAGAGCAGGATGAAACCGTGTCTTATAATAAGCAATTCCAATGTGTACAGTGAAATAGGTAAAGAATTGGGAAGTATCACAACGGACCCATTGGCTCTAATATTAAGAAACAGGCAAAACTGCAACCAACAACCTTGAGGCTTAGGTCAGCATTGTTAAGCCATCCCCCAATAAATCAAGTACTGTGCTCTAACTATGGCCTTTGTCTTCTCCACTAAGGACATGTAGTGTTAAGAAGAATCCTTCCTTATACCATCTTACAATATACGGTGGAATTGAATGTCTGCAGATGCTCCCTGATACTCTGAATTGTGATTGCTCTCCTCCACCACATTACCACATGTGGCCAGGGAACCTCACAATGTGCAGTAAGTGGAGATAACCTGCCAGATCCTCATATCTATATACTTGCTATCAGCTGGTGGTGGCGGTATCACAGACAAAGGTGGTATGCCAGAGGAGGAAGTGGACTCAGAGGGTGTTGGGGGGGATGGATACATTTTCTTACACACAGACTATAGCACAGGAAGACAAGAATGCCAGAGGTGTTATTCTCAACATCAAACTACCAGGCTATGATTCTCTTTTTGTAACAGGGGAGGGACAGTGACAGTGTCAATCAATTTCCTTTTTTTAGGGGGGAAAGTTTCACATACTTAAAGTGATAGTAATGTTTCAAAATAAAAGCAGCTCTAATTAATCTTCATAGTATTTGGGCCATGGAGAGTGTTATTTCAGTTCTGTCAGAGTTGTAGTTTAGGAGTAATTCAATGACAAAGTATTCCCCTCCCGCCCCTTTTACTGATGTAACACTGCTCAGCCAGATCAGAAGGGAGGTGCCCAGGTAGACTGCAGAGAGGGACAATCTTCAATTAAGATAAGGGAAAAGGCTGAAAAACTTGTCAAGGGGGGCAGGGCTTTCAGTGTTCTAATAGGAAGAAGAGTGTCCCCTTCTGTTATCTGTCTGGTATATGGACTGCATTCCACATCTGAGAAGAGATGGCTTACACTAGGTAAAAGGGGCAGGAGGGGTAAACTTTGCTTGTGAATATCTCTTAAACCATAAAGGTTTGAGAGATAAGACTTATATAGTTGTTCATGTTTTTTTAATGCCTACAAAATAAAATAAAGATAAAACGTAGTATTACTATCCCTTTAACATAAACGCTGTGATGTTTATGTTACATGTTCTTTATGAGGGCAGGTGTGCCAAGGTGTGTCTGTGCAATGATGAAGATTAGCAACAGTGTGCACATTTGTCTTTTTTATTGATTTTTACATTTAAGTATTGTCCAAAGTTGTCTTTCAAACTACAGTAAAAAAAATAAATGAATTTTGTGTATTGCTTAGTGATCCACAAATCTGAAAGTCAACATATTTCCACCAACTTTGTCTTTTTTTAGTGGATGCTAGTATCACATATGCTGCGGTGCAAGGATCTAAGTATAGTGTCCCAGAGCAGTGTTATTGCAATCAATTTACTTTACATTTCTCATTCCATATAATAAAAAACAAAGCTTCAATATTAAAAATATCCTTGTCATTTTGCCCCACTCTGTCATTGGTTGCCAAAATAAAGACTATAGTAGCCACACATTATGTTCAATGAAATCTGGACATTATATATGTATATATCAGAAACTTGTCTGTGATTGATGTGATTATTTTAACTTTTTTAACCTACATGGTAAAATTCATATGCGAAAATTCAAGCAACCTAGCTTTTCTTATGTGATGTCAGTGAACTATAAGAAAAAAAAGGACAGAGATATCAGTATGTATAATGTTATTATCCTTTGAATGGCTGATTGTGGCTAATTATTGTCAAGAGGGCTAGAACTACATTGAGGTCAATAATGAAAAAGTTATAATCATTTTAATATGAATAGAGGGTAAGCAGGTTAAGAACAGAACAGCTGAAGGTGATTATGATAAGAAAAAAATACGAGAGGAAATAGGAAGACAAAATAATTGTACCTTACAAAGACGTACTGTAATTAGGCTCAATTGTTAAAGATAGCTAAATACAATGAGGCTAAAGAGTCAAGTAGAATTGGCAATATAAAAACATATTTCCATCTGTTATCTTTCTATAACTATTACTAGACAGAGTAACATTGCTTATTAGGGATTTAATTATTAAAGGTGTAGGAAGTCCTAATTATGTGTTGGTGAGGTAGAGCTGTCACTATTGCTATTTCTAGCTGAGTATCTGTGGCACAGACAGAAAAACCATCAGCACCAACCTAGTCAAACAGAAAAATAAACAAAATAAAAATGTAATTTTGAAATTATATATATAGGTTGTATGAAGAATCTGCCAGCAGTAGGACAATCCTTTTTTTATTCAGCAGAAAATACCTTCCATACTCTGTTCCCAATAAAAAATTGAATTCTATGTATTAAATATAGCAATGTCCATTAAATCTGATTAAAACCATAAAGGAGGTTTTACACACACCCATATTTAATTATAGAATTATTATTATTAAAGACTAGAATAAATATTGCCAGGTATAACGCTGCACTGAAAAGATAATTAAAAACAAAACTGAGTGAAAAATCATCCACTACAGATTGATTAACCTAAATATTGATTTTGATATTGATCATAATATAATTGTGAGAAAATATGACTTATGTCCCATTAATTATTCAAACTGATGGACAAGTAGGTTTTAAATGGTCAGTAAAAGGTTAGTAAGAGGTCATGGTAATGGACTTTCTAACTGTAAGCAGTTACTTTGCAGCTATACGAGCCAGGTTCCCATTCCTGCTCTATTTTTCCTGCAGATCTGTGTAATCTGCAGGGCTGAGTGACATAAGCTCTTCTCTTTGGCACATCTTGGAGATATTTGTCCTCTCCATTCAAGCCCATTGTTGGTAAATTCACTGACATGGGATTTCAACTCGCTGACATCACCCAGCCTTGCAGACTAGGGATGGGAGAAAAGATCAGATTGCTTTTCCGGGAATTTTTGCTGAAAAAACACAAGTTTTCTTCCCTTTTCCATTAATATTTCTGCAGCCCTTTCTACTGCCAATTAATTCTAGCAAAAATTTGGAAGTGTTTAGCTTCCACTTCTGCTTTCTATGGCCATGAGAATTCTCACTGAAAGCTACTACTGCTGGGTGATGAAGAAGAGAAATCCATAGTTGAACATAACAGGATATGCAGCAGTAGTAGTAGTAGTAGTAGAAACTTCTGCTAAGTCATCTGATCAACAAATGACACATGATCAAGCTTGGAAATTTCAGAATGTCACTGCACACTCTAATTAATCTCCGGTGCTCCAAACTTAGATTATGTACAAACTTATAGATGAAGAAAGTCGAGCACTCCACCTTAACTTTGAGACAGAGTGCTCAACTTTCTTCATCTATAAGTTTGTACATGATCAAGCTTACCTTAATGTAGGCTTCAGCATGCTATCATTTTTGTCAAGGGTGAGGCCTCCAGCAAGGAAAGCCTTTAAGAAGTTGTTAGCAGGCCTATGGCAATGTAGTCCTTGAAAAAATTGTTAGCAGGCTGAGGGCTACGGCAAGGTAATACTTCAAAAAAATGTTAAAAGTTTGAGTCTTACAGTAAGGAAACATTTGAAAAAACGCTGTTTGAGGCTTAAGGCAAAGCAAGTCTTGAAAAATGTGTTATCAGACTAAGGCTAACTGCAAGGTGAACCTTGTCATTTTTTTTTACCTGGAACAAGGAATGTGTAGGCGTAACCTGAGGCAATAAAGCACTCTTATCTCAGCTTATCTCAGCATGAGTAAAAGACTATTCCAGGTCTGGGACAAACAGCTGCTTGCCCACGAATGGAAGGGTCACCAACAACTTTTGGAAGACTGGACAGCAGACCAAATCACAAAGTATGATGCACAGCAACAAAAGAAGCTGAGGCCTTCCCAGTAAATTTGACAGCATCAAAGGCTGCTTTTTGTAAGGATCTTAGAGATAGCTATAATAATATTATCCTTAGACATGTTCTCATGGATAGTCTCCAAAAGCTGAACCCACCAAACAGTCATGGCGCTAATCAGGTGGGACATAAGGTGGCTCTAGAAATTGTAAAGCTTTCATTGAAGCGAAATTCCATTTTTAATCTCTTGATCCTTCAGGCCACAGGAAGCAAGGCTGTATTCTAGGAAAGGTGAGAGAGTGTAGGGAATACTGCTGGACAGTGGTGTAAACCACCGAGCAGGAAGTTTCCCATTAAAAGAAGTGATTTCCCACTTTTTTCTGTCTGTTTCATTTCATCTATATCAATGGTAAGAATTAATTTTCCCCACGTGGACAGTTTCCCTTATTTTTTCACCAGGATAGTATAAAAGGAGTGTCTGGTTCCTGAATAATGGCATGCTATGTTTATTAGAGAGAAAGAAAAAACATCATATTGCTGAAGCTAAGGAAGTTAAAGAAGGAAAATAAAGTGGAGTTTTGTTTAGGCAGTCTTTTGGGGAGGCAATTTGTTCTCTGTGTTAATGGAGTTTGGGGCAGTGTCAGGGGAGAAAGAAGATCTACCCAAAATAACATAAAATCTTGCTTTACTGAGAAGAGACAGACAGGTTATTCAAGTTCCTTGCTGAGCTGGCTGAGCCTCTGTAACTGGCAGACATACTTTACAGACTGACTGGCATATCGGTCTATCCCCATCTTGTACTATAAAAATTAGGCTGTTCTTGACACTACAGGAAAAGAAGGGCAGAAGAGGTTGAGCTTGTAGGGACTCTATTATTTATTTTATTTTTTGTCTATGGTGATAGATATGGACAGTTGATAAAAAAATAACAAAAATGAAAGTATTCCAGTTGGTAGGTGACAGAGACAGGGACCCTGATGTGAGCTGTGACTGAGGCTGACTGTGACAGATACTAGAGACAAAAGATGTATATGATACAGTATTTTGTAAAGCGGAAGACATCATCATCACACACAGTTATGTTATGTACTTTATTGTTTTATATATATAACTCTACTTTGATAATGTCCAGAAAACATATTAGGGGCAGGAGTAGGGTGGGAAATGAGTAGGAGCTGTGCAGTGACGTGTTAGTAAAACGGTAGTCCAATAACTAAATGTAGCCATGTTTGCTCCAGCTTGTGCAATAAATAATTATGGTCCTCCTCTTCAGGAGGCTGTTTGTGAAAGTAAAGTAAAAAAAATCCTCCTTCACCAGTTGTATTAACCCTTTGAGTGCCATGAGGTATGCAATGTATTGTGGCAATGCATTGCGTACCCCTCTGGCACTTAAGATGACAACGAGTAGCATTCTAATGTTCATATCAGTTCAACCAACTGCTGCATCTGACTGTAAAGTGACAAGTACAACACCTGTCTTGTAGATAGTAGAGAACATTCTGGAAATCCCTCTAAGGGGGAAAGTAAAAAGAAATTGTTTGAGCGTAGAGGAACATAAATGTTGTGGAAAAGAAGTGACGGGTGATGCTGAAGATGACATGTTGATCTAGAATATATTCCTCCAGCATTATCTTCTGACACAGATGTAGCTAAGAGAGTTGATGACATGACTAGAAAATTACAAGTTATACTCACTTGCTCTCTATAGGGGTAATGATATATATGTTTATATGACTTGCATCCATTTATTTTCCAGGCACCACTTACATACCTCTCAATGTGGTTTTTAATTGTTTTTATTGTGTCATAAACATATATTTTATCAATAAAGTTTACTTTGTTACATTTTTATTTTGCTTGGGATGAGTGCCTCGGTAATTAGACTACTTTTTTAGGGGGATCTCCTCTTCTTTCCCCTTATCTCTTTATTGCATTCTATATAGACTTTGAGTGCACCATTCTATTAATGAGGTTTCTCTAGTATTCATACTTCACCAGTGCCCGCCCACTTTTGTATATCTCATGGCTAGAAAATTAGTCATCATCAGCATCATTACTAAGGTTGAGCGAAACTTGTCGGTGTGTTCCCGCGGGAAATTTCACGAAAACTATGTTGTTATCCACTTTTTCGCAAGAAAATCTGCTTTAAAGCTAGCAGTTAAAATTTTCGCATCTTTCGCCCATTGGCCAAAATCTTTTGCCATTTTTTCAATGGCTAGATAGTTTTCGCCCATTGATTTACATTGTTTTCACACATCTGCTATAAAAAGTGACATTTTCGCTGAAGGCAGACACAATAGAAGCAGCTACAGAGCGAGATAGACGTGCTGTGCTGTCCTCTTGTGATATTTAGCAAAAATTGAGGCAGGAGAGGCTCATAGTGACTCCTATCACTATGAACAGCAAAAAGAGGAACTGGAAGGACCCTTATTATGTGTCCACTGAGTCTGAGGAGGAGGAAGTGACTAGCACTACTGAACCAATGCTGCCCAGTTCCCCTAAATCACCCCAAGGGATCTTGGGGAATTTAATAAGAAGGGAGGGAGAAAAGGGAATGGGAAGGAAGGGAGAAAAGGATAGTGAGAGCAGGACAGGTCAGCTGCCTGTGTCTGCTGCAAGACGTGCTGTTCCTGCTGCCAGTGCCATCATTTCTGATCCTGCAGCCATAATGTTGTACCTGTTGCCAGACATGCTGCCCCTGCTCTCAGTGCCACCATTACTGATCCTGCAGCCACTAGTGTTGTACCTGTTGCCAGACGTGCTGCCCCTGCTGCCAGTACCACCATTTATGTAACTGCAGACACTAGGGTTGTACCGGTTCCCAGACGTGCTGCCCCTTCTGCCAGTGCCACCATTTCTGTAACTGCAGCCACTAGTGTTGTACCTGTTGCCAGACGTGCTGCCCCTGCTGCCAGTACCACCATTTATGTAACTGCAGCCACTAGTATTGTACCGGTTCCCAGACATGCTGCCCCTTCTGCCAGTGCCACCATTTCTGTAACTGCAGCCACTACTGTTGTACCTGTTGCCAGACATGTTGCCCCTGCTGCCAGTACCACCATTTATGTAACTGCAGCCACTAGTGTTGCACCGGTTCCCAGACGTGCTGCCCCTTCTGCCAGTGCCACCATTTCTGTAACTGCAGCTACTAGTGTTGTACCTGCTTCCAGACGTGCTGCCCCTGCTGCCAGTGCCACCATTTCTGTAACTGCAGCCACTAGTGTTGTACCTGTTGCCAGATGTGCTGCCCCTGCTGCCAGTGCCACCATTTTTGTAACTACAGCCACTTACACTATCCACTTACACTATTTTCAAATAAACAGAAACACGAGTCATCAACAGTCCTATAATGAGTGTTTCTGTTGCTATTAGAAGTGCAGCACCTTTGACACCTAGTTGTACAACTGCAACATCTATACACAGTGGTAGGAGTATCCCCTCAGGAACCTCTCAGTAGTGGAGATCACAAAGCGGGAATTTTTATAATGATTAATTTCTTGCCCAAAAGTTTAGTTTTCCATTTAAGCCATAGATAGATTATGAGCGGACAAAAGGGGAAATATTTTTTATTCGTTTGGCATTGTCTACTCTTTTAACTCAGATATATGTGCAATTCTTAATCCTTTGAGTGCCAGAGAGGTACACAACGCATTGCTCTGCAATACGTTGAGTACCCCTCTGGCACTCAAGGGGTTAAACTATGCACATATATCCTAGATATTTTTTGGCACACGTGATATTTCTCTTTCTTTTACAGGACTGTGAATGTAACACTGAAGACAGAAGATGGAACAGAAAAAGACAGAACAGAAGAAGAAAGAAGATGGAGAGAAAGAAGTGTGACGATATAAGAAGATGGACAGTAGCTGACAAAGGTGCTGAAGACTCTGCTGGACATCAGGATTAGTGGTAAGTGTTTCCTTTAAGGGGCTGTTGCTTTGCAACATAGTTAGATTAACCCTGTGAGTGCCAGCGGGGGTAAGCATACCCCACTGGCACTCATATAGTTAATTCTACTAACATTGGATGCATATTGGGTGCGCTTTTGGATGTATTAATATCGAACTTAGGGACCCATATCAATACATCTACTGAGACTGGGTGCAGATTTTTCCACATTAAAGTGGATAACTTAGAGCATCTTACCGCTAATTAATTGAATTGCAAATTCCACATTTTTGTAGTAGGTTTCTATGGGGTCAAATGGGCAATATATTTAGTGCCCGAGGTGCTTTTTTATGTCAGCATTTCTTCATAGCACTGGTAATTGAATTGCTTACCATTTTTGAAAAAATGCCAGTGTTTTTTTTTTCCTAACTGAGTGTCAGGCCTGCAGTGTGGAAGTCGCACTCCTCCTGTGTCTTCAGCCATGTCACGCCATCCTTGGTTCACCAGTTGCCAAGGGTAACGCGGCTGCTTGGCTGAGCATCCCCTGACAACAGGGATACATGCAGACGCACAATAGGAAGCTGCGCGTGTACCACCGGGCAACGTCATTGGCAGCAGACCCGGAACTGAGGGCAACTGTTCATCTGCGTTCCTGATGGCCATGCTTGAAGACAAGTGAGTGTGGGGCTTTCCTTTCACTTTGCAGCACAGGACAGGCCCCTATATAATCCTTAGTTGCCCCTTGCTCTGGGCTCAGTTGTTTTGTTCCCATTTCCTATTATCCTGACACTGGCATTCTAGACTACCGCCTGGCTACCTGATTGCCCTGATCTCTGGCACCCCTGACCACTGCTTGGCTACCTAACCATCCTGATCTCTGGCACCCCTGACCATTGCTTGGCTACCTGACCATCCTGACCTCTGGCATCTCAGACAACTGCTTGGCTACCTGATTACTCTGACCTCTGTCCTTAACCACAGCTTGGCTACCTGACCACTCTAACCTCTGGTTACCCAGGACTCCGGGACCCTGTTCTAAGTACCCAGTGACTTGTCTCCTGTCTCTCTGGTCCTCAGCTCTGCCTGCTGCTCCTTCTAGATCTTTAGTAGCTCCTGTGTTGTGGCCCACTCTCTAGTAGGTCTGTCCCTCAAGCCTCCTGGTAAGTGTCGTGCTTACACAGGTGTGCACATCCATGCTCCTGGGGTCCAGTACAACCTCCCTGGCATGGGGACAATTAATTGTGACCAAAATTTCTTCATCATTTTAGAGCCTATCCACAAAACAATGATATATTTTAAAAGTATAGGGTCTGCTGAAAACAAAGGCATATGTCATGAGTGGATTGTTCACAGAAAAAATAAAATTGTAATTTAACTGTAAATTGCAACTAAAGCGTGATGGTTAGCACAGGGGTTTAAATGGCTAAGCAATACATTGGCTAAACATCACAGGGGTTGAAATAGAAATTGATTGCAAAAATAATTTGAAGTGTTACCTGTATTTAGCAAGCTAAGGAGACACAATTATGTGGCAAACCATATGCACCATAAGGAAAAATGGAATTTCTCCCATCCTGAATTATTTAAATGGTTGTTTAACCACTTGAATGCTAAAGAGGTCTTCAAAATATTGCTTTGCAATGTGACGAGAACATTATAGAATTCAATGTGTACAAATGCATTTAAATCAATTATATTTTTTATGTATCTTCTGTGTTGCATTTGGCTGTCTCCCCTTTAGCTTGAAGAATAAGGCCCTGTATTACTAAACTGAAATCCTCTGCACTAAAGCTATATCTAGACTAAGTGCAATTAATGTTCTAAATTTAGCACAAATGTAAAAATCAGCCCAATATTTTATGCTGTGTCTGTTCTCTCCAGAGCTATTTTGCATGTGCACTTTGGTAAACTTTGAAACTAAGCCCCAATGCATTTTTCTCCACCTACACAACTTCATAGATTCTTTACATTTATTAATATTCATTATTTAAAACTGCACAGGCATATTCCAAAGTCAAATGCCAGAGGCATTACAGCTCCCCACTGTCAGACTCTTACCTCAAAATTCTTGAGTTCCCAATTTCAATCTATTCAGCCTTCAAATGTATTCTACATAAAAATGAGCCATTCTTATTTTCAATTTCTATTTCTAAAATGTTTAGGCGGCTAGCAAAATGCTTGCCAAATTCATGTACTACTATCTGATGTTAAAGGAGTACTAACCCTTTTTTATTTTGCATATTATGCTTGTGTATAATATGTAAAGTCAAATTGCCTATACTTTTTTTTTATCTTCACCAGTTTTCCTAAATGTTTGTGTCACTGGCAATGAGCTCCCTAGATCTAATAACAGGGAGTTTTTTTTGTCAGGAAACATGAAAGCAGGTCTAAAGATACAAAATAAAAAAAAATAATGAAATGCAATATGCAGAGAGAGTGCAATGCTGCATTACATCCTGCTTTAAATGGATAGTAATACTTCGTTTTGTCTTTATTTTATTTTGTAGGCATTAAAAAAACATGAAGAATGATATAAGCCTTATCTCTCAAACCTTTATGGTTTGAGAGATATTTTCAAGCAAAGTTTCCCCTCCTGCCCCTTTTACCTAGTGTAAGCCATCTCTTCTCAGATGTGGAATGCAGTCCATAGACCAGACAGATAACAGCAGGGGACAATCTTCTTCCTATGAGAACAATGAAAGTCCTGCCCCCTTGACAAGTTTTTCAGGTTTTTCCCTTATCTTAATTGAAGATTGTCCCTCTTCAATCTACCTGGGCACCTCCCTTCTGCTCTGGCTGAGCAGTGTTACATCAGTAAAAGGGGAGGGAGGGGGACACTTTGTCATTGAATTACTCTGGAACTACAACTCTGACAGAATTGAAATAACACTCTCCAAAGTCCAAATACTATGATGATTAATTAGAGCTGCTTTTATTATGAAACATTACTATCCCTTTAAGTACAAAAAGTTCTTGTTTTGCTAATTATTATTATATTTTAGTTTGTCATTGAATTACTCTTGAACTATAACTCTGACAGGATTGAAATGACACTCTCCAAAGCCAAATACTATGATAATTAATAAGAGCTGCTTTTATTATGAAACATTACTATCCCTTTAATGGTCTACTAACCAGAACACTTCAGAACAGTTCGGTGAGCTTACTGTCAGAGACATAAAAGCATAAAAATTAAGCGATGGAAGAAAAAAAAGGTTAAACAATTCACTGTACATATGTTATACTTGCAGAATATCCATATTCAAAATAAACAATTACTGATAACTTTATAAGAATGCATTATTGCGTATTATTTATTTTAACACTCAATGTTATTTTCCAGTTTAACATTTTTTTTAATCCCATTTCCTTTAAAAGGCACACTAACATATCATTTACCTTAATGTGGGCAGAAGATTCTAATGACCTCTATGACTGAATTATGGGTGTATTGGCTCCCCCAAATCTATCTTTAATTACATTGTACTAGATATCCCATTTGCAGAGGAATATAAGATTCTCTGAAGATAGACATCAGGACTCCAAACTTCTCCTACTGAAGACTTTGGAAATCTTCAGAAAGAAGAGTTTGGGATCAGCAATAAAGACCCATGTCTTTCTCCATGAACATAATATCTAGCAACAATTAAAGATTATTTGTGGAGACAAATCAACACAGAATTAATTTATAGTGTTCTATAGGATTTTTGTCCAGATATGTGTAAATTGGGGTTTATTATTATGCAATCCTAGAGCAGTAGGTCCAAGATAAAAGTTGAGGGATTCGGGGCAAGCCAACTGCATCACAGAAGCACAATAACAATTTCATAAATTCCCATTGATGTCAATGGGGATTTTGGCCCCTTTAATATTAGACAAGTCTCCAGTGTATTGCTTCACAATGCTTTGGAGACATCTCTAGCACTCATAGGATTAACATCCCCATTTAATTCAATGGACATTTTTAGTTATAGCCAATAGCGCTAGTGGTTTGTGCCAGAATTTTTCCAGTATTCTTTTGCGCATATAGTGCTAAGTGTTCCTTTAACCACAGATTTAAGTAGTGTGCTATTTTGTTTTGTTTTGGTGCTTTTGAGGTTTGGGTTCATGGAATCAAATTATCAGTTTTTTAGTGTTTACTTTTTTATATATCTACTAGTGCCAAGGTGTGGGTGATGTTAACGCTTTGAATTCCAGAGGGGTACGAAACACATTGCTTTACAATGCATTGCATACCCCTCTGGCACTCAAAGGGTTAAGAGGCAGGTCCTGCTCTGCTCCCTACTGCCGACACTGTCATGCACTGTAGACACTGCCCGAAAGCACAGAATGCTCCCAGCATTCTGTGCTCCCAGTATTCTGTGCTTCCAACATTCTGTGTGCTTGAACAGTCTCTACTGCTCATGACAGCTTCTGATAAACATTCTAGCAAATTATTATATAGGATAGTCAAAACATCACTCTGGAAAATAGCATTTTCCAATGCTGTAAACACAAGCTGCTATTCTGATAGCTTTAGCTGAAGAGCATCATAGCCTACATCTAAGAAACTGTTGGAATCACTATGAAACTTAAAATGGAACTATATCCTAATAATAATTTACTCATATTTTGTTCAACAGAATAAGTTACATAGGTCTAGGTTCTTCATGTAGCTGTGGGGTACATCTCCATCATTTCTTTCTGATCATTTGATATCTGTTGTAGTGCAATGTTAGCTTTTTTTGTTTGTAATCTGATATAGACTGGCAAAAAAATATTTGTCCTTGCAATCCATTCAGGTAAGGTTATAACCCTCCCTTTAAGTGGCTATATAGATAAGTCATAAACCTACCTTTTTCCTGATCATCATGAGATATAAATTTCTAAATGACTTAGGCAGAACCTTTTCACTGATAAAGAAAATGACAGATAAATAAACAATTTAGGTACCAGCGCTCCCTATACTAGGATGCTTAATATCCATCCTAATGGTGCTGATAAGACTGAGGGCTGGAGTCTATCTTCATAATTGAGCATGAGACTTTGACCACCCACACATCGCAGCTCTAGGAAAAGATAAATGTGAAAACACAGATACCTAATTTCCTCTTAAATGTAATTATACAATCAGTTGGAAGAGCAATCCAACTATTCTTATCTATAATCACTGGAATTATATAATTGGGAAGTTTCACAGAAAACTGGCAATTTGCTAACCCCAAGAAACTGGGGTGAGTCTCAGGATGTGAGTTTCTGGCTATACCATATACATGAAGTAAGACAAGGTTGGAGGTCAGGAATGTTTGGGGGTCTAGGGCTACCATGGGACAAGTTTGGAGGAGGGATTAGTGTGAGTGGGTCTCTGGGCTACTGTGGGTCAAGACTGGGGTTTCAGTATTTGTGGTTCTCTGGCTACAGTTGGACCAGGCTGGAGGTAATGTTAGTGTGTGGGGTACTATAGCTACTATGGTATGGACAAGGCTGGGATGTTTCGTATGTGTGGATCTACGGCAACCATGGGACTAGAGGTCAAAGAAGGGCAACAGGGCACCCTCTATACGTTGCCAGACTATTATTCACTACCAACCACCACTGCCCAACATAGTGGCTAAAAGACAGCAGGACAAGGCTGGGGGCTGAGTATGTGAGGTGATGTTGCATCCATGGGACAAGATTGGGGGGGTGGGTAGGTGGAGGTTCTATGACTTCATATCAGTTTTGTGTTACAAAAATATGGAGGGAAAGAAGATGGAAGGAGGGATGAAGAAAGAAGAGGGAGCTAGGAAGAAGATTGAGGGATGATGGAACAACAATAGAGAAACGGTGGGAGAAAGAAGCTGATGGGATGGAAGGAGGAAGGAAGAAGATGGGGGGAGGAAGTTGATGAGCGTATGAAGAATTTGTACTAAGAAGCTGAATAGCAAGGTAGCAAGAAATGAGTAATACTTATGTAATGTCTTCTATAGAAATACCTGTCTGCTGTATGATGGATCCCTTCCTAGGTAAAACCTTCCATTATGTAAAGTAATTATATATATATATATATATATATATATATATATATATATATATATATATATATATATATATACACACCTGACTGCTGTATGAATAACTCATACCTATGTATGTCCTCCTGATTATAGATAAGTAAAACTGTCATTTTTTTTCTTGCAAGAAATTTCACAAAGAAAAACACATTTGTTTCCTTATACAATAGGCTTTCAGTTATACACACTCAATTTATATACTGTATATACCTGACTACTGTATTAAGGAATCCTACTTAGCTAAGACTTTCTATTATTTACAATAACTATAGAGACATACCCAACTGCTCTATGAATTACTCTTACCTAAGTTCTTCAGTTAAACACAATCATTTTGTAGATTTACCTGATTGCTGTAACTGCTATATGAATGACTCCTAATTTGGTAAGTCCTTCTATAAACAGTAATCGTATAGGTATTCATGAATACTGTTTGAATGACTCCTACTAAGGAAAATATTACTGTTATACACAGTAATCACACAGATTTACCTGACTAATGTATGATGGACACCTATCTAGGTAAGTCCTTCTTTTACACACAGTAATTACATAGATACACCTGACTACTGAATGATGAACTACCTACCCAGGTAATTCCTTCTTTTATACACAGTTATTATATAGATATATTTGACAGCTCTGTTATGGACTCCTACCTATGTAATTCCTTCTCTTACACACAATAGTTATATAGATATACTTGATTGCTCTACTATGGACTCCTGCATAGGTAATTCCCCAGCAGTTTCCTGCCAATACTATTAATCACTTTTCTTTGCTATGCACAAGACATGAACACCATCACCTCACCTCGAACTTTTCTTTGCCAAGTGTACCATCTACCCCCAGCATATTTCTTTGCCCTGTGCAATCATCACACCAGCACTTTCCTCTCACGTGTACATCCATTACTCCCCGCCTTCCCCTGTGCATCCCTTAGCATGCAACCTCCAAGTTTCCCTCTGCCCTGTGTATCTGTCACTATCCCACAAATAATCCCCTTTTCCCTGTGTAGCCATCACTCTTTCCTTTATAACTTGGCTCTGAAACATAATGCATACCCATTGACACTACTAGTCTGGAATATGTTGCCACTATATAAATAAATATTATAATATGAAAAGAAAAAATACATAGCGGGACATCTGGTGACACTAACTGAAATAAGATAAGAAAAACTGTCGCTACAATCCCTAAGATTTCTGATAGTGAAACGGAAAAAAAGAAAAATATAAACAAACACAATATAGGGAGAGTGCTAGTTTTCCATAGAATACAGTATATATATTTATTATAGATAACAATAAAATATCTGCTGATAAATCATATCAAATTAGTATATAGAAAAATGTAGAGCACCTACAAATTAACATACAATAATATAACAATGTGTCTAAAACTTATATAGAGCTATATAGTATACAGTATATAGTAGTACGAAACACATCAGACCACTGAACCCTATTGTGTCATTTTATATATTGTATAGCCAGTATTGCATCTACCAGAGACTTTTTGATATATACTTGCATTTATGTTGAATGGGAAGTGTTCACCTTTAATGATTGGCGCTTAAGACTCCTTGCAACAGTATTGTGTACTGTGTCTGGTTATTTACTGCCTGAGTATAGATCTACTTGTTGCTCTACAAACCTTACTCCACTACTTACTGGACAGGGGAGACACGGAGTGTAAGAGAGAATTGCATCTACCCCATTGCTCTCTGCCCGCCACTGCAAGTCCTTAAATGGATCTAGGACGTGAGCATATCGGACTTTGTTACCATCTATAACATACCTGCCCACAATCTACTGAACTTTTGCAAGTATTACTTTAACACCCTGCATTTACCATCCTACTGCATTTTAAAAGTGTTTAATTTATTTTTTTTCCTCTGGAACTATTTTTTAATGAGCTCTTAGTGAAATCTTATTTCACTGTACTATATAGCGCTATATAAGTTTTAGACACATTGTTATATTACTGTATATTAATTTGTAGGTTCTCTACATTTTTCTATATACCAATTTGATGTGATTGATCAGCAGATATTTTATTGTTATCTAAAATAAATATATATACTGTATTCTATAGAAAACTAGCGCTCTCCCTTTATTGTGTTTGTAAATATTATAATATATTATATAAAATATATTATAATGTAATAACATAAATTTTCAGAAATTTACACAATAAAATCATAATTTACTGTACAAAGTATCAAACAAACTTAGAGTAATAGACAAAACAAGTATGACTGACATTTTCATGGAGATAACTTAAATGCACTAAATTAGTTTGAAGGCATAATTATACCATAAAATAAAAATACCTCCAAAAGTAAGTATCCCACAGCATGAAACAAGAGTCACTTGCTTTTCTATCTCATGTCTGGTGTGCACAGATGTCTCCAGGATATGGCTCTAAAGGAAAATATTGACATTCCTACCCCTTTAAATGTACTAAAATGAATTAGCTACTGCTATTCTGAGAAAAAACAGCTTCATACATTTACATACTGTACACAGTGTCAGAAGCACAAAGCTATGCCAGATACAATATCTAATATTTTACATTGCTTTCAAATATGACTTGATCTAACAGGTATAATGTTGACCCCCTAAGGCAGAGGGAAAAATAGCAGCCTCCTAGTCCACAGAAAATAGATGCTAGTGAGCAAAGCTGGTGTATGAGGCTTGAGTGCATTTCTAGTTATTTTAACTACCTTGCTGCAACATTAGCCATGGTTATACTTGCTAACCACATGGTTGGACAACAGAAAAAGTTTAGCTGGCACTGTGTCAGGATATTAGTTACAGATAAAGAGGGAGATACTTGCACAAAATGTATTGCAATATCAACATATCTCCACTAGAGGGCAGGGCATGATAGTAAATAGAGAAAACAGAGACTAGCTGAATTGATTGCTAACAGAAGACTTCCATAGCAATAGTGAGAAATTGAAAATATAGAACTCCCAGAGCTCAGAAAGCAGGCAAAGGGGACAAAACAGCACAGAAGAGCCTTGGGACAGGGACCAGATGAAGTACCAAACCAACAGGCACAGAATAGCTAAGGAAATTCAAAGGTTAAGTCAGACAATACAGGATCAGAGTTGGACACTAGGCAGAAAATCAAGGCAGGCAAGCATATGTCAGATATGGACAAGATGTCCAACCAGAAGGATTGAACACAGGAAAAAAGGGAAAGAGCTGGAAAGTCAAGAAAGGGAGTTCCAGTAGCAGAGATAGCCTGATTGGACCCAAAGGAATGGGTTCTGACCCCCCTCTTCCAGGGATATCCACTGGGGGTCTGAAAGATGGCTTGGAAGAAAAAGAGCAATGAAGGGCTGACTCCAGAGCAGGAGCATGAACATCAGAAGTTCAAACTCATGAATGTTCCTTTGGCCATGGCCTTTCAACAATGCAAAGACCCCTAGACCACGGGAGATTCCAAGATAAGTAGGAGTAACAGGGAAAGCCCTACTGGATATGGAGGAATTAGATCTGACTCTTGCCTATAAAGAAATAGTTGTAACACCAACAAACATTGAGAAAAGGTAGAGAACCTATGCCATTTTGGGAAAAGAATAACCCACCACATGAAATGAGGGGCCAATTTCTTTCTTGCACCTAGCCTGGTGTATACAAATAATTCTTGAAGATAGAAATAAAGGGAAAATTAGACTTTTTTTTTTACAGTTTACCCCCTTTAAAAGTACTCATATTGAAACTATGGAATTTCCTATAGTATTCATTAGCTAATGGTTTTAGAGGGCACCAGAAGCAAAAACAAATGGCAACTGCAATCTCTAATGTTTCCTATATTTTTCATATATATCATGCATTTGCTAAGAAAGAATACAACCAGGTGTATCAAATGATATGTCACTTGAATTTCTACACCTAAACTACTGTGCAAAATCATTTCTAGAACATGGTGCAATTAGAAAAAATAAAACAAATACTTTTTGCATTTCAATCACTTCAGAGATACTAAAATCTTTCACTTTCCTTCACTTCATTTTTACTTGGTGCCAGGAGCACTAACCAACACATGACACTTACTTTTTCTGAAATTACCTGCCCTAAAACTGATATTAGATATGAAAAAAATATAATCAAGGTGTACCATTTTGGAAAGGTGACATTCACCTGCATGAGATGAGGGGTCAGTTGACTTTCTACCTTAGCCTGGTGTACACATATATTTCCAAAATATAGTGCAAAAGGAAATAAATAGCATTTTTTCATCATTTTTGAAAACTATTGAAGTTCCTACTGTATTCAGTAACTACTGCTCTTCCGAGAAAAATGGCATCTCTTTGGCATGAGCTGACATACTGCAGGGGCTGTCAGAAACACTAAGCATTGCCAACTACAAGCTATAATTTTTATATATGAATTGCCTATATTAAAATTTTCTAAAGCATTTAAAAGTAAAGGTAAACAAAGGATGCCATTTTAAAAAGTAAACAACCAGCCACATCAAATGAGGGATCGCCTGTCTTTCTTTGCCAGGTCATTCTGAAAATATTATATATTTCCAGAAATTGATGCTATAATAAATAAGGTATACTTGTTTAAGCTTCAATCATTTCAAAAATTCTAAAATCTTTCAAAACAATGGAATACCCTACTCTATACAGTACTTAGGGTGAGCACAAGAAAAATGGTATCCCGTTGGTATGGGTTCACTTACTGTACTTTAGGGGGTGCCAAGAACATGGCTACCACATGAACAAGGCTGGGGAAGTAGCCAGTATATGTGCAGTATTGTGGTTAACATATCAATCACCAGTTGATTAATATCAATGTTATCTTTATGAAAATAATTGAAGGCCATGCTCTTCAGTTTTCTCTACAATAAATAAATTAGGGGGAGTATTTCACTTATCCCTACATCAGTATGACTAACCAACAAGGTGGCCTTAGAGACCTCAATAGGCTTCAAGAGCTCATGAAGATTTTACATAAGCTGTCACTGACCAGATGACAAAGAAGCCTACTCACAGGCCTTCCAGTTAAGCATTATTTATTCACTGATGGTCTTGTTCAGCACATACAGACATTGTAGTTTGTAGGTATGGGTGGGCAAAGTTAGAAAAATTTCCTGCATTACTTTTTGAGAAATAAACAAAGATTTTTCATGAAAGTTTTCTCCTTTTTGCCACTGCAAACATTTCCTTCTTTTTCACCACTGCATATAAATTTGTCAGCTATTGTTTCCTAAGACTGCAACATTTCCCTCCACAATATTACTTCTGCATTATGTTTGTGCAGGTTATGACTTCTTTCTAATAACTTGTGTGATGTGTAGGATGGCAGTACATAGTAAAGAACTGTATGACTTTATTGTTTTAACTCCATCACTTGTGGGGGTGGTATGTGTAGGCACTCTGTGACTCTTGTCATCTCCTACAGGAAATCTAGAGTCATGATATTCCTGTGCAGCAGGTGTTGTTTGAAATGAACTAACTGTTGGCAGTGGCACACTTTCTGACACATCAGTCACATTACTACTTCTCTTATCTGCCCCAGAGCCTTGGGAACTTCTTGGAGTGCTTCTGCTGTTGCTAGTTGTTTCACCACTGACCTTTTGATAATGTATCTCCCAGTCAGACCTGTGGTTGTGCTTCAGGTCGGATTTCATAGAGGAGGTGCATCGATTTGAGCCTACTTTTCCCCTGCTCACGTGCTTTTTTGCACAGACAACAGATAGCAACATGCTTAGCTTTTGGATCCTGAGTGAAGTATCTCCATACTGTGGACTTCATGGACTGCAGGGTTCCTGAGGGGCTGCCACTACTACTGGGTGTCAAAGTGCAGCACTTCCAGCAGCAGCAGAGGCACTGATCATAGCTAAGGTTATTAATGTTAATAACCTGTGTTGTTGTTGTTGCTGCTACTGGTTACTCAACACGTGTGTGTGTAACTGAGTGGGGATTGGACTTGGAAGCGGTGATGATTCTGACGATGACTGAGAGTTTCCAATGGTTTTCTCAAACAGTTAATAGACAACCAGAACAATCTCCTTTTCAGTGGTGGAAGATTGAGCCTTTGCCTTTCAGCTAACTTTCTGGCACCATCATTCTCACTCTCAACTTCATCAGTATCTGAAGAAGAGGAGGATGCTTGAGGGATATATTCTATATACCTTGTTAAATAGACTGGCCCATCTTCTGGCTGTTGAAGGAGGCAGTGTCATTTGAATTTGTCTGTCTATTACGTTTCAGTCTGCTAAATATTCTGTTAGTCAGTCAATCAGTAATCCAACACATGAAGAAATTTGGATCACTTGCCTGTTTCTTCTTAATTACACAAGATTTTGGAGGATTTGGGGTAAATCTCCTTTTCCCCTTCATACACCACCAGACTGAAAGAACTTGCTGCTTTGTTCATCCCAGTCTCACAAGATTTGGTGATTTGGGGGTTAAATCTTTTTTTCTCCCTTTATACACACACAAAAAAATCTGTACTTTTTTGTAGTTTTAAAAAGCATTATTGAGAGTATGCAAAGGTTACAGATGACAGTAAGAATATATAAAATAATAAACAGCAATAGGCTCAAGATCAAAGAACATGTCAGAAGTACATACATGGCAATTCAACTGCATGCTGGTACAGATCTCGACTCACATTAAACCAAGAAATGGGGAGCATAATGAACAGGAGGGAAGGGGGGGAGTAATAGTAGTTCTGAAGTGAGAGGAGACAAAGCCACGACAATTGGGGCTGCACATCAGAAATCATACTCAGTCACCTCCTGATCAAATTCTGGTTGCATATATCATAATTAAAAGCTCCTGCAGCACTCCGTATCCACAAGGGAACCCAAGCCTGAACCACACATTTGGAGGGAGGAGCTCATGAAATTCAGGGGTCCCTTATTATGGAGTAGACATCCAAAGTGGTTATCTCTACTTCGTGAGTTCCCTCCTTGAAAGCTACTCTCCACAATTTGTTGTGCCATTCTCCATTCGTTGGAGGGTTTGGTTGTTTGCAGTGTAAAGGAATTAGATGTTTAGATGCATTAGTCAAACAGCAGAAGAGAAAATACTGGGGACCAGTGAGGAGGATAGTATCCGGGATGGATAAGAACAAGAAATGTACAGGGGCACAGGGAATCAGAGTCTGAAGAATGGAGTTTACCTCATCAGCTATCCCTGTCCAATATGAAGTGAGAAGCTTACAGTCCCACCAAATGGGAAGCATAGTGCTTTGGGCAAGATTGCACCACCAACATAGAGGGGGTATTGAAGGGAACATTGTATATAGTCTAGTTGGAGTATAGTATCATCTCATCAAGAATTTAAAGTTGGCTTCCCGACATGTGACATCCGTGGTACCAGGAAGCATCTGACGAAAGATCCAAGCCTGCATATTGCATGTGACAAAAAGCATTTCCTCAGACAGCACTAAAATTGGGGTTTATGCTTGGCAAGAGTAAAAAAAAAAATTGCACTTTTCACAAGAAATGTCTAATTCAGAGGGAAGTGCCATTTACCACCTGTTTCACTTTTGAGGTGAAAATTTTTGCCCGTTCCTATGCCATAGGATGATGTAGCAACATGTCCATGAAAAATTTCAGATCCTTAAGGTAAAGCTCCAAACAATTCATGTTTGAGCTGCTGAAGTGGGAGTAGCATTGTTTTATACAGGAGGTACAGTATATATTTGTCAATAAGTGTTTCTATCCCTTTAATAAATATCACAGAAATGAATACATTCACTTTTACTTTACACTGTGATATATTTAATTTGCCACTCTATTTGCTAGTACTGGTTGCCTGTAATTAATTTAATGTTGGTATAATTAAAAGCAGGAGAATACATTTTGCATATTATATTAGAATTCCCAAAATGCAGTCATTTATAGTTTGATAAATGACCTAGATGATGTTTTGCTGCAGTAGGAAAATCAGGATATAAATGCCAATAATTTCCTTCTGTAATTGTATAAAGACTATAAATGCATGCTGGAGAAAGATAATAGCCTTAAATATAAAAATGTGTGTTAAAGTAGTTATGTCAAACTGGTATAATTTTAAAACATTGCATTGAAGATAGCATGTGGCTACATGCCGTATTAAGCATGTGGCAGTGATGAAAAGAGCGACATGAGAATCTCGCCCCGCATAAAAGTGCTAGATTCTCATGTCACTTCCTTAAATGCTGGTTCAATCCAACCTGCAGTGGCTTTACTACAGCAGCTAATAAACAGTCATCAGACTGACTGAGAGAGACCCTGCACATTGGCGTTTATCCTTATGGAGACAGTAGGTACATGAGAGAATACTTGGTGAGTGGCTGGAGGAAACAGTAGGATACAATTCTGAGTGAGTGACAAGAGGAGACAGTGGGGATACGAGAGAATTTTGGGTGAGTGACAGAACGAGACAGCAGCTGTATATGAGAATTCTGGGTGAGTGAAAGGATGAAACAGTAGGAGTAGGAAACATTAGGAATATGAGAGAATTGCTTTTGGATTTAAATCTAGAAAAAATATTTTTTCATCAAGCTTATAGCAACATACCCAAGGAACAAGCATTATAGCATTGTTGAGTTGAAGCACTGTTTAAGGCCACGACATGAGAATCTTGCGCTTTTATGCAGGGTGAGATTCTCATGTCGCCTTTTTCATCACGGCGACATGTTTAATGCAGTATGCAACCACACGCTGTTTTCAATGTGACATTTTAAAAGTGAACCTGTCAAACTGATTGCAAAGTTGTTTTATGAAAACATATATCTCAGTTTTTTCCTAATGAATAAAACATGGCTAATCCAGCTGGCTGAAGACCCTTCAATCAGAAGATATTGTAACTAAAATCTGACATTTTTTTTCTTTTTCTACCTAGAGAACTTTTGTACCTATATAAAATTATATCATCATTTCTATCTAATAGGGATATTTAACTAACTGAATTCGAAAACACCTTTGAGGTGTAATCATTGCTAAATGAAGGCTTTACCAGTAGTGGTTATAACCTTGTTTAACTCAATAGTAAAAGATCTTGAATATTTGTTCTTTATAAAACAACTTTACTGTTAAAATCGAGAGTAGTTTACGTGTCACTGCTTTATCTCTCTCTAATTTTCATTAGACAGCTGCACTACTAAAACCACACTTCCCCTCCTTGTTTCTCTGACATACAATGTTTCCATTTCCTGGTAGTGATTCGACCTGGTACTTCTGTTTGACTTCCCGTTGATTTCTGTACCTCCGCTTCCCTGAGACATCTCTTCTGGATTCGACTTTGCATTGCATTGGAGACTTCCTAGCTTTGTTCTTGGCTGTCCTTGACTCTGCATCCACTCAACAGTCTTGTGTTGCACTGCACTCTGTGACTCATCTAACATCCTCTGCCTTTCCTCCCTCTTCTCTTTGGCATTCTTGGCTGCTTTGGGCCATTCGCCATCCTGACTTTCATCTCAGCCTGCTCGCAAAGATCGCACTACAAGGTCACTTCCATAGACACCGGCTAGGGAAGATGGGTAGTCTCAAGTGTTTTCGGACTAGATGTGCTTAATCATAGACATAACCAGTGTGCTCTAAGCAACTTAAATTTAAAATCCAACAGCAATAACGACATTGTACATCCAGGGCCAATTGGATAAAATTAACCCCCTCGATCCTGGGCATACAGTGACCTCCCATTAAAGGGAATGTCAAAGATACAATATAATATATCATTACTTTTAAGTTACCAGGGATTAATAGCCTTTAAAATATAGAATGTATCACAAAACAGTACACAATATTTAAAAACACAATACAAAAAATGTAATTAGAGAAATAGCTGATGTAGAAAAAATTGCTCATATATCATACAAAAGTTCGTAATAAGCCCAACACTTTGGACAAATAAAAGGGATATACATATAGATTATTAACCCTATAAACAACTACATGAGAAAACATCATAATTCAAATGTATAATGAAGTATAAATAGCACTCACAGATAGTCCATATCATGATCATAGATCTTTGAACTTCCCAAACACCTCCAAAATATTTTAGCGATAGAAGAAATCTCACATATCATTCCATAACCTGTAACATGAGCAAGTTCTGAGCTCTAAGTATACAACAGGGCATTGTAAACTTTATTATTCCTTTCAGTATCCTGGTATGAAGAGTAAATATCCAAAACACCTCTCTTTCGGCCAATCTAAATGAAGTATTTCCCCCACTTAAAGCCTTTAGGACCTGCTCAATACCCTGTATCTTAAAATAAGACACATCAGAATTGTGCTCTAAGCAAAAATATTGTGCTACACTTTTTTTATGCTGCTTACATGCAATGTTACTTAAGTGTTTTATAGTCCTCTCTCTCAAAGCATAGCTAGTTTTCCCTAGTGCTGGCCCTCAGCCCTTTTACTAGTAAAAAAAAACCCTTCAAAAACACCCCTATTTACTAGTAAATCCAGAAACCAGCTCCCTAGGTTATTGATTGTGTGTCAGGAGGTTTTTTCTTCTATTTAGGTGGTTTGTCTATTTCATTCTCTTCATGTTGATACTTTTTTGATTACTCCCTGGTATCTCAATATGGGATAGAGTAATATTGTGACTGCAGACATTAATTCCACCTTATTTGCCTTTAAATAACATTGTTACATTTATCTTTTTCATATGATTTATTTTGGTAAGGCATTGGATCTCTTTAGGTACAAATGTATGTTTTGTTATTCTAGTGATCCATCACAGCACATATTGTTTTGTTTTTTTCATATGAATTTTACTATATTTTCACAGTATGATGTATTATTAGGTTCCAGGTGCCTGGTGGGAGGAGCTTATGGTATAGAGACCTGCGACCTTAGCTATGACTAAGGACCTTCCAGTGCGTTTCATTAGGTGTTTTGCTTATGTGCTGGTTGTGGTTTGTATGCTCCTCAAGACAAGTTTTTCTTATTAGATTTACTAATAAACCTGAAGATTTTATTTACCGCCATCTTTGAGAAGCCGAGTTACTGTTTTTTTTTCTACTAAAGTGCCATTTTATGACCTGTTTCTTTTATGACTTCCTGCATATTTAGATCCTCCTAATAAGACTGCGTGAACTGATTCAAGAAAGTTTTACTATGCATTTAAGTCTTGGCCTGTTGCAATACTAGAAAGTTTTATTGCATGCCCCTGATCCATTCTTAAATACTGTACTTAGAAAAAAATCTTTTTGCTGTTCTCTTAAATTTAATAATTGAGATGCCACAGCTATTTGAAATACTTATCTTCTTTCACGTAAAGCTCATTAGTCTTGGATTTCAATTTAATACCTTAAATGTTGTGTTTACCAAAAGAATGTGATGATTTTAGTAGATTAAGACAATTTGTTCATTTTAGCTTTCTTCTAACTTGTTGCCTTCAGTTGCAGTATTACTGTGCTTACTTTTTTCTGACTTGTATGTGATGTTTTAAAAGAGATTATTGTGTTTTCAGTAGAATATATGGAGAGATAAATGGTGCGCAAATCAATAGAGACTTCTCGTATATTGGTTTATGTGCCATTTATTTCAAAGTTTGTTCCTCAGATAAGCCAGATATTTCTCTTGCTCAATTTAAAATGAAAAAGCCCCACTGGATGAGGGAATATTATTTGAATTTATAGCAGCTTCAAAGTTCAACAAAAGTTTAGGTTTGTTAACATTTCAAGATCTCTAAATGAGACAAATATAATCTGCTAATTATATAATCTGTGTTGTGGAATTAGTTTGCATTTTTAAATAAATTACAATAATGTTGTCCAATACCAGGGTAGGCAACCTTTGGTTCTCTAGCAATTAGATATTAAAACTCCCATTGTCGCCAACCAGCCAATGGAAATTGTGAACGGATGAAGAGACAAAGCTTGCCCACTCCTGTTCTATACTATACACCAAGACTGTTGCAAGAGAGATAGTTTTGATTATATTTATCTAAATAATGCATTTAAGAAATACAAGAGACAGGAATCGACAAAATATATGGGTTGACAAATATTTTCAATGTAAAGTCTGAACTACAGCAAACAAGGGAGGAGATTCACTAAGCAGTAATAAAGAGGTTATAAAGTGGTGATGGCTTCTCCAGTTTATCACTTCTCCAAATCCTATGTTATTCTATACAGCCTATGCACTCAGACGTGATAAAGCGGTGATAATGCAGAAATTACTTCTCCAGTGACATCATTTATCCAGTTCCTATGTTATTCTATAGAGCCTATGCACTAAGATCTACAAAGTTGAAGAAATCTTAGTGCATACGCTACATAAAATAACATAGGAATAAGAGAAGTGATAATCTGGAGAGTCATCTTTATCATCTCTTTATTTGGGTTCTTTACTGGAAAAAAATAGTAAAGCATAGACATTTATTCCAATGGAGGATACAGTACAAACATTCAAGAAAGGATGGAAATCACTTTTTTGAAAACCAGGATATTCTGACTGAAATTTATGAACAATGTACATTATCTTTAGATTTATCTATGAGTTCAGACAGTTCCAAAATGTTGTGCAAGTAAACGTTGAAGTGTTGAGCACCAGAGTGGTATTCAACGCATTCTATAAACACATTGTAAGATAATGTGTTGCACACCTCTCTGGTCCTTAAATGGTTAAACAGTTTGTATGTAAAATTTTCACTACACATTCTCTTCAGTCAAGGACATGTTAATTTGTAAGGTGGCAGGAAATGTGAGTTCTTTTTTGACTGGCTTGCAGATTGTTCTTGGTTTGCTAACAGTGCAGTTTCCAATAACCACTTAAATTGAACCTATTACACAGATTTTAGTCTCATTAAATTTATCTATTTAAACTGCTTATAGCTTGAACTTTTTGTTTTCCACTCAGCTTAATAATGTTAGAAAATTAGTTGGGGAATCTAATCTTAGAAGAGTTTTGATCTCTTAGTTGATCAGATATATCTGGGTAATTCAGCACACATACACGTCCAGAAAAAGCCACCTTTTTAAGCTGCTAAAACCGGTCTCCACCAGCTAAGGATAAATAATCATGCAAATGCTTTCAAGCTGGTGGCTCTCACTGAGGGCAGCACTTATAAAGAAGACAGGTCATGTTTATCAGAGTAAATATAGGCATTGCAATATAGTGATTTATATAGTTATGAATTTAGTGCAATACAAAAAACAAACAGATAAAACTATTATCTTTTTAGGACTCATTTAATGGACGTTAGATCTAAAATAATTAATAAGGGAAATAAAAAATGGCAAATGACTACTGTAGCCTGTTTGGCAGCTGGTGGGTTAAATCAGTGAGTGCATTGTCTGCTGTGCCCTAGCAATCAGCAGAAGTTTATTTTAATCTTTCTTTCATATTATACATTCACATGACAGGCACTTATAATACACAACTGATAAGCAACAGTTGTGAAAAACTTCTCCCGCTCGTCGTCGTCTTCTTGCTGATAAAATCAGTGGTGATTTTTGGATACTGAGGCTTGAGCCTCACTACTCCATCTTCTCGGGCTGAGTTTTAAGTCGCAGGTTTGGATTCTTCTTGGTCTGTGTTGACTTGTCACAGTTGGATTGGTTTCACAGGGTCTTAGCGTGAAAAACTTGAACAGAGACTGGCTTTTATATGGCCAGTCTCTGTTCAAAATGTTTTCCAGTCTACCATTGGATGGGATGTGTGCTCATGCAACTCCCAGCCAATCAGCTTCTAGAAGGTTTCGTCACCCCCCCCCCCAGAAGCTAATTGGCTGGGAAGTACCTAAGCACACATCCCAGCCAGTGGCAGGCTGGATACCATTTTGAACAGAGACTGGCCATATAAAAGCCAGTCTCTGTTCAAAGTTTTCACACAGAGTTTCAGGAATGTCTTAAAGGGATAGTAATGTCTTTATTGAAAGTGTAGCTCTGAGTCTCCTATATGTTTAATATAACGCATAGCACTATGTTTCATTACTTACAGTTCTGTAGTTCAATCGCAATTCAAGCAGAAAGGATCCCCCTCCCTCCCCTTCTGGCCACCTCCTATAGAATGTGGAATGCAACTGTAAGTAATGAAACATAGCGCTACCTGTTATAAAAAACATATAGAAGACTCAGAGCTGTACTTTAATACAGACATTACTATCCCTTTAATAGAAGTGTTGAGCCAGTCAAATATATATAAGATGTTTCTATTTAGAATATATAGGATTTAGAGGACTGTTGATAGCAAAAAAAGAAGAAAACCGGGGGAGCCAATAGTGCCTTATCAGATAATATAACAATATATATATAAAGCAATATATCAATTGTGTTCACATTTTACAATTCCTGTATCAATACATATGCACAAATACAGCTAATAAAGCATACAGGGGTATCTTACTGTACCCGTGCGGTTTGGATCCAGTGGTGTCCTTCTCACTTCATACAGGTTTCAGTATAATGGAGATAAAAAATGTATTGTCACCATATGGATGTATTTGCAATTACAAATGGAGAAAAAAAAGAAAAATCCTTCTAAAAAAAAGTTTTGTAGGATTTTTATTTGTTTTTATTTTAATAGAAAAAAAATTGTATACAGAACACCATTTTAGAGGGGCTTTTTTTTATTTTTCTCCATTTGCTATTGCAAATACATCCAAATGTAGATAATACACCAGGAAGTGCTCCCTCTCTTTTCTTCTTTTTCTGTTGATGAATTCCTAGCAAAACAGACTCATTTTCTTTGGTGCTCTGTTTAGAAAGTAATTTTGTTTTTGTTGCCCTAATACTTATTATTATGGATATAGTTTTGAGATTCTTTGAATCCCTGTCACATAAATTCCATGGTGTTAAAGAAAACTCAGAGGTGTTGATGTACACACAACTGAAGCATTTCTGAAGCTAGCCAACTACTTCTTAGGTGACAAATAAACATTTCCCAATGTTCCCTTTGATTTAAATGGGTATTTTAAGCCACTGAATCCTAACAAGGTCTTTAACACATTGCTTCACAATGTGTTGGTAATCTGCTAGCATCTGAATGGTTAAATCTTGGTTTAAGTAATCAGAATGTGTGTTACATAGAAGCACAGAATTTGACTCGGCCCATCTAAACTGCCCATTTGTTTCCTGTGGTGCATGTTTCTTTCCTATGGTGCAGGTAATATGCCCCAGAATGTCTCTTAGCAAGTTAAGCACAGAATTTTTATTATAAATATTATTATGACTATCAATAGAGAGAAGGTTCATGTAAGGATGGGATGAAAGTCAAATTTTTTCCTCACTACAATTCTTATGAAAAATCTGCAATTTATCATTTTTCAGTGGAAATTTCAGCACATTGAAACTCCATAAAATGTCCTCAGTTTTGCACACCTGCAAAGACTGGGATTCCTACAGGGATTGGGTCCACTATACCTTAACCAGCACCTTCTCCTAATGGGACATTTAGAAAATTGTTATTTTTATTTGTGACTTTTGGGGAGAAGATGGAGGGAAAGGAAGTAGGTCTGGGTATCTGCCTTCTTCCCTAGTTAAATATGGACTATGACTATTAGAGGGGGGACCATGGAAATTCCTTTCTCCATCTAAATACTAAAAGTAAAATGAAAAAAATAATTAATAATAAAGGGAGAGAGAAGTTCTATTCATCACTTCTATTTAGCCCTCTGGCTTTTGTCAAAGTGTTCTCTAACAAGAAAAACATAAGGCATTCAAGGCAAGTGCCACTGTTTTTAATGCTGTATGTGTTCCAGCTTAGAGGTGAATAAATCTTGCCAATATTCAGCCATCTGTTTTTTTCTGTGCTTTCTTTATTTCTAGGATATACATATGGCTTCTGCACACAGCCACAGTTGGAACAATGCACTTGTGGATTGAAACATTATTTCAAACCAAGTTAATAGTGAGAGCCTTCACATTTTTCCAGTTCTCTTTTACCGGTTTCTCAACAAAATGAAACCAATATGTCTTTTAACTGGTTGAAACAGTTCTCCACTTGATAGAAACTTCCACATTTTCTGCCCAAATACCTTGTGGATTGGGATTTGGAAACTCTTGCCCTAGCCCCTTCAATGACATCACTTCATGCAAAGGCAGACCTCCTAAAACCTTTGTAATTAATAAACTAGAGTAGAACTATATTCTAAACTAGAATATGCTACTTCAGCATGGCATGCAGTATGGCAGCTCTCTTCCACAAAATCTATGCAATATACTTTCAGGTATGGTAGGAAGAAAAAAAAATCACAGTTTCTCTCCGGGGGTGCCATTTTATTAATACTGTTTAAAATAATTTGAGACTCCTATTTCTCTAACACTGAATTAAAAAGAAAGTAATGGTTTACTTAACCAACAGAGGACAAGCTAATTGCAAGGCCCATTGCAAAGCAATGCACTCCACATCGCTAGAACTCAAGTTGTTAAACTTTATTGAAATCTAAGATTTTACTTTTAATTGGATCACCAATCTCAGTTAGAATTTTAAAAATGCTATTTGAGTTTTATCACAACCTGCACAGTCCCTTTTCAGTGAAGTTGCTGACCAAATTCACCAGGGCTGCCAGCTCATCCTTTTAAGACTGGACACATGAAAAATGCCTAATGTAGGTCTGTAATGATATTACTGGCCATTTTTCATATGGCAACTCTATTGTCCATTGACCTTGGGAACTGAGAGTGACATGGCAACAAGTCCCCAGCAGTGACTAAACCACAGGTAAAGAACAGGACTTGTTAAAAGCCTTCAGAAACAGTGCAATGTCTCTCTCATACGACTGGGCAAACCCATCTCTAGCAATCAGTCTTCAGTGTCAAATGCTTCCCAGGAGAAGGGTCTGGCATCAGAAAAAAAGGAGGAAAGGGGAAATACAACTCAAAATACTCTCTAAAGTCATTTTTATAAGTGTGACTCCGACCAGTCACACTTTTACAATTCAAATAATATATTTTAATTCAACACTGATAAATCTTTCACACAATATGTTATTAAAACAGCATGTAAAAACTAGCCAATCTTGTCTCAGGATCAAGAACTCAAATACTAGAACTTCAGCTCATAAACGTTTTAAAATCAGGAGATATTTTATGCTTTGCAAACTACTATATTGATTTTGTATGAGAGTTTTCATTTTACCAAACTGCTTTTATTCAGGGAAAAAAATCTCACTGCAGAAAATACTGGAAAAGCAATACCAACAGTGATTAGCATGATGACACTTGTTTAACTGATATGTCTTAAATCAACCAAGTTTGTTTTATATACAGAACCTACCTGATATTTCCATTTAATTGAATTTTATATATTTCTGTTTTAGAATTGAATGAAAAAAATATGAAACAGTAGTTTAGAATTATAGTTACATTTTTATTAATATACAGGCTGGCACAATTCAGTATAATCTATTTCTTTGTGTGATAACAATTTAGTGACCCAATGCCCCATAAAAAATGTATTAAATGCTATCTAGGCACTACAACATATCAACTTACTTGAAAATATATCAGTGTTATCCCTCTTCTGTTTTCAGCTATTCATTAACAAACATAAATATAGTAGCTTGCAAAATACAGCTGATAAGTATCAGTTCTATAAGCTTAAGTACTTTATGTTCCAGGCAATATGCTAACATTCACAGCTGCATTCTTGCAAACCTATTTTCCAAAGAAAGTATGTTTATGACCCTTAATAACTAAACTAGAAGCAGCAATGATATGACAATAACACCATTTCACAAGACATTTTCATCTAGCGTTTTAATGTTCCTGAAAGTTGTCTAACATAGCATTTAATTGTAGAATACATGCTTTTTCAAAGACAATTATTCTGTGTAAAGTTTGACTAATATGAAAGTCAATGTGAGAAAATTTGCATCTAGCCAATGTTTAAACCTGAAACAAAACAGTTGTACCTAATTTAACATAGATAAGGTCGCATTGAAATCAGTGGATATTTTTCATTGATACTTTTGTTACAATTGTTTTTTTCCAAATGTAATACGGTTTGTCTTGATAAATATGTTCCATTTTCCTGACTTATTTTCCTTAAAGGGATAGTAATGTCCCATAAAAAATGCTTAGCATTTTTTAGAGGTTAAAAAATAACACAAATCCTATCTCTCAAACTACTATGGTTTGAGAGATATCCTCCGCTAAAGTTCCCCTTCTCCTGATGTCAGCTGTAAAGCTGACGGAAGGAGATCCGGGTTGGCAGACATGAGGAGGCTCTTCAGCAGAGCCGCAATAGTGCAATTTAAAGGGATAGTAATACTTCATTTTTACTATCCCCATGTTGTAGCCCTTAAAAATCGGAATTAAATGAGACCAGCGGCATCTCTCAAACCTTTATGGTTTGAGAGATATCCGCATTCAAAGTTCTCTCTCCTTCTTCTCTCTCTCCTGACGTCAGAGTTATATCTGGTCCCGGGACCAGCGGCGGCTCTGCAGCAGTGGCAAGATTGAGTTATAGAAACAGAAATCCTTCACTGAAATGATCTTCTACGTGTGCTTGCAAACCAAGCACAAGTAGAAGACCATTTCAGTGACGGATTTTTGTTTCTATAACGCAATCTCAGCACTGCTGCAGAGCCGCCACTTGCTCACGGACCGGATTCCCCTGCTGTCAGCTACAGCGCTGAATTCAGGGGAGAGGGAAGTTTGAATGCAGATATCTCTCAAACCATAAAGGTTTGAGAGATGCCACTGGTCTCGTTTAATTCCAATTTTTAAGGGCTACAAGAGGGGGGATAGTAAAAATGAAGTATTGCTATACTTTTAAAAAGAAATACTTCTTTGGCACAGTCTAAAAAGTGTGCTTGCAAACCAAGCACACTTTGTAGACCATTCCAAAGAAGTATTTATTTTTAAATTGCACTATTGTGGCTCTGCTGAAGAGCAGCTTGATGGTCCCCAGACCAAGAATTCCTGCTGTCAGCTTACAGCTAACGTCAGGAGAAGGGGAGGGGGAGGGGAACTTTAACAGAGGATATCTCTCAAACCATAGCAGTTTGAGAGATAGGATTTGTGGCATATCGTTTATTTTTTTAACCTCTACAAAACTCTAAGAAATTTTTATGGGGCATTACTGTCCTTTTAAAAAATGGGAGTAACTGACTTACCATGACTCTTTCCTAGTTAACTTAGGGAATGCTGATACTGAGAAGGAGAAAAGTGAGGTTGAAGGCACTTTGTAAATTAAGCTTTTGACTGACTTGCAATTGAATTACATTTTCAAAGAATAGTTATTACAATACCCTTGATGACCAGAGTTGAGTTTCTCTAGAACAGGGCTATCCAAGTTCAGTCCTCAAGGGCCACCAAAAGGCCAGGATATAAGGAGTTCCTTGATTAAGCACAGGTGACTTAATCAGTGGCTCATTTATTTTGACTGATTCACTTGTGCCTAATTAGGGAAATCCTTAAATCCTGACTCTTGAGGACTGAACTTGGACAGCCCTATTCTAGAGTGGAATCAATCAATATTATTTGGTAGATTTCAAGAACTATAATTAGAATGGGTCTTTGGAAATACTATTAACAAGGCACTATGGGAAATAATGTTTTTTCAAGGTATAGTAACACTTAATATTTAAAGAAAAATATTTTGTAGGATTTGTCCCTACAAACAAGGGAACTCTCACTGCTCAGAGGTGTTTTACTCAAACGTTATTGCCAGCTCAAACTTTGAATTTTTAGGTGCAGTATCACAGTGACCTGAAATTGTACAGTGGCACTGTTTCTACACCATCCTATGGACAGCTCTGGTCAGTTGACTGTAAATCTTCATAGGATGGTGTAGAAACAGCGCTACTGTAACATTTCAGGCCAATAAGAGAAAATAACTAAAAAAGTGTGATCAGCAATAACTTTTGAATAAAAGACCTCTCTCCTCTGGGAGTACTCTTATTTTACTTAGGAGGATAAACCCTACAATATATATGTTTACATAAATTTTACAAAATAAGTGTTACTGTCCCTTTAAATATGAACACAAGCAAAAGTCTGTGAGCAGTGAATTTTCCTGAAAACACTTAAAAAAATGTTTATGTACACTGGGAGATTAGAGGAGGTGAAAATATGGCCCATGTGGAAATCTTCCCTGGCCCTCAGGTCCGTGTGGTACACACATAGTGATGTTAGAAAGAAAAATGTCACTTATGGATTTCTGTAAAAAACACACAATAATACATTTTATCATAATGCACAACACTAAAAAAGTTTAATTCTTCCAGAGCCAAGAGAACCAGAGTTGATGCAGTCTCTGTGCTACAGAAAAAGCATCAGTGCACAGTCTATGATCAGACAGTCACATATAACTCAGTCAATTCCACACACAGCTCATATTTCATCCTTTTCCTCACACAAACATCTCACTATCTATCACAAGTCAGGAAACAAAAAGAGGTCATCCATTAAAGGGATAGTATTGTCAGAAATTAAGAACACCAAGGGCTGGATTCTATTGCAGGTGCTAATTTTATCACTGTTTTTATCTCCAGGTTTCCCCATAGACTTTAATAGGAAAATGTGAGTTAACATTTATCACCTGCAATAGAATACAGCCCCAAATCTTGTAGCTATTAGAAGACTAATCTAAATGATCTCAGTCTTATAATCGCAGCAAAAGATTCTCCCTCCCTCCCCTTTCCCTGACATTAGCGTCTAGCTGACATCAGGGGAATCCGGTCCCGGGACCGTCGGAGGCTCTTCAGCAGAGCCAAGATGCCAATTGATTTCAAGGATGTTTTAACCCTTGAATGCTAGAGAGTTCCAAAATGTATATGTGTGATGTGTTGCACAGCTCTTTAGCCTTCAATGTGTTTTTCCAAGACTTGCTCCCCTATATCGTTACACATAAGACCCTATGGGGCATATGTATAAAAGACAAATGGAGCTATTCTAGTGCAAACCAAGAGCACCAAAAGGGATGCATAAAAAACTCATTAATTTAAAAGTGGAACTTTCACCTTAATTCAAGATTGCATATTTGAAAACTGCATTAAAAACTGCCTATATGTCATGTTAACCAAAAGTCCAGCAGATCATTTAGAAGATATTTAGGAAAGCGAAACTGAACACTTCCTGGTAATGCACAAAGCTTCATTAGCATATAAAACATCATTGAAACCTTCATTAGCTTATGAAATACCATTGATGAGCTTAATTAGCATATGAAAATGTCACTGGTACTGCATGGGTACCTGATTAGCATACATTAGCATATGAAAGAATTGTGAATATATCCTTAACTGTGCATCTGGTCTTTTGGCTGACATATAGGCAATTTTACTGAAGTTTTCAAATATGCAAACTTGAATTACAGGGTTAGTAATGTCTATATATTAAAAAAAATTATTGCAGCTATTAGAAAAAGAAACTAAACGATCCCAGTCCCATCTCGTAAACCTTTATGGTTTGAGAGTAATAGAAGGCTAAAGTTCCCTGCTCCCCCCGCTTTCCATGACGACAGCTGTAAGCTGACTGCAGGATATCCTGGTCCTGGGACAAGCAGGCAGCTCTTCAGTAGTGCCGAAATAGCTCAATGTTAAAAATAAATACTTCATTGGAACACTCTACAAAGTGTGTTTGCAAACCAGGCATACTTTGTAGGCTATTCCAATGAATTATTTATTTTTATATTTTGCTATTTCAGCTCTGCTGAAGAGCTGCCTTGAGTCGGCTGACTTGAATCTCCTGCTGTCAGCTTTAGACCTGACAGCAGGGAAAGAGGAGGGAGGGGGGAACTTTAGCCTTCTATATCTCTCAAACCATAAAGGTTTGAAAGATGGGACTGGGGTGGTTTAATTTCCTTTTCTAATAGCTGCAATATGATTATATATATATATATATATATATATATATATATATAGACATTACTAACCCTTTAACGTGAAAATTCCACTTTAACCACTTGAATACCAGAAGTCTACAGTGTATTGTTTTGTAATGTGCTAGAGACCTCTCTAGAATTCAAGGGGTTAAAAATTCCTATCTAAAACAACACAAATGTGGGGGGGTGTATTTTTTCCCTATGGTGCATTTGGTTTGCCCCAAAATTCCCCCACATACGGGCCTATGTGTTTTAAAATCCTCTGAATAAGAATACATTTGTAAGAATTGTGATGAAAAACAGTAAATTAACAAGTTACCAAACTAGAATCTGACTACAGATCGATTTGTAACACGTCTCTTGGCTGCACCCTTGGAGTTCTTTAGCAGAAAGACAGAGCAATTGTTTTTCTTCATTCCTTATCACTATAGCAATGATGTTTTTCAATAGCAAAGCTTCTTATATCCTTCCTGCTTGCATCAATACTACTGCAACTTTATTGACATGCGGATCATGCTTCAACCTCCCTTTAGCCCAGATGAGTCACTCTACCGAAACAACTGATTTCAATACAGGAATATTAATAAACTATGCAGCAACAGAGTCTATGAACATCTTTTCCTGAAAAAGAACATGCTTATAAATGTTACTAATTGAAACCACATTTATTAAGCTACCTGAAAAAAAATAAAGGTTTGTTTTCTAAATTGTAAAGAAGGGAATTGAATAATTTATTGATTCTGAAAAAAGAATGAAGAATAAGTGCATGGAGAGATTCACTGAAGAGAAGAATGCATTTGATTGTGTGATTTTGAATGTGCTAAATAAAGCAAATAGAACTGAGATTCGTTTAAAGGAGCAGTAATCTTTTTTTTTATTAAAACATGTATGTTATAGGGCTTTTCCTGATGAGTAAAACAAGGGCACACTCAGTGCTGTCAGTTGTATTATTCAAATGTTATAGCAGTTCAAATAATCTGAGTTTACTTCCTGATACTTCTTACAAGAAGTAACTTGGCAGTTTCTATCACATTCTGTGGAGAACTGTATGTCATTGACCTTTCCTCTCCGTTAGAATGTAACAGAGTAACTAACTGAAATTTGACCACTAGAGAGCACTGCTAATGTAAAAAAGCATGGGTTTAAACTGTAATAACCCTGGAAATATGCATCTCACAGCAATGGGAGCACCTTATTTTATTCAACAGGAAACACCCTATGAAACATATTTTTTCATAAAAAACATGTACAGCTACTTTTAGGGTTGCCACCCAGCTGGTATTTTACCAGCAGGCCGGTAAAAAATTGGCTTCTGTCTAATGTTAAGTCTATGGAGGGAATGCCATGGCCGGTATTTTTTTGAAGAAAAGGTGACAAACCTAGCTACTTTAAATGACATAGAAACATTTTTTTTATAATATTTATCCCTGTTCATTTGGGAGCAGAAGTTTAAATATAAAATAATATAAATATGTGGACAATATGATACATTAATTCATACTATATATATAATAGCTTTAATATTTCCTCTTCGCTATATTCATGGTAATCTAACAAAAAAGGCCTCATTTGTATCAGTGAATATTTTAAAAGTTAATATAATAAAGACATTATATTGGAATATGTTGAAAATTCAGTTTCATGTGACACCACCTATCATAACATCTGTGAATAAATGATATTCATTTGTCAGTGTGCACAGTAAAGCAATGTATTGCACATTTACTAGTCAAACTTCTCCATTATTGGACCTGTGAAGCACTGAAATATACAACTCTGGCAACATTTAAGGACTGGCTGATATCATATCTACAACCAGATGTTTAAGTAAAGAGAAATGTACCATTCAGGAGCAAGGTGCTTTAAGGATCAGGGGCTGGATTCTATTGCAGGTGTTTATTACTGTTTTTATCTCCAGGTTTCCTCATAGATTACAATAGGAACATTTTTGATAAAATGGGTCTTAACATTTATCATCAGCAATAGAATCCAGCCCCAGGTTGTGTGCACAGTGTTGCCCATTGAGCCTTATGGGAAATATCGGGACAATCAAGAAATTATATAAACTAAACTAAAATATAATAATAATTAGCAAAACAAGAACTTTTTGTACTTAAAGGGATAGTAATGTTTCATAATAAAAGCAGCTCTATTTAATCATCATAGTATTTGGACCTTGGAGATTGTTATTTCAATTCTGTCAGAGTTGTAGTTCCAGAGTAATTCAATGACAAAGTGTCCCCCTCCCGCCCCTTTTACTGATGTCACACTGTTCGGCCACAGCAGAAGGGAGGTGCCCAGGTAGACTGCAGAGAGGGACAATCTTCAATTAAGATAAGGGAAAAACCTGAAAAGCTTGTCAAGGGGGCAGGGCTTTCATTGTTTTTATAGGAATAAGAGTGGCCCCTTCTGTTATCTGTCTGGTCTATAGACTGCATTCCACATCTGAGAAGAGATGGCTTACACTAGGTAAAAGGGGCGGGAGGGGGAAACTTTGCTTGTGAATATCTCATAAACCATAAAGGTTTGAGAGATAAGACTTATATAATTCTTCATGTTTTTTTAATGCCTACAAAATAAAATAAAGTTAAAATGAAGTATTACTATCCCTTTAAATGGAATATAAAGAATTCCCATTCTTCTAGCAGGGGACCTGTTTACCAGGCTTTGAAGGAGAAGGACCTGTTGAAGCAGGAAGTTAGAATTGCAAATGTATTAAGAAAAGTGGAGGAAATCTGGGACAAGCCGTTTGCAATATAGGGGAGAATAAAAAAAATAAATTCCCCGAATTCCCATTGACTTCAATTGATATTTTAACCCATTGAATGCAAGAGAGATCTCCAGTGCATTCAAGGGGTTAAAATATCCATGTAAATAAATGTGAATGTTTAATTCTCCCCCATAATGTGCCAATGGTTTGTTCTAGAATGCCTCCACTTTTTGTTTGAACATACAGTCCTTAATATTGAATCATATGGGAGTTTATTTTATTAATGTTGCACAATGATGATTTTTAATGCCTGTTACTATGATATAGAATATCTTGTTTGCAGTACATTTAAGAAATATTTTTACTTTGTATAAATTAATTGCGGAGAAAAAAATACCAATTTATTTTAGTCTTTTTAATGCTAAAGGTTTCCAAAGCATTGTGAAGCAATACATTAGAGACATCTCTAGAATTCAATGAGTTAAAGAACTTAATTGTTCTAAAATTCATGGTACATAAATTGAATGTGCTTATACAGCTTTTCCGGTTTAATCTAAACCATAATGCAGTCATGTTGTCTTTTTATCAGAGTACCTCCTTCACCTATGTCGGGTGGCGAATAGCATTTGTATCTTTTATCTGAATAGCTTTATGACACATGCATTTATGCCTATAAGTAAGTACAGTAATTATGTGAAGTGCGTAAAGCTTCACGAGGACTGACATAGCAAGTGTCTTTCAGCTAACTGCTGTGTTGCTGGATCTGTTTGTTTCCACAGATACATCTTAAATGCACTGTACGGCTATAGATTACATCCGTCTATTGCTAGGATGTGGTGACAGAAAAAAGTTTTCTGCTGTAAAGGGAAGTAAGATCAATGTCTGAATTACAAATTTTGCCCCCCACTGTGACTTTAAAAACATTTTTCATTTGCAGGCTTATGCAGAATACGTGCATAATTGTCTTTAATCCTAGAATTCAGTGTTGGGTGTTAGACACTCTATAACTGGGCATAAAGCCTACACAAAATATTCACTAGCTTGGTTGGTATAGTTAGAATCCTTATGGAGCTGAAGTCCTAGGGCACATTGTGACGGAATGGTTGTCACCCTGAGAATGAACCCTGTCTGTTTTCAGCGATCTCCATTATCTTCACACATGTTCCCATTCTTGAAACATTAATGTCCCCTGTGTGTGCATTTATTAGAGAGTGTTGGCCATTTACCAGCATTGAATGGGTTAGTTAGTATGTATATTTGAAATACAGAGGGGTGCTGCCAAGGAGTCTAGCTAACCAAAGAGATTGTGATATTAGATAGCCAGCTGTGGATCATCTGGGTAGATAGAGGGGGCAGAACAAATCTGTGAGTGGAATGTGTGTCCCTTCCCCCTTACATCAGGTTAAGCAAAACAGACCTTGTAAATGGTACCTGTGACATCAGATTGTCACGGTTTGTTATGACTCTCAGACACAGAGTAAGATAAAAATCAAACTTTATTGAAAAGTTTAATGGGAACCCCCACGGGTCTAGTACATACACATATGTCAATTACACAATATGGGTGCAAACAGTAGTAGCAAGATACAGCAGTATAGGCTCTACCGGCCTTGCCAATATACCGGGCAAGGCAGCCAGTAAGATGGTACGACAGAATGTAAATAGGCTCTACCAGCCTTGCCAATATACTGGGCAAGGCAGCCAGTAAGATGGTACGACAGAATGTAAATAGGCTCTACCGGCCTTGCCAATATACCGGGCAAGGCAGCCAGTAAGATGGTACAACGGAATGTAAATAGGCTCTGTCGGCCTTGCCAATATACTGGGCAAGGCAGCCAGTAAGATGGTACAACGGAATGTAAATAGGCTCTACCGGCCTTGCCAATATACCGGGCAAGGCAGCCAGTAAGATGGTACAACTGAGAGGAAATAGGCTCTACCGGCCCTGCCAATATACCGGGCAAGGCATCCTGTAGGAATATGAGGACAGCTCCACTAAGGCTGAGATGGTAGGCAACAGCCCAGAGAGGAGAGTGGAGCAAACCGATGACAAGTAATGACAGTGAAATAGCCCAACCGGTTTGCAACGGAATATACAACCGGTGTGTGGAGTAAACCAGTACCACGTACTGGCGCAACGGAATACCCAATCGGTACTATGCAATGGGTCAGCAACCGGTATATGGAGTAAACCAGTACCGCATACTGGAGCAAATGGAACACCCAACCAGTTCTATGCAATGGAGTCAGCAACCGGTATATGGAGTAAACCAGTACCACGTACTGGAGCAAAACGGAACGCCCAACCAGTTCTAGTGCAACGGGATCAGCAACCGGTATATGGAATAAACCAGTACCGCGTACTGGAGCAAATAGAACACCCAAACGGTTCAGTGCAACGGGATCAGCAACCGGTATATGGAGTAAACCAGTACCGCGTACTGGAGCAAATGGAAAGCCCAACCGGTTCTATGCAATGGAGTCAGCAACCAGTATATGGAGTAAACCAGTACCGCGTACTGGAGCAAATCGGAATGCCCAACCGGTTCTAGTGCAACGGGATCAGCAACCGGTATACGGAGTAAACCAGTACCTCTTACTGGAGCAAATGGAACGCCCAACCGGTTCTAGTGCAACGGGATCAGCAACCAGTATACGGAGTAAACCAGTACCGTGTACTGGAGCAAATGGAACGCCCAACCGGTTCTATGCAATGGAGTGAGCGACCGGTATATGGAGTAAACCAGTACCGCGTACTGGAGCAAATGGAACGCCCAACCGGTTCTCGTGCATCGGTATCAGCAACCGGTATCTGGAGTAAACCCCAAGATGAAAATGTCGTCCAGGTGACAGGCAGCCAGAAGCAGTGAATCAGGATACAGCACAGGAACAGGTTGCCCTCCTGGACAACCACAGGAACGGCAGGACGGTCAACCGGGTCAGGAACGGAAGCAGGAACAACGCCAAGACCGGAGCAGAAGCAGGATCAGGAATAATAGACAACTGGATCTGGAACGAGGACAGGAACCCGCAGCAGCAGCTCTGACAGTGGAGAAATGCTGACACTGGTAGCAGATACACAGGCCCAAGGAAACATCAGACAGGTGACTGCAGGTGCAGAGACTCCACGAAAGGGCAACCAAAGGGTGCCTCAGGTTGGTTTAAATAGACAGTGCTAGGTGGGCGTAAAACAGGCGGCCAATGGGGAATACACACATCTGACTGACAGCAAGGGCGAGCAATCACGGGCACCGTGATACAGATTCTGTAGGGGATGGGTAGAAGGAAGTCTAAGAGAGAAAATCAGGGAGAAGAGAGGAGAGAGATGGGAATGTAAGAGCAGGAGAGAAGGCCTCCCTAGAATGGAGGCAAACCAGGCACACTTTGTAGACCAGTGAAGTATTTATGTTTAGATTGCATGTTTTCAGCTCTGCTGAAGAGCCTCCATCCGGTCAAATGACTGGATTCTGCCGCTGTCAACTACAGCGCTGTCTTCTCTCACAAAGTAAATTTAGCAAGGTATATCTCTCAAACTATAAAGGTTTGAGATAAAAGACTTAGATCATTGTTCATATTTATTTAATGTCTACAATATTAATTAAACATAAAATTAACTATTACTATCCCTTTAACCCTCGGTCTACCAAGCATTAACCCCTGTACCTCTCACACATTGCAACCTGAAGTAGTACATAACAAATAGGTAAGATCATTGCTGCACTATGGAACTGATTTTGATTTGGGCACTAACCTATATGTTACACATCTTATCGAATCATATTCTGGTTAACATACTACTTCCCTATGCTGAATGTTATGAGTCACAAGCATTTACTTTTAAGAGTTCAGAACTCAACTTATGCTATTAAAATATTATTGTGCCTGCAGGTTTAAAGTGCCCTTCAACCCTAATTGTGAAAACAAATATGTTGTAGGGCTTTCTTTAGATTAAAACAAGGGTATGCCCATTGATTGAAGACGGGTCTTTCAATGTTATTAAAAGATAACATTCACATTTTTTCTGACAGCTTGAGTATGCAGCTAGGTGGCACTATTGCTATATCAGTCTATAGGAAGCTTGTGTTTGTGACACTTTTCACATACAGTAACAAAACCTCACCACCCAGTTGTAAAACATATGGACCTGAAGCTATCAGAAAAAAGGTTATTGCTTTAATACCTTTTTAAAAAAAAACATTATATTCAAACTGTGACGCAAACCACACAAATAAAGAAAAACCTCCAAAGCTTCAGTCTCACGGCCAGTAACCCTTTGAGTTCCAATGTGTTGCACACCCCTCTGGTACTCAAAGGGTTAAATGTCACACACCAATGTCGGAGGGAAGAGGCACTCTACTATCCATAATCCATGTATGAATGACCAGACCCTCAGTACAAAGATATAAAATATTTCCTGGTCATCAATCCTGTTTGGCACCTCCTTATCTGCCACCTGTACTGTCACCTGCCGTTCTCCTCTCAGTCAGTAGATCAGGGGATTAGTATTCTCCTGCTCGTTGTCTCCCACCATATGAGTCACTACATTGGACACATTGTAATGGAGAGAATCAGTGAGAAAGTAAACATTCTCCCAGTGATGGGAAGTACAGGACATTATTTTTTCCTATAGCAAGCAGCGATCTCTCTGATTGCTCAACAGCTGGAAAACAGCAACTCATCAGCTACTATGTTAACCCTTTTGTGTGCCAGAGGGGTATGCAATGCATTGTGTCCCCCTCTGGCATTCAAAGGGTTAAGGAAGGGTGGAAGCTGTCAGTGGTCATATTTGTGGAATTATTTTATTTGCTTGTAAATGTGGGCCTTTATGAAAAGTTTTAGGTCAATTATGTACATGAGATACACAAAACACAGTTAGTTCTATTTACCAAGCACAGTGGAGTTATATTATTTAACACCTTTACACTGATGGCAAAATTAATGTTAACCCTTTGGGTCCCATGACTTAAATCAGTCACAGGGACACACACACACACTGGTGCCACTTTGATCAGGTGAACCACTCAGCAGGACTCACTTCAGCAATGGGGGAAGATGGCTGAATGAGAGTAAGAAAACAGAGAAGGGGTTGAGAGGATAAGAAAGAGTAATGATTTGTGTAACAGGCCATAATGTGAGGGAAGTAGGAATGGCTGAAGAGCTGTAACAATGTAAAGAAGGGGAGGAGAAATGGCCAAATGTGAGGGAAGAAAGAATGGCTAAAGAAGATAAAACTAATGAGAACGAGTGAAAGGATTATAGCAAAGCACTACTTTGTGTTTGTGTAAAGCAAGTTAGTCATGTTTTTTTTTCTTTTGAGAAGAACATAGAGAGAAGGTTGGCAAAAGACGCCCGAAGTTAGTTGCAGCTAGTGAATGTCTTTGCAGAGATTTTGACAAGAGTGGCCAGGTGGCCTTCCTGGCCACTCCTGTCAAAATCACGCCCCTGTGTATGTCCTGGGTAGTCAGTCTGGAGTAGTTTTGAATCTCTCCTCCTTACTGACTCCCTTGGTGTGTGTGTCCACCCAGAGGTGTGGCAGAGACTGACAATTCTGGCAACCTGTCAGTCTTCTTTTATTTATATAGAAATAGATAATAGATAGATAGATAGATAGATAGATAGATAGATAAACAAGATGACAAAGGACATTATGTCAACCAGTTCGAAATAGTGCAGAAATTATATACATATATATATATATATATATATATATATATATATATATATATATTAGAATTTGTGTTTTTTTACATTTCTTGTCACTGTATCATGATTCCCTGCACTCATTCTATAAACTAACTAGATGGCTCGAACCTCAAGACTGGGCAACTGTCTTTTGCAGGTCTCTGGTTACATAATGATCATACAATGGGATATATAGGTAATATTGTTACAAACAGAAATGTCTTCATAAGAACATATTTTTCGATAAAACATTTACCAATAAACACATCCTTTAATTCATCTGAGAAAACTAATTGAGGGTGATTCTGTCCCATCTTTTTATAGAGAGATAGAGAGAGAGAGAGAGTGAGAGAGACAGACACAAACCTGACCACTGAATAAATGATTCCATTTATTCCTAGAGGTGTAGTTTTCCTTTAAGACTCAATATTCTTTTATAAATGATTTAGTTTAGTGCAGTTTTTCTGGTAACAAAAAAATATGTTTTTCTTACATTTCAATTGTAAAAAAACAGCCTCTAATTATCTTCTAAAGAAAGCATAATGTACACAAGTCTAACAATTAAGCAATATGTGTATACTTACTGCAGGGCAGCTATGATTAAAACATAAGGTTAAAATCACTTATTTTTCTATAGCATGATTAATGGCATTGGTTCTGTATAACGACATTGCAGTAGTGCTGAAAAATTATGCAATTACTCTTTTTGAATAGAAAAGTATAATACTTGTTAGCAAAAGGGCAACATGTACAATTTAATGGTTAACTAGGGTTCTCTTTCTTTCTTTCTTTCTTTCTTTCTTTCTTTCTTTCTTTCTTTCTTTCTTTTTTCATGTATAGCACACATTTGTAAGGATAAGAACATTCAGATTCTTTGAATCAAAATGTATGAGTTCTCTCAATATGTGTTAGCCTTAGGTTTTGCTAACAATAAACATGAATACTAAGAAAGTAAACAAATTATGAATTACTGACTTAGATCTTCAATATTTCTTGCCTAACAAGGACTCTACTTTTAAACTGTATTTATATTTAATCTTATCTTTTTTTGTCTGGTTAAATCCATATTTGCTGTTTCTCTTCAAGGGCTTACAATGCTGAGGGCCAAATATGTTTATGTTAACACTTGTGATATGATATTATCTTCCACCTTAACAAAAAACAACAAATCAGATATTATTGCATTTCAGATGGCTTTGTAAAATTTCAGATCTACTCTACTATGGATTCAGATGACTTTTTATGTATTGGACTTTGCCAAGAAAAAGGAAGAATCTGTCTTTCAGGTTGACTGTGTAATCAGATGGCCCATCTTAACATTCTCTATTTTATGTGTAATGTGTATTTTATGTGTAATTTGGAATGCAGTTAATGCAACAAGCTACTGCTTTATAATAGGCTCCTAAGCAGAAGATGCACTGTTGGATGCTTTAGTCATAGAGTGATCAATAGAGAGAGCCCTCATTGTTTAGCTGAGGATCCCCATTATTTCTAAGTTTGTGAGCAAACACCTCTAATTTACTAGCTTCCTCCTGAAGCTTTTGAGATGAGCATATACAGTATAACTTTGGGTAGGGATGGTGAAAAGTCAGAAAAAATTCCGACAGGAGTATTTCCCGTTTTTTTCGTGAAACTTTCTTCTAATAGGCAATACATAAAATGTTCTCGCATTTTTCCTGCTATCAATAAATTTCCGGCAACAATTTACAATATTGCGCCTATTTTTTCCATGAATGCAAGATTTCCTGCTGCAATATTATTTCTGAGAGTTGAAGCTGAAAGTAAAGGTTTGAGTCCTACAGCAACATATTCCTTGAAAAAAATTGATAGTAGGCTGATGCCTTTGTCCTTTGCCCACAACAATAACTTCCTGCTTACATGACATTGGTACAACCACCCTTGAAAAATAACTGTGGCTTTGAATATTCCAGCACACTTAGTAAGCGTGGGATGGAAGTAAACAGCTGAACTGTGTAACTATTGCTTTAATGACATGACTTGAGGAGGTGGTGGGGGTGGTGGCAGTATGTGTAGGCACTCTATGACTCTTGACATCTGCAAAAACAAACTCAGAGTCATACTCCTCTGCAGCAGGAGCAAAAAATCTTGACAAACTCTCTGACACATCAACGGCACTTCTATCATATACCCCAGTGCCCCAGAAACATGGTTATTTCCAAATGTGTGTATATTTACATAGACTCATGTGGTTGTAGGACAAATGTTAAGGTCTTGGCATCATGCCAATACTGATTTCTTCCTGACACCGCCCTCTCCTATGACTTCCGTGATGAGATGTCCTGATTTCAAGCTGGACTTGTGTTGACCTCTGGATGAGACGTGGTGTGTATTCATTGTGTGACCTTCTGACTGAGTCTGGATGTGTTACGTATCAGGCCCTTTCTCAAGGGTTGGAGACTGGGATGGTGAAGTTACAGACCTACAGACACTGGGTACATAGTTTGATTCACCATGGATATATGTCCAGGGAGCTCTCTGTTTTTGAAAAATTATGTTTTAAATTTGCACCTCATTAGAGTTCTCCCTCACTGCTACTGATTTCTTTCTAAAACCCCTGACTCAAACAGAAGCATACTTTTTATGTCTCTGGGAGTCAGAGTTGTAGTTCTCTCTCACCTTGGATAAGATAAAATGTGCTCCATCTAAAATCATCTACATGAGTGTCTAACTATAAACTTTATTCATGCTGGTACATCCACAGTTTAGCAAGAATGTCTCCAACCCACTCCAACTAATGTTGGAGGAGTTTGTCAATACAGGTGCAATGTTTCACCTTTGGTGGACATGTTCTAGTATCTCTTCTTATTGGGATCAGATTCTGAAACAGATTTGTCAAACAATGTGCATCCTGATTCCTTGGGACACTCTTTTCTGCCTCTTTCATATTAGCTTAAATAAGTCCCTTAAAGTTCTTAAACTTCCAGCACAAGTCCTTCACTCCATGCTACACACGGTCCATTATTTGTCAACACTGTCCTCCAGTGACTCAGTTGATTTTAAGGGTCAATCACTTGGTTGACTTAAAGACATGTAATTACATTGCTTCAGCTTCACTGCCTCAGCTTTATAGTACCTGGTATCCTTGGCTTGGACTCCATCAAGGTCTGCCTGTTCTTCCCTATGAGATTAGGAGATATAGGAAGACCCTTTCTTACTTGGCTACTCTTTACTACTGATGAACTAGCACCCTAGGTCAGTCTAGTATTAAGGTTCTCCACATTACTGTTCTTTTGGGTCTTTTCTTTAGCTTAACAGTTTGTCTGTTGGCCTAGTTGGTTTTCTCTCTGACCTCATTGGGAGCCCTCCCGTATTGGGTTTCTAGAACCTTTTTTTGATCTTCCTTTCCCTAATCTCTCTTCATCTCAATTATTTTCTTCTTTTTCTCTTTCCTTTTCTTAGTCTTATTCTTTCTGATCACTTATTTATTTTCTTGTTAAGTACATGCATCTATACATCTAGCCACGTTATTATCATTGTATCACTGTATCCGGAATCTTCTTTAATATGATACTAGAACTTCTTCGTAAATATCATTAGTTTTGTTTTGTTGAATTTCTCAAGTGTACATTCTGAATTGATATAGTTAATTTTAATAAAGTCTTTGAAATAAATAAATAAATGGCATTCATGTGGGTTGGTTAAAAGGGAAACATAATCACCATGGACATTTATGATGCATGAGATGATATTAGAAACAAAAAAAACACACAGCTCAGCCTACCTGCTTGTAAACTAATCAAAACATAACTGAGTACAAAAATCTTTTATTTTTGCAATGAATGAAATAGAAAAAGTTTGGAAAGTAAACTTGTAAAAAATTAGTCACAGGATACTCTGCTAATTTTAGAAAGTATTTCATATGTTTCTAAGTCCTGGAAGTTGTTTCTCTTGACGAGTAATTTCTAATTGAACATTTTGAAAAGAAAAATACAGCAGATTTTAAACTGCAATTTCCCATGCACAGTATGAAGCACAAAGGACTAAAATTGCACAATGAAAATGAATAACGTTTTTAATTATACAAGGAAGTTAAAGTGCCTTTTTTGGTTACATTTAAGCAACAATATGGAATATTTCTATCAAACAATCCAATCAAAATTAGCATATTTTCAGGAATAAAATAAACACTTCCTGTTCATCAAGGAAATCTTCAAGTATAGTTTGCCAATGTTCAAAAGAAGACAATGGGGAAAAAAAATAAATATACAATATTAACAAGTTATATAAGCTGAACTGTATGATCATTCTAATCTTTTAGTTTATAGTTGTGCAAAATTGAATACTATTACTTAACTTAGCTTTCAACATTTCTTATTTTAACATGGTCTATAATATTTTCATTTCATTTTCTTTTCTTGTTTGCTTTTGAGAAGTTAATTAAATTAAATTAATTGTATATGCAAGCCATAAAATAGAGGAATAGACACTGTAAATAAAAATACATTATTGATCCTTACATTATTTCAGAATGAAACAGCTGAGAAGTTTTTAAGATTTCTAATATACAGATATATTTATTTTGAAATATTTGTTTCTAATAACAAATTATAATAATACTTGCTCTAAAATTAGATTGGCCTACAGTAAATCTCCTTATATAGTGTATATTTTGCTGTTACCATCTTCCTACTATTCATTTAACGGAAGCATAAGAAATTTTAAAAAACACAGTTTCATTTATTGTACAGTAAAAAAAAAAAAAGCAGTCACACAAGTGTGATTTTGGACCAGTACAGCAAAGCTTCTTTTCAGCTGACCCAATACTGCTATACCTTTGCATTAATTATTGCCCTCTTTAGTTCCTCAGATACAGAGATGACCTGAGTCTTTTTGTCTTATTATAGCAAGGATTTATTAGTTGCTTCATGAGAAGATAGAGGAGGAAACATAGAGTAGAATATCAATCACAGTGCTTGAACTTCACTTGACATCCATTCATACACTAAACCTGTAATATCTTTTAGGCCAAACAAAACACGATAATGTTTAAGGACATTGATGTCATATAAACAAGGAATATAAAGATATATTTGTGCATCTCAAAGAACTGATTGTTAATGGTAACAGCAACAAGCAACTCAGAAATCTCTTATATGGAGAAACAATAAAAAACATATTTATGAGTGAAAACATGACAATATTTTATCATGTCCTCATTTTTAAAATTAATGATGGTAAAGTATCTCATTGATTGATAGCAAGTAGTATACAGAATACATAGGATTGTTAAAGTTTGCAATATTAACTGAACTAATTAATGCAAATTATAAATAAATTTAAGGTCTGGATTCAACTGGATTCACTTGTATACCTCTCTTTAAATTATAATAAACATCAAAGAGTTTTAACTTTTATGCTTTATACTAAAACCACAAAAAATGACAAGTATTCATACTTTTATAACATGACAGTAGATTGTTAAAATTGTTTGTAACAGCAACAATGAAAACTTACTGTATTAATGGCATATTCAAGAATAAAAGGAATGGGTACTACTAAGGATCAAACTCTGTTGCAATATATTCAGTACATATATAGGTGTGATCCCTTCCTCAATATTTATTATGACCATAGGGATAAATAGTAAAAAAACAAAACAAAACAAAAAAAAACAACAACAACAGTCTAACAAAAACAACCCTGAAATATAAACATATGTACAAAAGAAATATAAACATATGTATATGTTGATATGTTCATGTTGATATGAATATATTTTAAGTTTTGTTTTCTCTTTTGTTTTGTTATATAAATTATCAGACTACGATACTGGGAATCTTTTCAATCCAAACAATTCCAAGTGATTGCCATCAACACAACTAAACCACATTATCAGGAAGTAAACTTTGCACCACTTTTAGTGCTGATAAAGCATGTTTGTCAAAATAAACATATTAACCCATTACGGACCCATGACGGTCCTGGACTGTCATGGAATTCTGGGCTCCCCGCTTGGCTGCACACCATTTGGGGAGTCCGAAATCCAATTCTGCAAAAAAAAAAAAAAAAAAGGTCCCTGGTCCTTAAGTGACCAGACAGTGCATGCGCTTTACTGAATGAGATTTCCTCCTTTTATATGTAACAAATATAAACATCATGCCTCTTTAAGTTACAGCAATTTATTTATAGTAATGGGATAAGAGCAACTGCTTCTACTCACATTATTTTTTTATCTTTACAGTAGATTTGGTGTTGAGTAGAATGTTTTCCCTACATGTATTTGCTATTTTACTTATGAGTTGTTATAGTTGTCACTAACAACATTATTTTCTCACTGCATTATTAAATATATATTTGTATTTAAGGCTTCAGCTAGTACATATCCAAATATAGTAATTTGTAACCTAACAAATGGGTTAAACTGTTCTTAACCCTTTGAGTGCCAGAGGGATGCACAACGCAATGCTTCACAATGAATTTAGTACCCTTCAGGCCCTCAAAGGGTTAAGTCCATTCAGTTCTTCATAGCCTTGCAGTTAATTTATGAAATGAATACACCTGGTCCCCAGCTAATGTGTGGCATTCAAAAATATTTTATGTTTAAAGTTTTATTTATTGAAGTTTACAATATGACAACAACTTAGGCTATTCTGACCAAATGTTGACCACAACATTTTTGTACTTCTGAAAGTACTTTAATTTAAAATGCACTCATCTGTGTGTGTCAGCATATACATATTATTATTATTTTTATTATTCTTTATTTATGTAGCTCAAACTTATCCTGCAGTGCTGTATCTAATTTCTATGCAATTCTATGGAGCCTATGCAATAAGATCTCATTCACTTGAGAATTCTTAGTGCATTGGCTCCACAGAATAACATAGCAAATGGATAAGTGTTCTTAATGGAGAAGTCATCCCCAGTTTGGCCTCTCTTTATCACACTTTAGTGCATAACATCCCATAATTACCATTTTTTATGCTCCCTGCCAAGATCTGCTTATGATTGTAATGTTTTCATATGTATATGCTGCTGACACACATTATGTGTGTAGGAGGAGGCATTCACAGATGAGTGCATTTAAATAAAGTACTTTTGTAAGTACAAAAGTGTTGTGGTCAACATTTTGATCAGAATAGACTAAGTAGTGGTCATAATGTAAACTGCAATAAAGAAAACTTTAAAAACAAAATACTTGTGAATGCTCTTCTACTCCCTATATATATGAGAATGTGACCAAAAGGTGAGAATTAAACATTTTATGTAGTGGTTGACCTCTTTCACCCACATAAAGAGCTGTTGGGCATTTTATTCACATGATGAGGTGTATTACACTGGATGATTTTCAGGTGAAGGTACCATTGATCTTATGGTGTAACTGAAAGTTTAGTATGGGTACCTTGTCTGTGGTGTAAATGTGCATATGTTTCACACCTCCTTTGTAGGCAGGGGAATGTGCCATTTCTTGTATTAATATTCAGAACATGCCTCACCATCAGTTGGTTCAAATTGGGAGGCTGTCAGAAGGAGAGTAAGGGAGGGTGTGGGAATATATTCTTAAACCTTTAATTCGAATGTAATATTGTTTGAAGTTCTCTTGATATTTTGTATAGTACCCAGTTTCCCTTATGTTGTTTTTTGTAGCTCAACAGATTTTTTCTTGGTATGTGGGTAGTATAAATACCTTTGACATTTTCAGAGAATTACTGCAATTTATATCACACTCCTTTACCATTGACTGGTCAAAGAATCTGGATCTGGACTGAGATGATCTTTTCTATTTCCATTCTAAACAATACGATGTGTACTTGTTTTTAAGAGAGATGTTTTCACATTTATCTGTGTAACATGCCTGAGGAAGAGAACTGAGAGGTCTTGAAAGCTTGGATTCTAAATCTGCTTAGTTAGCCAATAAAAGGTATCAACTTGACTATATTTCCCTGACTATATTTCCCTCCGATATGTTTACAGCTAGCACAGTACCAGCTCTCATCTTTTAATGTCACAAGGGAGTGAAAAACAAGACTGAGCAACAGTTAACATGGTACAATGATGCAAGCAGCATTAACATCAGACATTTAGGCCCTAGTAAATTGGCATTAGGCATATACAGTACTTAGGAACTGGATACAACTCCTGATTTAGCACAGAATAGTATTAAAGCTTCACTCCTACAAATTTTTACAGTTTTCAAGAACATATAAATACAAGCACTGAAGAAGTAGTTGATAATATCACTCCATCCTTTATTAGTTTAATGTCCTCACATCTAAAAAATATAGCAATGAATCATATTATATTCAGTGTTAACCACTCGTGATTTTAAAGAGTCTAAGTGAGGGGCGGACAACCTGAGATCTACAACCTCTATCCTCCAGTGTCAGCCACTAGCTAGTGTGGCATGATGGGAATTGTAGCTCACAGCAGTTGGAGGGTTTCCGGTTGCAAACTCTGGTCTAAGTATATGTTTCTAAAAAGTTCAAAAATAGTCGCAACAATTTTTTTTCAGAAGTGTATTGCTACTTTAAGAGACTTAAAAATAAGCAAAGGTTTGCACCCTAAATAAAATACTGCCTGTTGTGTTCCAATACTTTCCAAGTGAGAACTGTGTGTATTTATAAGATGTCTTTCTTTAGAATATCTGTATTCACAGAACAGTACATTTTTACCATTTGCAGCTTTCTTCTTAAAACCATTCATTTCAAATGTTTCTGGGATAGAAAAGACCTATCCATGGGAGGTTAAAAAAGATAAAACAAGACTTTATTTGACATGTTAAAAGCCTTGCATGCTGCTTGTAACCTGAATGGTTTTGGCAATCCTATATTAAATAGCCAAATCTGGTAAATCAGTTCTTTCAATGCTTTTAGCATGTACACCTTTTATATTTACTGCCTGACAAATGGATTTGTACTAACATCTTAATCAATGAGTGAGCAGAAAGACATGACAATCATGTGAAAAATTTCATACATCTGAATTCCATTGAGATAATGAAAAACCAAGACTACCCCTAAACAGGCATTATGTATTGCATATGTATTGTACACCCACTAGAGCAAATATAAAGATGATGAAAATTCTCTTATTTTGAAGGATAGCTCTATTCCCACTGTACATTTAGGCTTCCATTCAAATCCCCCTGTTGCCCCTAAAAAAACCCTGCTGCCATTTTTTCAAGCAAGTTAAGCAATTCAATTACGTGTGCTATGAAGAAATACCGGCAGAAAAAAACACACGGCAGACGTTAAAGTTAGCACACATTTGAATCCATTAAACCCCTTTACACAATGTACATTTTCCCATTCAATTTCATATATTAGGCATATTAAGATGCATTAAGGGACACATTAATGAGTGAAAATCTGCATCCAGTTTTTCTGAGCTCACAGTCCCCTAATGTATGTTAATCCTGCCGATGCAGGAATTGAAAGGGAAAAAGGCCCCAAAAAACCTAAGTTACCAGGGAATGTATTGATATGGGGCCCTAAACCCCATATCAATACATCCAAAGTGTAAAAAAAGTGCCAAACTATAGCATGCCCCAATGGCACTCCAAGGTTAATCCAACTAAGTAATAAAACATCCCCTGACAATAAACACTTACCAGTAATCCTGATGCCCAGCAGTGTCTTCAGCACCCTGGTCAGCTACTATCTGTCTTATTCTTCAATCTTCCTTCTTCTTTCTCTTCATTTTCTGTCTTCTCTTCTGTTTTCTGATCTTCTTCTGTTCTAAAAGATGTACCTGTAAAAAGAAAGAATATCCACATTAAAGTTCTTTTTTGAAACATATATGTTCAAGTAATTTCTTTGTTAAATCTTTGAGCACCGGAGGGTTATGCAACACATTGCAGAGCAATGTGTTGTGTAACTCTCCAGTAAGCAAAAGTTTAACCTGTGCCAGCATTACTATGCTCTGAAATAAATTGTGGCCTGATGCAGAAATAAATATCTGGAAAATCCATATTGATAATATATATATATATATATTATATAATATTTTCATCCCCCAATGAATATATATCCAGTCAAAATCCTACATTACCCCTGGCGGTGAAAGTGATCCAGATGATGCTTCTTCTGCCACTGTCACCGGCTGTGTCGGTAGAATCGCATGGCAAAAATTCCTCCACCTTGGTACCTGTTGAGCTGAAGCCCAAGCCAGTCTGAGGGATATTTGAACAGAGACTGGAATTTATATGGCCATTTTCTGTTCATAATGGTTTCCAGCCTACTATTGGCTGGTATGTATACTTACACACCTCCCAGCCAATCAGTTTCTAGGGTGTTTCATCATCCCCCCCCACCAAAAGCTGATTGGCTGGGAGGTGCATAAGCACACATCCCGAACAATGGGACAATAGTAGGCTGGAAGCCATTTTGAAAAAGGACTGGCCATATAAAAGGCAGACTCTGTTCAAATTTCCCACAGACTGGCTTGGTCATCGACACCACAGGTCCACGGGGGAGGGATTTTTGCCATGCACTTCTTTTGACACCGCCGGCAACAGGGGCAGAGGTGGCAGAATCTGGATCCCTTTCACCACCGGTGGAAATGTAATGTTTTGACGGGATATATATTCATTGAGGGATGGAAATATTATTAATCAATATGGATTTGCCTGATATTTTTTTCCGCATTGGGCCACAATTTATTTTGGATGACAGTAATGCTAGCACAGTTTAACCCTTTAATTACTGGAGAGATACTCAACACATTGCTCTGCAATATGTTGTGTACCAGTCTGGCACTCAAAGGGTTAACAAAGAGATCACTTGAAAACATATAATTTAAAAACTTTAATGTGGACATTCTTTCTTTTTACAGATACATCTTTTAGAACAGAAGAAGATCATAAGAAAGAAGATAAAGAGAAAGAAGAAGAAGGAAGATAGAAGATTGAAGAAGAAGACAGATAGTGGATGACAGTAAGTGTTACAAAGATTTGGATGTTAGGACAGTGTTAATTCTAGTTCTGATGCACTTTACTGTTAGAGTTCGTGTAGGATTAGAGTTTGGGAGGGTGACTGTGTTTTAGATCACGCTTAGTGCTTGACAGTGTATCTATCACTGATCATTATCTCTTTTCCTTTGATGATCCCATTACTCACGCTACATAGTGTGAGCTTTGGCCACTAAAAACACACAATAGATGTTTGGCCACAAGTCCCGCTTCTGTGGCCTATCATTTGTTTTGCTTTCACTTGATAGGGCAATTGAATGGCTCCATTAGCACTTTTTGTCAATGGGCCATTATCCAGTTTTGCCCTACCAGCTCTTTTACAGGCCACATTTGAATTGAGTCCTTAGCTGTGCTAAGCACATAATTACTCTTTTTCATTCATAAATACATAAAACATATTTTTGAATTATTGCATGTGTAGAGTTGGGGTTTTTTTTCCACGTTTTTGCCTAAATCTTGTTCAAAGCCTTGTTTTATATTGTTTATATTAGAAACCACATTGGTTGATTCAGCTCTAGTCTACATTTATTTGAATATTATTGCATGAATGTATGTGTCTTACCACAGAAATCAAACAAAGGTTTCAGATAAATATATGTGGATTTAATGGCTTGGCATTTTATCTAACAATAAAAGTAAGTATTACTTACATTAAGTTCCTCTTCAGCATATAAAAGCTATATTTTTAGATCACACTGAAAACTATTTAAAGAGTTAGTGGAGAACCACGACTACCCATAAGCAGGCATTACACATGTATATGGGCATATATAAAGAGGAATTTTCACAGACAGTATCCTCTTTATTCTACAAAAATATCAAGACCTAAAAATATGTTTATACCTATATGTTTCTAGATTTTATCAAAAACTTTTTTAAGAGAAATTATTTAATTTGCAAAATCTAAAAGTATAGTTAAAGGGATAGTAATACTTCGTTTTATCTTTATTTTATTTTGTAGGCATTAAAAAAACATGAAGAACGATATAAGTCTTATCTCTCAACCCTTTATGGTTTAAGATATATTCACAAGCAAAGTATCCCCCCCTGTTCAGCCAGATCAGAAGGGAGGTGCCCAGGTAGACTGCACAGAGGGACAATCTTCAATTAAAATAAGGGAAAAGGCTGAAAAACTTGTCAAGGGGGGCAGGGCTTTCATTGTTTTCATAGGAAGAAGATTGTCCCATGCTGTTATCTGTCTGGTCTTACAACCAGATTCACATCTGAGAAGAGATGGCTTACACTAGGAAAAAGGGGCGGGAGGGGGAAACTTTGCTTGTGAATATCTCTTAAACCATAAAGGTTTGAGAGATAAGACTTATATCATTCTTCATGTTTTTTTAATGCCTACAAAATAAAATAAAGTTAAAATGAAGTATTACTATCCCTTTAACATCAAATGCAGCTTTAACCACATGATCAAATTCTTACTTTTCACTTTAGTAACATAGAAAGGTTTGATTACTCGATTTCCGTTCAATATTTATTTCTGTCCTTATACCTGCACTGTTACAATGTACAATAGACAGGATATTCAGATAAAGAATTGAAGCTGCAGATGGTGAACAATTCTGTAGCAATCCTAACATTTTGAAAACCAGAAGGGTATATATATATGTAATGCATTGTGAAATTACACATTTTTCTCATCCTCTAGGGTAATAATCAAATCTTTCTCTGCTTCATGAATCCTACTGTATTTTACATTCTCTGCATTTGTATTTTTATCTAATATCTCTCTTTCTATATACAGAGGAAATATTTCTTACAGATAAACTGGTTTGGATTACTTAAAAGCTTATTTTCAAATATCGGTGATATCATAATTATATATGTCCCAGGCGACTAGATTTAGATCAAACATGCAGGTAATTAAGTGCAAGAAATAGCCGAGAATTATATCAAAATAACAATTTTGGAAAAACTGGAAATCAAAAGTATGCATTAAAGAAATCAAATAGTGTCTGAAAGCAATACTTTTAATAGAGCTAGTATACTGTAATTATCATTTAATAATTGCATATTTTGGAATCCCCAAATATATTGTTTATGATTACGTTACAGTAACAATATGTGTTGTTACCCATCTGAAATGTTTCACTCAATCCAGAATAAATTATTGAACAAGAACATTTTATATGGGTCTGAAGTTAAAAATCAAGAATAAGTGCCATTAGTTCAACATTTTTTATTTTGTTTTCAAGAGCAGTATAGGTCTATTACAAGACCATTTTAATCTACTTTTAGTGCTGGTTTAAGGAGCACATGTCACGGTTTGTTTTGACTCTCAGACACAGAGTTAAGATAAAAACACAACTTTATTGAAAAGTTAATAAGAACCCTCACAGGTCCTGAACATACACTTATGTTACAGACACACGACAAGTTTGAGTAGAATAGCAAACAATAATACAATATATGTAGGCTCTACCGGCCTTGCCAATACCGGGTAAGGCAGCCTGCAGACTGGCACAACGAGATGAAGTTGGTTCTACCGGTCTTGCCAATATACCAGACAAGGCAGCCTGGAGACTGGCACAACAATATGAAGGAGGCTCTACCGGCCTTACCAATATACCGGGTAAGGCAGCCTGGATACTGGCACAACAATATGAAGGAGGCTCTACCGGCCTTACCAATATACCGGGTAAGGCAGCCTATGACAAAGTGATACAGAGTAAAGGAGGCCCCACTGGTGCTATAACGGATGTAGCATTAGCAACCGGTGATAGAGTGGAGAGAACCAGTAACACATACTGGACAAACAAGGAGGCCCTACCGGTGCTATAAAGGTGGTTAACATAAGCAACCGGTGTAATAGTGGAGCAAACCAGTACCGCGTACTGGACAACACGGAGGCCCTACCGGTGCTATAACTAAGGCAGCCAGCAACAGGTATAATCTTGGAGCAAACCAGTACACATACTGGACAACACGGAGGCCCTATCGGTGCTATAACGGAGGCAGCATACAGCCGGTGTAAGTGTGGAGCAAACCAGTACCATGTACTGGACAACACGGAGGCCCTACCAGTGCTATAACGGAGGCAGCAAGCAACCGGTGTAAGACTGGAGCAAACCAGTACTGCGTACTGGACAACACAGAGGCCCTACCATTGCTATAATGGCAGCAGCAAGCAACCGGTGTAAGTGTGGAGCAAACCAGTACCACGTACTGGACAACACAGAGGCCCTACTGGTGCTATAACTGAGGCAGCAAGCAACCGGTGTAAGAGTGGATCAAACCAGTACTATGTACTGGACAACTTGGAAGCCCTACCGGTGCTAAAACGGAGGCAGCAAGCAACCAGTGTAGGTGTGGAGCAAACCAGTACCGCGTACTGGACGAACTTGGAAGCCCTACCGGTGCTTTCACGGAGGCAGCAAGCAACCGGTGTAATAGCAGTTACCCATAACGTAGACATACAGTGCCAACTCAGAAGCCAGGGGCCTAGTACCAGCGGTATCAACACAGAAGGAACCCAGTAGTCAGAATGTCGCCGAGGCGACCAGAGCCAAGTGGAATGTATCCAAATCAGGATCCAGGAGCGACAGCCAGGCCGGAACAGGATACCGGAACAGCAACGACAGCCCAACCGGGTCAGGAACAGAAGCAGGAACGTCAGCCAAACCGGATCAGGAACGGAAGCAGGAACGTCAGCCAAACTGGATCAGGAACGGAGGCAGGAACCACACTAGAGTGTATACTGACTCTCTGGGTAGGTACACTGACGTTGGAACAGTAGAGGATTCAAGCAGGCCCCAGAAGACACAGGAATCCATAGTTAGGTGACCACTGACATAGAGACACCACAAAAGGACAGTGAAAGGGTGCAGGAATCCAGTCTATATAGGCAATACTGGGCGGGCTAGTCACAGGCAACCAATGGAGTGCCCCCACAGCTAACTGACAGAAAAAGCCAGCAATCACGGGCATCGTGATAGCAGATCACAGATACCTGTACAGCTGGGTAACATCAGTGCCTTACTTGGCACTCAGAAAAGCTTTTTCCTGTCTCCATAGAAGCTACATCAATGTCAGAGAATCCACCATCAGTGGGCTTCTATAGAGATAAAAATGTTCACGAGTACAGAGTAATGTGCTGATGTCACAAAGCTGTGCAGATACCACTGGGTGGGGGATATCTTGCAGTCCTGCCAGAATAAGTTATCCCGCCATGCTCAGATAACTGCTTGAGGCAGGAACTTGCTCTAATGGTAAGTAAACCTTTTTTCCCTAATGGTGATCACATTATCATCTTTCTGATTGGTTAACAATGTAAAAATATACATGAAAACAAATAGGTGTTTCACAAAACATGGTCTGGGTCTTGTGAAAAAGCCTACATTGTACAAAATATGAAATTACAAAACTGGTTTGCTCACTTGTGAGTGCAGCATATTTATTATACTTTTGAATTACAGCAAATTATGTTTATGAAAAAAATGCTATTTGAGTAAAACATTGGTACTCTCACTGCTTGGGAAAGTGTAATATTAATTAAACTGCAAATATCAATTGTGGTCCCCAGGTGGTGCCCTTCTTGTCACTATGAAGAGCTGTAGTAAAGTAATCACTCTTTCACATACAATGCATTCTTTAAAAAAATGTCTCACAGACAACAGTTGGTGCTGTTGCTAATAGTTTAATAAAAATCTTAGTTGAAATAACTTTTGAATCAGAGGGAGTGCACTTGTTTTACTCAGCACTGAAATCTCTCTATAAGAAAACAGAATGTACTGCTTTTTAAAGTGTTGTTATTCTTCCATCAAATGCTACATTGTACGATAAATGTAATTATCCAAATTTTTTACGTGCAGGTTTCAAAATAAAGGCCATTTTTTTTAATGCCATCACAAGAAAAAAAATGTTAAAAAGAAACTTTAGCCATAAGCTTCATCAGTTTGAGCCAAATAACCATATATAATCCATATAAATGTAGTTACATTTAATTAAAGTACATAGCTTGACAATCATTTTAGTAAGCTATACATATACAGCTTTATTGAAAGACTATCTTGTCTTTGAAACTCCACTCAGTCAAATTTATCAAAGTAAAATCAACAAAGTAAAACTTACAGACCCAGGAAAAGATCCCATCTTAATTACAAAACTGCCAAGTGAGCTCAAAGGCTTTTAGTGAATGGATTTGGCTAACACTGTTTTCATGCCATTAACATTTCATTCTCTGAGCATATGACTTAGTAAAAGCCCTAATCTTAGACACGCATCTCTCAAAAAAATAGTGTTTTTATACTTAGTCCTACTTCTTTTTATTCTTTAATAGTTTATATTTAATATAGCTACTTTTTTCTCAAAAATAAATCATTTCAACATATAATTGTATCATTCCTGGTCAATAAATATGTTAGTAATGTTCCAGTAAAAATAGTTTTCATTGTGTAGAGTTTAAAAAATTGAGGCTCTGCAGCAGAGCCGCAAACTCGTTATTTAAAACAAATTACTTCATTGGAATGGTCAACAAAGTGTGCCTGGTTTGCAAGCACACTTTATAGACCATTCCAATGAAGTCATTCATTTTAAATAACACAATTGCAGCTCTGCTGTAGAGCCTCTGTGTCGGCTGCGGATCTCAAACTTTGAATGTAGATATCTCTCAAACCATAGCGGTTTTAGAGATATGTTTTTTTGCATTCAGTTCAACTTTTTAAGCCCTACACAATGCAAAATATATTTTCTTGGATTTTACTAACACTTTGAGTTGGTGTAGTAAGAGTAATTCTGGTACAAAGCAACTGTACCATAGAGGACAAATATTTAACAACTTAACCATCTGCCAGAGGGGGTGTCAAACACAGAAGAGATCAAGAAGATCCAAAAGATAGGGATTTATATAAAGCACTCAACCAAAATGGTCAAAAATTGGATACAAAATTGTATACATTTATTAAGAATCTTCTCTAGTACCAATAAACAAATAATACTCCTCCTCTGTGGACAAGGAAGTCAGATCCCAACCACCCCTAGTTATTTTCATTTTAACCCCTTAACAACCCTAAAGCTCCGTGGTCCTTAAGTGACCTCTGCATGTGTGCGCGGCCGGTCCTTAAGGGGTTAAAAAGTCTACTAATTTATTTATTCAATGATCAGTGCACAACTGTGAATACAAATAGACAGACAGCTTTGTTCATGGTCATGTTCCTTATGTAGGCAGAACATTAATAAATATTAAAAAAAATCAAATAAAAATGCAGGATTTTATTATTAATAGTTCTATTTCTTATTTTTTTCACGTACCATGATGGAATGGATGGCTAAGTTTTATGTTTGAATGAATCTTGTTCAAATGTCAGTCCAGAGAAGGCAGCAAGGGCCTTACCCATTAAAAATAGGGGCAAATTCATTTCACTGGGGAATGAAAACTCTCAGTGTAATTCTGACTAACCAAAATGAAATGGCAAACAGAGTTTGTTTTAAAAAATTTCCATGAATCATTCATCAGATACAATTATTAGCTATAGACAAACATACTGACTTCACAGCTTTTTCCCATAATAGCTATACTAACCCCCAAGCTTGTCACACTGCACTAACAGTCTTGGAACCACAGATCTTGGACTCTAGCCTTATCCCACTGCACCTGCATAGACAGAACCTCACATACAAGGTTCATGCAGGAAAATTACATGGGTTAGTAAAACGGAGAATATTTTTGGCATTTCTATATGCAGGAATTTTCACTGAAAAAAAACTAACAAATTAGCTGTATTCTGTGAAAAGGCCAACAGGAAAAATGTGAATTTTTGCCCATCCCTACTCAGCAGGAGCTGATGTCACTCTGATGTGTGCTTGGTCTAGGGCAGAAGAAATTCATTGTTATTCCTACAACTGTTGAAGAGTGTAAGTTTCTTCATCAGCAACAAGCCAGTGGCTGGGTATGGATGATGTAGCCCCCAACACCTGAATGTACAGCAATCAACTTCTATTAGTTTAAGGGGTGGATTATATGGAAGAAGACAAACATGCATTTTTTGTACTTTCAGTTGCAGAAAGATGTTACCTAGGAATGGCACAATGTAAATGAAAACAAAGGTATCCTTTTAAAATGTTGCACACAAAACAGTGTGCAAAGTCATGGCACTATAAACATGTTGCTGTGATTAAAAGGGTGACACGAGAATCTCGCCCTCCCAGAAAAGAACGAGATTCTCATGTCACGGGTATTAAACAGCTCATCTTCCAATATGTAAAATAAGGGCTCTGGATTTGCAAACCTGCTCCGGGTTCTCTCTCCCCTTGTCTGTAGTTATCAAGCAGCTCAGTGCTGCTCCAGGCTCTCTCTCCCCTTGTCTGTAATCATCAAGAGGTTCAGGGCTGCTCTGGGCTCCCTCTGCCCTTGGAGAAAAATATGTTTTCTGGGGAGATCCCCACCAGCTAAAAATAACTAGAGCCACTAGATTAAGGTCTAGAAAATACTGCAGTGACAGTGGCTTCTTTGGTACCCAAAGGGTTAACCTATAGAGTGCAAGCTGTGTGGAGAAATTTTCCTCATACTATACTTGTCGGATCTAGTTGAAAGAAATGGACTGCCTCCAGTCAGTCATGAAACCATGGAACCCGACAAACAGAGGATCAAAACAAACACCCACAGAAAGAACAAATGAGAACACACAGATGGGGAGCTGGTGGATATAAAATACAATATCCTATATAATAATGAATTTAACGGATCTTATCCGTTACTTGGGCCCTTGTCTGGACCTTGAACGTTTTACCTAAAGACTATGACCCCTTGGCCTCCTTTGACCTCAGATGGGGGGTTTACTATCTTTATGCTAAAAGATTTATGTTTTATGTATTTTCATATATTGTATGTGTTTAATTGTACTTGTCCAATTTGAAGGTTTGTGCAATCACCAACTACCAGGTATGCAAATATCTTCCTTAGCTTAACATGGGAAATGGTAGGCAGACCAGTGATTGATCAAAGTTGGGGCAGGGCATTCAAAATAGTCAATCAAAGGCTCCAACCTTGGGCCACTGTCCCTAAGATGTGGATTATAGCAACTCCAGCCATTCACTATGTTGACCCCCTGCCATGTGGTAATTAGTTCACGCCCTCAAGTCTTTGTTCAATCAAACCCCTGTGTATCTGAAATGTAACCCTGTCTGAGTCATTGTATCTGTTAAGACCAGCTGTTGCTGGCTTTTTTCTGATGTGTTAGGAGTTAATCATGTTCCCTATTGTATCAGGTTCCCCATGTGATCCAATGTACTGTACTGTATATAAATATCTGTGGTTTGTGACAATAAAGAGAGTTCTGTTTTGGAGTGAACAAGGAGTCCTGGAGTCTTGTATTGCTTATGGTCTAAAGTATCCACTCTGATACCCATCTGCGACAAGTATCCTGAATCGCTGACCGCCTGCTGCCAGTTTCCTGCATCCTAACTTCGTGGACTGTCAGGCGGCGACGTGGACTCTTCCCTGCTTCCAGCGATCCTGCGGCTGTTTCCAGTGACTGTTCATACTTCAACTGGTGCATCCGACGGCGCTTATCTGCGTCGAGAAGGAGAGACCCAGGAACGACGGCGGAAGGCGACGCGGTCCCTTCACAGCTTCCGTTACAATGAACTAATGATGTTTGTCAGAAGACGTCATGCGCAGTAGAGACTGTACGCATTCGGCAGTCTCTGCTGCACATGATTGCATAGTGTGACTGAAGCGACGCAAGACTGTATCACATGGAACATTGAAGTAGCGGCTGCTTAACCCTTTGAGTGCCAGAGGGGTACACAATGCATTGCACTCTGGCACTCAAAGGGTTCCAGACCTTGGCCCGTGTACACGGGTTTTTACACTAGTATGATATAATAAAATACAATGATAAGTTACATATCTCTTGCAAATATACTGATCCATCAATGTAGCCTGGAGAAGGGTTGCAAGTCCAGGTCCATTATTCACATATTGGAAGCTGCACTGTTTCATACCTGCAACATGAGAATCTCATACTTTTCTGGCAGGGTGAGATTCTTATGTCACCCTTCAATCACGGTGACATGTTTATAGTGCTGTGAGGTTGCACACTGTTTTGTGTGACATTTTAAAAGTGAACCAAAAAAAAGAAGCATTTTGACACTGATGGAAATGTTTGTCTGTTATTGTTAAATTTATCCGTTTAGCATATTTTTGACATATCTGTATTTGTAAGCAATAATGCCGTACATGAGAGATCACCCTAACACCCAAGGGTTTAATGGAAGAATGAATACTGGACTCTGTAACAAGGACCACAATTATATTCTAAGAAAGCAAATGAAACCTAATTTACTGTACTTTATTAGCAATATTTTAATCTGTGTATGTAATATGGTATATGGTGAAATCACAACAGATTCAAAGAACATATTAACTAATGATTTTGACCTTTTACCTTTTGTAGTAAAGTTGGTTTGCTCCAGAATTGATCTCTTTAGCTTACTGCATATGGATGTAGATTAGTTAAATAATTTAATAAGACATATTGAATATTAATATTTCTAAATTAGTTCTATCTTCCAACATATCCCCAAAAAGTAGGAGAATGTATTCAGCCACTCATGTGAATCTATTGTAAATATATTTCTTTGTTAAAGAATATAAATGCATAGGTAGTAGATGCTTGATGCACATTTCAGGACTAAGAAAATAGTTAATAAAATATGTGTTAAAATGCTGAAATCTTAAATATTTTGTTTGGCTGCACTGCACCACTACCTTTAATCCACAGTGGGAATACACTATGCTCACATAGCATAGCAGTGTGTAGCAGAAAATCTCAGAGCTCATAGCACTAAAACATTCCTTTAGTCATAATGTTTAAACATGGCAATTGTTATTGTGATGTTGCCTCTATCATGGTGCTTTACAGATGTTTGGTACTCTTGTACTTTTATGCTGCAAAGAATAGAAAATACATTGTATTCTAAAGCCACTGTCATTCACAGCACCAAAAAAGTCTTTGATGCATTATGCGACACTGCACACACTACTGAACATATATGAAATGTAAGCACAAAGAGGTTGGCAAACATAATTTGCAGCACTGCCTGTATTATACTTCTGGGCAGACTGTAGGAGAATGAGATGTAAAAACAGGCATTGTGTTGTTGTTTTTTTGTAATCAGCCTGTAATGGTGCATGTCTCAGAGGTTAGTAGTTGCTCTTTTGTGATTTTATACTATCTGGAATCGTCTCTGTCAGTGTAGATTGCTTGAAGACCGCAGAATGTGTCAGTGAAGTGTGAGCAGCATTTTAAGTGGCCTATACCGGATGTTAAGCATCCAAGCAATTTACCTTATGGGGGTCTGGGAACAATGCAATTATACACAAGCAAATTAAATTTATGTTTCCGTGATGGTTACCATAAAAGTACATTGTAGCAATAAATACTGATTGCAGAGATTAACCATATGAATACCAGAGTTCTATTTTGTTTCATTCTCTGATAGGAGCTATGCATGTATTATTTATACAAAACATTTACACTGTGTTGAGAAACGGGCTCTCAGAACTGCTGGCATTCATCTCAGTGGCAGTCAACAAGATGGCACCTGGTGTCTCGATGTCTGTCATGTCTTTCATGCACAGTGTATTTCTGGTAGTGAGACAAAAATACTTAATAATTAAGGTACATAGGTAGTGCAAAAGGAACAAGAGGTTGCACTGAAAGTGTGAAATCACACACAAATGATGCTCTGTTTGACACCAACCTATAAAAAGCCCCAAACAAAGTCCAGCATTTATTAGTTGCATTGGCTCTATCCTTGCTGCTTGGTGGTATAGTACAGTTCATGTCTACTTGAGCTTGACCCATCTTGTGTCTTGAACTCCTCTTGATTTCTGCCTGTCCTGACTTATTGCTTATTTAACCAGTTTTGAACCACAGCTGCCTGCCTTTAACCCTGGACTAAGATTCTTAATCTGCCCTTATGAACATTTTATTGGACTTGCTTCTCTGACCACTGGTGGCTACACAACCTGGTGGCTGCACAATCATGACCTCAACTCCAGGGCATGAGTGGTTTCCACTATGTGGTCAAAAGTCACCTGCCATTTGGTTCACATCAGAAGAGTTACCTTACAACTAAGCCATTAATGGATCTGGTAATTTCTAGAACAGGTCTCTGCAGCTATGACACAACTGCCGGGCCAGCTTACTCATATGGTGCAGAATATGCAGGAGTGTTATTATGCCCTCAAAGCTAAGGTGTCAGAAATCAGGGATCAAGCTTCTTCTGCTCATACTCTTTCTCCTCCTTCTAAATTGCCCACTCCTGTCTTTGATACTGAACAGATGTTATCCTCCCAGGAACCTAAGCTTCCTATTACAGAACAGTTCAAGAAAAATCACACTTTGAATCATTCATTAACAGCTGCTGTTTACTGTTCTTCCTCAGTCCGGAACTTGTGCTATCAATGATTTTGTTATACACTGTGATCCTCCTGACTGAGTGAAAACCAACTGCCTGGTCACATCCCCTTTCTAAGCCATGGGAGCACTATTTAATGCTCTCTGGGTGTCCTCCACAGTAGTTATGGGTGAAAACTTTTTACCTCAAACTAAAATCGGCAAACAATGGCACTTTCCACTTGGTGAATAATTTCCTGCAAAAAGTGCAGGAGTAGAGGGATCATCATCATTGATTGCACACTCTGCAGCAACCATTGATGCGGTCAGTTTTTGAACTACTACTGTACTCTCATGTCCCTGCACTGCTCCTCCCCTCCCATTGAAATCAATGGGAAGAAAAATATTTCTCCACCACATTAAATTTTTCTACAGCCATATAAAAGGTGTCAGGGTCTCGCAGCAGCCATTCTGTGCTTGTGAGAGGAGAGAGCAGCATGCTTTTGAGCTAGAGGAGATAGGCAAATAAAGGGGAATTGAAGCTTAGTTTAGGAAGTCAATTAGGTAGGACATTTTTCTCTGTATTAGGGAAGTCTGGGAGCACTCCAGGGGATAAGAAGGGAGGATGGAGGTTGACCCCCAAATACTCCAAAAGTTCCATGTGACTGACTGGCAAGATACAGGCAGCTAGGGACATATTTGCTTGCTGAGCTTTCTGTTATTGTCTCTGTGCTGGGTGGGGAAGTCTGGGGAAAGAAGCTGATTTTTCAGTTCTAATTTTTTTTGGACAGACTGTGATAAGACAACAGAGTAAACAACTTAATAAAATAAATAATAAAAAAAAAAAAAAAAAAAATCAAAAATAATAAAAAATCTAAATATCTTAGGTGACGGTGACAGACAGCGGACTGGGCTTAGGCAAGGCATCATACAGCTCCATCAGTTGTGTTGTGTACTATACAGTAAAAAAACACAGTGTAGTTGCGTAATGTCCAGCAAATGCACAAGTGGAAGGGGAGGGGAGGAGCAGCGCAGGGACGTGAGATTAAAGTAGTAGTTCAAAAACTGACTGCATCAATGGTTGCTGCAGAGTGTGCAATCAATAATGATGATCCCTCTACTCCAATAGAGGATGCAGTTTGTCAAGGTCCCAACAAAACTAGTTCCAGCACCACCAGTGCCAGTAGAAATAAAGAACCATATAAGAAGAAAACTGAAGATGACAACAAATCGCATTCAAGTGTTGATGATGCTAGCAATTGCATAATAGAGGAAGGTGTAGCAGCTGAACAGCCTACTGCATCAGACAGTGAGACAACCAAGCACCAAAACATCTGTCCTCAAAGTAGTAGCAAATTTTGTTACAGTAAAAGTAAAAAAATATTGTTTGAGACCTCTAAAGCTTAGAGGAATATAAGGGTAGTAGTGGGCAAGAACTGTCAGATGATGCTGATGCTGCTGAGGATGAGCTAATGATGACTGATGATGATTCAGATCTAGAATATATCCCTCAAGCATCCTTCTTTTGTCCAGATACAGGTGAAATTTAGAGTGGGGATTATGACAGAGCTATAAGGTTAGCAGAAAGTCAAAGGGTGTATTTCCACCACTTTCAAGGAGCACTGTACCTGTCTATAAAATGTTTGAGAAAGCCATTGGAAAGTCTGACCCTGGGAAAGTACAGATGTCAAAAAGCACACAGTCACCCTACCAGTCATCATCAGCATCATCGCCTCTTCAAAGTCCAAGTCCCACTCAGCCACACACACCTGTTTTGAGTACTCAGCAACAGCAACACAGGTTAACATCCACAGTGTTAGATATGAAGAGTACCTCTGGTGCTGCTGCTGTAAGTGCTGCACCTTTGACAGCTAGTAGTAGTGGCAGTAGAATTACATCAACATCTAGCTCCAGTAGTAGTAGTAGCAGAAACCACACATGACAGACAAAGCCAGGACAAATATATTAACAGCAGCACAGATGAGGAGGTGGAGGACAGATGGGACCACTGCTATGATCGATAAGTAATGTGTGTCAATAATCTGAGAAGGAGGATAGAGTATGACAATGGTAAAAATACATACACAAATCCCACCATGCCATTCCCCCAACACCACCACTACAATACATATCTGCCACATTGTAGGTTGTACTTTATTTTTTTTATTACTCGATTTCATCATGAATATATGCCAGTGTCACTTAAGCAAGAAAGTGTTGTGGGCAAAGGACAAATGCATTCTGCATGCTAACACATTTTTCAAGCCATAATTTGCTGTAGGACTCGCAATTTTGACTTTCAGCCATGTATTTCTAAACTTCAGCCCTCAGAAGAAGTAATATTACAATGGGAAATGTAGTACCTATAGGAAATATAGGTGAAAAATTTGTTAAAATAGGCAAAAAATGTGTTAACATAGGTGGAAATTTTGTTAAAATAGGCAAAAAGAGGGCATTTTTGTATAGGCGGAAAGGTGAAATTGTTTGCGGGAAAAGCGAAAAATTGGCACATTTTCGTGAAAATTAATGCGGGAAATTTTTCACACTCTTTGCCCACCCCTACTCCACAGAGTCTGCCAATTGTTCCCTCCTCCAGGGTAGGTGAACCATTGGAGAGTATATTACTGAGTAATATTCCAGGGCCAATGACACCCAGTGGAATGATCCAGCACTCAAGGATCAGTTTTAGTTTGACATAGCCAACAGTGTCATGGATGAATTGAACCCAATTGACATTCCTGAGTCCCTTGAGCTCATTGCTGACCATAAATATTGACTGCTGCCTTCATGAACAAAGGCAGGAAACTGACTGTACCTTGGCACCAGTATGGAGTCCTTGAGAGTCCTACTATACTTCTTTCCTCTGCTACTGACAGCATCACCAGTATCTAAAACCATACCAACAGGGCTTGTACATTCCTTTCTGACTGCCCAGGAAAAGAGACTCAGGAAAGCACTAAATCTTTGCCTATACTGTGTAAGCAACAAAAATGTCCTGTCATATTGTGTTCTTCATCCCTGGTCTATGGCCAGTGAGTGTCTCCCTTCTTCTACAGTGGGGATCCAAAAGACTGACCTTCCAAGCCATTACTGATTCAGGAGTTAGGAACAATATCATCTGTCTTTATCTGGTTACTCTCCATGAAGCTCTGCTAATCAAGAAAAAGGTTCTGTCCCATGTAAAAACTATTAATGAATTTACTATCTGTCATGGACAGTTACAAATTAAATTCATCTCCTTCTGGTCATTCTTGGGACTGAACATATCAAAAAACTAACTTTCAATATAGACACTCTCCACTCTTCCCTCTTGTTCTGGGTTTGCTATGACTCTATACTCAAAACTCTCATATAGACTGGGTCATGGGAAGACATAGGATCTTGTCTGACCACTGCTGCAACATTGTCTGTCTCACTGAGCATCGTCAGGACACCTCTGTTAAGGTGGACCAGTTCCTGACAAATCTACCCTAGCTCCCAAAGTCTATTTGATATCTTCAACACGAAAGGAGCAGACATATTGCCACCCCATAGGGAATATGATTGCCCCATAGAACTGCTTCCGGGAGCAAAAATGCTTTTTAGGTGCATCTACTCTTCTCTGTGAGCCTGAACCAAAAGTTCTAACTTATTACATTGACAAACAATGAGCCATTCATCCATTCACTTCTCCAGCTGGTGCAGGTATTTTTCCAATGGAGAAGAATTACAGTGGACTCCATTCATGCATAGACTATAATGATTTGAGCTAATTACTGTCAAAAACAGTACCCATTTGCTCTGATCACAAAATTGTTTGAAAGGCTATTGTCTGTATTTACACCAATCTTGATCTACATGGGGCATACAATTTAATATACAATAGGGAAGCAGACAAGGATAACATCACTTTCTAAACACAACATGAATGCTTTAAAGGGATCGTAACACATAAAAAATGTAGTAGGGACTATCCCCTGAGTAAAACCGTTAAAAAGGTTTCTATCAAAACATTATTACAGCTCAACTTTGAATTTTTTTAGGTGCAGTGTCACAGTGGCCTGAAATTGTACAGTGGTGCTGTTGCTACACTATCCAAGAGATGTGTGGTCAGCTGATCAGAGCTGTCTATATGATGGTGTAGTAACAGTGCCAGTGTACAATTTCAGGCCACTGAGATACTGCATCTAAAAATAAAGTTTGAGCTGTAATAACATTTAAATAAAACACCTCTCAGCACTAGGAGCACCCTTGTTTTTCTCAGGAGAATAAATCCTACAATATTGTGAAAAGACTGGAGGAAACAATATAGAGCGAGAATTGCAAAATAGATTAGATCTGTCTACAGTGGAGTGAGAGCGCAAATACATGGGTGGGGAAAGAAGAGATAATTAATAAAGGTGTTATTATGGGGAATGAGCAGTCTATCTGTCTGTCTATCTATCTATCTATCTATCTATCTATCTATCTATCTATCTGTCTATCTATCTATCTATCCATCTATCATGAATTGTTGGTCCCTGTTTAAAACACCTGGGAGCTGAGAACTGAAGGTGTAATATAAGAGGGAGATGATGTCACACTCATTCCTCCCACTTAAACTTCACAGTCGGTCCCAGTTTCACTGACAACTCCCTTTGAGTAAATGGAGAGAAAGGCACAGATGATAGGGAATTTAGGGTGGGGTACAAGAAAGTGGAGCATTCACTGTTTTTTTAAAGCAATCCATTTATGCATTATTTGCAATTGCTCACATTTTGACACAAGTAACATATTAATACCACCATGCTGAATAGAACATTCATAAATTAACAGCAAAGTTAGCCACTTGAATGAAAATGTGTGCTAATTGCTTTGCTGAATAAGAAGTGATCGATAATCCTCTTATTAAATGGAGGACATGTTATCCATGCCAACTTTTTGGAACACATTCACTAAAAAAAGACCAGTTTGCGAATTCAGAAAAAACATGTACAATTTAGTAATATTTTTATGCTAATCATTTTGTCATCTAAAGTACACTGTAAATAGATTGTTTCTTGCATTCCTCCCTTAATATCAGGAGTTCATAATCAGCTGGATAGAAGGGCAGGGAAGAAAGGCTCTGGAGATGACAAAGACTTAGAAGATGATAAGAACAAAAATGTGGGCAAAAGAGAGCACTGTACATGGAGGTACTGGTGGGAGGTGCAGGCTAAAAAATCTGCTTAGGGAAGAAGATTATGGCTGAGAATGAAACTGAGGCAAAGAGACAAACTGATGTCACTGTGAAAAAACAAACAGAGGTGGGGTGTACATAATACATCGACAAGGGGACAGGCATAATTAAGAAATTAATTTTGCATTATTAATCTATATAAATATATAAAACTAACAGTTTTTGATTTGTTGTCAATCTTCCCACGCGGCAGCATAAAGGAGCACTCATACAAAACTCTCCATTTTGCACCCAGTGGGATGGCTGAGGGCAGGGTCTATTCAGACTGCTGTTACGTGTTCCAGACCAAAATCACTGCAGGAGCTATAACATATCAATAGGGTGTCAGACAAGTTCTACTTTCCTACTTTACCTAACATGAACAAACCCCCACACCTCTACATGTCTACACTCACATTCACCCCTCTAAAGCCCAATTTTAAGATGTCTACACTCAGATCTCACATACATGAAAGAATAGCTAACATGAAAAAAATATATTTTTCCACTATTTCCCCTCCATTTTTCAGACTTTCTTTTATCATCACTTGCATCACCAATCACATTCATCTGTGAACTTTTCAAAGAAAAAAAACCCTCCACAATCATTTTCTGGCCTCTAAAGACCCAATCTTTATGTGTCTGTTTCATTACACTCACTTTCTTCTGTACACACATAGCCAGGCACATTCTAACAACAACCTTTCCATAATTTCTTTTTGCCATTTCATCATATACCCCCTCTTTCATCCACCTCCCCATCACTTACTTTTGCCACTGTTACAGCTCCCACTTCCTTTCCCCACCTTCTCACTCTCCCTTTGTCATCCACCTCTCATCCCTTTTAAAGCACATTCTTTCATACTATACTAACTGGATGTGATCTGTCTGTTCAGTACACATGAGGGCTTGGAGAGAGAGATGTCCTCATCAATCCCAGTCTCAACTCTGGAACATCACCCTCCCCTTTGCTGTGTTCCTCCAGTATTGCACTGCATGGAGCAGATGTCATCTGCTCAGCTCCAGGGGCTTCCGCAGCATTTTACCAGAGGGGACAAAGCCATAATATGACCTCCCAGGCTATCCTGCTAAGCCTCTATGTTTACATGGAGGAGACAAGTGTGTGTGTGTGTCTGACAAGTGCCCCCCTTGACCCCCCTCTGGACATCCATGCTCAGCTCTCTGCAATGGACATAAGGGTGTGTGTGCGTGCCTGAGTGTTTGTGCATTTTTAAGCATTTCAGTGCCAGAGACATAGCTCTCTGGCATTCAATAATTTAATGCAAGGGTAACACCATGGTAGTCTCTACTGTGCATGACTGCACCGTGCCATTGCTGGGTTGCACTGTGGCCCGTGTACATGGGCTCTTCAACTAGTATATTTATAATAGAAACCATAATAATGTAGACAGTGCCACATAATAATCTATTATTTGTGATTTTAACATATTTTTAGATTATAATCCTATCAAAAGCATTAAACTGAGGGTTTCATCTATTAGAAGGTACCAGACATATTATGCAGTCAGACTCAAACTAATGCGTCTGTATATTGATAGATTTCCAGGTTAGAGTTACAGTAGAAATAATTACTTACTGAGAAGTTCTCCTCAAAAGTGGCTCCAAATGGATGCAATGATACACAAGCTTCCCTATGCATAATTAGTTTTGCAGTACGTGAGCCACCCTTTTTGGTAGGAGGTATAAAGCAACAAAACATTTAGAAAGATATACAGCTAAAGAGAAAGTGTGAACAAAATCACAGGAAACATATCAAGAGAAAAAGTGAATTTACTGATCCAAAATGTAATAAAACATCATAACAACAAGTCATCAGAAAGAATGTGTAAAGGTTTTCACCTGAAGGAAGAGCTAGGGAAATCAATTAAGTATGACAAATAAACAATAATCAATATACTAGTATACATCACATTGTTAAAACATCACATTGTTAAAGGTATATAAAACAAATTAAGATCAATCAAATATATAAAAATTTGCTAAAGTCTTATGGAAAGGCATATTTAAGGGTATAACAACCCATGACGGTCCAGGACCATCATGGGTCCTTAAGGGGTTAAGGGTATAACAACCCCTGACGGTCCAGGACCGTTATGGGTCCTTAAGGGGTTAAGACAGGCTAATAGAACACTAATACTTAAAAATACTTAAATGTCATTTGCTCCATGATAGCCTCTGTAAAAAAAAGTTATATAGTATTTGTTTCCTAAGGCCTAAAATCTAGTCTTACACATGCTCTGTGGATGTCCCCTTTCCTGCCTTTTCCAGTATTCCATGGTTTCCATTACAATACTAATCATCATAGGGTTTGAAATTAGTGATTGCTGTGCATTGTCTTGAAAAGATGAATGTCTGGGTTTAGCACTTTACCTCATTCAGAGAGGAATTTTCTGGCATTTTGTAGCTGGACTTTCATTTGCATACCCTTGCAGGTTCATGAGCCTAGGTGAGCATCTCCGACCTTTGTTTTTGTATATGTAAATTACTCTTGGGCTTGGTCAACCTAAGAGTGAAGACATAGACCCCTTGCTCAGTGCTTAGAGAGATCAGTTGCACCTCACTGATGAGGCCCAATAGGGCCAAAATGTAAGTCTGGGGTTAGCTGCTTCCCTTGTTCAGAGAGTAATTGTCTGGCATTTCATAGCTGGACTGTCATTTGGGCAGGACCAGTATGATATGATTCAGAATACTTCTTCTCTGTGTATGACACTTGTAAACTAAAAGAGATTGCACTTTGGGAAAGGACACAGTCTTAGTGAGCTCTTTGCATACACTTGAAGGAGCATAAGCCTAGGGGAGTCCCTCTGATGTTTGTTTTTGCATATGTAAATTGATCTTGGGGTTGGTCACCATAAGAGTGATGGGGGAATCCAGAAGTGGACCCCTTGCTAACAAGGGCCAAGATTAATCAGCTGCATTTCACTAACGAGGCCCAATAAGGCTGAAATGTATGTCTGGTGTTAGCTGCTTCCCTCGTTCAGAGATGAATTGTAAGATATGATTCAGAATATTAGTTTGTGCATGGCAAGTGTGAGCTAAAAGAGATTGCACCATGGACGCAAGACACAGTCCTAGTGAGCTCTTTGTATACCCTTGCAGGCTCATGAGCCTAGCTGAGCATATACAACCTTTTTTTTTTACGTATTGTCTTTAAAATTGTCTTTAAAAGAACTGAGATAATTCACCAGCCTTTCTGAATAATAGATGAAGGATTGTTCGGCACTCAGTCCATCACCCGATGTAAAGCTGAAGTGACAAATTGTGTATTTTAAAAAAATACACTTTATTGGAACATCCTATATAATCATTTGCTAAATCGTGTGTAACGCCGTGATATGTGCAGTAGAAACTGCTGCGTGTGCTGTAGTCATGCGCAGTAGAGACTGCCCGCGCCGCGGCTGATACAGAGCTGGGTGCTCTGAAGGAGAGTCCAGCTCTGTATCAGGCGTGGCGCGGGCTGTCTCTACTGTGCGTGACTGCCCTGAGACCAGGTGGCAGTGGCACTATGGCCCTTGTAACGGGCTGTTCAACTAGTATTAAAATATTGACCCACACTGGAGATAATAGCAGCTACACACGTACACTCTCACTGATGCATTTCGCACCTGCCTTTCTGAATAGAAGAAAAGTGGGTGCAACTTCTAATTTCAATATGTTAACACTATTATCTTTGCAAAAATAATTAATAAAAATGTGTCTAGGCAGGATAGTCTACACATATATTAAAAAGCAAGATTAAGATCAGATTTTATGAATCTAATATAAAATTATTAAATTTTACAGATAGTAGCTGAAAGTGCATTATATTTAAACACAAAATAAAAATACATTAACACATTCCCTCTGATGAACTGTACATCGTTTGTGAAACATGTTAGACTGGCTAATTATATAATCCCAAATTGTGTGTTTATTTATATATTTTACATTTGGATCAATAAATTATTGCTTATCTATTACTTTATTTGAGTCCTGGGACTTGATCCATCATAGTTTCTAAGTGACAAATTTGCCCTTTATCTTTATAAATTACAGCTGGAAAAAGATTTGTGTTTAATACCTTTACACATTGCCAATATATGACAAGGATTTGATGGACTGCTAGTTATTTCAAGTTCCTACTAGATCCAAACAGGTAAATAATGCATGGCTTATTCATATATCTATGTAATTAAATTCAAAGAAAGTCATCAATTTATTACAATTTGCACAAATAGACACTGAGGATGATTTACTAAGAGGAACTGGAGGGATTTTGGTGAAACTAACAGCAGCACAAGAAACCAATATAAATATGCATTGATTTAAAAGGGGCTTTTAATCCCTAGAGAGGTCTCCAACACATTCAAGTTTAACCACTCCATTTATACAAATGTCAATTTTTGTCACGTACACTGCAGTTGTGTTGTTGTAGAAATTATCCTGATCTTAGTATCAGTATCACTATCTTCACTAAAGGCAACATTTTAAAGAAAAATCAAAAGCACTCAAGAATAATTGCTTAATATATTCTTTAGAGTTGAGAAACAAATTAATATACTTATATTTACAACAGAATCGGAACCTATAAGGGTTAAATGCTAAGTATGGAATAAAGGAGGCAAATATAGTCAAGTTGATACCTTTATTGGCTAACTAAGCAGATTTAGGATGCAACCTTTCAAGACCTCTTAGATCTCTTCCTCAGGCCTGTTATCTTTAACATGCCTGAGGAAGAGACCTAAGAGGTCTTGAAAGCTTGCATCCTAAATCTACTTAGTTAGCCAAGAAAGGTATCAACTCAACTACATTTGCTGCCTGTATTTCTACGGCTACCATGGTACCAACTCTCATCTGTTATCAAGTATGGAATAGGAATGGATTGACAAGAAACTTTGAACTCTACTCTTGGGGAATCCAACCCTTGTCTTCAAGAGCTATCAGCAGTGCATGCTTTCAAGATATTCCTGAATAAGCCACTAATTAAAAATCACAGGATAGGTAGAATGCTATGTTGGAACACACTTGTACTGTAAAAAGGAATGTTAAGTCTAGAATTCAGCTACATTCTTGTGGAATAAGATTTTACATGTTGTGAGTCTTGTAGCTTTTAAGCCCAAAGGAAATAGAACCAATCTTCCAACAACCACCAGCAGAGAAATAGCATATGTAGGTACTTGTGCTGAACCCTATCCACTAAGAAGAAGCCTTAAATCATAAAAATATATACACCCTATCTCAAACATAAAATGATAAGGCAAAAGGAGAGATACATGGAAATTAAATTAAAATCAATACTACTTGGTATATTAATAAAATGTGCTCAAATAAGTACAAAAAAAGTCAGGGTCATATATTACATTATATTTGAATATTAGCTTAATCAATAAGTATCTATATGAAAAATATATGCATAAATATATTCTTAAGAAAGTCTCAGCAGCTAACAAACACAATCATTTACAACTAGTAGATATAAAATGTATAGTCAAAGTATCTGAAATTGATCAAACATATATACCAAACAATAGATTAAATAATTTACATAAAGGATCATCCAGTACAAGTACTGAACAATACAAACTCCCAGCCAGGAAAGAAATGTCTTGCAACACTTTTCATAATAATTACAAGTGCTTTCTCAAGCAGAGATCTCCAACACATTCAAGGTTAAACACTTCATTTAAAACAATGGGAATTTCTGCCACTTACAGTGCAGTTGCACTGCTATAGAAATGTTCCCGTTTTATTTAGTATCAGTATCACTGTCTTCTCTAAAGACAAAAGCCTAAAGAAAAATCTAAATCACTCAAGAATAATTGTTTAATATATTCTTATATTTAGAACACAATCTGAACCAGAAATGGTTAAATGCTAAGTCTGGAATAGGATTAGATTTCTGGAGAAACTTTAAACTCTACACTAGTGGTAGTCAACCCTGGTCTTCAAGAGCTACCATCAGTGCATGTTTTCTAATTATGAATGAGCACAGGCAGAAATAATGTGGGTAACTGACCCCACTAATTACTCCATCTGTACTCCAGCTGGGATATCCTAAAACCAGGTGCAGTTGGTAGCTCTTGAAGACCAATGATATCTACCCTACTCTAGACTGATGCTCATGTTAGGTTGTATAATGCTTGCTTTTGTATGGGAAATGTCAATAAATACAGTACATTGAGGCAACTCTGATCCGTATGTGAGTTGTGGAGATAATTATATTTACATCTGATGATTAATCTTCAATTCTAGAATAGGGATCACCAACATTTTCTTTAATGGGAGCTATTTTTAATCAACAAAACATGCACTAAGCTACTCAAAACTATATATAAAAAAATGAATTTATATATTGTACATATTAAACCATCTCCAAAGTTGCTCTTACCTACTCTTTGTTCTTTGCCACACCTTCCAATAACAAAGTGCTGCACAGAAAACAAGTGGCCTTCTTAACAGCTCAATACTTCTATTACAAGAGGGATAGTGTTTAGCAAAGTAAATCCATATTCACTAAAGTCAAAATCTGTAGCTGTCCAGTGAGCCATGATTTTCCTTAAATACATTATCCCAGATTACTATACATGTTTAACATTATTAGAGAGGATTATTTAAACATTTAATGAATATAACAGAAAGCTGAAAGGTTTGCCATTTTTAGAGTGGCTTATTTAAACATTTAATTAGTATAACAGAAAACTGTGAATTTTTATTACAATGGGTGTGTGAAAATGGAGTCACACCATGGCTTTTATCCACTTTGGCACAATATATTTCCCACAACACTCATTATCTAACTTATCTTTTCAGAGCATGTGGAATAATATGTAAACAACTATTATGGCAGGAGAGCCAGAAAACCAGGAAAATGCTGTGAGCCAGATTAGCTGCAGCCAGTTGGATGCAGATTTCAACCAATGGACCTGTTCTGGCAGGCCAGGTAACTTGATACATGATTGGACTGAGCTACTCACAAGTACTCCAAGAGCTACCAGTTGCTCCTGAGCTATTTGATGGAGACCCTGATCCAGAACTATGATTGAAGAAAATGCCTCTAGCAGTGATGAACTTAATGCCAAGAAAACTTATATTGAATAAAAAGTAAGCAGTGATGAAACTATATTATTTTCGGCTCACAGGAACTGAAAAGCAAACTTTTTCCATAAGTAACATTTTTTAAATATTTCTTCTTTACAATAACAATTGCTCTGTTGAAGCAATTAATAAAGTAAGTAGTATTACAAATGAAATCCAAAGCTCTCCCTGGAGCCATATTAAGCAAACACAATTCTGTGTTCTTTGGTCTCAATGAACTTGACACATTTAGCAATTTTTCACTGAAGGAACATTGTGCTAATTAATAGTTTAATTAAAAACAACATTTAAAGCAAATGTAGGATGTTTGTTAACAGATAAGTGTCAAGTTCTCTTCCTGAGAATGTTTGTCTAATAGGATGATTTAAGTTTTACAATCTATAAACTAAACATATGTAATTTAATGGATCAGCAGTGGAAGAATAGTTTTATTCATGTATTCTTTTTCAGTTAAGATTCCCTGCAGATCGCTCAGGCCCCTGTTAAGCCAGAACAGTTCCACAGACTAGTAGCTGCACACTTAACAAATATCATACACAGGTTGTAAATGTTAATGTTATCTCTAGTTTAATCTAAAATGTCTCCATAAACTTCATTAAGCAGAGATTAAACCAGTGATATGTAATCCTTCCAATGGTAAGCTGGGTCTATTTTTGTTTTTGTGATTGTAACTGTGTATGTTAAAAGGTTTTCCCTGTTTTATTTAACAAAGCACAGGAAAGGAACTCCCATACACTTGCCTTCTGCCCTCCTCTTGGCATTAATGGCTGTATGTGGAGATTTTTTGGATAATTGCTTAGTAAAATGGCATTAGGCAGGCACAGCACAAAAAAAATCTAATGTGGAATTGTATTTGTATATCCCTCCTCGAGAGTATTTTTCTGAACCTATCACTGAGTGTGAAACATTTTAAGCTCTAAAGTCATAAAAATGTGGCTACTGATCCATCTATTTAAAAAGTGGATAAGTTTTCTAAGGGCACATTGACAAGCATGTAAGAACATGGAACATAATTTATTTCTGTGCAAAGGAACATTTTTAGGGCAACATTGCTCTACCACCAGCTTTTTTATATGCAACAAGGGTTTGCATTGTGGAAGTATGTTCAGAGTATGCATGATCTCTGTGCTTAGCCATAGATTATACATGACCTGAATGCAGAGGAACTCTGTACATCCCATATGCTTGCTCTAGGGGTGGAATATATGGGATGTGCACCAAGATCTGGGGTGTCAGAGGTTTGTGCTTCTGTATGTACTATGAGCTCCAGCAGATATACAACGCATAGCACATTGCTATTGCATGTCTCAAATGGGCATGTACTGTACACCACTTCCTACATCTACCTCAGTAAGTTCATTTCTGAACCAAAAAGAAACCAAAACTGTCAAAACTCACCAAATGTGAACACAAAGCTATCTCCTTTCCTAGCTCAATAATTATTTCAATACTATAATCTGTACTGTGAATATATAGTGTGTTATAATAATAATAACAATTATTATTATTGAAATAAAGAGTCATTTCTTTACAATTGCTGTTAAACACATACTCTGTGCCCTTTTAAGACATTAATGAAAATGTCTCTTTAAAAAGAAATTGAGAATCACATTCAAAAAGAAGTAGATGATGGTCATATTTAGAGGTGGGAGAAAAGTGAGAAAAATTCCCCATGTGACTTTTCAGGAAAATTTTCTCCTTTTCTCCAGAGCAAATTTTTCACCTATTCCAACACATTTTTCTCCTATTCCAACAAATTTTTTCTCCTATGTTTAATAAGGTGCAACATTTCCTGGCACAATATTACTTCTTCTGAGGGCTGTTGTGGAGAAATAAGTAGCTGGAAGTCAAAGTTGTGAGTCCTACAGCAACATATACCTTGAAAAATGTGTTAGCATGTAGAGTGCCTTTGTCCCAACACTACCTTCCTGCTTAAGTGACACTGGCACATATTCATGTTGATGTCAATTGATTAAAAAAAAAATAAAGTACAAACTACAATGTTGCAGATGTGTATGGTGGTGGTGGGAGACTGGTGTAGTGTGATTGGTGGGACCTTGAAAAACTGCATCCACCTCAGGAGTGGGATCATCATCATTTATTGCACATGCTGCAGCAATGATTGCTGCAGGTAGTTTTTGTACTACCACTTTACTCTCACGTCTCTGCACAGCTCCACCTATCCCCCTCTCGATTGTACATTTGCTAGACATTACTCAACTACTGTGTGTGTTTTTACTCTCTACAGTACACAACTGAGGAACTGGCCCTCAAAAAATTATCAATGTCGTCTGCTGTCTTTCAAGTCTGCCTCAGTCGCAGAGCTCATAACAGGTTACCAGTCAGCTTTCTAATATATTTATTTGCTTAATTATTTATGTTTTTTTTTAAGTTGTCACCCTATCTTATCACAGTTAGTCCAAAAAAATATATATAACTAAAAAACAAAATCAACAACTTCTTTCCCCAGACTTCCCCAGCACAGAGACAATAAAAGCAAAATCAGCAAGTAATTTGGACCCCAGCTGTCTGTGTCTTGCCAGCCAATCACACCAAATTTTGGGATATTTTGGGTCAACCTCCTTCCTCCTTTCTTCTCCCTCATTGTGTTCCCAGACTCCCCTACTACAGAAAACAAATGTCCTACCTAAATGACTCCCTAAGCTTCAATTTCCCTTTATTTTCCTATCTTCTCTAGCTCAAAAACATGCTGCTCTCTCCTCTCACAAAGACAGAACGGTTGCTGTGAGAGCCTGACACCCTTGTATATGACTGTAGAAAAGTAGAGAAAACTTTCTTGTGGTGGAGAAAATTTTTTCTACCCATTGATTGCAATGCAATGAACTAGGAGAAAAAAGTGGGAAAACTACACTTTTAACGGGAATTTTTTTGCCAAGTGGAAAGTGCCATTTTTCCCTGATTTCAATTGCAAAGCAAAGTGTTGCACACCCTTCTGGCACTCAAAGAATTAATATTGTTAACGGCCACCCAATCTAGCGCGCAGGTGGCCCTCAACGACCACAGAGCTTTTTTTTCACAATTTAATTTCAGGGACATCAGAGCGGCTTGCAGCCTCGCTTCCATCCCAGAATTCGATGTTGTGTCAGGACTGTCACCAGTCCTTAAGTGCCAGGAGTGATGGACCTGGGACATCAAGGGTCATTAAGGAGTTAATGACCTATGTTTCTGTTGGTAGAATTCAAGAAAGTAGAACATTAGCTATTTTTTTAAACCAGACATTTATGGTTATTTGTGGTTGCCGCCATTCTGATGCAAGAAACTTAGTAACGCCTTGTAGCAGAATAACACATGCTCCTAAATTAATGGCAAAGTTAACCAGATGTATAAAAATGTGTGCTAACTGATTTGCTGAATTAGGTGCAATTGCTAACACTCTCACAAAATTGCAGACATTTTAGCCATAACCACTTTTTGAAATATATCCGATAATTCATAAAAACATGCACAATTCGGTAAGATTTTGGCAGTAATCATTTTTTCCATCAAAAGTAGAATGAAATAGTGATTGTGCATGTTTTTGCATTCTCCTCTAAGTGCTTTATCTTAGATTATTAACATCCTAGATTCTACTTAACATGTCATCTTTAGGAAAAATGGTTTGCAGACAATGATCTCTTTGGATAGTGGAATAAACTATTGTAGAAACATGATGGAAACAGTCTATATACAGGCTCACCTACTGAATTTATTATTTATTTATTTATTTGTGTTTTTTCAATTACTAGAAGACAGGTAGACAAATTCTAATTTATATAATCTAGTATAATTACAGAGGCAAATAGTGCATTATCTTAGATTAACATGTATATGCATTATCATGAACTTGAAAACTTTTCAGTAAACCCTTTAGGTACTTCAAACATGTATTTCTGTTATTGCTATATTGATGCGTATTACTCCTATGGTGTTATCTTAAGACATTTTTGATTATGCTTCACCTCACCACATCTTACTTACCATACTCATTCAACCACTTTTTCACACTTTTTAAATGCATTGGTAACCAAATAGGTTACCTCTTTATAGACAAAACTGATAGGAATATACTTCTGCATGTTGACATTTTCTATTCTCTGGAAGTAGATGTGGGATTTTAGATTATGGAGCCTTGAGATCTTTAGACCCCTTAAAGGGATAGTAATACTTGAGAATTACTAATCCCCATATTGTAGCTTTGTTAAAAAGAAACTTATTGCCCCCAGTGTCATCGCTCAAACCCTTATGGTTTGAGAGATGATAGCGCTCAAAGTTACCCCCTCCCTCCCCCCTCCCTGACTGAAAGCTTTTTAACAAAGCTCCAATATGGGCTAGTAATTTGCAAGTATTACTATCCCTTTAAGAATTTTACAAACACCTCCTCAACAATTTAATTTTGTGAAGGAAGAGGGAGACCCACAATTGCTAGGGTGAAGGGGTGGAGTTATTGTAAAAGCAGCACAATATGTATTATGATTAATATGTTACAGGACCAACAATAAGTAATATAGTTAGTGTGATTTCACAGCACAAAGCACTCCTTTATTGCTATCATTGTGCTGACTTTTCTAGACATTCACATTGCATCATGATCAAAAAAGTTGGGCAAAAATTTCTGTTTTCTCCTTACAGGAATTTTCACATGTGTATTGCAATTTTTTTTTTTCTAATTGAAAAGTCTCACAAAATATTTGCAGTAGGAAATCTGCAATATTGTTTGATGGAGGCAGGAATTTGCTGCAACATAGAAACACACCATGATTTCCTGCTGCCCTATGTTATAAAAGCCAAGAAATTCCCACAATTCAGTATTGGTTTTGTTAGTAGAGAGGTATAAAGATCCGGTATTAAAGAGAGGTTGGGAACAGTAGAGAGTGGATAATGGGGATGTATGATCGATAGTAATAGTTTAAGTAAGGTATTAGGACAGTGAGTTTGTGCATTGTGTGAAGTTTGTGAAGCACACGTGTAAAACTCTGGCATAACTGTTCAAGAGAAAAAACTGTAGCTTGGAATCTTCAAGCAGGGCACAACATAAGATGTTATTTCTTTGAACCATCTTTTTACAACAAATGTCAATCAGTTTGCCATTTCATTGGCATAGTTTTGGATGACTTTTGTGGATTTTTTGAGTCCTTTGAAAGCCCTCAGCACTTGTGGATTGGTGCCTAATTGGTCTGTCTAGCAACATTCTCTGTCTACACACATTATACTGATTACTACTCTTTGGGGTACCAGTTGTAATGGCTGCTGCACAGGTGGTGATAGGGGTGGGGGTGCTGCTCTCAGTAGTGATAGCAAAGGGTGAGGTGACGTGAGGCTGGTCATTTACACATATCTCTCATCATCATTAGTTATAAAAGTATGATGAGAAATGGCTGACTGGGATAATAGATATCCTGTTGGAATGGCAACTGTGAAAAGGGCGACATCAAAATTTCCCCATCATCAAAATGGTGACTTCAACATGTCACCTTTTAAAATGTTGCAGTGATATGGAGCTAATTTTGTTATTTGAGTCCCAACATTGTGTGGCGTTTCACTTGGCCAATCCAACATCCACACTTACTGCAGCCAGAGGACAATGGGTACTTCTAGCACCTCGGGACCAGAGAGCTCCTCTGCCCGTCTGATGTGTGACGATGACAGCACGCAATCTGCCTGCCCTTATTCTGCAACTCTCCTCTGGCCACTGTGTGCCTTTACCCTGATCTTCCCCTGAGGTACTGAGTGCCTTTACCCTGCACCTCTTCCTGGGCACTGCTTACCACTTCCCCAGGCACTGCCTTCATTTACATTGAGACTCTTCTGAAGCTCAGTCTGCTTTTACCATGTCTCTGGCTTACCAAGTTTAAATTGTGAAACATTGATCATGCTCATCTGGAAACAGGTGCAGGGTGCTGTGCAAAAGCTGACTGTGCTTCTAAAGAGGCTCAGTGTAAAGGCAGGCAGTAAGCATGTGCCACAGTGTAGGATAACTAGTCCTAGGACAAGCCTGAAATATACTCCCCTGTACCCTGTCAGGGCACCGATTAGCTTTCCATCAGCTCATCTCCTCAAGATTCAAACAGATATCAGACTGGAATCAAATTGGCCAGGAGAAACTTCACAGTCCTTGGGCGCAAATGAATGCTGCACAATTTAGCACTGCTCTATTTTAAGCAGTGATAGCAGGCTTGTCTGCAATAACTTCATTATTAATATAGCTGCTACAACCAGCTCAGTATATTTGATATGACCACCATGTTCACAATGAAATCCAAGCAATCCTTTCCCACTTACACCTTTGATGAGCATGATGATGCCCACTAGCAACAGGAATAACAAGTCAAAAAGCACCAAAACCCTTATCTGGCATATAAATACGTCAAAATCATGACAAAATAAGATATGCAATTTTCCTGTATTTTATTTTTTTTAGGAAATCACACAAATGTTTTGATATGAATGTGACTGGTTAAAGACATTGTTACACAAGCGATATTAATGTAATCTAGTACATAGCACCCGTAAGCAACACAAAAGCAACACCTGCATAACACCATCACTGTAGCTATATGCTATCTTACAGACATTTCTAGTTATCTTCCTTTTCTAGCACCCACACTGACAACAAATATTTTCTGCAACACCTATGATATTAAGGCAGGGAGGGAAAAATGTGTGGTCTGTTCTAGATTCACTAGGTATAAATGAACGACTATTACTTATGTTCAGTGTTTTTATAAAAGCTATGTAAAAATAGCTGAACCATTGATCAAGCAACAAATCACTTTGCTATTTCAACAAAGAGAGTACTGGTTGTGTCTACATTTACAAATAAGGTTCTGTCAATACATTGTCCTAAAGGGCAATTATATTTTAAAAATCCAGGGCTGCACTGTACAGCCCTGAAACATCTCCAATCAACTTTTTCATTGGGTCACTAAAACTCTTGACTAGAACGCTCTCACCCACAAATTGCTGGGTTGCTTGTGCAGTCCCCATAGACCTACTGTGCTGGGTTTTCAAGCTTGATACAGAAAGTCACCGTCATCATTGATGCTGAGGAGTTCCCCGATGCCACCCTCTCCTACCTGAAAGTTCACCTCTATTGATCTCCCAGTCCTATCAGCTGGGAGATCAATATCTGGAGAACATCAGGAGAGGTCCTGATGATGCCCCAAAAAGGTCTGAATAATTAAATAAATAAAAAGCTTTCCATTGTTGTAACTATTGATCTTCCAGCCTATCATTTGGGAGATCAGTAGCTAGGGGGCATCAGGATGGTCCTGATATTCCAAGCGAGGTCTGTAAAACAAGGTGGGGGGTTAGCATAAGAGAGGGCTCATTTTTTTTACGTTGTTATCACTGCATGAGATATGTACTGACTTATACAGTGGCTGCATTGAGGCAGTAAGTTGTACAAGACTGGCACAGCATGTCCATCTGTACAATGTACTATCTTGGCATCTTGTGGGTTAAGCACAAAAGAAAAGAGGAACAATTCTGGGACAAACTAACCATACAGTAGGGAATAGACAACAATTTCTTAAATTCCCATTAAATAGGGATTTTGACCTCTTAATTTAACATTGCTTTGTTAGAGAGGTCATTGTGTCACAAATAGTTTAACCTTTTGAATGCCAGATGAGTATCCAATGCACTGCTTTGCAATGTGTTGGATAAGATATCACTCTGGCACTCAAATGTTTAAATGTTATTTAGTCATCAGTGGTTTAAATGCCAATTTAAATAAATGGAAATGTTTATTTATCCCGTATGGTGCAGTTTGCTATCCCCAGAGTGGCTCTTCTTTCATTTTGAGAAAGGCTCTTCAAGTTTTATGGCATAGCAAGAGATACATTAACCCCTGTGTTGCTGACATTTGAGATATTTTAACTCTTGATGTAGAAATTAACATTTTGTTTTCTTGTTTTTCTAACAGGTTATACCATTTATGTTCCCTGGTTAAATGTGATTATTTTATATTATGTGAAAAAACTCCAAGATTCTTACACTTAACATACAAGCAAAGATATGGAATAGAGAGAAAGTTCTGTAAACTTTATTGGCTACGTTTTTCAATTATACACACAATCTTTATAGCATGGAGACATCTTTTCATCATGGAGAATCCCTATAGGCAGGAGAAGTTAGACTAATATAATAAATATAATGATTCATAGCACATTATTACAGAATCAGCTAAATCGCAAATGTAAAATAACCAAAGCAGGGACTGCTGCTCTTGCAGTGTCCTGAGTTTTCATTTTTAACAGCTGGAATGCATTCAATGATCACAGAGGACACCGTAAGTGGTGGCAGTAAAAATGTACTGCATAGCTGCGGAACTCAGGATTACAGTTTTAATCAGGACTAAATTAGTAACATAATGTCCTTTAAAGGGTACCTTTGCTATATGCAGAAATTCAGTGAGTATGTGTGTGTGTATGTGTGTGTGCATGCATGCACATTTTCTTTGATGGATTTCTTCTTCTTAAATCCTTGTTTAAATCTGCCTAAATGCTGTTAAAGTAGAACTTTAACTCTCAAGACACTTTATATAATTGGATGGAACTTTTAAAAGTGTCTATAGGTTGTTATGTTTTTTTCTCAATAGTTTATCAGATATGGACTTTTAATCAGTACCCAATGACATCAACAGTTCCTCTTTCTGTAGTACAAGCTGTACCACACAGCTCTGCAGGATGTTCCCTATTCTGCAAGTCTCCCCCCAGATCTCCCTAGGAGAAAGTGAGCTGCCTTCATTACTGAGATGTTGATTATGCCAACTTTCTCAATCATTACACCCTTTCACACAAACCCTGGCACTCAAACAGCTGTTCCTATAAATCCTCTTGTCTCTTAACCTTTGAGTGTCAGAGGTTTCCAATGCATCGCAACACAAGATCACCTTGCCTACCACTGTTTATTTTTTGGGGGGGTGGGTGCAACAAAATAACGCAGTTGTGTCTTTTTTGAGACAGTAAGGCCAAAGCACCGCAACATTCCTTCACTTCTTCCACCACTGACCCTGGACACTGTACTCTGTTCCACTTCAGGGCATCCCACCTTTTTTTCTTCTCTCCTCCTTTTTCCCTCTGTTGAAATTTCTTCTTTCTATCCTCTTTTCTCCTCCAGGTCCCCTCCTGGAGACCCCCCCTTTGTATATTCTGAGTCATACATACTTCTTACCTCTGCAACTCTCTGATCCCATTGCAACTGTCTGCTATATGAGTCCCATCTCTGATGTGCTGTGGATAAAATGTCAATTGTATGTAAAATACTGGGATGATGATTATTCTTGTTCTTTGTATTGGTGGACATTTCAGAACATCAAAACCTGAATGCAACCCTTCAAATGAAAGTTTATGACTTTGAAAATAAGATGAGTAGAGACAATTTAAGACTTGTGTGCATTCTGGAGTGTGCAGTGGAGGAATGCCTTGATCCTTTAATTGCAAAGTGGCTGTAGGACATTTTTGCCATATCAACCTCTTGGTGGCTTTGGCAGATGAGAAGGTCAACAGAGCAATGACTTGGTAACCACTGCTAGGGTTCCCAATGAGACCTTTTATTACAAAATGATCTGCTTTAAGAGAGGCGCTGAGAGTATTACTTTAAGGAAAAGTCTCTGAGCAGTATTGGGTAGATCATGCTCTGATAGGCTTAGAGGAGAGAGTTATGCTGTGTAGACCCTGTTGTGGAAAGCTGAAGAGTAGTATACCACTGGGTAGACAGAGTTTAAACAGCAGGAGAAGAAGATAACAGGTGTTTGTATTAACAAGGGTCAACCTAGGCGAGAGTCAGGAATCAAGCCAGGTTTATATACTGCCACTCCAAACAAACAGAACAATAGTAGAGGTTCAAAGAACATGCACCTACCTGTATTAAAGACAGGTAGATAAACTGCAGATCAGCCAACAGGAAAGATACGGTGGAAAATATGAGGAACAGATATACAGGTCGCTGTTCATGACAACCTTTAAAGGGACTGCAATGTATAACATAAGTTTCTTTAGATTGTTACACATGTTTTGTAATTTAACTACCGATAATAAGGGATGTATTACAGTGCATGACATTTGAATGGGTGGTTAGCTATATTTTATGGGGTTTTTTTGCAATGCAAATCCTTCAGCAACTGCATCTAGTACTCATGCTTTGGTTCTGGTTAAGGTTTCATTAGTTGGGATGGTGGAACAGGGTGGGGATAGGGGGGTTGGAATATGTTTTCATAGTTGTTTTTCCCATTTCTTCCCACTTATGGCCTCTCTGGAACAATTTTTGTGCAGCCAATAACAACATAGGTGACAAATAACATCCCATGAGTAGGGTTTCTTTGTAATTGGAGTTAAAATCTACTGTTCAGACATAGCTGTGAATTCTATATCTAGATGAGGTGAAGCGCACTCATGTTTCATATATGACGTTTTCCCATGTGGAAATTAATACAAAATACATAGAGTAACCATGGAAGGAATTTAATTCCTTTGAGTGCTATTCATTTCATAGTAATATGCAAATGAAAATGAATTCATACAAACAAGTACGCTTGTAACATGGTTTTGATTGGATATAATGGAGCAGCTTACAGATTTTGTATTCTATAAAGAAAGCTATTTCAATTTTCTCATCTTTCACAACTCCAAGACAGACTGCATGATAATTATGATAATACACTAATATTCTGTTGCTTTTTATAAGGTTGACAGTAAAAAAATATTCAGTTGAATCCAGTGGATAGAGTTAATCAGATAAGCTGATACTGTTGCTTGGTTAATGTTGTCTGAAGCTGAGGTTCACCTTCTTCAAAGTGTCTTCTACGTCAAATACAGACTAAGGGCCTCATGTTCAAAAGAAGACTGAAGGAATTCTCTGGGCTGCTTTAAAACACTGGTGAGCCCTGGGAAAAACTCATGATAGTGCCCCTTCCCTAATCCCACTCATAAAAAATAAACACAAACTTCCATACAAAATGCAATGTAACAAGAATGTTATTTATTTGTAATTGTAAGATCACCATGCACAGGGAAATTCTGTATGGGTTCAACAGCACTGACAGTTTTAACAGCTTTTTTTCTGCCATTTTTTGTTGCTGTTGAAAGTTCACCATCAGTATATATAAATGTATGATAAAAACAGCAAAAAGAACCATAAAAACAGATAAGAAACCTTTGACCCATCTAGTCTGAACATGTTCTTTCTCTTTTTTTTTCCCTGTGTGGTACAATGTTATATAAACAGTACATTATATCTACAGAAGTGTTAAAGAATCAGAAAAAAGAGCATTGCAGATCTTCATAACCTGACAATGCTTAAAAGACAGAAAACACCATGATACTGCAGGGTGTAAGCAACCCCTGAAAACACAACTGCTGGGGACAACAACTCCCTCCATCCCCATCCAACTACTGGCTGGTTGAGGGTGATGGGAGCCACAGTCCCCAACAGCTGGTGCTTCATATGTTTACCTCTGTGTTGGTATCCACAGCTTTTACATTTGGTCTCTGCTAGGTGGAGCATTAATTTCCCTCATCCTTTGTTTGTCAGACAGAGGTGGGGAATATTAAATTCAGGGAGATAGTATTTTCCTGCTAGAATAGGATTTTTTTTTAACAGGGATAGAATTTGTTAAGTGGGGAAGACTCATTGATTGAGGGGCTGTAGCTTCTGGTTACTACTGGCTGCCAGGAACAGAGTGTAAAATGAATACCCAAGCATAACACCCTGTGTACTTAAAATGGCACAGGAGGGGGAAGCAAAAATACAAAATTCGGAGCCAGACAAAATTTTTAGGGCCAACGAAGGTCTGCATGCATTCTAAATGGAATAAAACAAAATTAAGACCCGTCAGCGAAATTTTAGGAGCTTGGCTCCTTGGATTTCATATATTGGAGATCATGTTAATGTTCAAGGGATTAAAAGCTCCATTACATTTTTTTCACTTTGGTACCATTGCTTGCCCCATAATTCTTGCACTTTTCTTTAGGACAAAAGCCATAAAAGGACATAACATTAAGCAAGAGTGGAAGGAAGTTTCTGAACAGCTTTTACAAGGAAGTGGATTTGTTTGATTCCTTATCCTCCATCACATATAAATTTTACATATGCTGCAGCCTCATCATTTAGTTGTATCTCCTTTTATAAAGCCACACAAAAATATCTAATTATCATTTTTATGTAGTACAGAAAGATGAACAGACCATCTGTAAAGTCTATAAACATTCCTCAGACTGTTAAGAGTGGAAACAAGAAACTCTTCAAGAAAAAAGGAAAATACTTTTTCCCCTTGAGAGTATCAACAAGAGAGAGTAACTTCATTAAGCAAATAACAAAGTTACAGGATTAACATTGTGGGATAAATATGTAGTGAAGGATTAGTCTAGTGAAGTTAGGCAAATACCATTTTTAATCATTCAGCCTACTAACATCACAACTCATTTAAGGACACATGCAGAAAAAAGTGAAGAATCCCTGGGTAAAACTGCACCATAGGGTGAACAGAATTTCCCATGGATTTAACTCAATGAGCACAATGCATTGGATATCCCTCTCAAACTCAAAGGAGTTAAGTAGTATATAATACACTTATGTGTACATGATATGTCTGGATTATATCAAAATGGCATGTCTCCAGCAAAAAATCCCTATTGTTACAGCACATGTACAACATGCAACTGAGAGCTCACAATGCAGCATTTTTTGTATTCTAAACTCAATTAAACATTCTTTCTACTTTTTATATCTTATTCCACAATTCATATGAAATGCATGTGCCATTCAACTTACCCACTGACAAATGGTTCATTCTCCTGGGTCTTCTCAGTGTGGAGGTAATCAACTCAGTCATTCTAGCAAATGTAGTGAAAGATAGTTTTGTTCATGGATTTTATTTGTTTCTTTTTATAACGTTTTTGAGGAAACAAAAGAGGTGGGCACAGAATAAGAAAAAGGGGAGGACATGGGGGTACAGTTCTTCAGAAAAGGGAAAATCCATCAATGCAGATGTTAGCAATAACATAAAGAAACACTGCGTTCTTGCCCTATAATTCTATGTCAAAAGACATTGGAAAACAGGATATTCAGAAAAAGTATATCAACATCTTAAAAGCATATGATTTAATGACTGTGGGGTGTCAGAGCGTGTACAATATTCCAGCCATAGCAACCACACATCCCTGAATGAGTGTGGATTCCCTGAGGAGAAAGCAATGCACTTCCCTAGTGACATGATCATAGTGGATTTGATTATCCAGTCAGAGAGTGAAGGAGGTTTCTCGACTCGAGCTTCCATCTAATCGGTATAAAGAGTTTGGCAGAGTTGAGTGGGATGACGTATAATTGGAGTTTGTACTGGTTCATCCCCAAACAGGGTTGGGGGCCATTAAGTAAAATAGAAAGGGGAGATCTGTTCAGCTGAACCCTTAGAATGCAGTCCATGTTGGTCAAAAACGGAAGACTAGAATGGTTGTCACTTGGAACAGTTCTACCATATATGCAAAAAGAACCATCGGTGTACCCACATATAAAGCACTGAGGTTGGACATCTGGGTAGGTACAGTAAAGTAAGGCTAGGTATAAATCTTATAATGTGTCTTATATGCAGCACTTCTTCTTGTATATGGGATTGTGAACGATATAAAAGACAACCAGTGCAGGTCAGAAATGGGAACCTGAAGAGGAGATTTCCTATTTTTTCTTCTCAAAGGTTGGGATGAGTTGAGATTCAAGAAGAACACGTACAATTTAAAAAAATAATCCTGTGCTAATACATGTAGATTACCCAGAAACTGTAAAGCCCTGTGTAAAGTATATATTATGCCTATGTGTTATTTTAAACAAATTAGGGTTTTGAATCCATTCCAAAATTAATTTCATCAATCTACCATCAAGTCTTCTTGCTATATGGTCTGCCCTTTTCTATTTCAGGCACTTTACTCTTTCAATGACGTCATTGACCTTTGTTTGCTGACAATCCATGAACAAGTTTTTCGATCTCTTTTTGTTATGTTTAGAATTCACTGCACCATACTTTTATGTGTAACCTTACATTTTTGTATAGCTTTGGCATTCCTTGTCCATGTTTACCATCCTTATGTAAGGTCTAGGAGGACACATTGGTCAAAAACCTTTAGCTTGAGGCAGACTGGTAAATTTTTCTTAAAGACAGTACTACAAGTTTTCCAAATGCTTGCCATTCCAGTTTTGTTCAGTGCTCAATTTCCAATACATACATACACACACACATATATATATATATATATATATATATATATATATATATATATATATATATTAGTGTAAAAGCCTGTGTACACTGGCCAAAGTGCATCATGCCGAACTACACCTCCCAGAATTCTCTGCATTCAGGCAGTGTCTATGTGCATGACTGCACTGGACAAACATACAGTGTTTGGGCAATCTCTACTGCGCATGAATGCATCCTGCATTTGGCCAGTCTCTACTGTGCATGACTGCATCAGAAAAACATACATCTGGCCTTTTATTATTAGTGATATATTACTGTACATTATTTCTATTCTTGTTTCCCTTTAAGGAAAGATTTGGGATAGAGGAGAAAGACAAGTGATATGTTTATTTGTAGCAACTCTGAAAAAGACTTAACAAAACAATACTATTGACATTTACATCTGGCAGGCTTTTGTAAAATAGCAGGACTGAGTAAAATGCAATTCAATGCATCTAAAGTGTTGCCAGTTGTTCCATATCAAACATTAGAAAGGAAGCAGCAAATTTACTATACAACTCTATCTTTGGTTGTTGTCTTCGATTACTTAATAGTCAGGTTTGTGGCATTTAATTTACAGAAAATAGATTTGCAGAAGGACATAACAAGCAAGAACTGGTCAACAAGGTATTAATTTCCCTTTGTATTTAAGACTTGACAGCCTTATTTCACAGCACTGCCAGAATACACTTTAGAATCTTGAAAATTCAAGTTTGTTAGCCAAACTTCAATCAAAAAAGACAAAATCCTGTCCAGCATGGAAGGCAAACTAAACTGTGATTTGCTTTGCAGTCTACTGTATCATCAGTATGCAAGTGTTCAGGATAGCAATTGTTTCCACTGTTACTGAGTCGGATTTGTTTTTAAATGCACCTGCTGAAATAATTTCACACGAGATCTGTCAACCTGATGGGAAGTCCTACTTCTGCAGGAAGGATTTTTAACTAATCATTATTTGAATACAATTAGTACTTTAATTATTTTGAGATTGTAGAGGGATTGGAGGCAACACAGAAGGAATAACCTAATGACATTCACAGATGTCACATAATTGATTTAGCATTTATGACATTTACAAGGGGCACTTACATTTCACCTGGTCAGATTGTTAATATACATAATACCACCTTTAAAACAACAGGCACAGTGGAAACAAAAAATAAAAAGTAAACACCAAGTATGAGTACTAAATCTGGCATTATTGGTGGTACTCAGTCAGAAAGCTTTGCGTAAAAATTTCAGAGGTAGTGGATCTGCAACCAACACTGGAACCCATGGTAAGTAATTACCATTGTGCCCCTCCACAAAATCCAAAGGAAATAATGTACACATTTCACAAAAACAGCAAGTCCAAATAATCTTCATAGTATTTGGGTCATGGAGAGTGTTATTTCAATACTGTGAGAGTTGTAGTTCAAGGGTAATTGAATGATAAAGTATCCCCCTCCCGCCCCTTTTACTGATGTAACACTGCTCACTTCAGAGCGGCAAGGCTGTTTGGATGGACCACAGAGAGGGACAATCTTCATAAGGGAAAAACCTGTCAAGGGGCAGGGTTTTCCTTATGCTCATAGTAAGAAGATTGTCCCTTGCTGTGAGCTGTCCCAGGAGCAGATTCCACATCTGAGGGGATGTGTCTTACACTAGGTAAAAGGGGTGGGAAGAGGATACTTTATCACTCAACTACTCTTGAACTACAACTCTTAAAGTATTGAAATAACTCTCTCTATGGCTCAAATACTATGAAGATTAATTGGAGCTGCTGTTTTTGAGAAACATTACTACCCCTTTAATGCTTGTGGAGGTGATTTGTTGAATAGTATTGTCTGGAAGTATCACTCATAATGAAGTGCATGTACTAGGTCCAACTGCAGTGAATACTTATTGCATAGACATACCTCTGCAATTATGCAGTCACTTGTGTGTCTATGTTCCAAGGTGATACTGGCACAGTCATTGAGGCACATACATGGCTGGAGAACTATTACTTTCTTTCCTGTAGCCAAATATAACAATGTATTCTTCACTGAGGAATTGCACTCCTTCAGATTTCCACACACTCTTACAATGACCATTCCTTGTTTCAAAGGTTGGGAAGTGGTAATTTAAAGATATATAGGCTTTTCTACAGCTCTTTCTGTACACTTAACCCCTGCACCATCACTCTTAGCATGAAATGTTAGTTCATACATCCCATTGCTGTTTTCTGTGTGCTGTGTTTGCCCAATGTCTAAAAAAAAAAAAGTTGCTGCCTTATACTGCATGTGCTAAGTGGAGGTGCAACATGGGAGAGAATCCTTGTTTTGTGGTGTCCTTTTGGTGAAATGCAAGAAACTAAAGGCATTTTTCCTGAGCAATTAGATATTGAGCACATTCTAATCCAGGAAGCCTATACCAAAAGCTTCTTGAATTGTGCATAAAAATTAGTTTTTACTATAATACTCCACAAATGTATCAAATCACACGCATTAGAACTTCCTGCACTAGGTACATTCGCTATTATACTCAGACAGATTTGTTAATCCTGACCACCCTCCCCCCCAAAAAAAATGCACAGTTATTGGCTAATTTTGATTTTTTTCATGCGCAATTCAATAATATAATGTGCAAACTTATTCACTAGTGATTATCACGCTCGATATAGTGACTGAACATTTTTCTTGCATCCTGTCATTTGTGCCTTGCTTTACACAATCTAATAACAAAGCACAGAGGAACACACCTGCTGTAGGGGATGCATTTGGGGTTTTTTGTGTTACCTTGGTAGAGTTGTGGGCTTAGGTATTCACTCTAAAGGCACTTGTATATAAGAATAAATGCAGGCAAATTATTATCAAGTGTAAGTATAACTGCATCAAGTGTTCTTTGCTAGCAGATTCATTTATTGTCCAGAGTATGCCTCTGAAAAAAAAAATCATAAGAATGTTTAAAGGGATAGTAATACTTAAAATGTAAAAAAAAATATGTTGTAGGGTTTATCCTCCTGAGTAAAACAAGAGTACTCCCACTGCTGAAAGGTGTTTCATTCAAAAGTTATTAAATTTCAAAGTTGCATTTTTTAGGTGCCTGAAATTGTACAGTGGCGCTGTTGTTACATGATCCTATGGACAGCTCTGGTCCTGGGACCATAAATCTCCATAGGATGGTGTAGCAACAGCGCCACTGTACAATTTCAGGCCACTGTGATATTGCACCTAAAAAATTTAACTTTGAGAAATTATTAACTTTTGAATGAAACACCTTTCAGCAGTGGAAGTACTCTTGTTTTACTCAGGGGGATAAGCCCTACAACATATTTTTTTTTACATTTAAAGTATTACTATCCCTTTAAAGCAGAACTTTCACCTATTACTAAGTCGCTATGCATTCATTAAGCGCATGGTGACTAGCTTGGAAATCCAGGTCTTACCTTTAAAAAAATCGCAGATTCTAAAGAAATCCTTGCAGTCTGGAGACCGGAACCTAGGCTACAGCGAAGACATCTTTTCTGCGCACCTGTGTTGTCAGTCCCAGTTTCCTTTGAGTAGCACTGCAGTTACCACCAGGTAACAGGAAGGGACTGACGACGCAGGAGTGCAGACCGCACTAACATGCCCGACAGTCTCCAAATGGCAAGGATTTCTTTAGAATCTGCGTTTTTTTTAAAGGTAAGATGTGGATTTCCAAGCTAGTCGCCATGCACTTAATGAATGCATGGCAACTTAGTAAAAGCTGAAAGTTTCAATTTAAAATATTTAACAAACAAATAAAATAATAAAATTGCAGTTTTTAGTTCTCGTTAAAATTAGGTCTTAAAGTTACAGGTCCACTTTAATCACTATCTATAAACATTAAAACTTTTGAGTGAAGAAGTGTTACATTTGTCAACTAAAACTAGAACCACCCATTACGGAAATGTGTTCTTTTTGCTGTGTACCTCAGTAGTGAATATAATAATATATTAAATGTAGATTTTTTTTTTTTTTTTTTTTCCTAATGCGGTATTTCATTATAACACGATAACAGCATAAGTGAAAAGATTACATATATCATGTGTTACTTTAAAGAATCAAATTTGCAGAGGCTACAACAAGTACAATAAATGAACAAAACAACATACAATGTGACTAGTGTTTTCTTTCTGACTGAGTGCTATACATCCTATATTATAATTCACTAAAACGTTTGTCATGAGGGAGTCATGCGCAGTAGAGACTGACTGTGACGCGGCTGATATTGAGCGGGGAGCTCCAAAGTCAGACCAGAGTCTCACCTTCAGGTGCGTAAAGAGGACCCCGGTCTGAATTTGGAGTGCCCTGCTCCGTATCAGCCATGGCGCGGGCAGTCTCTACTGTGCATGACTGCACTGCAACCGGCTGGCACTGTGGCCCGTGTACACGGGCTCGTCAACTAGTAAATACAGAAATCATTTATAGCTATTACTGCCAAAATATTTACTTGTGTACTCCAACCAGCCAAAAGAGATTAAAAGTTTTTATAGGTTTGGATTGTCCAGGGGGAGATGTACTAAGGGCCAGTGCTGTGTCGATGTGTATCTGTGTAGCCACATGCACTAAGAATTAGTGATGCAAGAGGAGGGAGGAGAGATTCTGATCATTAACATACCATCCTGGCATAAAGGTGTTGATGTGTTGGAGAGAGATGAGATGGAACAGACACACTTCAGCACCAAGAACAGCAACAGCCCTCATGCAACCATTTAAGTGCCAGTGAAATAAGTGATACATAGTAATAAAGTAAATTAGGTTGAAAAAAGACACAGTTCCATCAAGTTCATCCTTTGCCTTATAACCCAGAGACATGAGAATTATAGAGCTTTCCTGCTGCCAGATAAGTTAGTCTTTATCAGACCTTCTTACAATCAGAAACCTGCACTCAGCATATATATTAACCAATACAGTGCATTGGTTATCCATGCTGCAGTCTAGACCCTTACTTGCATTCCTCAAAATTAGCTCTTCAAACACATTTGCTGTATATCAACATTTCCCTGTCATCCTGTTCACTGCCTGAATCATGACTAATTCTTAAAACTCAGTCAATGTTCCATTCACTATTTTCTCCCAGTAGTGCTCTTGTGTGTGTTTAACCAGCTTCCTGGGCCTCATAAGTGGATTTATGTCCTTCTCTGTGACTAAAAATAAAGGCGCAGATGAGTGAATGAGCAGATGAGTGGATCTGGTGAAACGTATAGGGAATTACTTTCAAAAAAGGAATAAATAGGCTATCACTCCTCTGCTGACATAAAATAAGTTTATTGTGGAATACAAAAGTGAATTCATGATTCTTCTGTAATTGATCAACAGAGCAAGGAAAGGCAGAAACAATGTCCCCATAGAGAGTTTAAGAACTCAGCAAAAAAATAAAAACCATTTTAAACAAATGCACTCATATTGGACTAAGAGTGGTATACAGACACACTTAGAACTCATGTATGAAGATAACACATTTCATTTTCTTTTTCTTTCCTTACTACTTAACTTCAAGTGAGCAATGGAATATAAATGTATTTACACAATAAATTAATGAGACCTGAATACCACTCACTCTTTGACTTATGATCGGAGAGGCAGAAGGCAAAAATAATGAGCCCATAGAGTTGCCAGGTTTTACAGATGCACATAATAATCACATACTAAGATAATATGATTCCTTTTCTTTCTTCTTTAAAGGGATAGTAATACTTCGTTTTAACTTTATTTTATTTTGTAGGCATTAAAAAAACATAAAGAATGATATGTCTTATCTCTCAAACCTTTATGGTTTAAGAGATATTCACAAACAAAGTATCCCTTCCCTGTTCAACCAGATCAGAAGGGAGGTGCCCAGGTAGACTGCAGAGAGGGACAATCTTCAATTAAGATAAGGGAAAAAGCTGAAAAACTTGTCAAAGGGGGAAGGGCTTTCATTGTTTTCATACAAAGAAAATTGTCCCCTTCTGTTATCTGTACTGTCATACAACCAGATTCACATCTGAGAAGAGATGGCTTACACTAGGTAAAAGGGGCGAGGAGGGGAACTTTGCTTGTGAATATCTCATAAACCATAAAGGTTTGAGAGATAAGACTTATATCATTCTTCATGTTTTTTTAATGCCTACAAAATAAAATAAAGTTAAAATGAAGTATTACTATCCCTTTAAGTCTTGAAATCAAGGGGGCTGTGGAATGGCAAATTAATGAGATCTGAACCCCAAATGCACAGCTTCTCAGAGGCAACAAAATAACACCTCTCACTCAGAACCCAGTGTGTGGTATAGTGCAAATATCCACTTTGACACAGTTCATGAATTAAAACATCAATAACATCCTCTGAGGACATATTAAAAAATTCACTGCAATAGATTTATAGTTTATAAGGGGTTCACAGAAACTCCAATAGAACTGCTATTTGTTAACTAATTATATTTTTAGAAAACAGCCTGCTTTATAAAAGATAGAATGTGTCCTACACAAAATCAGTTACTGTGTGGCCACAAAGACCAAAGACCACACTGGTAGTCAGATTAGCCCCTAACTAACCTGATACGATAACACACTTACTGGCCTGCAACCCAGTATAAATTGTATTGTATGTATCTGTCATGCTATAGCACTAACAATAGAATTCTGGCTTTAAACAGCATAACCAATCAGCGTAACTAAACACATAACTCAGGACGACTTGAAGGCAATTCTGTCTAAAGGAACAATTAGCAAGCAAATAAAAGGACATCTTATTATCGACAATAAGGTTGACGATAGATGATTTACATGTTTGGATATCTACATGACTTAAAAAACACAAATACAGTTCAGCAAAAATTCAGGAAAATATATGGTTGCCATTTTAACCAGTGAGCTGCAGGGGAATAATGCACCAGTTCTTCATGTGCAATACTTATAGTTTATGTTTTATATAAAAATGGAATAAGGAATAAGGAAAAGGAAGCATACTCCTCTTGTATACAAAAGCACAAGAGCTGTGAATGAATAAAAAAACAGCTGTCTTTTGTTTTTTGAACCCAGTTTTCTGTTCTATCCTCTTTATTTTATTAATTTGTAATATTAGAGGTGTACAAGTTGATTCAGATATATCATACAATTATTTAGGCACTAATCATTTAAGGGGGCTTGTGAACATAGCTGTAGCTACATAGACTACTACAGGTGGACCCCAACTTCTCCAACCTCTGCTTGGCAATGTTGGGACTGTGAAGTCTGACAGCATAAACAGCTATTGGAGCTTAGTGTGTGTGGTAATGAGCCATATTAACAAATAAACACAACCAAATCAATACAACAATGGCTCATTAAACTGCTTTCTATAAACAAATGAGCAATTGTAGGAGTAGTCAATGCAAAATCATAAACCTGTCAAAGGCAGATTGGTGGAGGATTCACAGGGAAATGATGGTGAAGACATCTTGGTGCATACTGTTCATATGCCATTGACACAAGTACAACAAAAATGGCCATTCTGACCCCTTATCGACCCATAGTGCCCCTTACCCATGATGTTTATCAAGTTGCCAGGTAAGATAAACTCAGTCCCTGTGATCCACTATAAACTTCATAGAAGTCATATTGTCCGCTTCATCTAAATTATCAGTTCTATATATACTTATGTTTTAATATTCTCTATACACATACCAGATCCACACAACCAAATCATATGAATTGTTCAAAGAGTGGGAATATTTTTTCTCTATGGAAAGTAATTCTTGGTTCCCATTCTACAGATTACAGATCTAGCAGCACTTATTTGGAATTGCACCTGGGTTTGATTTTATATGAAGAACTGGACCTATTCATTAGGAAGATCCATGGATTCGGTTTGATTATTTGTCCTGAATTCCATTATAACTGGAAATATTTGCTAAACAGCTATTTTTTGCTTTGGCTGATATAGTGCAGCACTCACGAAACCATCTGAGTGACTCACACTGGATTTGAAATGCAAAAATGACTAAGATGATAAAGTGTAGACAGTCAGCTTTAATTTAAGTGTATTTATATCCATAACCCTTGTGGGAATTACAGCCCTTTTTATGCACAGTTCTCCATTTTAGAGGACCAAAAGTAATTGGACAAATAAAATATATGTAGTACTTTGTTGCAAATCCTTTTCATTCGATGACTGCCTGCAATTTGTGTATCTTCCTTGGTGATGCCCTGTCAGACCTGTAATGCAATCATATTCAATTCTTGCTTTTTGGGGGGCATTTTAGCCTTCAGTCTGCACAAGTGAAATGTATGCTCAATTGGATTCAGGTAAGGTGATTTACCATCAAGAACATTCCATACTTTTGGCCCAGGAAAATTATTTTGTTGCAAGGTTAAGTGCACTACAATGCATTTTGAGGTATTTGGTTGGATCTGAGTTGATATTATGTATTTGTACACTTCAGAATTCATCCTGCTGCTACTATCAGAAGTCATATCATCAATAAAGACCAGTGAGCAAGTTCCAGTGGCAGCCATACATGGCAAAGCCAGAACACTACCTTTACCTTTAAGCTTCAGATAATGTGCAGATCCTTTCTTTGTCCATAATTCTTCATTCCATCACCCTAGTGCCAGTTAATCTTCTCATCTGTCCATGACACTTTATTTCAGAACTCTTTTTTATTCATTTTTAGCAAACTTTTACCCTGCCTTTCTGTTCTTGAAGAATGTGAGGAGTTTGCACCTTGTGGTAAAACCTCTGTGGTTATGCTGGTGTAGTCTTCTCATTACGGAACTCTTTGACACACTTCTAGATCCACATCCTGGAGAGTATTCTTGATTTTTGACAATGGAAAAGGGGTTTTTCTTGACAATTCCAATTATTCTTTGATAATCCACTACAGTGGTCTTCAGATGTCTACCACGGTGTTTGCTATTACTTAGCTCACCTGTGCATTCTTGCTTTTTAACAACATATCACACAGCTGATTTTGGCACACATGTTTTGCATATGTCTCTGATTGATTTATTTAAATTTTTTAGCCTTATGATTGCCTTATTTACCTGACAAACAGTAACAGGCTACAAATGCAAATGTCACAACTTGAACTTTTGGTAGCTATCTTTTGGATGAAATAGTGATGCAACAACTCACACCTGACCAAGAAACAGCTGTGTAGACAACTGTCCAGTTACTTTTGCGCTCCTAAAATGCAGGGCCTACACATAAAAAGAACTGTTATTTCTTAAATGATTCACTGTTTATGCATGTAAATACTGTCATATTAAAGCTGACAATATGCACTTTATCCAGATAGCCAAAATAACAAAACTTGTATCACTTGTATCACTAGCTGGTCAGTTCTGCAATCGGATTCTAACTAAGGATCAAAATTGGATGCCAAATGTGCAGTCAATGTCCTGTTTGGTAAGCTTTTTGAGCATAGAATAACTCTCTAAAATGGCCCCAAAGTGAGGCTCAAGAAGCCCAAGAGAAGGGATGGCTATCAGATACATCTTTTGATCAGACAGGATAAACTGCCTACCTAGTCCCATGCCTGATCTCTCAACCACTCTTTCCATATTACCACTAAGAAGTACAATTTGTTTCCTGTGGGGTGGTGGTGGTAGACTCAGTATGTCTTTTTCTGGCTATACCAATTATGTGAAACAAGGTTGCAGGTAATTTTGTGCTGTTTTATGGCTACCAATGCAGTGGGACAAGGCCACATGGTTCTATGGCTACTGTAGGATAAGGTTTGGGGTGAAAGTATGGGTATTATGCAGGGTTCTATGGCTACCACTACAGTGGGACAGGGCTAGAGATAAGCCTGTTTGTTTCTATGGCTACCAGTGCAGTGAGACAAGGGGCTAGTATGTGTGGTTTTATGGCTACCATGCAATGACACAAGGCAGGAGGTCAGGATCTGTGGTTCTATGGATAAGGCTTGGCATCAGTATGTGTGGTTCTAGTGCACTGGATTGAGGCTGTGGGCCACTGTGGAAAAAAGTAGAAAAAAATGCACTTTTCTCGGTAGTTCCAATGAATGCAAAAAGTGAAATTTCTCTCACTTTTCTCTTTTTGGGCAAAAGTTTTCAACATTTCAAATCACCATGTTAGGTTTAATATCAATTACTAGATCACAGCAATCTAGCTGCACCAGTAATGCAGGGATTAGCCACTATTTGTGAAAAATAAGTAGTTTGCAGCCAGACACAAGTGCAGCAGACAGACAGAAGTGTGTAGTTTCAAAAACTGCAGTACTTAAGTCAAGCTTGAGGTAAGCTCAGGCTATTACTATTACTTCACTCTTACTTCTCTCTTCTTTTCTATTGTAGACAAAAAACTTAAAAAAAAAAAAAAAATCTTACTATCATTCTTTAATACTGCTTATGTTGTAGTACTTGGAATTGTGTTGCATTTAGTATTTAGTTTGAATTGTGTGTTTATTTACTTTGGTTAATTTGGATCATTAGTGCTTAAGTTTGTATTTGGCTTGTTTTGGTTTCTGCATAGTGTGCATAGGTGTCTATTTGGGTGTAGCTGGTAACTGGTTTCATTAGATTAGCATAAGAAAAGGCTTGGCTCGCTTCGTTAGCGTATCAACTGCAGTAGGTGTATTTATAGGAGGTTTCAACTCTGTGAGTTTACTCTGTAAGTAGTTTGCAGCCAGACACAAGTGCAGCAGACAGACAGAAGTGTGTAGTTTCAAAAACTGCAGTAGTTTGAAAACGGCAGGAGTTTGGTGAAGGCATTGGTTTTGTCAGTTTGGTGAGTAACTGCTTTAATTCTAAGATGTCTGGTTTGGTGCAGTGTAACACTTGTCTGGCTGTTGTGTTCCGCAGTACTCTCTGGAGTTTGGGGTGTTGTCCAGTATGTTTGCATCTGTCCACATTGTATGGTGAAATTTCCAGGCTGCAGTCTTTGGTGTGTTATCTGCAATCAAAAGAAGTGAATCTTTCCCAGCTAGAGTGTGAAGTCAAGCAACCATGTAATCCACCACCGCAGCCCCAACGGCCCATGAAGAGAAGGGCTGTGTGGAAGACAGTTGGTTCCGGGAGGTTGAGAGTTGTGGAGCAGAAGCACAACACTGTTGGTATTTCGGTGTGTAATCCCTTTGGTGTCCTGTCTGAATTGGAAAGTGAGATTTCAGAAGATAAAAGCACAGATACTCAGGTACGGGATGTTGTGAGTCCCAAAGGAGAGAATTGTAACAAGCAGTCAGGAGCAGAAAATGGACTTAAAAAGAAGAGAAAGCATCTCCTTGTTGGTGACTCGATTGTTAGAGGTGTTGCTTTAGGGCAGAATGAGGATGGACTGAAGGAGGTGAGATGTCTTCCTGGTGCTACTGCAAGCAGGGATAAAAGACGCATCTCAAATATTGTCAAGGCTGCAACAAAGGAGACTGAAGTTGATCTGATCATTCATCTCGGTACAAACGATTTGTCCCAGAAAAGTGTTGAAGAGGTGAAAATGGAATTTCAAAGTCTCAGCCTGGAGCTGAGCAGAATGACAGACTCTATCACTTTTTCAGAGATTTTGCCAGTCCGCTCTGAAAATAGTAAGAGACTTCGTATCCTGGAGTTCAATGGTTGGCTAAGACAGTGGTGTAAAGAAGAAGGTTTTGGATTTGTCAGTCACAGTGTTAGAAGGTGGAGTTGTAAAGAAATGTTCAAGAGAGATGGTCTGCACCCGTCACACAGAGGAACTGAGGTACTTGGAGAAGAGTTCAGGTGTTTCTTGGAGAGGCATTTAAACTAGATGGAGGGGGCAGGAATTTCATTGAGAAGATAGATTTCTGTCCCCGAACAGTTTTGGTGAACCAGGGTTCTGAGTTTGTTAGTGTGATAGATACAGATGTTGGTGCACAGGAAGTTGCTGGTGCTTTACATACAGATGTTGGTGAGGTAGATGATGGTGCGGTAGATAGAGTTGTTGTTGGTGATAAATGTAATGTTCTTCGTGTAATGTGTACTAATGCTCGCAGCTTAGGCAACAAGCTCAGCGAGCTAATATCAATAGTTTGTAGAGATGACTTGGACTTGATTGTAATAACAGAGACATGGTTCAGGGACTGTAATGACTGGGAAATAGCCATTCCGGGATACACGTTGTATAGGAAAGATAGGGCTGAGAGAAGAGGGGGTGGGGTAGCCATTTATGTTAAAGATAGCATAAAATCCACAGCGATCCAGAATTCATGTAAAGAGTTGGAGACTCTCTGGATCTGTCTGCAGAATAAAAAGGGATCAGTTACAAGAATAGGTGCAGTCTACAGGCCTCCGGGGCAATCTGAAGAGCAAGACAACATGCTAGTGGACGAGATTACCCAAATGGCAGTAAAGGGAGATATAGTAGTTATGGGAGACTTCAACATGCCTGATGTTGATTGGAATATCCCTTGTGCGTCCACATGTAGAAGTAGGAGCATCGTAGAAGCCCTGACGGGGATGTCCCTAAAACAGCTGGTGAAGGCGCCAACTAGAGGGGACAATATCCTAGACTTAGTATTCACAAATGGAGACCTGGTATCTGAGGTGAAGGTGGGAGAAAATCTAGGTTCCAGTGACCACCAATGTTTGTGGTTCGGAATCCAGACTGACTACGAGAAATCCCATTCTGCAACCAAAGTATTGGACTTTAGGAAGACGAAGTTTGAGGATATGGGAGAATATGTAAAGAAAGAATTAAAAGGGTGGGATAAAACACCGAGAGTGAGTACTCAGTGGAAGACACTCAAAGAAGTCCTCTTAAAGGCAACAAGATTACATGTTAGACAAATTAGCAAGAGGAAAAGAAAGAGAAATCCACTATGGTTTACTAGAGAGGTAAGAGCTATAGTGAAAGATAAAAAGTCTGCCTATAAGAGATATAAAGAGACTGGAAGTGAAGCGGACAGAGAAGGGTATAAAACTATACAGAAGAAGACTAAACAGATGATAAATGCTGCTAAAGCCTCAAAAGAGGAAGAAATGGCCAAATCTGTTAAGAAGGGGAATAAAACCTTCTTCAGATATATCAGTGACAGGAAGAAGAAAAACTGCGGGATTACAAAAATTAACAACGGAAAAAATCAGTATATAGAAGAGGAAAAGGCGGTCGCTGACCATCTGAATAACTACTTCTGCTCAGTTTTTTCAGACGGCGGCCCTCATAATCAGAAAATGGCTGAACACAGCATTGCCTCTAGTTGTATAATTTTAGCCCCAGTGTTTTCAGAGGCCGATGTTCTAGAGGAACTTGTCCGGCTAAAGTCAAATAAAGCGATGGGTCCGGATGGAATCCACCCTAGAGTTCTTAAAGAACTCCGATCTGTCATAGTTGGCCCCCTGACTAATCTGTATAACCAGTCCCTTCTTACGGGAGAAGTTCCTGATGATTGGAGAATGGCCAATGTTGTACCCATTCACAAGAAGGGTAGTAAAGAAGAAGCTAGTAACTACAGGCCAGTCAGCCTGACATCTGTAGTGGTAAAAATGATGGAGACTCTTCTAAAGAAGAAGATAATTGACCATCTAACAAAAAACAACCTGATGGACCCAAACCAGCATGGCTTCACTGAGGGCCGATCCTGTCAGACTAATCTCATTGATTTCTTTGACTATGTAACTAAAGTGCTGGATGAAGGTGGTGCTGTGGATATCGCCTACCTGGATTTCAGTAAAGCTTTCGATACAGTTCCCCATAAAGAGCTGATAGATAAATTATCAAGAATTGGACTTAACCCCTGGATAGTTCAGTGGATCTGCAGTTGGCTGAAGGACAGAAACCAGAGGGTTGTTGTTAATGGAGTGTATTCTGAGCAGAGACTGGTTACAAGTGGAGTGCCACAAGGATCTGTTCTGGGCCCTGTTCTGTTCAACATGTTTGTAAGTGACATAAGGGAAGGCTTGGCAGGGAAGGTTTGCTTGTTTGCTGATGACACAAAAGTGTGTAATAGGGTTGATGTTCCAGGAGGTGTCTGTAATATGGAGAATGATTTGGCACTATTAGATAAGTGTTCAAAACAATGGAAACTTCAGTTCAATGTTTCCAAATGTAAAATAATGCACTTGGGGACAAGAAACCCTCAATCTGACTATCGTATTGGCAGTTCTGTGGTAGCAAAGACTTCAGAAGAGAAGGATTTGGGGGTGGTCATCTCTGACAGCCTCAAGATGAGTAACCAATGCAACCAGGCGGTGGGGAAAGCAAATCGTATGCTTGGCTGCATAGCTAGAGGTATAACAAGCAGGAAGAGGGAGATTGTGATCCCTCTGTATAGAGCTCTAGTGAGACCACATCTGGAATACTGTGTACAGTTCTGGAGGCCTCATCTGCAAAAGGATATAACTAAAATTGAGCGGGTTCAAAGAAGAGCTACAAAAATGGTGGAAGGTCTAAAGCATAGAACTTATCAAGAACGACTCAGAGATCTAAATATGTATAGTCTGGAGGAAAGAAGAGAAAGGGGGGACATGATTGAAACCTTTAAGTATGTTAAAGGACTGAACAAGGTTCAGGAGGGAAGTGTGATTAATAAGAATCTGAATACAAGAACAAGGGGGCACAATCTGAGGCTAGTTGGAGGAAAAATCAAGAAAAACATTAGAAAATATTATTTCACTGAAAGAGTAGTAGAAACTTGGAACAAACTTCCAGCAGAGGTGGTTGATAAATCCACAGTAACACAGTTTAAACATGCCTGGGATAAACATGTATCTATCCTAAGATAACAATAAAGGAATACTAAAGGGCAGACTAGATGGACCAGGTGGTCTTTTTCTGCCGTCAATCTTCTATGTTTCTATGTTTCTAAATAAACCACCCTCCATATATCCAATATTCAAGTATTTTATTTTGTTAAATTAAAAATACATTGTAATTTGTGGTCTCAGAAACCACTTTTTTGAACACTCTACATGCCGATCTTATAAGGATGGAGAAATTTGGAGATTATGTTTGACATAAAAATGTATATAATACAATTTTGGCCAGATACTTAACAACTGGTTTATTTTTAATAGGCTTAACCCATCCAATGCTGGCTGGCTGGAATACATTGATTGTAAAGTGTTCACAGCCAGACACAATAATAGAGAGATTAATGGCTAGGGATGGTGGGGTGATATGCTTTTATTTTTGGGACTGTTAAAATATCCCATTCAAAACAATTTACAACAAATTCAAAGCAATGTATTGTAAGCTGCCTGGTATCAGAGAGGTTAAGTGGGACTTGTGTGAGCATGGCAAAGTTAGTTAGATGCACAAGGAAACACCAGGAGTCTGTGCAGGTCATGTCCTTTTACAGCCAGATATTCCTTTCCCCATAGTTGGCAGCCCAGAGCTACCAGTCTGGCAAGGTCTGTCCAATCACAGAAGAGGATCATTGAGAGGACATCCTGCTACAATGTAATAACAGAATGGTCATTTTAAATTACTTTTTGGCCTTTTTTGTATGTTTCTAAACTTCCAACTTCAGGATACATTGCAGCCATAATAGAATGGAAATACTTTGGAAAAGGATAAATACAAAATAATTTTGCTTTTGTTTTTTTGCTATTTTGCTAACCAAATGTCCCATTGGGTTTAACCCTTTGAGTGCCAGAGGGGTACAGAATGCATTGCTTTGCAATGCATTCTGTACCCCTCTGGCACTCAAAGGGTTAATGGGGATAAAACACATATTTTTAGTGATCTCCTTCCAAACCATACCAACATATGTGTGTTATGGTACCTCATCTTCAATGGCATCACCAGAAGGAAGATGAAGTTCTGGGGAACACTGGGTTCAAATGTGCATCAGTAGATTGGACTTTTATAATTACTTTCCAATTGTTGGATATTATATATGATCGGAAAGCCTTAACATGAATTTTATAACATTTATCTAATTCCAGAGCCTATCTCTTTTCCTTCTCGTACCTCATCATATGCTTTCACTTAAAGGGATAGTAATACTTCGTATTATCTTTATTTTATTTTGTAGGCATTAAAAAAACATGAAGAATGATATAAGTCTTATCTCTCAAACCTTTATGGTTTAAGAGATATTCACAAGCAAAGTATCCCCCCCCTGCAGCCAGATCAGAAGGGAGGTGCCCAGGTTGACTGCAGAGAGGGACAATCTTCAATTAAGATAAGGGAAAAAGCTGAAAAACCTGTCAAGGGGGAAGGGCTTTCATTCTTTTCATACAAAGAAGATTGTCCCCTGCTGTTATCTGTCTGGTCTTACAACCAGATTCACATCTGAGAAGAGATGGCTTACACTAGGAAAAAGGGGCGGGAGGGGAAACTTTGCTTGTGAATATCTCTTAAACCATAAAGGTTTGAGAGAATAGACTTATATCATTCTTCATGTTTTTTGAATGCCTACAAAATAAAATAAAGTTAAAACTAAGTATTACTATCCCTTTAAGAACTGGTGGAGGACATGGCTTGATGTCAGTATGTGTTCAGCAAATAAAAGTGGAAAATGGAACTTTACATGGGAATTCCCACTGAAGGGGGAAAATGTATGTTTTCCACAGATTTTTTTAGATGGAAGTTTTGACCCACTGCTATGCTATAGGTAACTGACACAGTAAGTGAAATTGTTGGGTTTAGCATAATTTTAGGGTGTCTATTAATTCTGAGAATGCAATGGAGTGAAGCTAGCAAATTAAATCATGTCTGGCACTATTTCATATTTAACAACTGTTTAACTACTTTTGGAGTTCTTAAAGAGATAGTAACATTTAATATGTAGAAAAATGTGTATTGTAGGATTTATTCTTATAAGTAAAATAAGGGTGCTCCCACTGTGAGAGGTGTTTTATTCCAAAGTTATTGCAGAGTGTAAGGGAAAATCTTTTGCTTCTGCAAGGCCTACAGATGCGCATTAGCTATGCTCCGCTCAAAATATAATATTTCTAGCTATGGTTTGTTCTAATAGTTATAGTTTGATAAGCACTAATTTAGTAAATGATATCAACTTGTGACATTTGAATTTGTGAACAACATGTCCAGAACAATTCTTTTTATAACTTGTTTTGTCTTATTGCGGTAAGGGGCATTCTGCCAATGATGAAGTAATTTGCAGGTGTGAACATGTCCGAAGCCTTTTAACTCTTAACTTCCCTCTGTATTCCCATTGGTTAAATGACCGACAATGTCCATATCTGTTTATGTATCCTGGGAGGGGAAATATCTCCCCTTAATTAACATGCCTACCACCCACTGATTTTGCATTATATAAACTGGTGAATTTCGCTTAATAAATTGGATAAGAAGTTATAGCACAAGATTTGTGTCTGCGTGTATTCATTTCTTATCCCCAGGCCTGCGACTTAGGATATCTCGGAGGAACAGTGTGGGAGTCCAAGGTCCCTGGGGAAAATATTAAACAGAGTATACAGAAGATAGAGACAGTTATCTACAACACAGAGTAAACAATTTTTATTAGGTATAGTATCTCAAATTTTACAGTAGCACTGCTGCTTCAGCATCATATGGAATTTTATGGTCATCTGACCTAAGATTTCCATGGGATGGTGTAGCAACAACAGTCTACTGCTGTATTCAACACAACTGTGGTATACCATTATTTTGGAAGTGCTCACACCACCTTGATGCTTGCGGATGAAAATAATACTGTATTTAATTGTTTAAGCCCTAAAAATCCAGATAAAATCAGCTATTTTTTTTTGTCATTGGTATTAGTAAGGAGGACCAAGTCTTTAAAGGAATTGCCTGCATTAGGCTGAAAAGTCTGGGGCATTCATTAACTTCTACTAAGTTTACTTATACTAGCCATGATAGGTACACAGAGTTCCATTGTTTGAGATCAGAAACTGCTGTTTTTGAAAGTGGATGAAAGTTGAATTTGTTAATGCTCCCCATGGATTTGAACAGTTTGATAACTATATTAGATCAACATATTTGAAGAAATACAACAGACCAAGTTTGTGAAGTGTGCCATGTTACGGAATGGTTGTCACCCAGAGAATGAAATGTGTCTGTTTTCAGGGATTGCCATTGCCTTAACATGTGTTCCCATTCTTTAAACATTATTGTCCCCTGTGTGTGCATGCATTAGAGAGTGTTGGCCATTTACCAGCACTGAATGGGTTGGTTAGTGTGTATGATGTACAGAGGGATGGTGCCATCCAGTCTAGCTGACTACAGAGATTGTGTTATGAGATAGCCAGTGTTGGTCAGATAGATAGGGGTCCTGCAAATCTGTGTGTGGAATGTGTGTATCTTCCCCCTCACATCAGGCTAAGCAGAAAGAGACCTGGTAGATGGTACCTGTGACATCATATCCTGTAGGGGGTGGGTAGAAAAAAGGCTAGAAAGAGAGAGAGAGAGGAGAGAGCGTTGAGAAAATGTAGGAAGAGGAGAGGAGGCCTCTCCATAATGGTGGGAGGCCTAGGGTCCATGGGCATTCTAAAGGAGTACTGGGGAAACTGGGACTGGTGTGTGTCCTCACAGGAAGAGTTAGAGAGAGCAGGCACTGTAGTGGCCAGGTGCTCTTTTCAGTTGTGGGCTGTAGGTCAAGGAGGCTACAGCCACAGAAAGTAGTACCATGATGTTCCCACCACAAGGATTGTGGCCAGAAAGCTAAACTTCAGTGGCTATTGCCCAAGACTAAAGAAAGTGGCTGGGGATAATCTCTTAGGATGCCGTTCCCAACTCCTCTGTCAGGACTAAAAGATACAAGGAACCTTCATGTAATCAAGCAGCATGTGTAGTGGGCAGGATGCCCACTCTTGCCTCTAGAGGGACTATGTACAAGCTCCAGCATTAAGCTAAAATGGACTGTGAGTATTGTATGTAACCCCTGGCAATCTGTGCAACCAAGAAGAGAACCGCAGAAGTGTTTAGTTTTTATGTTTTACCTCTGTTTGCCTATAATTGTTGTCCCATGTTTGTGTGCCATGACCTCTCTAATAAATGAAATTTATTATCTTTTTGTCTGGCTGGATATATCGCTTAACCCTCAGTCTACCAAGCAGTAACCCCTGTACCCCGTCACATGCCACAATATTGAATAGATAGCATAGATCTTTTGAGTGCCAAAAAAACCTGTGATTTTTGCATTTTAATATGAATGCTGAACTATCATTCTATGTTTGTAACTTGCATATAGATGTAACTATATTTATTGTTCTTTGAACAAATGTAATGTTACCATATTATGTAATCTAGGATCCGTGAGATGATGCAGTTAATTATTTACACTGGTACATTCATCAGGTGCAGTCGATGGAGATTTGCATTTGTTGTGATTTCAGCTAATACTGCATCACATATAATTTATAGAGGTGTTAAAATAAGAAAAATAAGACTGATAGTGACAACGTCTGTAATTAAGATTACAAAAGGGAAGACATTTAATAGCAAGCAATAAGTAAGCTGGCTTGCTTAACTTTGGACTCACAGCAATTCAAGCAATTCCTAACTGGCAAATTAGTTCAAGAATCTTGTAGCAGAATGTTTGATTACTTCCACTATTAGATTTAGTCTAATTTGAGAAGGATAATAGTTCATTTGGGAATTTTAAAAAGGTTCCCATTAACTTTAAATGGGAACTTTACCTACAGGAGTAAGTCACTCTCAATTTGTTTAAATTATATGCTTACCTAGATTGTGTCCTTCACACAGCTATTTGGTATACCTATATACATGTTTTCATTTAATCTCTGCTGTAGTCTACAGTTGGTCACTTCCTTCTTAGTAAAGTGCTCTACAGCAGGGCTTCTAAGTTCAGTCCTCAAGGGCCACCCACAATCCAGGATTTAAGGATTTCCCTGTCTGGACACAGGTAGGCCAATCAAAATGAATGAGCAACTGAGCTTAATCAGGGAAATCCTTAAATCCTGGCCTGTTGGTTTCCCTTGAGAATTGAACTTGGACAGCTCTACTCTAAAGAATCATTCATGGGGCTATCCCTGATGATGATGAAGCCTATTGTTATAAGTGCAGACTAAGCCATAGGGCCATATGTTCAAAGAAGTATCGAAATAGCTTTTGTCGTTTGTAACGACTTTTCAAAGTACAGTGTCGTTGGGATCATTAATATTTTCATAGAGTGTCTACTGTGATTGGAAATATGTCTTTTGTCCTGACTGAAATTGTCATATGTAACGACAAAAAAATGTCTTAACTAATGGCAAAAATGTCTTGAAAAATGTCTTAACTAATGACAAAAATGTCTTAACTAAAGAAAAATTCTCACATTCAGAACACATTCCTTCTACTTTTTTCTTAACGTCCAAATTTTGTCTTTTGAAAGACTTTTTTTGTCGTTAGTTACGACAAATTTTCTTTTCCTCTAATTGACACTGGAGAATAGTTTAGCCACACCCTTGACCCTCCCTTTGCCCGTTAATTCTGGAGTTGTGTCGTACACAATGGACATTACTATTTTTTTGTCGTATACTCTAGAAAATATGTTATTCATGCATACAATTACTTATTTTTGTCTTTTATGAGACAATTTTTTGTCGTTATACCTTTGAACATACGTCCCATAGAGTTCAGTAAATACAGACTATATTTAAGATCAAATTAAAATGTTTATAAAACTACTGTATATACCGGATTGCTTTTTGCAGGGCACCTATTAAAGTCCTTCTCTTAAGCAAATTAAATTTTGAGAATGTAAACCAGGCACGTTGATCCAACAGTTTTGTCAACCACTTTGTAAGATCTGTAGCAATCAGTTTGTTAAGCTCTATGAGGCTGTTTTAAAGGATCAGTAAACCTATTTTGAAATGAAAACATTTATTTGCTGACTGTTGGCAATTGTTTTACTCAAAACTTATACCTGTTCCAAATGACAGGATGATAAGATGCTATTACTATAACTTTGTGTAGAACTCTGGTAAACACCACTCCCATAGAATGTAATAAATAACCCCACCAGCTGTAGGAGAACTTTTTGGACACCAGAAGGAACTTTTAAAAAAATAAAATCAAACCGTAATAACTCTGGAACAAAGCAATTCCCATCAGTGAGAGTACTACAATATACACTATGAGTTAGATTTCTTTTTTATACATAAGAAAGTTTATTTGGCCTTTAGGAAGAAGAAATTTGGCCATTGTGGAGTAAAGCAATTGCACCATAGGGGACAAATACAATTTCCCATTCATCTAAGTGGGATTTTTAACCTTTTGCTTCATGCATTCATTTAAATGAATAGTGATTATCTATTTTTCTTTGTCCGCCTGGTACAGTTGTTTTGTACCAAAATTATGCATTTCTAGTTATAATTAAATCAGCCTCTAAATGTCTCCAACCATTATATCTGTGTAATTAGTTTCTTCCCTCCCTGTTTACAGCAAGTAGAGAAGCACAAGAGACAGCACTATAAAATTAACTCTCTGAGTGCTGAGCACTGCATTGGACACCCTTCTGGCACTCAGAGAGTTAAATATATTATTATTAATTATTATTATTATTATTCCAGCATTTTCTGCAATATCAGAAATGTTCAACGTAATATATAGGATTGTGATACCAAACTCTCATGAATGGTGGTGAGGAGTTTGACCCTGTTGTGAGAGGTCATCCTATTATATTGTCATTTGTCATCCTGGTCAAATGACAAAATAATTGGTAGATTATGCCTCCTTAATTGAAAATCCAGCACTTTGCTTGGAATCGGCAGCAAAAGTAAATTGCAGAAAACTGCACTTTTTGCCTCCTATGGGATTTTCCGTTCTATTTTATTTAGGCTGTTAACTTGGGCCACACTTAGCAAAAAGCCTGGGTCTGCATTGTTCAACCACAAAATGGCTCCTGTCATCTCTAAGGGTGGTGGCGAGGTCATAAAACTTATGGCTGGAATGTAATCCTGGAAGTTTCTGGCTGTGAATCACAAAGTTTATGAGTTGTGCATTCACCCTCCTTTAGACACTTAGTATAAATAGTGAAAGCCCCTCACTATATTCTAGTGGGCTGCAAGCACAGCTTAATGAGCCTGAAATGTCAGGCCTGAAAGTCTTGCAGATTAAGTTCTGTCATGGGACCAGTGATGGAGCTCTGTGGGACTCTTCTCAGGCCTTGTTCTGCTCCTCCACTCATTTTCCAGGGATTACAATACAGTCCTGGTTTTATCTAGGGACTGGTGAAAAGTCCTGTTTTTTAAGGCATTTTCTTGGAAAACCCACAATTTTCCACTTTTCCACAGAAGTTCAAGTGTATAAAAATGACTGCACTTTTTGGTAGCCCTAGAAAATTTGCCACAAGTACATTGCTGGTGTCTGGGTGTGCCTGAAAATTTTCAGGAGGCAAATATAGTTGTTGATACCTTTATTGGCTAGCCAATAAAGGTATCAACAACTATATTTGCCTCCTGTATTTCTACGGCTAACACGGTACCAACTCTCATCTGTTATCAACATGAATATTTTCAGACAGAGTGTGGGGGTCAGGCTCTGTACATGTGGTTTCATGGCCACCAGTGTAGTGACACAAAGCTTGGACTTGGATGTCAGTTTGTGTTGTTCTGTTGCTACCAGTTCAGTGAGACAAGGCTGGAGAAGCAGTAACTGTGGTCCTATGGCTGTCAGTGCAGAAGGACAAGGCTGGTGGTCAGTATGCACGTAGAGGAAAAATGCAGAAAATCTGTACTTTTAACAGGAATTCCTCGGGAAGATGAAAATTGTAGCTTTTTTGCACTTTCCTATTTTTAAGCAGAAGTTTTTCTCCATCATAGTTTTATCCCAGGACATCATACACGCTGACAGGAGCTATGTATTTAATAATCACTCTTTAATGGTTGAAGTAGATTAACCTTCTGTTAAGAAAATAATCTGAATGAAATCACAATTTGACTTAAAACATTTTCTTACCGCCCAGTACAAGTGCCTATATGATACTTTGTTAATGTCTGTATTTTTCATTTTGTGTAAAAGAGTTTGTATATGTTGTTTTTAAGTTATCACCAATAATATCATGTTTATTTAATGGGTAATAAACTGACAACACCCTCCTTTTTGCCCATCAGCCCCCATGAATTAGCAGTATGATGTGAAACATGTCAGGAAGGAGATCTAATTGGTGTGAAAAGCTTTGGCTGGCTTTTTTAACATGTCATTGAAATACATTGGTATTATAAACCCACTTGCTATTATATATCTGTCATTTTGACAGTAAATGCTTTTAGATTTTGTATTTGATGGTCAGTAGTAGCTCAGTGAGTACAACTGAAATTGAATGAGCCATGCTAAAGCCACATTGGGTCCATGTGTGTGCTGGCTGAAACTTAGAAAGAAGCGCATTCAAGAGCAGAAAACTCTTTCTAGAGATAAAAGGGCAGGAGATAGAAAAGCTGGTAATTAGAAGGTATGGTGGCATCTATATTAGCTTTCTGCAGAACAGTTTTAATGATAGTATGCTTACAGAAAGGTGTGCATAATTACACATTTTTATATTTTTCATATTGAGTCCAAGTTCATTGTTATCTTTATTTACTATGATAACATACACATTGTGCTGCTAACGCTTTGAATTCAAAATAGTTATCCAGCACATTGCATTGCAATGTGTTATCGTCACTCAAATGTTAAATATAATATTTTAATAACATTAATTTTTAAGAAACATATTGAGCTTGATGTACTCAGAATTAGAGCTACTCTGGGCCAAACAAACTACCCCAAAGGGAACAAAATGTGTCCATTGCTTTAAAGTAGGCCTTTTAATTCCTGGAAAGCATCTAACACATTGATTTGCAATACATAAGAGACCTCTATAATCTTCAAAGGGATAAAAGCCCAATTTAAATTATTGGGACATTTTGTACATTTTCACCATTATGGTGCAGCTGATTTGCTCCCAAGCCAATTATTTTAGTACATTATGTTTTACTAGATTGTGATGCCTGTTGTTTCATTGCTACTTTGTAAATAAATTAAGATAATTATAATTCAACATTGTGCTAATAGTACATGAAAAACTGTACAACATAACCCCTCCTTTCGTGCTTTCACAGAAAGCTGAAATGCACGTAACATTACATTTTGTAACATTACTTTCAGTAAAATAAATATAACTTTGGAATTACAATATATTCTAAAAAAGTGACTTTATTTCCAATTTCTTACTAAAATGAAACCCAATATTAAACACCTTTATCATCCATCTGACTTAATTATTCTTTTTTTCTGAGATTTTCTCATCACAGGATGAATGGGAGCAATTAGCACATTTTGCATATTTATGCTTGGATGTACTCTTGAAAGATCATTAACCATCCAGCTATAAAGAATTTACTGCATATATGCCTGTTGAAAAATCATGCAATACTTCAAAATTAATAAAGTAATATGTAACTGTAATTATGCACAGCTATATGTTTATATATGTAATTATATATCAAGAGTATGACACCACACTTATTATTTAAAGTTTAAAGTGAATTCTTTATAATAAGGGCTTTGAGCAAATGATATGGTATTTGACAACATATAATTATTGTTCAACATGACCATTCCGAATATGCTGAAACATTAACAGTAAAACAGATTTCCGTACAGCTGACATTCGTCTTATCAACCAGTAAATTATGGGTTCACAGGTAAATAAGGGATCAATGACCATCTTCTGATGACACAACCATTGAAAGTGGACCTGAGAGGCTTTTTATATACCTCCATCATACCATTCTGCTTGTGGGAATGGTCCATGGTAGGCAAATGGTTAAAGGAACACTTACCCCTAAAAATGGTAACTTTAAATAGCATGTACCCACAGCTGACATAAGTAAAATTAATAATTCGTATTCTACATCCCAAATATGTAATCCTAGTCTTTCCTTTTAAAGCATGTATAAACTGTCCTATTCAGAGAGCATTTAATTTTGCTTGATCTTTGATTAGTGCTCACTGCTCTTGTTTCCACAAAGGCTGTTATCATATCTCTGCCTGTGTATAGGCAGTCCAGGACAGCCACCTCAATATTGCTATGGTACTAGGAGCCCTGGAAAAGGCAGAAATGGCTGCTCCCACAACGGATATGTAAGATTAAATTGTAAGCCTCAGGCAATAAATAAAGAAGCTTTCCAGATGCTGGAATGAAGGACAAGGTATTTGAGTGTAGATTAACTCCAGTTCATTAGAGTTATTTTAATCCTTTGCATTCCAGAGGTATATTCTTGGCACACAAAGGGTTAAGTAACCCTTAAGGTCCATTGAATTGCTTACTCCTCTGACACTGAGAGTATTAAAAAAACATAATAAATTTACTTGGTCTGAGGTCCCATAATGATCAGCAATGCCCTCACCTCCTCATTTCACCCTCTCCCCATCAAGAAAATATATATAATATTGAGATATCTAAAAGTGCAATTAACTCTGGCACCAATTCAGTTAAACATAAAAAATTAATAGAATAGAAAATGTAAGCTACATGATGGGCAATTGGATTATGCAAGAAAATGTATAACTTCTCCTTCAGACTCCAGTACAGCAAGATCTCAGTGAATCACAACTTACTGTGGACTGAATAAAATTACAGTGTTTAAATATAATTATTTGTTATATGGAATCCATGACTATACTTGAAGTCAGCCAAAGGCTTTATTGTCATAGAATGTGAGTGAATGAGACATATTCCATATTACTCAAATTATCATCAATAATATGTAGCATTATTTTAACACTCCTTACTATCCTGATACATCTTCCCTGTGTAACTATGTCATAATTGGCGAGCGCTGGGAGCAGAGCAAGAGGTGTCATTTAAATGCAAAGCTAATAAAATGAACATCTGTTTATCTTAAAGCTGTGAAAGCCAGCTCAAGACTTTGCAATTACTCTCCCCTCTGTTTAATTTGGTGGAGCAAATTAGAGGAACAATTAGCCTGAGATGAAAGTGTAGATCAGTTCTGTGAAAAGAAACATGTTTTTTAAATGATAAAAGAACATCACATTATAGTACAGTTCTATCATGCTAAAGATCAAAGCCAGAAAAATAAGACATGATTTTATGACAGACGGAATGACATATACAATACACAAGAAAATGTTATTTTCTATCTGAACAGAAGAACTAAAAAAGGAAAATTTATTTTGTTTGTATTTGAAAGGATTTAAAATGTATAGTTGATGAGGCTGAAAAAAGACATGTGTACATCAAGTTCATCTCGTTACAAAGTTTTTATTATTGTTTTTTCATTCAAATACTGTTATGGGTTGTTACACAGACACAGTGAAAGATCTGTGTTAGGAAAGATATGTCAATCCTAGGTTATATCCCTATGCTGCTAGGTTGCATGCTGATTCCACTATGGCATATCTTTGGGTGTTCTAATCCATGCAGTGGCAGACTTACTATTGATGGGGCCAGAACAAAGCAGCAGGGCTCATACAATTTTAAGGGCTCATAAAAAACCTGAAAATAGAAAATATTTAGACATTTTCGGTAGTGTGCAGTGAACTGGGGGCTCAAAAATTATTTTGCACCAGGGACTTCATTCAAGGGATAGTAATACTTAAAATGTAAAAAAAAATATGTTGTAGGGTTTATCCCCCTGAGTAAAACAAGAGTACTCCCACTGCTGAAAGGTGTTTCATTCAAAAGTTATTAATTTTCAAAGTTGAATTTTTTAGGTGCAATATCACAGTGGCCTGAAATTGTACAGTGGCGCTGTTGCTACACCATCCTATGGAGATTTATGGTCCCGGGACCAGAGCTGTCCATAGGATCGTGTAGCAACAGTGCCACTGTGCAATTTCAGGCCACTGTGATACTGCACCTAAAAAATTCAGCTTTGAAAATGAATAACTTTTGAATGAAACACCTTTCAGCAGTGGGAGTACTCTTGTTTTACTCAGGGGGATAAACCTTACAACATATTTTTTTTTACATTTTAAGTATTACTATCCCTTTCAGTAGGTCAACCACTGAATACATGTATGGTCTTTACTAACATCACCAATGTATGTAATGGAAGGTTGAAAATCAGTATACATTTTATTACCTGTACTTAGCATCAAATAGAACAGGGGCTCTGGACATTGTCACTGATTAATCTGTTCTCTGGTAAAAAGGGAAGGGTGATTTTCTACCTACCACATCACACAAACAGTAATTTCACCCCAAAAATTAAGTATCTCTAGTTTTCTGTCCTCAAGGAATTTAGATATAAATATTGCAATGAGCAAGGAGGGGAAGAAAGAGACCACAAGAACCCTTGTGCATTATTATTAACCCCTTAGTGACAGTTGCGTGCATATGCGGCTGTCACCTTAACGCCTGTGGTACGTTTTTTTTTTTTTTTTTTTCAAACGAGTCCGGAGCCTCCGAGTGGCGTGCAGCCGCATGGAGACCTGGACTTCCGTGACTTACCAGTACATCCTCTGTCACTAAGTTTCTGCGGGACGTACCTGGTAAGTCATTTGTAGTTAAGGGGTTAAGGCATCAATGGCTGCCATCAACACCCAAAGGTGCGTACTCACAAAGGAATTGGCTGGACACTGATTTACAGTACACCACCTCCAGCACACTTGCAACTGAGGATTGATAACTGCCCTCAGACACAGTATAAGCAATCAGATTCAAGGCAGCTCCTGTACTACTCGCTCTCCCTGAGAGGTATCAAAATCCCAAGTCTCATAAAAAACAAAAGAAAAACAGTGCCCAATAGTGTAATACAATCAAAACAAATAATACCGAAACTTTAAAACAGTTGCACTCATGTTTCAAAATGATCAGATAACTGATACCAGTAAATCTGACAATCAGGCCAGTGGAGAGATTACACCCATCTCCACTCGGGGGAAAGATGATCCTCTCTTCAGAATTCTGAATGACAATAAGACAGTTGCTTCCTCGTAATTAAAATACTTTAATCCAATACATGGAGTCAATTAAAAACAATAGTAAGAATGCAGGCATAAGCTCTTATGCATTTCACAGCAATGGAAATGCTTTCTTAAAGCAAAATAAAGCCTACAAGCAAAGAACAATATATCTTTGATTAAGCACATCTGAGGCATAAATGACTTAATTAGTGTCTCATTTATTTTGACTGACCCACCTGTGCTCAAGATGGAAAATCATTCATTCCTGGACTAATGGTAGACTTAGTTGAGAACCAAACTTGGGCATCCTGGTCTAAGAGGGACACTTCCCTTTACACTTACACTCTTCCATCTTAACACGTGAGAGAAATGAGATCTCAAATTCATTGCAAGGAATGCATTGGAGACCGTGCTCTCATCCAAAGGAGTTAATCTACTTTTTTTTTTTCAAACACTGTTTATGGTTTTTAACCATAATGTGTGCTATCTTGGTCAACTAGAGGGCAGCATATGGGGATCTTGAGATGAATCCAGATTTCCTTTCACTGCCTTAAGTACTAGATACATCTCAAGTACATTATTTTGTTGTTTCTAGGAAAAAAATCTAGCATCCACAGGGTTAACTGGAATATTGTTGAAGGGAAAAAAAAAATAAAAAGGAAGCTTATTTAAATAAAATAACTATTTCAGTTTGATTGCTCATAAATCTCCACTTGATTTAGCTTCCAGATTGCATACTAGTACTATGTGATGTATTCTAAAATTCACTTTATCTTAAAATAAATAGTGTCACTTAACTAGATGCTCTCGGTCCTTAGTTATAAGCTGGTCTGTGAACTTGATTTCTTGATTAACAAAACATTGACCCATATTTAAGGAATAATTGGTTCATTCACAGTTGAATGCACCTAATGTTTGGGCATGGACCTCAGAGATGTTGATAACTCACCTTTGACGATTCATCAAGACATAACAAAAATTTCCAAAATCTTTATTGACAAATGTGGCCCATAGTTCAAACAGTTGAAACATAGTGATGTTAATAAACTAAGAGGAAATGGAACAATTCTGGGGCAAGTCCTCATGGAGAGATAACAATTCCCATTCGTTTACATTGGGATTTTAGCCCCTTGAATGCTACAGGGGTCTCCAATGCAATACGCTTTAGCATTCAAGGGATTCAAAGTCACATTTAAACTAAAGGGAACATGAGGAAGGTTTATTTGGTCTCTACGGTATAGTTAGTTTGCTCCAGAATTACTTTAGTTCCTCTTGGTATTTAAGCTTCTGCACTGCAGGATGCTTTGAGCTTTAGTGTCCTTGAATGGAAGTATTTCATATTCATCCTTTCAATGCTAGATCAGAGGTGGCACTAATATACACAACAGTATTATTAGTAGAAAAAGAAAAGCTATTACTCAATCACACTGAAGATTGTGTCATTTTCATACATGTCTTCCAGAAAGTTTAGAATAATTGATGAACACTAATGGAATGAAGCAGTCCATTGAAAGGTTCCTAATCTGTTCCAACAACACTACATTATGTGCGTGTCTAGCAAAGCTTGGAATCATTTAGTTATATCTGTGCCTCTGCATGTTACACTTCTAAGGGTCAGTTCGCATATAAAGGCCAAAATGAATCAAACCAATATGCAGTTAAAGTCATTTTACATGACAGGTTAAGGCTTCTGCAATGTGTTCCAGCATTATTTATGATTCAAATGCAGAGCCTGGAAGAAACAAAATGTCATGTCACATAGGTTTGCAGATTTTGTCAATATATTGTGAATCAGCCCACGAGCATTATTCTTATCTTGATTAATAATGTACTTTTAATTCTAAATCAATACTTACAAAATAGGGTTTTGAAGCTGGCAGGGTCTTCTAACCACAACTAGAAGTTTTGAAGCATTGTGTAATGAAAAATCCTTATATGCTGAACAAAGCATTAATCTAAATGAGCTATTGGACTTATAAATGATCACTATTATGTTTTTTATTTATAAAGTATGAACATATTGCAAATTGCTGGGAAACAATGTATATCCATTCTAATAGCAATATTAAATTAAACCACCAGTGCAAAGGAAAATGAAGGACCTGTTCACTAGAGCTTATAGTCTAATGAAAATGAGGAGTTTGTGATTAATCATTGTCGTACTCTTTCTTAATGATGCAGACAAAGTGTGTACACAGTATATAAATAATGATGGTTTGCACATAATTGTGCGACCTTTTAAAAGACAGCAATGATGACTTGGCCTTATTAGCAAAGGTTCATCACCAACAGAGTGTTTTATGATTGCGTCATGTGCAAATTGACATATTCAATAAGTTGCAGAGGTACAATTCTGGAGCAACCCAATTGCACCACAGCATAGGGGACAATGAAACATATTACAATTCCCATTGATTTAAATAGATCTTTTACCCAATTGAATACTAGAGAGCTTCCTAACTCATTATGAAGCAATACATTAGCGATCTCTCTAGTATTCAAGGTGTTAAAGTCCCATTTAAGTCAATAAGACTTTCTATTTGAGTCCAATGGTGCAACTAGTTTGCTCCAGAATCTACCACTTAAGCTTACTAGATATTGTTCTTAATGATCCGTTCTGAATAGGCAGATCATTATCAAACACTTCAAGTTTGGCATAACAATACATGGATACATTTATAGATATATCTAAGAAATCAGTATTTTACAGTAGAGCATTACTATGTATAACATGGTGATATTTTTAATTTACATAGTCAAATTAGAACTACTGTACTAAAGCAACTCTGGTTTATTTTCAGTGCTTGATACATAGCCCTGGTACCACTACTGCCACTACATATACCGCTATATGTCATATCCAGTTCCTGCTGCACTTTTAACCAATGGCTGATTCATGAAATTGGACAGACAAATGGGCAAAACAGCTGTTGATAACATATAGAGAAATGTCAAACGTCTATCTATCTATCTATCTATCTATCTATCTATCTATCTATCTATTTATCATATATATAGCAATGTGTTTTTGGGGTAACAGGATACAAGAGTTAGCCAAATTCCACTATCCTCACTCCACCGACTTTCTTGGGGGGGGTGATTTTAATAGAAATGACCATGGGGGTGAAGCCTCCCTGGTCACTCCTATCAACATTTCTGCAGAGTTGGCTGAGGGCAAAGATTTTGACAGGAGTAGCCAGGGTGTATCAGAGTTGGCTTGCGATGGGAATTTGGTCAGAAGGGTCTAGGGGGGCAAAACAATACTGCAACATTCCCAGTATTAGAAATACAAATGGCCTTGTCTGAAGATGCTTATGTCACCAACAACACACTTCAGGTGGAAACCCATCTTTTCACTCCTTACCTCATCTATCATCTCCCACACACCATGTCTCTCGGTCTCAGCTGATCTCTTCATACACAACATATCTCCCCTTACACACAACATCTTTCTACTTTTTACCATCCTTCACCTTACTTAATTCATATATCCATCCTGCATGACCCATGGACAAACACATACCCTTCTGCACAACACCCTCCTCACCACATTTCCAAGTTCTGTATGGCTAATAGAGAAACACATGACCTCCCTTCCATCTAGCCATTTATAACCTTCCTCTGTCATAATGTCCCTGTCCGTTATATCTTCCATCATGTACATCATCTATATACTTTTCATTCTCGTCTCTCCTCCTCAGTTCTATAGCCCATCGATAAACACATGCTCTCCTATCTATCATGTCAACAGTTTTGAGCTGCACTTTCACACATCATATCGGCAGTTATGAACCAACCTCCCACACAAAATCACACCACTTCAAAATTACACCATTTTACAGTACAAACCACAGGCAATGCAATGTTACTATTACTAGTTTGCTGTAAGAGATAACTGTGCAAGACCTATTATGTTCTTCAACAGTAAAGTCAGTCAGTTTAGACCCTAAAATAATCAGTGTTAAATAACTCAACAAGAGGTAATGAAAATGGCCAATGTGTATTAAAGTGGAGTGGAGGAATTTTGGAGCAAATCAAAGGAGACAGATAAAAGTTGCCATGGAATTAAAAAATGAGGCTTTAACCTTTTGTGAAGAAATGTATTGGGGACCTCTCTAGCATTCAAAGAGTTAAGAACTAGCTCCATTTAAATTAATTGAAACTTTGGAAAATGCTACTTTTCCCCAATGGTGCAGCTGATTTACTTCATAACAGCGCCACTCCATTATAATGCATATGGGCCAAGGAGGCTCAATCTCTAAAAGGAACTGGAGCAATTCTGGGGCAAACCACATGTATTGTGGGGACACATAAGTTCATAATTGATATAAATGGGGATTTTAACTCTTTGGAATGCATTGGATGCATCTCTGGCACTCGAAAAGTTTAATTCAATATAAGATTTATACCTTTTTTGATGAGTAGGAATGCAGTAAAGTTTCATCTCAAAACAAAAACATGCAAAAAACAGCATCTTCTGCCTTCTACAGGAATTCCTATGAAAGGTAAATTTCTATCTCTTCTTTCACTGTATTGAAATCAATAAAAATATTTTATTCCCCACACACACAAATGCATATGAGGAGAGTTTCCCCCGTGTATTTCTGTTGTGCTAATGTTTTAATGAGTTTGTTAGTTTACTGCATGTTCTCAGTCTGTGCTTGGAAGCCAGAGAAATCAAGGCTGAATTTTGTATGCTAGTGTAGACAGACACAGAGCGGGAGCTCTGAAGTTGGTGGTGTGAAGGGTAAAAGGACGGTTAAAAAAAGAGTGCAAAACAATCCTTTTTTGACTGCTATGTAACAAACAGTTGAGCCTGAGACTCAGGTGATGAGAGTAGGTACCATGTTAGCTGCAGAAATACAGGAGGCAAATATAGTCAAGTTGATACTTTTATTGGCAAACTAAGCAGATATAGGATGTAAGCTTTCCAGACCTCTCAGGTCTTCCTCAGGCATGTTATACAGATATTTTTGAAAATATCTCTCTTAAATACAAGTGCACATTGTTTAGAAAGGAAAGCAGATAAGATCAGCTCAGTCCAGACCCAGATTTGTTGATCAGTCAGTGGTTAAGGCGTGTAATATAAATTGCAGTCATTCTCTGGTCTGGTATGGTCCTCTATTGTCAAAGTTATTAACACTTCTAATGAGACTCTGTAAAGGCTAATCCACAATGTAATAATGTGACAGAAATTCCCGATCCCTGTTCAGGCCATTATTTAAAGTATTAAATTGGGGCAATAATTTAACCTCCAATATTTTTCTCTCCCTCTGAGTGCGAAAGAGTCCCATCAATACAGTCAGTTTAACGTCCTTGACACTGTGTCCATTTTGGCAAAAATGTTCTCACACTGGTGTCTCTGACTTTTTGTTGTTAACACTGGATCTAAGGGAATTAAACCTTTTATGTAGTGGTTGGCCTGTTTCGTCCACATACATTTTAGAAAAGGCTTCATGTGCAAAATAATTTCCTGCGGATATTAAAAATATAGCCAGTGAACAATTTTGCACAAATATAGGTTCACTTTTATGCACATGTTTTTGTTACATTATATTTTCTTCACATTAGAACAACATTATTATAATTTTATGGGGCATTTGTTTCAGATAGATTTGCTGTACAGATATGGGGATTCCTTTTGCTCCCAGTTATGCATGTCTATTAATCACATAACAACCAGCAGCCCGGGGAGTGGATTCCCCTTAAGGACCACTTTGATCTTATTTGGTGAGCCGACACACATGACTGATCATGTGTGTAGGCTTGCCAAATGAGGGTCTGATGCTGACTTCTCCAGTCTTGGAGTGGTCCATTTTAGACCCTGGTAGTGCTCATAGTGCTACCGTAGGAGCTAAGTGTGCAAAAAATACATGACATGCAGGGCCATCATCAGTCCTTTAGGCAATGGTGATGATCCTAGCACGTCACCAGTCATTAAGAGGTTAATGGATCTTTGAGACCCTTGGCAGAATGAGTATATATGTGACAACTCAATGTGTTTTCTCCATATTGTACACATTGATTATGTCCTATAATTTGAAAAGGGTCTTAGCAGTAACTAGAGGATATTTTCTTTTGTTTAAACAATGGTGAAAGGAATATGAAGTTGATGATGGTTTAGTAGAGAAGAAGTTTAAGGGGTCTGAAAATCAAATTGAAAACAAAATTATTGTGGCAATTTTTTTTTTTAAATCTACTGATGTTAATTTCTAGATAAATTATCATAGGTAGCATATGCAGATGTGGCTGGATGAAATCCCCCTGAGGCAGTTTTTAAGACTGAAGAGTAAATGTTCCAGGGAGGAGGCCTTCCAGACGCAGATTGTATGTGTTAAAGTTATATTTTTAGAGATAGGCTTTAAGAAGGAAATGGCAGCTCAAGCATACAAAAAAATCCTTTCAGCTGATAGACAGGAATTGTTGTGAAAACAGGTATAATGAGAAACATAAAAGAAGTCCAGCTTTTGTTATGTCTTTAGATATAGATCAAAATAACATTTATAATATGTTGAAACATTACTGGCAAATTTTGAAGATATTTAAGTAATTAAAAGGAATTGTGGATAATAAACCTTTGTTTAAACATGAAAAGGCTGTTCATTAAAAGAACTTCTAGAGCCAAGTCAATTAAAGCCTGTAGAGTGCAAAAAGAAAATGGGTATGTAACCTTTGATTTTTTTATTTTGAAAAGCAGAGGGGTAAGTATTCATGTGGCTAAATCACAGTATGATAGTAAAAATATCTTTGGTATCAACAGTTACTTCAGTTGTAAATCTCAGTATGTAGTCTACATGTTGGAGTGCCCTTGTAGGCAAGATGATTAAACATGTTAAGTGAAGAATGGGAAAATATTAAAGGGCAATAGATAGAGAATATAAATAAAGCTACTCTCATGCAGTATGAGCATTTTGAGGAGTTTCATGGTAAAAAATGGTAATCCTTTTAAGAATATTGGGATTGGCGAAGTTCCATTGAATAGAGTAAAAATGTATATTTATTCTACAAACACTGAGATCCAAAGGATTAAATGAACACTTTTATTATCCTTTTAAGAAATCCTGATAATGTGTTTTTTTAGGTCTACTATGTTTTTAGGTCTTTATGTATATATAATATATGTTTTATGGGTTTCCTCTGGACCCTTTTGGGCCTCTCTGGGCATGAGAAGATGTGACTCAGCAGCAGTAAAGTGGTTGAGGCATGCCCCCATGTCTGTCTGTATGCCACTGCACCACAAATCCATCTAGCTAAACTAAACTAAATAATAATTAATAAACAAGGAATATTCTAATTAGTAATATGATGTATTTCCCTACATTGGCCAGATACAATTTTATAAATGTCTATGATTCCTCTGAGATCATGCCTCATTTTTATATATAGACTTAAAAACTCTCCCAATGTCATAGCTAACCAAAACCTAAAAGTTTTATCAAAGCTTTATCAGTTTATTTTAGCAACAGGAAGGTTTGGCAACAGCTGTGGTCTGTGTGGATTAGAATCCAATTCAGAAGAATCAATATAATAACATTTTCTCTTGTTCAATACATTCAAAAATAACCATTGCCAGAGCTGCTGGTGACTATGTCATAAAAAAAACAAGGTTCAAGACCACCTAAATCTCCCAATTTTTCTTACATGCAGTGATGTAGCACTGGCATTTGACTTGCATGTGACTGAATTCCTGTAGATGGTGAAAAGTGCCATTTTTCTCACATTTTTCTTTTTAGGCAAAGGATTTTGCCCATCCCATTGAGTCATAACTCATAGAGGATCCAACTTGTGTGCACTGCAGATGCTGAAGCTCAAAACAATTGTATGTTTTCTATGCATTTAAGAGCTTAGAATTAAAAAAAATGTAAACAGAGTTTTTAAGACAAAGATCATATCTTAATTATGTTCCTATTCTTTAGTTCCAAAATTCAAAAATATAAATCAGAACAATAAGAGTCATTTTCAAAAGTGTGAATACTACAACTTCAGTTTTTTATATCTAAAATTTGGCTGTACACTTTTGCACACATCACACTACTATATATCTAAAAGATGCTGAATAAATGGGAATAAATACACTCTTAATATATTATACATTGATTCATGGCAGCATTTCAAAAGTGACCTACATTTCTCCAAAGGCGATGCAAACTCTTAGACAGTTCATTTTATAACTTTTTATTGATCATATTTCATAGGGTTATAACTTTAAGCTATGAAACTAAAGTAGCCCATTTGTTGCAATAGTGTACTATACCTTTGTCAATAACAATATTAACCACATTTTCTGTATGATAGAATTGCAAATAAATTTTGTAAAAATGTGATGTTAGAAAAAGGAACCTGTAAAATAAAATATGTATAAATGTATTAAACCCAAATTAAAATGAAATTAATGTTAAAAGAACTAGTATATGTCACATGATTTTTTACATGTGCACATTGACTTTAAGAAGAAATGGAAAATAATAAAGCTGCAATATATGTTGCTTACACAAATATTTAGCTTAAATGGATTCTAAACTTAAAGTACTATATACTTTTCATGTTCTTATACGTACTTGCCAAGTTGCATTGAATGTTACAAATTTGATTTATGTTTTCTTGAAGTAAATATTTTCTTTTTTTTATGCATGAAAGTAATGAAAGAAAGGAATAATTGCAACAACAAAAATAAACATAACCCATTTTTCTATTAAATGATGTGCTATGACCTATCTCTAGTTTAATCACATTTAATTAATGACCAGTACCTGCAAGAATGGCCCATCCATGGGTGGGGCTTCACTGATTTCACCCTCTTTCCTTTTTCCATAGATATAGGTAATTTCCCTGAGATGACTTTCCCTACCATATACCTTGTACAGATCTCCACAGGAATTCCTGAGTGCAGATCCCCCTGTTTTGTCCCACTGTACTGGTAACCATGGAATCATACATACTGACCTCCCAGCCTTTTCCCACTGTATCCATAGACACACACATACTGAGCCTAGCATTCTTGTCCCACAGTAGCCATAGAACCAATTAATTGCAGAGCAAATGCTTCACAACTCTATGGCAATTAGTTTCTTAATAGAAAAAAAAACATTCCCTATAACATTCTACAATAAATCAGCTGTTTTGGGGAATCAATACATCTTCTTAAACTTTAAACAATAATAGGATACTAGGATGATTTTCTGTTTTTATTTATTTTTGTTTTTTAAATTCTCTTAGCTGCACTAGTTTAAACTATAGACACATTAATAAAATAACCACTACAGCTATGAGTTTAGAATTAAACCACAACATGTTTTACGAAGCAATTCCAAAATAAATGTGTTTCAATTAATGGCCAGCAACTACAAATAGGGACATGAGGAATCTAAATTATATGTTCAGTGATGTCCACCGATACTTTAGTTCAGATTTAGTTGTACCATTTCACCTATGTTTATACTCATCCCAGCATGAGCCACCAGCTGGCATAATACAGCAAAATGCCAGAAAATAGAATTAAATTTGAAAGATTGGTAATAATCCTCATACTATGTGCGGTGTAGCAGTTGGTGGTTGTCTATAGTTTTCTCTTGAACATATCTTACAGTACAATTCATACTGTTTTGTACTGACTTCATAACAAAAAATAACCTGCGGAATGAGAAATTTAGGCTGAAAAAGCTTAAGGTTTTGTAGAAAACAATAAGGCAGATTAAGAAAAAGCAAGTAATGAAGTCACTTGGTAGGGTCATATAGAGAAGTAGTGGACATTTGTATATATTTTATAAGAACACAAAGCTAACCAAATAGAAAGCTAGTTTAATCCCTTTCATGGTCCTAGTGAGCAAACATACTTAATACAATTAGAACATTAAAAAATAAATTAATATATAAAAACAAATCAAACAAAAATATATTTTTCCCATTATTAACAATCTATAAAGCATTTTTGCCATTGCCCTTAAATGTTTTCTATTGTACAGTAGATAATTGTTATATTGCAGTAGGTTTATTAAACTGATACTTTCCTTTTCTGATTTCTTTGAGATCCTTATTTAGGTTGCCATATCAGGGAAGAGATTCTCTAAGAGGTGATAAAGAGATGATAAAGTGGAGATGTCTTCCAGTGTATCACTTCTCCAGTTCCTATGTTATTCTGTGGAGCATATGCACTAAGATTTCTTCAACTTTGTAGTAGAATAACATAGGAACTGGAGAAGTGATAAACTAGAGAAGTCATCTAAACTTTATAACTTCTTTATTACCACTTAGTGAATCTCCCTCATGTGTTAGAAACAGTGATCAAAAATACTTTATTGATTCCTATAGCATTCATAATTCTTTTCCACACTATTTTGATTAATGAACCTGAATAAGCAAGGATCAAGAGATTAATTAAATAGGTGCAGAAGATACAGTTGTAGATAGGCCCAGACCAAGGTACAAATAGGTTCTAGATATGCCCGTGGGATAACATTTTTTTGTTGGGGGCCCTATAAAATGTTTCCACTTGGGGCCTGCAATAACTAAGTACGTCACTGGGAAGAGTAGGAAAAGCCTGGCATATGCCCAATCATTGTTTTAATAACTGCATATAGTAGAAAAAATATTAATTACAGTTATAAAAACAATAAAATCAAGCAGGAAAAGTGCAGATAGACTCATATAGGATGGAATTCAAATGGCTGAATGCAAAAGAAAAGATTTCCTTGCACCAATCACCATTTGCAAATTTACTACTGGACCAATTATATCTGATACTTGCTCGCATGTCAATCTATGTGGGCACACAAATATACATACACTGTTTGTATACACATGTGTATCACAGTAAAATCTGCATTCATTGCATATTTTTGGGGTATTTCTCTAGCATATGCAAAACTAGGAAACATGATTGATCACTGATGAATACAAAAGGGTATCTGTTAAACATCGCAGTAAAGAGTAGCATGTCACATATGCTGATTTTTCACAACTTTGATGAGTTTTGGTCATAATGTTTTTGAAAACAGGTATTAGTCCTTTAAAGACCAGGGGTGTGTGGAACATATTGCAAACCAATGTGTTGCACACCTCACTTTGTACTGTAAAGCTTTGTTTAAAGGTAAATATCATCATATCATTATAAGTTCCATTTAGCCATTTACATAATAATATTAAATTATTTTACCAGGAAATATATGTTGAGATTGTCTTTTGTTTTCAAGTATTTCCTGGGGGTATAGATATTATTGCCCAATTTAATGGTATACGTTTTATCTACCACAGAAGGATGAAAGGCTGATTTCACCCTGCTGGGACTAGAATCTGTGACCTTGTGGTTTGAACAGATTCTATAGCGCTGAGTTCATCCTGCTGGGACTAGATCCTATGACATTGTGGTTTGAACAGATTCTGTAGCTAGTGCCTTAACCAACTGAGCCATCTCACTACATGTTTATCACTTACGTCCACATGGTTAACAAGGGAAGATACAGTTGAGAAATTTAATGCTGAAGTACAATTTTCATCTCTAAACCCACAAAACAGTATTGCAATTGATCAAATGTGTTTATATTTGAAGACTTATCTTTATTTAATGTATCAGATACAAACAAATTAACAAATGCAAAATACCTCTGACATGGTACATATAGTTTTAATTGTAGCTAAAGTTGGTTCCATTTTGGAATAAGCAAAAGGATTCTGTAAAATTAGTATCCTTCAGAAAATGCCAGTTTTAGAAAACTGTAATAGGTTTTGGATCTTATTTTGATTGCCATTTGAATCAAAAATGTTACAAGAAACAATAATGTGATACCAGAGGGAGTTATACATAATGTGTTATAAAGAGGTGATAAAATGGTGATCACTTCCAGTTCTAAAATCTCCAAGTCCTGTGTTATTCTATAGAACCTATGCACTAAGATTTCTAAAGTTAGAGATATCTTAGTGCATTGGCTCCATAGAATAACATAGGATTTGGAAATGTTATCACACTGGAGAAGTCAGGGGATATGCACTAAGGTCTAATAAAAAGGTGAAAAAGTGAAGATGACTACTTTGTTGATATCACTTCTCCAACTACTATGCTATTCTATGGAGCCAATACTCTTTCAACTTTGGAGATCTTAGTGCATATAGAATAACATAGGAAATGGAAAAGTGATATCATTGGAGAAGTAATCTCCACTTTATCATCCTTTTATCACACCTTAGCGCATAACCTCAATCATCTTTTTATCATCTCTTTATCACACCATAGTGCATCTCCCCTCTGGACAGTAAAGTGAACAATTTGCATACTCTCAATGTCATTTAAAGGTCATTTGACAAAATATTCCTATCTGTGTAAACAAGGGAGTAGGAAAACATCTATTACATCTTTCTCATTTGCCAGACAGATGGGTTAAGACTATTTTTACTGGGATCAAGTGGATTGTTAATACTTATACTGTGATCAAGCCTGGAGAGCTCTTTCTTTCTCTCCCTCCCTCTCTCTCTCTTTCTCTTATTACGGTTTTGAAATTCAGCAACCAAGAAAAAAGCTGAAAAAATAAATAAATAAAAAAGTGCACAAAATAAACTTTTTTTCAGTTCTTCATGTTTTATCACAAACAATTTTTGCAGTGGATTAAAATAGACATGGATGATTTTTTAATATCATCTTCAAAAGGTTCAATAGTAAATGTAAACCTTTAAATGTATATCGGATGCTTAATTTAAATCAGGCCTTAATCTAGAGAGAATTTTCCTTATTAATAAGTGTTCACTTCATTTCTACCCTCTGTATGACCCGTATGATTAGTTAATACATGCAAAGTAAGCTCAAAGCTTTTTGAGTGACTATATATATATATATATATATATATATATATATATATATATATATATCAGGGCTTATAATTTTAAGTCCTTTGCTACTAGCCAGACCTGAAAAGTTACTCGCCACTGCAAGCCAAAACATACCCACAAGGGCTGAATTTCTACTCGCCAGGGCTAAATTTTCACTCGTCATTGGCTTGTGGCGAGTGGAAATTTTGAGCCCTGTATATATATATATATATATATATATATATATATATATATATAATGTACTCAGCCAAAGCTGCAGCGAAGAAACGGCACTCTCTGGAACCAAATGAAAAGGTAACAAAAAGACTTTAATTCATTCCATGTTCCCAAACGTTTTCGGTCCTACATACGGACCTTCATCAGGGTCACCCTGATGAAGGTCCGTATGTAGGACCGAAAACGTTTGGGAACATGGAATGAATTAAAGTCTTTTTGTTACCTTTTCATTTGGTTCCAGAGAGTGCCGTTTCTTCGCTGCAGCTTTGGCTGAGTACATTTTATGCATTACTTATGGGACGGGCACCTCAGTTAACATAGTTACATTATAAGGTTTGGTGTGCCATTGTGTATTTTCATCGCTATATATATATATATATATATATATATATACCAATGACACTTTGCAACAATGACGCCACTACTACTGTTACGCAATATACTTCCACCCACCACCTTTTTCACATAATACAGTAAGTGTTTACCTTGCACACTGATTCATGCTATGGAACTGAACATACTCAATATTTTCCAAGCAATTTATCTGCACAAAAATCAATGTATTTCAATCTTTCTTTGTAGAATCTATGTTTATACTTAAATGAAAACTGCATCTGATGTAATGTAATGTAGAACCCTCAATTTTTTCCTACTACTACTAATAATAATAATTAGATCAATTCAATAACCCCTTAAGGACCAGTGATGGCCCTTACACATCACTAGTGTGTGTGGCTTAAGGACCAGTGATAATACTGGCATGTCATTGGGTTTGTGTACACAGACCACTATGGGAGCCAGAAACTGACTGCTCCAAGACTAGAGAGGTCAGTTTCAGCCTCTCATTTGGCGAGCCAGTACACGTCATCAATCACATGTGCTGCCCTGCCCGAATGATGTCTATGCAGTCCTTCCGGGGATTCCAACCCCAGGACCACTGGACATTAAGGGGGTTCACCAATGATAAATTTTAGGAAGCTCTGGCTCTCTGTAGGATCTTAGTGATGGGATTGGGTACCTGTCAACATTTAAGCTGGCATGTCATATAAAGTCAAAGTACACTAGATAGTTGGATTATGTTTTAGAGCTTTTAGATATAAGCAGTTTACATTAGTATATCTTAAAAATAATGCACTGAAGAGCAACACATATAAACTGAATGCTGTAGATGTAGTCTTGGCTTGGGAAAATAGAGTCTCATTTTTATTGGTTACATTGTGTCATATATTTAATTACAATGTTTATGTTCTTGTAGTAATAAGAGGTAGAAATAGGGGAAGTTTGCTCTATGTTGGAGCACTCTATAAATCTTTACATCTCCAAAAACTCAGAGTCATACTCCTCTGCAGCAGGAGAAGAAAATATTGGCACACTCTCTGACATATCCACAGCACTTCAATTATGTATCCCAGAGCCCCTGGAACATTTATGAGTACATCTGCTGCTGCTAGTTGTGGCACCTCTGACCAAATGATGGTATGTCTCCCAAACAGAACTGTGAGTTTACTTCAGGTTAGATATCATTGAGGAGATGCCTAAGTGGGAGCCTGCTTTCCCCCTTCTCACATGTTTCTTACACAGACAACAAACAGCAACATGATTAGCTTTAGGATCATCAGTGAAGTATCTCCATACTGTGGGTTTTATTGACTGTGGGGTTCCTGAGAGGCTGCTACTACTATTATGGCTAGACGTTGCTGAAATTGTACTACTGCTAGGCTTCACAGGTGCTGCGCTTCCAACAACATCAGAGGCACTCATCATATCTTAGGCTGTGGATGCTGATAATCTGAGGTGTTGATGGTTACTCAACACTATTACTGTGTGTTGGACTTGAACTTAGAACTGGTGATGATGTTGATGATGACTGACAGGATGACTGTGCATCCTTGGTTGTCCAGGGTCAGACTTTCCAATTGTTTTCTAAAACAGTTTATATACAGGCACAGTGCTTGTTTTCAGTGGTGGAATATTGAGCGTTACCTTTCAGCTACCTTTCTGGCCATGTCATCATTTATCTCACTCTCATCTTCATCTGCATCTGAATAAGAGGAGGGATATATTCTAGAGCTACATCATCATCATCATAAGTAATTAGGTTACTCTCAGAATTGCCTGTCAATTCTTCTCCACTACTTTTATATTCCTCTAGGCTTTTAGGGGTCTCAAACAATTTATTTTTACTTTTCCCCTCTGAGGATTTTTCTCATTCACTATTACTTTCAGGACATGTGTTTTTGTGCTTGTCTCATTGTCAGATGCAGCAGTTGGCTGAGCTGCTACACATTACTGCACTATGCCATCAACACTGGAATGTATGTAGATGGTTTATTAATAGTACCATTGCTGGTGGAACATTGGCAAATGTGCCCTGTTCAGGAGAGGAGGGATCACCATAATTTATTTCACACTCTGCAGCATCCATGGCTGCAGTCAATTTTTGGACTATCACATTACTCACATGTCCCTGTAATGCTCCTAATCCTTTCATCATCTGCTACCACTTGTGCGTTTTATGGACATTGCTCAACTGCTATGTGTGTTTTTACTGTAAAGTACACAATATAACTGATTGTGTATGATATCTTGCCTGGGATCTCTGCAAAATACTCTATTTCGTCTAGTATCGGTTTGCCTCAGTCACAGCTTTCACCAGTGTCCCGGTCACTGTCACTTATAAATTTGTTTTTATTTATTTTAATTAACTCTTCCCCTATCCCTATCACTGTCAACAAAAACACAAAAAATACTCCCTGTTCAGCTGTTCTTTCCCCAGACTCCCCTAAGACATAGATAACAGCCAGAAGAAGAAACTTGCATCACAGTTGACTGTGTATTTCCAGTCATACGGCTTGGTCTGGACATGATCAACGTATGTCTTTTTTCAGCCTCATCAATTATTTTACTATGTTAGAACTAGAGGTGCCATGCATAGACAGTCTTGGACAAATTTCCAGGCAATCGGCAGTGAATATAGCTCCTGCTTGGCTGAACATGGTAGATGTACAACTTGAGTGGTGCGGTATACTGAAGGTGAAGTAAATCTTATTTTTAGTGGATAATAAATGTTTTGGCCCCTCTTCCTCCCACTATATTCAGCTGATATATTTGGTATGGGGAAATAGAGGGTGTCCAGTTTTTGATGCAATACAGCTCCAAGATTATGGGAGTTCTATTCCAAAAACAGCTGGACATTCACACAAACATACAAACATGCAAACATTTGTATGCACACACATCTCTATGAATGTGCACATGCACACATTCACATTTTAAGCCAAAATACTTTATGAAGTGATCATTCAGATTCTATTTAATGGTATTTAAAGAACAATTACAAAAAGAAGTAACATGTCTTAAGCAAAATGGCAAGATTCTTATGACCTTTGCACTTAAATCATTCCTTAATTTCTACCAGCAAATGCATTGAATGGGTGATATGATGGGAGTTATACAGCTGGAGGGTATTAGGTTGCTCCCCACATATATTAAAGGAGCAAAAAATATACAACACAGAGCTTTTCCTACAGGGTAATCCAAAGTACACCTGTTGTTGGGAGATTTATAATTCTAGTTTATTACATCTCAAAATTAAAAAAGCAGTTTTCTATTTTGATCACCAGATGGTGCTGTTCTTAACATATTCTTTGGGGAGCTGTATTTACAGACTCCAGCTCTCACATAAAGTCATAATGAAAAAGTTGTTTTGGACACCACTTTGTGCTGTTGATTAACTCCTTAAGGACCTATGACGGTCCTGGACCATTATGGGTTGTTATTCCCTTAAGGACCCATGACGGTCCTGGACTGTCATAGAATTCCGGGCTCCCTGCATGGCTGCACGCTGTTTGGATCGTACAAAAAAAAATGCTCCTGGGTCCTTAAGTGACCGCAAAGTGCATGTGCGGCCCGGTCCTTAAGGGGTTAAAAATAGTAATATTTGAATGAAAAACCTCACAGCAATGGAGTAGCCTTGTTTTACTCAACAGGAAAACCCTTATAGCATAATTTTTCATAATAAAAGTTTATTTATCTCTGAAATTATTAGAAAGCTCTTTAGTCAAAAAAAAATTTCTAATTCTTGTTTTATTCTAAAGATCCAAACGCCATAGAACGAAATAGACATCAGAGACTTTTGTTGGACTGTAGAGTGTTCATACTGCTTTTCTAAATCTAGGCCTTTGTGTGGGGGGTTGAAAATAAAGCCAATCTTTACTAAAAAGAAAGCCATGAGAAAAAAAAAACAATGACAACTAAAATCTATTCTGTTATTTTCTTTACTGCTTTATAACTTGAAATAACTAAATCGATTAAATTGTTGTAAAGTGGAACAGCACAGTGGGAAGCAGACAGTTTTGTTATAATGTAAAGTAACAGCGAAATTTTAATCATTGTCTTCAAAACCTAAGCATGTCTCTTCATCCTGAAAAATATATAGCATATTTTCTACTTTATCAACACATTTTGCAAAGTATAAAACATATTTAATCTGTCAGACAAATATGTTAAAAGATATATTTTTGGTAGATTTACTCCTTTGCTCTTTATGGGTGAACACGCCAGGATATCGCTATTGAGCACAGTTGACAACCAGTAGCTCATTTTGGTAGATCTTCCTATGCTGAGTCATGAGATTTTTAAGACCTGTCCTGTTGTGGCTCTTGAGAACTGGCATTGTGTACCCCTGTTCTGTAATATAATTCAGTGGCATCTATCTATCAGTTTACACAAAGAGCTGAATGTTTCAGATTTCATCATCCTAAGGGAACATATATCAAAGATGCTGTGTGACCAATCAGTTTAGTAGAAAAAATTCAGATGAAAAAGGTTAAATTAGCAGCTGATGGCTTCAATATAATTTTGTAGATTGTATACCCTATTCTTTATACAAACACACTAGTTAAAATAGAGATTGAGAATGAGGATTTTAGCCCATGATAAACAGTGCTGGATTTTAATTTCTAAGGTCCCCAGTCAAAGCACCCTAGGCATCCCTAGCTCTACCAATTACCAAACCCCCATTCCTAATTAACTCTACCCTAAGCCCATCCATTAATTGCATGCTCAGAAATTATGTTTAGCCTATAATATACAAATATAAAAAAGATTGCAACCCATTAAGGACCAGCAATGTGCACAACATATTGCAAAACAAAGGGTTAAATTGTTAAATGAAATGACCAGTGAAAGGATATGTAAAATGGGTACATCTGGCTAAAACAAAGAAAGAAGAAGAGAGTGCAAAAGAAACTGAATGTGGTGCTCTCAGATTCTTTTGTACTCTATTCTTCTTTCTTTCTATGCATGCCAGATAGTGAAGGTGCTACTGGGGACCCCAAATGAGAAGTTGCAGCCTGAGACCGACATCAAAGATTAATATTTATTAACAGACTATACAATTTGGGAAAATGTGATTTGTGGTCTGGAATTGGAGTGGTTATGTTTCATTCTTCCATATCTGGCTAAAACAACCCATAAATTTGACATAACAGGAGTATATAAATAGCCTCCATAAGTTAGGAGTAAGTTGGACATCACTAAACTTTAATATGCATATGTGACTAGTCTTTTGGAATTGTCTTCCTAAAGTTATGGGGGAATCCAGACATGGAGCCCTTGGCAGCAGGTTCCTATGGAGAACAGCTACACATAAGGTTAAAGAGTCTTGTTATTGTCATTTTAATGTAATTTTTAATTAAAGTTGAACTACTTTCATTAAGCCTCTGCCTAACCATTGTTTGAAAAGTTTGTTAACTTCCAGACCATATCATGGGAGAACATCATCTGAAGGAGCTACAAGTCCAGCAGTACCGGGCTTTACCCGGAGATGGGGTATATTCTCTGTGAGCTCTCTAGTCAGAGTGGTTGATAACAGCCTACTGATCACATCCAAATGTGAGTGAGATACCTTTATTGTCTTTACGATGTTAATGTAATAGTAATAATACTGCACTATTGGGGTACTTATCTTTATTTTTGTTTTGTGTGTCTGCTGGTCACGTATTGATCTGAACAGTGAAGCATGGTAGAGGTTCCTTGCAAGTTTAGGGCTGCATTTCTGCAAATGGAGCTGGGGATTTGGTCAGAATTAAAGGTATATTGATAAAGGCCCACAGAAGGGCCAAAACATTGATGGAATAACCCAGCACATGTGTTTCACCTTTAAGAAGACCTGTGAGTGCTATTTGATTACATATGTTGTTATATGATCACCATAGATTAGCACCCAGGCTAAAGCCCTGTAATTACAAATGAGTTTACAGACCTGTGGAATTTTATGTACATATATATATATATATATATATATATATATATATATATCCATATCTATCTATAATCAAATTTCACATTCTTTTGCAATAGAGAGCATTGGTTAAGAGGTTGTAACGTATCACCTGATGCCCTAAAAAATGTTGTTAATGGAGCTTAGGGAATGGTAACCTATGTTGCAGCTGGAAGCTGCTTGAAGAACAACATCTTCACCAGCATCTTCCCACTGTGATGTTGGTGAGTAAATAATTATACGTGTTAATGTGTATGTGATGGCATGTGTTGATTGCGTGTGATTGAGTGTGTATGCATGTGTGTGTGTATCAGCATGCCAGAAGGTTAAGTTCAAATTAAAGGGATTAAATGTCAAACTCAACTTGTTTTCTGATTTTCAGCAGAATTATCCTTCCTACAGAAATTTCCTTGGAAAGGAGAAACAAATTATTCTTTGTTTTTTGTTGTTGTGTTTTTTGTGGAGAAGATGGAAAAGAGACCATTGTTAATCACAGTGGAAACTCTGTAAATATGTTTGTATAAGTATTTATATTTCACTTTTTTAATTTGAATGCCAGAAGTCTGACCCTTATAATATGTATTTTTTTTTTTTTTACAAATTATATGGCTAATCACCAAAAAATGGGAGGCCTCAGTGAGTCATTGACATCACTCTTAATGTTAGTGGTTTACTGGGGTCATGAGATTCATGATTTGTTTATCATTTATTTAGACCTGACTTCTTGGGAGAATATAATCTATACTTGGGTAAATAATCAGCATTTTAGGAAATAGAGGTGCTGTTACATAATTCATTTGTTTTTATTCCTGCAGTTTTGATGCATGGTGACCTTAGTACTGGTTCTCGAGCAAATATGCTTTTATCCTAACATAAATGGAAAAATAGACAATAGGAAAAATGCTGCAGATTATTTTCAAATTCTAAAATCTCAGCTGCCTTCACAATTAATGTAATTTAGACCTATTTTGGTAAGTATCTACTGTAATCAGCAAGACAGTCTGATTTACTGCTGGAAAATAATGGCATAAACCTCACAACAGCAAGTTCACAATTTCTGCTTTTAGAAAATGTAATTTTGTAATTGTGAAGTTAATTTAGCATTTTATTTAAACCTTGCATTGACACAACGTTTGAGCATCTCTGGTTATTTTCATATTAATTTGCAATAAAAGGTTTCATATGTATTTCAATCATATCTATTTTTTGGAAAATGAATGGCATTATTTCTCTAACCACAGAAGATATCTTAGAAATATCATCAAAAAACCCACGCTAGGGATAACACATTTTGAAATCTATAACATAGGTGATAACTTTTTAGATCCTTACTTTTATTTATTGTGACATATTCCAGTTCTAAGTTAGAAAAGAATATGGCTCAAAAATGAAATGTGTTACATTTTGTTATTGCTATAGTTTTAAAACCTGCAGGAGTCACTGAGAAAGTTTTGTTTTTTAACAGGCAGCAAATTGAAAGATTTTTACAGAGACAAGAAAAATATTAAATTGTGACTAAGTCTCTATTTTTAAACTAATTTGAATAATAAGATATTTTAGTAAAGATGACATGCTGCATCTATACCTGCTTTAATTATATAGCAGGGATGCAGCTTGGTAAGTCTAACTACATCACTGAGTCACTTCTATGACACATTGAGACTAATGTACTAAGACGAATTGGAGCACCTTTGGGGAAAACCAATTACACCACAGGGGACAAATGAAAATTCCGTAAGGATTAAATTGGGATTTTAAATCAATGGGCATTTTTGGAAATGTATATTTGTCCCCTAAGATGGAGTTGTTTGGACAAGAATTGCCTCACTTTTACTTTTATACATTAGGCACACCGTGTCATGCTGTGTAGCATCATTGATACAAATAGTTTAAGAAAAGTATACTTATTGACAATTATGCATATTTAACATGCAATGTGAAAATAAAAGGTAAAACAATTAAAAGAGGTGGTAGTTACATTAATCATAAAAGAAAATCATCTCCATCAAATCTTCTCCACCTGCCCCTCCTCCAAAATCATCATGGGTGTGTTGTTATTAGAATATATTTTTTCCCTTGAGAGCAGGAACAGTGAGTCTCCTCAGCAACTGCAATGTGCACAGTATGCGTGTGGTAAATAACATCTGGGGGCACAACTGTATCCAAACACCATTACACCCGCAACCAACTACTGCTACTGTCACTGTACCCTTTTTCCACACCTGCTAAGGACACATGACAACTTGCTGACTGTTTAATAGTAGTGATGAACCATCCCTGCCACAATCTTAGCATATTCTGCAGGATGGAATCTCCTCAGATGCCGCTTGATGCACTGATTGCGATTCTCCTCCATCACACTGGCATGTGTGGTCAGTGAACCATACTGTGTGCAATGGGTAGAGACGAACTGCCACATCCTAACATAAATAGAGTGGCTATCATTTGGCGGGGGAGGTAATGAACGAGGTGGATTGGCAGAAGATATAACTACCCTAGAAGGTGATGGCGAGCTAGTTATTTCAATCGTCATGGAGCTGCTAGTCTCTGCCTGGGTTGTTCTATTCCTCCTCCTCTTTGATCTCTGCCTCGCCTCTTGTTGCCTTTCTGGAGAGTCAGGGACAGCAAAAGCATTGCTTGATTTCTGTGGTGGGTGTTTGTCTTTAACATGTTTGAAGTAAATGTCATGGTGTCTGTGTTTCATGTGTGATATCAAGGATCTTGTGCCAAGGTGTGTTCCCTCCTTTCCTCTTTTCACTGACTTGTCACAAATTGTGCACATTGCCGTTGCTGATGACTGCACTGTGCCTGCCCCAAGAGAAAAATAGTCCAACACCCATGATGACTTCAGAGGAAAGTGGAAAGGTGGCGAAGAATGGCCTCTTTCTTCTTGTCCTCCACATTCCCCTTCACTGTCTATAGCAGCAGATGATGTTGTTGCTGTTGCTGCTACTGCCTCAGATTCAGCACTGCAACTAGAATCAGGAGTATTGCTACTGCTGGCAAGTGGAACCTGTCCTAGTACCACATCACTTGTTGACCCCATTCCCACTGTGTCCACGGTGGTCTGTGGCACACTAGCCTGCCCTTCAGCATCCTGCTGCCATTGCATCTCAGCATCAGAAGGAATTAGAGCAAATTCCTCTAACTCCAAAATGTCATTGCTAGTGGTTGTGGTGATGCCCATCCTCACCCCTGTCTCCCATTCCTTCTCAGTTTCTGCTAAAAAGGCAATCAATGTCTCTTCCACCCCAGCTTCTCCAGCATCATCATCATCATCACCACCACCACCACCACTAGTCCCTACATGCTTTTGTTGCTGCTCTATGCCTGACGTCTCACTGCTGCTTTGACATGTGACAGAGGGTCCCCTAATGTCACACTTGCCATTTCAGCACTAGCAGCAGGCATAGGCATCTGATCTGTGCCCCTGCTGGTGGTGATGGTATTAATTCTGAGCCTGCTCTCCCCCAACACCAGTTCTGGCCTCTTAAGGATCATGTTCAACTTGGACACTGTGGTGAAGAGAAGGGGAATACCTCGACTGCTAGTCTGGATGCTCTCAAATGTTTCCCTTACCACTCCGGCTGCTTCACTATTACTACTACTAACACCAACCACATCAAGTTCAGCCACAGAGTCTTCCTCCTTAGTCTCACAGTCACTAGTAATATCAGGATATTGTTGATTACCCCCTCCTTCACTCCCAAGGCTAACAAGCTGCTGGACCTTAGTAGCAGTAGTACTAGCAGTGTATCACGGTGCCCGTGATTGGTGCTGTCCAGTGTCAGTCACTTGCTGACTATCATGATTGGCTGTCTGTGATTAGCCCTCCTCACACAGCCTTTTTAAACCCAGGCTGAGCACTTCCAGGTTGCCCTTTCGTGGTGTTTCTGACTTCACTCTGCCTGACCTGCTTGTCAGGCTTCTGGGCCTGTTCCTGCTGTTCCTGCTGTACTTGCTGATCCTGTGTTCCAGTGTTCCAGTGTTCCTGTATGCTAGTGTTCCTGTGTTCTAGAGTTCCAGTGTTCTTGTGTTCTAGCACCTCGCGGGTTAATCTTACTGAGTTCCTGAATCTCCTGCTCCAGCCGTCGCTCTGGCGACATTGTTCTTCTCGCTGCTGATCATACTTTGTTGGTTCCAGCGTGCGGATGCTGGTTTACTCCACTAAACCTGGTTGCGATATACATTGTTGGTCCCAGCGTGAGGAAGCTGGTTTACTCCACTAAACCTGGTTGCGATATACATTGTCAGTCCCAGCGTGCGGACGCTGGTTTACTCCACTAAACCTGGTTGCGGACGCTGGTTTACTCCACTAAACCTGGTTGCGATATACATTGTTGGTCCCAGCGTGCGGACGCTGGTTTACTCCGCTAAACCTGGTTGCGATATACATTGTTGGTCCCAGCGTGTGGACGCTGGTTTACTCCACTAAACCTGGTTGCGATATACATTGTCGGTCCCAGCGTGCGGACGCTGGTTTACTCCGCTAAACCTGGTTGCGGACGCTGGTTTACTCCACTAAACCTGGTTGCGATATACATTGTTGGTCCCAGCGTGCGGACGCTGGTTTACTCTGCTAAACCTGGTTGCGATATACATTGTTGGTCCCAGCGTGCGGACGCTGGTTTACTCCACTAAACCTGGTTGCGATATTCATTGTTGGTCCCAGCGTGTGGACGCTGGTTTACTCCACTAAACTGGTTGCGAGATACATTATTGGCTCCAGCGTGCGGACGCTGGTTTGCTCCACTAAACCTGGTTGCGATATACGTTGTTGGTTCCAGCGTGCGGACGCTGGTTTACTCCATTAAACCTGGTTGCGATATACGTTGTTGGTTCCAGCGTGCGGAAGCTGGTTTACTCCACTAAACCTGTTTGTGATATACATTGTTGGTTCCAGCGTGCGGTCGCTGGTTTGCTCCATTAAACCTGGTGGCGCTATTACCATTAGTCCCAACGTGCGGACGTTGGTTTGCTCCTGAACATCCAGTACTGTGGTCAGTCGCTGTCCACTTCCTTGCAGTTGTCTGAGTATCCCTGGCAATAGACTCCTGCTGAGTCAGACCACTATACTTATGCTCTATGCTGTCTTAGTCACCTGACAGCTGGTCTACTTGCTCAGGCTGCCCTGCCCGGTATTGGTGAGGCCGGTAGAACCTTGACAATACCATCCTGTAGGTTGCCTCACCCGGTATTGGCAGGGCCGGTAGAGCCTACTCCAGTACTCTTTTGGGCTGCCCTGCCCGGTATTGGTAAGGCCAGTAGAACCTTGTAATTCACCATCTCACGGTTGCCTTACCCGGTATAGGCAAGGCCGGTATAGCATGTCATTAAAACTGTCACTTGGGTTGCCTTGCCCGGTATTTAGGCAAGGCCGGTAGAACCTATTATATGTTCTATTACTGTTGTATTGTTATGTATGTTTACCCTACGGGGACTGCCTTTAACTTTTAATAAAGTTAAGTTATTTTACCAAACCTTAAGTCTGAGAGTCTTCAAAAACCGTGACACAGTGGTAGGACTGCTTGGGAATGGCAAGTGTGATTTAGGGTCCCTTGCTGTCACACTTGCCATCATTTTCTCCTTCCCCCCTGAGTACTAAAAGAAACACTAGCAACAGTCAAAGTATTGGTGGCAGCAGGTTCAGCACTAACAGTAGGTTCAGAACTGGCAGCAGGTTCAATACGGGCAGCAAGTTCAGCACTGGCAGCAGGTACAGCTCTGGTGGCAGCATGGGCAGCACGTCTGGCAGCAGGTACAACACTAGTGTTTGCAGGTACAGAAATGGTGGCACTGGCAGCAGGGGCAGCACATCTGGCAGCAGGTGCAACACTAGTGGCTGCGGGAACAGCAATGGTGGCACTGGCAGCAGGGGCAGCGCGTCTTGCAGAAGGCACGAGCAGCTGACCTGTCCTGCTCTCACTGGTACTACCCTTTTCTCCCTCCCTTCCCATTCCCTTTTATCCCTTCCTTCCCATTACCTTTTATCCCTCCCTTCTCATTAAATTCCCCAAGATCCCTTGGGGTGATTTAGGGGGACTAGACAGCATTGGTTCAGTACTGCTAGTCACTTCCTCCTCCTCCTCCTCTTCAGACTCAGTGGACACATAACAAGGATCCTTCCAGTTCCTCTTTTGCTTCTCATAGTGATAGGAGGCACTATGAGCCTCTCCTGCCTCAATTTTTGCTAAATATCACAAGAGAACAGCACAGCACATCTATCTCGCTCTGCAGCTGCTTCTATTGTGTTTGCCTTCAGCGAAAACGTCATATTTTTATAGCGGAAGTGCGAAAACAATGTAAATCAATGGGCGAAAACTTTCTAGCCATTGAAAAAATGGTGAAAGATTTTGGCCAATGGGCAAAAGATGTGAAAATTGTTAGTTTTAAAGAAGATTTTCCAGTGAAAAAGCGGATAATAAAGTGGTTTTCGCAAAATTTCTCGCGGGAACACGGCGACAACTTTCGCCCATCCCTATTGCTAACATCAACATTTTGATCTGTAACAAATGATGAATTAAAGAGCCCCCAGCAGTGGGGGCACCATTGGTTTACTAATTGGTATAAGCATTATAACATAAGTGTACTGCTACAATTACTGTATAGATGTATCCATGACAATATACTTCAAAAACTGGATAATCTCTGTGTAGTTAAATGAGGGGAGGTTTTGAGAGGTATAAAATCAAACAGTTTAAAGAATAATTAACATCTGTGAAAAAATAACCCTTCACTAACATTTCTTTTGACACAAAATAATAATGCCCCAATGAATTTTTCTATTGTGCTTTTGTTCAAGAGATATCTGGAATCACTCCCACATGTCATGCCCATCGAAGCAGTCATAGCAGTCAATGTTATTTTCTCAAACTGGAGTAGGCAGAGTGCATGAGCCTACTTAAAGTGATAGTAATGTTTCATAAAAAAGCAGTTCCAATTAATCTTCATAGTAGTTGGGCCATGGAGAGTGTTTTGTCAATACTGTCAGAGTTGTAGTTCAAGAGTAATTGAATGATAAAGTATCCCCCTCCTGCCACTTTTACCTAGTGAAAGCTGCTTACCCTCAGATGTGAAATCTGCTCTCTTGACCAGACAGGTCGCAGCAAGGGACAATCTTCTTACTGTGAGCATAAGGAAAACCCTGAACCCCATGACAGGTTTTTCAGGTTTTTCCTTATGCTAACTGAAGATCGTCCCTTGCTGCGATCCATCTAGACAGTCTTGCTGTTCAGAGGTGAGCAGTGTTACATCAGTAAAAGGGGCAGGAGGGGGATATTTTGTCATTCAATTACTCTTGAACTACAACTTGGACAGCATTGAAAGAACGCTCTCCATGGCCAAAATACTATGAAGATTAATCAGAGTTGTTTTTTTGTGAAACATTACTATCCCTTTAACTCTATAAAGGGGGGTGTACAACATATTGCAAATTAATGCTCTCTAGTCCCATCTTGTCTGTAAACGGTCAAGATTTCCACATGCAGGGAGTAAAATGTGTGTCCTGTGTTCCTGCTCTGCAATAGACCCATACTGCTGCAAAGCCTAGTGTAGAGAGTAAAATTTTCTGGTAACCTACACAATGATTCCCCATGATAAGAAAGCTGACAAAGATAAGTCTAGAATCCCACCCTTAAAGGGATAGTATTACTTCAAAATTACTATTCCTCATATTGTCGCCCTTAATAAACTGAGTTAAATGACACCAGTGGCATCTCTCAAACCTTTATGGAGTAAGAGATAGCCGCTTTCAAAGTTTCCTCCCCCCTGCTGTCAGCGTTCTGTCTCTGAATCAAGCGGAGGCTCTTCAGCAGAGCCGATATCTTGTTATGGAAGGAAAAATGATTCATTGAAACAGTCTTCTACGTGTGCTTGGTAACCAAGCACACGTAGAAGACTGTTTCAATGAATCATTTTTCCTTCCATAACGAGATATCGGCTCTGTTTAAGAGCCTCCGCCTATCCTGGGACCGGATTCCCCTGCTGGCAGCAGAACGCCGACAGGAGGGGAGAGGAAACTTTGAAAGCGGCTATCTCTTACACCATAAAGGTTTGAGAGATGCAGCTGGTGTCATTTAACTCAGTTTATTAAGGGCTACAATATGAGGGATAGTAATTTTGAAGTAATACTATCCCTTTAAACAATGGTTTAAGTCTCACTGATCATAGGCTCCTAAAAATAATAAAAAACTATAAACACAGAAAAATATACCAACATTAGTACAGTTATTTTAGCGTGTTTATTAAAAGTAATAACACTTCTTTTCGGATGAAAGTTTCCCTTAACCCCTTGAGTGCCAGAGGGGTATGCAACACATTGCACCCAGGGCCATATGCACAACCTAGCAAAGGAGAAATTATGTGTCAAACCAGCTTCACCATGGCGGGGGGGGCAAATAATAATTTTCCATCAAGTCAAGTCAAATGCTATTGAGGTCACCAATGCATTTCAGAATAAAGCATTGGATGCCTCTTTAGGATTCATAGGGGTAAAAGCCCTGCTTAAGCTAATGGGAATTTATGAATTTGTATTTTTCTCCAATTTTGCAATTGGTTTGTCACATACTTGCTTCTTTTTTTCATTTGTGCATATGGATCTAAGCTGGCGTCACACCTTTTTTTTGGTTTTCTCTTGCTTTCATATGGTAATTGCTTTGTTCAAGAAAGATTTACAAGTTCTGACAGGCAACAGATATTAGAACACTGTTCATTGTCACTCAGCTGAGCCAATAGGTTAATACTTCGAGTGCCAGAGGGGTTCACAATGCATTGTGTACTCCTTTGACACTGCAAGCATTAATATAATGTATACAAATCCTTGACTACAGCTTCACCTAGAATATGAAGTACAGTTCTGGGCACCAATTCTTAAAAACCCACATTATTGAACTGGAAAAAGTGCAGAGATTTGCAATAAAACTGATTGGAAGATTTTGCTTACTAAGAAAGACTAGCCAAACTTGGATTGTTTATATGAAGATATTTCTAAGGGATGTTATGATTACTATTTATAAATAGATGCAAGGTCAATATAAATACCTTTCGGTGGAAATAAAAAAGAACAAAAATAACGGGACATCTTTTAACCTTCTGATTGCCAAAGAAGTATCCAGCACTCAAGTGGTTAGGACTAGAGGAAAGGTGCTTTCAACTAAAATAATGTCAGGGCTTTTTACAGAAAGGGCAGTAATGTTGTGGAATTCTTTGACTCAGGAAGTGATGTTTGTAGACTTTGTACATGCTTTCAAAACGTACTGGACTTAATTCTAGCTCAGGACAATATTGACAATTTTTACAGCTGGTTTCAATGCAGATGGTAGTTGATCCAGGGAAATATCTTACTGCGTTTTGGAGTATAGAAGAAATGTATTTACTTCCTCTGAATCAACAATATGAGCTGTACTTGATGGACAAATGTCTTTCTTCAGCCTCATCAACTATGTAACTATGTATCAATTATCAATTGTATTGCAAGAGAAAGTGAACACACAAAACAGTTTAGTGCATATTCAGAATAATCTGGGTCTTGATTGATTCTAGATGTTGTTGTTGTTGTTTGGGATCCTAGTTTGGACTTTTTGCCTATATTAAAATATTGAGGGTTTATTTTATGTATGTGTATGTGTGTTGGCCTGCTGCATGTGTGTGAGTTATAGGACAGTCCTGCTGAGTAAAATAATGGCACTTCCCCTGTTGGGAGATTTTTCCTATCACTTATTATATACATCAGTAGTCAGTGACTCAAGCTCACCTGTAAAGTGCATTATATTAGAAAGAAAAGATTGGCTTGTGCTGCTGATAAATAAAATTAGTTTCAGCTGTGAAAAGTTTTGAACGAAAGAACTACCAGCAGTGTTAATACCTTTCTAATACTTAACAGGAAAAGCCATATTATATACATTGTATATGTACATAAAAGAAGTTTACCTCTTGACATAAACCTCACATTTAACCTTACAATCATCAAATCCCAATGGATTCTATTAATTCTGCCCTTGTGCCTTTGTTCAGTCCTGTCTTGTCATGGAGCTGGACACAACAGTTACTGATAGCTTATCTAAGTGATGCAGACAGCATGAGCCTTCTAAACATTTTAAGTACCATAGGGGCTTGCCATACCTTGTAAAGCAATACACTTCAAACCCCTCTGGACCTTAAATGTAAGTAATTTTAATATTGTACAGATTAAAAATATGAATAGAATAAGGGATTTCCATCTCTCAAACTTTTATAGTTTTAGCGATTGAAGCATCTAAAGTTCCCGTTTCACAAGAAGTCTGCCATCTAGCTGATAGAAGCAGAATCTGGTCCCGGGACCGTCCTGTGGCTCTTCAGCAGAGCCGAAATAGCGCAATATCGAAAAAAATTCTTCATTGGAATGGCCTACAAACTATACAAGTTTGAGTGATGGATAATACCTCATTCTATTTATATTTTTAATCTCTACAATATTAACATAAGTTAAATGTAAGCAACACTATCCCTTTAAAGCTTTAAGATTACCATCTTCAGTGAGTAGAGTAGTTCTCTAGTACTGCTACCAATTGTGACATCTAATTCCATATACACGACATCCAGGATTGACTTGTTGGGGGAGATTCACTAAGTGGTAATAAAGAGGTAATAAAGTGGAGATGACATCTCCAGTTTATCACTTCTCCAGCTCCTATGTTATTCTATGGAGCCTATGCACTAAGATTTCTTCAACTTTGGAGATCTTAGCACATAGGCTCTATAGAATAACATAAGAACTGGAGAAGCGATAAACTTGAGAAGTCATCTATACCCTATCACCTATTCATCACCATTTAGTGAATCTCCCCCTGGTCTCTTGAATGAAGCAGTAAGGGAAAAATCATAGGCACAAATAGATGTTTCTGGCCACACAAAGTTAAGTGGCTGTTATTATTAAGGTGTGTTGATTCTCCTTTAATTGATTCTCCTTTAATCAGTGAGCACATGTTTGGGTCTTCACTCTGCAGTGCTGCTTAGATCAGCAATCTCAGTGAGTTCAGGTCCTGTTCCTGGAAATACTCTAATTTCAATAACAAGGTAAGGAAAGCATTCAAGTGCAAGGTAAATACTTATTTCAATTATTGCTTTAAGCCACAGTGTGATCTATATCAATACATGTGCAATATAATATAATATATATTCTCCAATTGCAAGCATCCAGTGGCACAGATAACATGAATTAGGATTTCAGGAGTGTTTGAAGAGAATATTATATCAGGGAAATGCTAAGTCAGCCCATTGGATTAATGTAATGGCTTCAATATTTCAAGGACTGTAAATGTCATATAACTTCCTGTATCCTCCACTAAGGGACATTATTTACCACTTGCTCTCTAGATAAAATCTTGTTTAAAATGTATGCAAACGAGAAGCACAATATTGTCTTCAATGCTTCTAAATGTAAGCTACACCAATAAACCGTATGCCAGTAAAAGGATTGCATTAGTAAAACCCACTAAATTTAATGAAGCAGAAACTTAATATGACAATTCTTGAACTGATATAACTGATATTAGAGTTTACACTTCAACTAAATTTTTGATCCCAGCAACCACTGCATTAACCCTGCATTGCACACCCCTCGTGTCCTTAACCCTTTGAGTGCCAGAGGGGTATGCAATGCATTGCAAATTCGTTGTGTACCCCTCTGGCACGCAAAGGGTTAAAGTGTTAAAGAGTTTCATAGTATCCCTTAACCTTCGAAGTGCCGAGAGGTGCACAATGCATTGCTTTGTAATGAGTTGCGTACATTTCTGGCACTCAGAGGGTTAACCCCTTGGTTGCTAGACATGTCTCAAAACATTGCTTTGAAAAGCAATGGAGATATCTCCAGCATCCGAGGGGGTTAAAGGCAATAATGTTTAAAATATTTTTTTTTTATTTTGTTGAAGAAAAGGTTATAATTAATATGCATGTTAAAGGACATTTAACATTGGCAAAAAATGCATTAAAGCTCTGTCTTTTAATACTTAATCATTGCTACTTCAGCCTCTGAGAGTAATATTGTAATATTACATCACTAATTTACATCGCACCCTAAACATTTTGTACAACCTTCGTTAAGAGTTGAATGATCAGTAATGGCGATTGGAAGGAAATTACTTCCTTCCTTATCTCCCTCCCCAAAATGGCATTCCCCAACCTTCTGGATTGAGTGGGAAGACCAGAAAAGCCCACTTCCATCATCTCTGACATAAGAGAGGATGAGACATGTTCCCTGTTTCTCCCACTCCAGCCAGAGCTTCTGGAACTACTGGCTTGATGGTAGGAGAGGGAAAGAAGACAGTGAATTCCTTCCAGGTTTCCGATACTCAATACATGGTGTAAGTGATCAATATGATGAGAGGCATCAGGAGAGGTCCTGATGCTCTCCAGTAATAATGATAAAGCAACCAATGAGTTGGACACCCCTCGGGCACTAATACATAAAGGGTCTGCTTCCTCAACCTTGCCTCACTGTCCACTCATAGTCGCAGAACCACTCATACACTGTCTGACATTCCAACCTAGGGCGAGATGTTCAAAAAGTAGTCAAAATGATAAAATTGATGGATTGTGAGCTGGTGGTAAAAAAACGACAATATTTTCAGAAGTAAATCCGTCATTTTTGAAAATATGTCATAAAAACTTAAAAATGACGGTAAGAAGATCTTGATGAACATTGCCCTTAAAGATTCTGATTTAAAATTGCCTTTGATTTTGTCTTTGAAAATGAAATTTTTCAAAAAACAAAGACATTTTTTGTCTTTGAAATTACATTTTTTTCTCAATCCTGCTAATAGTACTTTAATTTTTCTTCTCTAAGCTTAGACTATTTTTATTTTGTCGGGAAAAAATGACAAAAAAAGTGTCTGTTAAAAGAATATTTTTTCTGAAAATACCTTACAGTATGACAGTAGAATAAATAATGCATACTTTTAAGATAGCTATATCCCTTCGACGAAGATGGCGGAATTGGATGCAAAAAATTGCGGTAATGTGTCTGAGAATTGATGGACCATGGCAAAAGAACTTTTTTGTTCTGATTACAGACAATGTCAGTTACCACCACTTTTTGAACATCTCGCTCCCTAGTGTCACTTCCCAGTTATAGAGTAAATCCACTGCCTGCTTTCCCATCCTTTTCAACTGTCCCACTAGTAGCCAAAGAACCACACTTCTATTTTCTTCTTCACCAATCCTGTACCACTGGTAGCCACAGGCAATGAAATGCCCATAATATGTCCTATATACCCTGCAGAGCAGCCATTGATATTGGTAACTAATGACAGTGGAGCTCTGCTGACCCATACGTACATTCTATAAAAACAATGGAGCCCTTGAATGTGTATGGTCTATATAAATATTTGAGTGGAGATCTTGGTATAAGCATGCTGCCTTCTGTCTTAAAATATGTAATTAGATGCATATTTATTTATATATGCCTTGGTCAAAGTTGGCAATTACTGATGATTATTAATGAATAATAAATGGTTGTCAAAACCTAAATGTTTCCTTTTTATTTGAAATATGCAAACAGACAATAGACAAAAATATAACATAAAGAAGCTGAACTAATGCATTTATTGAATTGAACATGAACATTTCAATCAAAATATAGCACAGAAAAGTGGTAATTATGATTCACCTGTTTTGCATTTAAATGAAAAATAAGCATGAATGTGTGCTTGTGAATAAGATAAATGTATGCATTCATATTTACATTTTATTCTTTACGCCAAACAAAAACGTCAAGATTACGTAATCTCCAGTAAGAGACAGTTGTGAAAAGTCATCTTCAGTATAATCATGTAGCATCTAGCTGTCCAAGCCTGCTAACTGTTAATATGTGTCCCTGGCATCTATTTTCACCTAGGTTTGAGCAGATAAGGCTTTGTGTTAAGAATAAGTCTGATGCTTCCTAAAAAAATAATATTTTGTCTGGCCACAGGCATGATTTATAGGTTTCAAAGATAAGCAGCCAGGGGCTGTATTCTATTGCAGGTGATAAATGATAACAACCGTTTTATCAAACATTTTCCTATTGAAGTCTATAGAGAAACCTAGAGGTAAAAGCAGTGATAAAATTAGTACCTACAATAGAATTTAGCCTCAGATGTACTAGGAAGAACTGGGGCAATACTGGTACAAGACAACTACACCATAGGGGACTAATGAAACTTTCCATTGACTTCAGTGGGACTTTTAACCCCTTGAATGCTAGAGAGGTCTCCAAGTCATTGCTTCAGAAGGCATTGGGAACATTTCTAGCATTCAAGTATATATACACACTACTGTTCCAAAGTTTGGGGTCACTTCAAAATGTCTTTGTTTTTCATTAAATGAGTTGCAAAATGAATAGGAAATACAGTCAAGATGTTTACAAAGTTAGAAATAACGATTTTTAAATAATAATTGCGTCCTTCAAACATTGCTTTCATAGAAGAATGCTCCATTTGCAGCAATTACAGCCTTGCAGACCTTTGACATTGTAGTTGTCAGTTTGTTGAGGTAATGTGAAAAGATTTCACCCCATGTTTCCTGAAGCACCTCCCACAGTTTGGATTGGCTTCATGGGCACTTCTTACATACCAAACGGTCAAGCTCCTCCCATAACAGAAACAAGGACATTTCTAAGTGATCCCAAACTTTTGAACTGTAGTGTGCATATATCTCTCTCTCTCTATATATATATATATCTATATCTATATATATATCTATATATATATATATATATATATATATCACCAAATATGAAGGATATCATACTAAAAGAAACTAGAAACCTTTACTCCAAATGCACCTTTAATAATAGCACAAATATGAACAAGTAAGGTGCTTTAGGTCATGTAATTTAAAAATTGTTATATAATAATTTTGTGAGAAAATTGATATTGTCATACATGTTCCTCTTAGCATTATTATTTTAGTCAAATCGTATATTGATTATTACATTTCTCCTTCAATATACAAAGCTATAGCTAGATTTGCATTGATTTTTTAATTTGTTATATTGAAATTAACAGCATGTAATGTTCTTAAAAATATAAAAGTATCTATATATTGCCAAAATATGATTACAGCATTTCACTAAAACAATGCAATGCTTTGTATTATTGTGACATGTACATGTTTTCTTTCTCTCTCAACTAGTCATTTCAAAGATTTATTCCCTTGTTTATGTTGTTAGTTCAATAATTGTTATTTTTTGAAACTTCATAACAATTGACTTACCCCTGGAAAGCTATTAACTTGTTCTTAATACTATGTTAAGTGATAATAATGAAAGTTTCTTTTGTACTGTAAATGAGAAAAACAGAGCTGACTGTTCCTTTGCTATTTAAGAGAAGTAAATCCAATCTAATTTAAAGGCGCATTAAACTTTGTTTGTCAAAACCTATATGTTATTGAAATTTTCCTGCTGAGTAAAACAAGGGTACTCCCACTGTTGTCAGTTGTTTTATTAAAAAATTATAACTGTTCAAATAATCACAAAGTGAATTTACTGTGTGTTTCCTTCCTGAAAGTTCTAACTGACAGGAAGTGACTTTTCAGTTTATGTCACATTCTATGGAGAACTGCTTGTCACTGACATTTCTCTCCATTAGAATGTAACAGAATAAATAACTGGAATTTGACCATGAGAGGGCACTGTTAAAGGGATAGTAATACTTCGTTTTAACTTTATTTTATTTTGTAGGCATTAAAAAAGACATGAAGAATGATATAAGTCTTATCTCTCAAACCTTTATGGTTTAAGAGATATTCACAAGCAAAGTTTCCCCCTCCCAACCCTTTTTCCTAGTGTAAGCCATCTCTTCTCAGATGTGAATCTGGTTGTAAGACCAGACAGATAACAGCAGGGGACAATCTTCTTTGTATGAAAAGAATGAAAGCCCTTCCCCCCTTGACAAGCTTTTCAGCTTTTTCCCTTATCTTAATTGAAGATTGTCCCTCTCTGCAGTCTACCTGGGCACCTCTCTTCAGCTTTGGCTGAACGGGGGGGGGATACTTTGCTTGTGAATATCTCTTAAACCATAAAGGTTTAAGAGATAAGACTTATATCGTTCTTCATGTTTTTTTAATGCCTACAAAATAAAATAAAGATAAAACGAAGTATTACTATCCCTTTATTGTAAAAAAACATGAGTTTAAGCTGTAACAACTCTGGAAATATGCATCTTTCAGCAGTGGGACAGTAGTACTCTTAGATTACTAAACAGGAAAAGCCCTGCAATATATATATTTTCATTAAAAAAACATTTACTGTTCCTTTAACCCGTTACCATCCTTGCTGTGCCAGGACCGTCACAGCTGTCCAGCAGTTAAGGACCAGTGACGGTCCTGGCACATCATGGAATTCAGTGCTCCCTGCGCAGCTTGATGCTGCTCGGGGCACCCTGAATTGGATCAATTTAAAAAAAAATGCCCTGTTGTCGTTAAGTAACGGCTGTGCATGCTCGCGCTGCTCCTTAAGGGCTTAACTCAATGTATCATTCTTAACAATGTGTAATGCATTCAGCTAATATCTGCACAATTGCAGTCTTTTGGTTCTGGTTATTTCTGATATAATAAAAAAATAATTCTGAAGTCACACATCTTTGTTTCGCAGCACCGCAGTTATAGTACTTCTGTTTTTGATCATTAAATAGCTGGCACTTTTTGCATAATTTAAACAAAACATTAAAAATAAAGAGATAGCTTCTCATGCAACACATTTTACACATTTTTCCTATCCCAAGTGAGACTGAGTGATTTATTCTTTAATTGTAAAACTGTCCCTGGTCATGCATATCTGATTTAAAAGCCAGTGTAGTGGAAAGGAACAATGGCTTATATTTCGAATAGTAAACTGGAGTTATTGTGGAATAAACCAACTGCACTATAGGGGTCAAATAAAAAAATCATACATTCCCCTATACTTGAACAGAGCTTTTTTAGCTCCCTGAATGCAGGAGAAGTCCCCAATGCATTGCCTAGCAACCAATGGGTAAAAAGCCCAATTTAATTTAACAAGAAGTTTTTTGTCCCCAATGGTGCGGTTGGTTTACTTCAGTTTACGTTTATAAATATGTGCCATGGTGCTGTATTCAGGAAGCTAAAGATAAGCAATTCTGGGGCAAACCAACTGAATCATAGGTGCCACATGAACATCCCAAATTCCCGTTGCTATAAATAGGGCTTTTAAAGAAGCAGTAAACTTTTTTTAATGAAAACACATATTTTATAGAGCATTTCCTGCTGTCAGATGTTTTATTAAAAATTATAGAAGTTCAAATAATCAGGAAGTGAATTTACTGTGCTTTACTTCCTGATAATTCTAACTGACAGGGAGTGACAGGCAGTTTCTGTCACATTCTGTGGAGAACTGCATGTCTCTGACTTTTCTGACTTTCCTCCCCATTAGAATCTAACAGGAAATCTAATTAGAATTTGACCACTAGAGGGCACTGCTAATGTAAAGAAACATGGGTTTAAACTGTAATAACTCTGGAAATATAAATCTATCTGCAGTGGGAGTACCCTTATCTTACTCAATAGGAAAATCCCTACAATATATATTTTTTCATAAAAAAAAGTTTGCTGCTCCTTTAAACCCTTGAATGTTAGAGAGGTCTTCAACACATTGAGATACAATGCTTAGGAGAACATGCTAACATTTACATGCTTTATTTAACCCCTCCCCATCCCTATGCAGTTGGTTTGATCAACATTTTCTGCTCTTAAAGGGGAACTTTCACCTCATAAAATTTTATTACCATAGATTTATTTAATTAAGCACTGTTAGGAAAGCTAACCGGAGCTTGATGTAATGATAGAAGCCATTCACACCACACCGAAGGGAAGCGTGAACGCGCTCCCTGGGGCAGCTGGGAGGGAGGTGGGAGGAGAATTAGGAAGTGAAGAAAAGCTTGGCGAAGATTCAGCGTGCTGCATTATGCTGACTGGCACAGCTTGAAGATGAAAGTATGTACATTTAATAAAAAAACACCTTTCCAGTAGTACTTTACTAACAAACCTATGATAAAAACATTTTATGAGGTGAATGTTCCCCTTTATGCATCTTGATTACAATTTATTTGAAAGCACATTTTAAAAACAGTTTGTGCTTATTATTGTTTTTTACACTTATGAAGTATACAGTTCACATATATGGAAATGTTGCTGTAGACATAAGTAATGGTAATGAAATGTAATAATTGAAATATATTTCTGTGTTTACAGGATTTAGTTTGATTAGCAGCTTACCACTGATGCCTTGATTTACATTAACACCAATATCATCATTAGATGCTTTTAGTATGATATGTGACTGCTGCTTGATGAGTTGTGTTTAAATTAAATTAAAATATTAATGTGTTTAGTTAAGCAGAGTTTGAGATCTGATACGGCAATTAGGTCTCTTTACATAGTTACATAGTAGCATAGGTGATAGGCGTAACCCTTTGAGTGTCATGGGGTATGCAATGCGTTGTGCACATCTCTGGTACTCAAAGGGTTAAAAAAGACATAGGACCATATCACCCTTGTTCATCCAGAGGAAAGCAAAAAGAAAAACAAAACCCAGTTAAACCCATATCCAATTAAGCATCAAGTGGGCAGGAAAATCCTTGTTGACTCCAAATGGAAGTCAGACATTTCCCTGAATAAACATCGTGTCTGCTGTGAAAACAACTGTCATAATTCTCAATATTGTTCTTAAAGGGATTGTAATACTTAATTATTACTAATCCCTATATTAAAGTCCTATTAAAAATAAATGTATTACCCCAGTGTCATTTCTCAAACCTTTATGGTTTGAGAGATAATCTCTACTAAAGTAGCCCTCTCCCTCCTCCTTCCCCGTAGTCAGCATTGTAGCTGACTGCAGGGAAGCCAGTCGTACTACTTTCTGGCGGCTCTACCGCACAGCCGTGATCGCGTTAATAAAAAAGAAAATGTTCACTGAAATCGTCTTCTACGTGTGTTTTGTTTGCATGGACACGCAGAAAACCGTTTTAGTGAAATTTTTTTTTTATTAATGCGAATGCGGCTCTGCTGCAGAGCCGCCTGATGATTTAAGACCGGATTTCCCTTCAGTCAGCTACAACGCTGACTTCGGGGAAGAGGGAGGGAGAGGGCAAGTTTAGGATCGATAATCTCTCAAACCATAAAGGTTTGAGAGATGACACTGAGGGCAATATATTTATTTTTAATAGGACTTTAATATAGGGATTACTATCCCTTTAAGCTAGAAAGGCATCCATTACTTTTTTTAAGTAGCTACAATATTTGCAAGCCCTTCATCAGAAGGCAAATAATTCTATAACTGTACTGCCCTTACTTTAAAACAACCTTCCTTTATTTTAGTTGAAAGTGCCATTCCTCTAGACTTTATGAATGACCTCTTTAACTATTTAAGAACCAGAATGAGTATTTATGTGTTGCATACATCTCTAGTCCTTTAAGAGTTAATTGGGATATTTTGCTATTTGTTATTGGGAACAGATGATGATGTCACAAACTTGCATGACAGGATTATGTTTTCTTATTGCTCATTGTTTTTCAGGCACTGCTATTTGTACGAAAATGCATAAACTAGATTGCAAAAAAACATATCACAGATTTAGTTTAACCTTATAGTTAGACTGTTGCCAGTATTATAACCCTGCTTGATCACAACTTCATCAATTAAATTGACTAGAACAATGACCAGCTTAACTGAATTCTTATATGTGTGGATTTATAATTTAAAAGAAGAAACTTTTCCCTAAGGCTAACCAGCAGTCAACAGTTGCCAAGACGGCGCCTGTGGTAGATAATTAGAGCAATAACTTCAAGAGCACTTAATATAAAATGAAAGAAGTGAGAAAATGTATCAGGATAAAATGTACTCAGTTGAAGAAAAATATCCTTGCTAGGAAATAAAACAATAATATCTATTCTACTAGTTATTGAAGTATAACTAAATCAATAGCTGTTAGGCAACTAGTTAAAAAAAATCACATAACATATATTTACATGTAACCAAAACAAGTAAAACATCTAAAAGTTCATATTAAAATGACCCAAAGTATGAAATATAGTACTTAGCTGGAAACAGTCTGTAAGTGTCCAATACTGTGATCTGGTCCCAAACATTGAAATGAGATGAAATGAGACACTATGAATGATGAGAAGGAATGAGGCGATTTGTGATAGATGGAAAGAAGTATCAGTAATAATAGGTAATGGATATAAATGTTATCTAGGCTGTATACTTCTTAAATTAGGTATTCACATACACAATGCATTTGTTTTTTAGTTAGACAGCTAGTTTCCAGCTCACCAATATTCCCAGGTGCATCTCAGATTTGCAAAATCCAAGTATACAACAGCAACAGCAATTCCCTTATCCAAATTACTACTTACCTTTTGTAAAATGAAAGTAAATTAGTTTGACATAATCTGTTCTTCATAAAACCATGCTGGCTCCTGCTAATGTTGTTGGTCTTAGCATATTTCTGAATACTGTCAGTAAGTAACCCTTCTAATACCTTACCCACTATGGAAGTCAAGCTCACAGGTCTATAATTTCCTGGTTTAGATCTTGCCCCCTTTTTGATCAGCTTTCCTTTAATTACAGGGCACTATGCCTGATGAAACTGAACCAATATATTTAAGTATAATTGTCTTACTATTACAGAACTAAGTCCCTTAAGTCCACTTGGGTGTATATCATCAGGTCCAGTTGTTTTAGTCACCATAACCTTTTGCATTGTCTTTTGGACTTTGTCTTCAGTAAGCCATGTACATGATGGAGGAAATTCTGTGGTTTTGTCTGTTTGCCCATACCCGGCCATTGTTGTTTCCTTGGTATGTATAGAAGAAAATTATGTGTTAAGGCATCTGCCATAACTTTAACCTCAATAATCAGTTCACCTGTCTCAGCCTTAAGAGGATCAATATTAACCTTAATCTTGTTACTGTTATCTGTTTGTTTTTGTATATGAGGCTTTATTCTTTGATTTTACTTCAGTTTGTACAATAAGAACTATTAATATACTCTAAGCTGTTCAATATATAGCATGATAAATATTACATTTAATTGATATGTCTTCATTTTGAAACTGCCTCATATATTTGTACTTTTAACTGAGTGAACGCATAGCAGGATATGTTTAAAGGGATATTAATGTCTCTATTAAAGTGCAGCTCCTAATCTTTATTTTTTTTATAACATGTAGAGCTATATTTCTTTACTTACATATCTGTAGATCAAACACTATTAAATCTGAAAGGATTTCCCTCAAGACCCTTTACCTGCATCACTGATTATCTCTTGCTGGTGTAGATGGAGAGCGGCAAGGGACAATCTTCAGTAAGCAAAAGGAAAAATCCTGCCCTCTTTTGTAAAGGTTTTCCTTATACTTACTGGATGAAAATTGTCACTCTCTGCATTCGTCCTGTCCCACGACCGGATTTCAGATCTAAGGGGCGACTGCCAGAAGGACCGGGAGGGGGATCCTTTTGGTTTGAATAACGTTTAAACTACAATATGAAAGTAAAGAAAAATACTCTACTTGTTATAAAAAAAATATAGAAGACTCTGAGTTGCACTTTAATAGAAACATTACTATCCCTTTAAAATTCTATTGGAGGGCAAAAATTATGAAATGGAAGCACTGGTATAATTTAAAGTAAAAAATATTTAATGTAGGTAAACAATAAAAGTAATCTATATAATGTATTTGCATTAAAGATATCACTAATGATGCTGTAAGAAATCAGTTTGCTCATGTGAAAATGTGTTTAATTCCACCAACTGCAAATGTATATTTACACTATAAATGTAATAAATCGGTCATTTGTATGTACAATATAATGTAGATGCATTTTATGGAGCAGATGTTTCTTGCTGAACTAGATAGAGGTAAATTAGTTTATCACATAAGTTGTAGGCATCAAGAGAACCTTTATGAACTCCTGGATAAACTAATTACTTGTGAAGATAGAATATATCCATTGTAGCAACCATTCGATAGGACTGTTACTTATTTTAATTAAAATCTTATGGATTTTGAGTAGTATTGCCATGTGATGAATCAGTGACTGTGACCTATTATCTTTGCACAATGAGAATCACAGCATGCATGTAATATACTCATTTTAAAGACATTGTGTCCAATTTTCAGTGGAAAAGATGCAAAATCATTGTCCTTACTCTCTTTTTAGAATTTTTTCAAGCACAGGCTTTAATCAAGTAAGACACTATATCATCTTTGGCTAAGATAAGCCACAATATCAGTTGTTCTTACAGTAGTTTATTTAAAATTAATATTCTGAATATCATTCACCCTCACGTTCACAAACATTTACGGGACAATTCAATTATTTTAGTATAATGTGTGAGTGTTGAACTATGTAGAAAATTTAATCTACATGAAGATCATATGTATTTATTTATTTGGCAAAATGCTTTACCTGTTAGAATACATTGATATTTCTCTCTTTTTTAAGTATTTTCTGAAGATGCTTTTAAAGTAAGAAGTAACGTAATTACGCAAAATAAAGAACCAATATAAAAATAATATTGTTTTTAGATAAAAATAATTAGTTAGTTTTAGGGTTTTCGGAGCTCTGAAGGAGAAGGCAGATCGACTGGCTTCTTTATTGTAATGTAGCACTCTAAGTTAATTGTTAACAATGGAGTGGAGGTTTTAGTTAATATGGAAAGCCAGAACGAGCAAATTGCTCAGGCTGGTGGTCCTGTAGCTTTCTAGAGAAATTATTGCACACTATACAAGGCAGGGGAAGGGTACAATAAGATTCTCCTTCAAGAATGTTTAAACAATTGGACAAGTAGGGAAAAGGGGGCAAATAGGGCAAAGTGGGCTACTGCCCAGGGCCCGCTGAGAATCAGTCAGGAACTGATTCTCATACATGATAGTTTGGAACCATCTGTATCCTAATCTTGTTGTGATCTGGGCCACACAATACAATTTGCTTAATGTTTGAAACCAGGTATGAAAACTCAGAATCACATGCAGATAGGCATGAAAAATAATAATCTTTTCAAGCTACTATATATTAGGCTTAAGTACTCACCATTGTGTTCACACAGGTGGTTTCTCTTCTTAACATACCATAAAGTTGATTTAATATAAGTTTAAACTTAAAAATATTCATTTTTAGCACATGAGAAAACAGGTTTACCTATCACTTAACCCACTGTATGTTAGAAAGGTCTCCAAGCTTTTGACAAGCAATGCTCTGTTGATAACTCTAGCATTGCTTTGGTTAGGAGGGGCCACTACTTATACTTTGCCATGGGCCCAATAGTAACTTAAGTCGGTCCTAGGTACCTAATTCATCAATGGCTACAACTCCTCCATCAGCCAGTATGAAACAAGTATCTTTGATGGGTTGATCAGCACAACTGGTGTTTGGTTTACCCTTAGCTTGTCATACTAGATGATAGCTTCACTCAGTCACACCAGACCCTCTCTCTAAGCCATTAAATCTTTTTTAGTTTACCTCTTCTGTCTATATTTGTATCTTCTGTTATTGTGATGATATCAGCTCTTTTACTACTTCTCACTATAAAATTGTTGGGAATCTTGTGACCTCTAGCCATAATTGGACTACAATATTCATCGGCCATCTGTGAATGATGGGCTTTTGCACCAATAACAGTTGGAGCCTTTACAGTTTCCAGTTTTGTTCTATATACTTCTAGTATACAGAATAGAACTGCCTTTCATTGGGTTCAGCACTGGAAAAGCTTTGGGAACGTCCTCTGTCATCACTGGTGATCTTATCTGTGACCCTAAAAAAGTAATTGCATGTGATAATTAGCTATTACCATCTTCTGAATACTCTTCAAAAACAAGCATTCTGCAAGAAAAATAATGGAAAATTATTTGAAGAATTCTAGTTAGAGAAAGATTTCATTGTGCAGTCACTCAACAACTGCAAGAGATTGGGACATGAATAGATATGTTATCTTTTATATATTCCACTAGTATAAAAGCGTGTGTACACGGGCTATAGTGCCACCCAGTGGCCTCGGCTGCTGCCCCAGAGCCAGGAACAGAGACAGGTGGTGGGCGTTCAGAACACCCCGCTCCAGATCAGCGCACTTGGCCAGTCTCTACTGCGCATGACTGCATTGTTCCGGCAATCTCTACTGTGCATGTGCATGTTACGTACACAAGGAGCTTTGCAGCCTAGCAAATTATAATATACAGATGGAAAGGCCTCATTTACAATATGGAGAACAGTTTAGGGTATCTGCTAATAAAAAGTATATTATTGAACTGGAAAAAGCACAGAGATGTGCAATAATAACTTACAGACCGATTGGAAGATTTTAGTTATAAAGAATAAACAAAGTTGGTTTACATAAGAAAACAGATGTCTAAGGGGGATATTTACAAATATATTTAAGGCCAATACAAGGACTCTGTGATGCATAATTTACTCAAAGAGCTTTGCAGAAAAAAGGTGTCATCCATTAATAATAGAGGAAAGGTGTATATTCAACTAAAACAAAATCAGGGATTTTTTTTGTAGCAAGAGCAAGGTTGTGGAATTCATTTCCTCAGAAGGCTGTGTTTGCAGATACTGTAAATGCCTTCAGAAAAGCACTGAATACCATTCTAGTTCTGAAAAATATTGATAATTATTGCAGTTGGTTTTAATGTAGAAAGGATGTTGATCCAGGGAGATATCTGACTACCTTCTGGAGTCAGTAAGGGATTTTTCATCTATATGGGGCTTAGCTTCAATTGTTTTCTTCTCTTTTTCTTTGCTTTCCTTAGGATCAATAAAGGTGATACAGCAAAAGCTGAACTTGATGGACATGTCCTTTTTGGGGCCTCATCAACTATATTATTATGCTACTCTGTTACTATTTTAATTGATAATTTATACATATAACACATAGCCTGAAATATACCTGAAATGTTCATTCCTAAAGCAGTTAAAAGCAACTTCCATGACTATTAGGTATAAAGTGACAAAATATTTTGCATCACTATGAAATAGGGATACAGTATTAAGTTTAGCCTGAATCATTAGCTTCTTCTTCTTTAAATTACTCAAAAAAATAGAACTGGAGAGGGTACTGCAAAGAGCAACAAAACTAATCAAGGGAATGGAGGACTTGACTTATGAGGAACGACTAGACAAACATGGTTTATTTAGAGAAATGATGACTAAGAGGACATCTTATCACAATGTACAAGTATATGAGAGGTCAGTACAAGGATCTCTGTGGTGAGCTATTCATTCCAAGGCCTGATCAAATGACCAAGGGACACCCCTTGAGATTAGAGGAAAGGAAGTTTAGACTTCAGAAGAGGAAGGGTTTTTTACAGTAAGGTCTTGCCTAAGGATGTGGTTATGGCAGATACAATGGATACATTTAAGAGAAGATTATATTATAAAGGGAACATAAAAGGTTAAACTGTGTATTAGTACGCAAATCAAGAAGGTCTGATAGAGATTAACTTATTTGGTAGAAGGAAAGCTATATAATTCTCATTTCTCTGGGTTATGAGGCAAGGGTTGAACTTGATGGACTTGTGTCTTTTTTCAACCTAATTTACTATTACTATCTTATTTATCAATTTGATGTATTTTACAAAATAAACAAATACGCTAATCTGCTTTTGAATTCCAAACTGTATTTAATCTGATCATTAGTGCAAATGTGCAAAAGACCCCCAGCATGGCCCCAGTACCAATGTTGATTTTGTAATTAAACATGTTTCCTTGGTCTCATGAGAATATAGTTCTGCTCTCAACATATATTAAGCTGTTTCTTATTCTTCAGAGTTATGGTGTAGGATTCATCCTTTGCTTTCTGAATATTCAGTCAAGTAGTTAGTAGACCAATGACATATCATTTAAAAACAGCATGTAAGCAATTGTTCTATATTAGGAATTACATGTAGGTGTTCTTGCTGTATTTTAATCCAACTTTTGCAATTTAAGCATGTCTGTATTCACCAGCAATATAATAATTTACAGGTTCAATAAACAATGACTGTTGAGTTTCTCAGAATCTGTAGGTTTTATGTTGTGAACAATTGTGATCCTAAATACATATTTAGACATAAAGAAAAAAACAGCAATTATGGAGCAAACCAAATTCAATATAGAGAAGAAGTAAAATGTTCTATCAATTTAAATTGCATTTTAACACCTTGAATGCTAGAGGTGTCTCAAATGGGTTGTGAACAATACAATTTTAATTCAGATGCAGATACCAGTTTTTTTATTTTGCACTGATAGTCATATAACCACACATATTGGTCTCAAAATTTGTCCCACTACACTGGTAGTCATATAACCACACATATTGACCCCTAGCCTTGTCCCAATGCATTGGTAGCCATAGAACCACACATATTGACCCTCAACCTTGTCCAACTGCACTGGCACCATATAACAACACATAAGGACCCTCGGCCTTGTCCCGCAGCACTGATAGGCATAGAAGCACACTAACTGACCCCCTGCCTTATCCACTAGTAGCTTGGAACATCATGAAAACAATGGAGGCCCTCAGGCTGTTGACATGCTACAACTCCTGTTATTCCAACCAGTTGGCAGCTGGCAGTGAATGATGGGATTTGTAGGCTGGAAAGATCTAGAGGACCTCCCATTGCCCACCATGCAAGCCCTGTCCCACAATAGTCATAGAAGCATACATACTGACCTCCCAGCCTTGTCCCAGTATATAAGTAGTCAGAAATACACACGTACTGACCTCCCAGCAGTCCCAACATTGTCCCATTGCACTGCTAACCATAAAACCACATTGAGTCTGTATAGCAGTGGAAATTCTTGAGCACAGACTTAAAATGCCAAGGTTTGACTGGAAAATTAGTTGGGTTAGTGAAAGGTGGGTTCAAACATGCAATATGTTACAATTTACATCAGTGAGAATCTGCATTTGTCTCCGTTGGAACAACTGATTTTCCCGAAAAATTGTTCCCCTTCTTATTTTATCAGCCTCACATAATTTATAGAATACAATGGCCTAGATGCACTAAAAGTTGAAGAGGGCTACGAATGTCAATGTTCTGTCGGAGCAGTGTCATAGGCACATTCTCAGTATTCACAAAGTGTCTATGACATCACATCACCAGAACTCCAACAAAAAATACCCACATCGACATCAATCCGACATGCCTTCATCATGTCTACAAATTTGTATTTTTAGATTTGACAATTGATTATTTCCATATGGAAATTAAGCATAATGAGGTACATTCGTATGCAAGGGGGTGTGTTGATATTACAGTGTGACACTTCGACTCATTCAGTAAACACTGATAGCAGCCTCTGCTGTCGGAGTTCACAGTCTCCACTTCATCTGCATCAGGCTGTCGTAGCTGGGATCGCCCCTGTATTTTCCTATGGAGTAACAGCAGGGAGGGCTACGACATTCTGAACAGCATTCTCTGTACTTCCCTACCTAGCTAGTAGGGGAACACAGAGAAGGCTTTCAGCACCATGGACAGCACTGAATGCATTGCTCACCCCTGTGGCATTAAAAGAGTTACAATAAACAGAAATAGTACACCAAGCACTACACAATGTCCCCCCCCTTTGACACCCCCCCTTTAGTATGTCAACATATATTGCATATATTCGACATACTAATTCCATCCAACATCCACCTCAGGGACTTACATGTAGTAGTCAACCTATCTTTTATTCAACACTTAACCCTTGAATACCAGAGAGGTAGGAAAGCATTGCTTGGCATGTGTTTCCTACCCCTCTGGTACACAAAGAGTTAATAGGCAAGGTATGGACTGCATACCTTGCCTGTATATATGTGGGTGTGTGTGTTAAACATTTATTGTTCATTAAAACATGTGTTCATTATGAAAGATGTTAAACTTTAATTATGTGCACATTAGACCTCAAGGGGGGGTGTCATGAGGCCAACAATTGCCCTTTAATAACATTAAGTGCATATAAGCTATGTGAAACATAGCTTTTATGAGCTTTTATTGTGATATTAAACATTCATACCTCAAAGGGCGACACCAGGACCCCTCCTGATGGCCCCCCAACCATGGATCAGCTATCCAAAAGGATAGCTGATCCAGGGGCTGACCCCAAAGGCATTTACAGACTTCTTGGTGCTGCCGGCTTTACATCTGCCCGCAGCACCAAGCACTGACTGAATGAATGAACCCAGTCAATGGGTTCATGTAAGGTAAAGGGAGCGCTGCGGTCCCATCATTAAATCAGTCACTGGGGTCACGCTGGGTGACTGATTAAATGATCAGAGCACAGGGATGCTTTCTAGCAATGAACCCAGTGACAGGGTTCATTCAGTGAAGCTTAGAGCAGATGTAAAAGCCACATTAATGCAGCATCCAGAAGGCTGTAAATGCCTTTTGGGTCACCCCATGGATCAGCTATCCTTTTGGATAGCTGATCCATGGTAGGGGGGCCATCAGGGGGGGTCCTGGTGCCCCACTTTGAGGTCTGAGCATTTAATATCCCAATAAAAGTACATGAAAGCTATGTTTCACATAGCTTATATGCGCTTAATGTTATTAAAGGGCAATTGTCGGCCTCATGTTAGGGGAGTGTCAAGAGGGGTCATGACATCCCCCCATGAGGTCTAATGTAGACATAATTAAAGTTTAACATCTTTCATAATGAACACATGTTTTAATGGACAATAAATGTTAACACACACACACACACATGTATACTGGCAAGGTATGCAGTCCATACAGTGCCTATTAACTCTTTGTGTACCAGAGGGGTAGGAAACACACTCCAAGCAATGCTTTCCTACCTCTCTGGTACTCAAAGGAATAAGTGTTGAATAAAATACAGGTTTGACTACTACATGTCAATCCCTGAGGTGAATGTCGGATGGAATTAGTATGTTGAATATATGCAATATATGTCGACATACAAAGCGGGGGGACATTGTGTAGTGCTTGGTGTACAATTTCTGTTTATTGTAACTCTTTGAATGCCACACAGGTGAGCAATGCACATCCCTATGGCATTAAATGCTGTCCATGGTGCTGAAAGCCTTCTCTGTATTCCCCTACTGGCTGGGTAGGGAAGCACAGAGAATGCTGTTCAGAATTGTTGTAGTGTTGGTGATGTGTGAGTGGAGGAGATCCCTTCCACACTGACAGTACTTCGAAAATCCATTATGCTAATAGGGACCTTCTCCAACTCTCCTCTTCTATCTGACAATTTTTGTGAAAATGTCGATGTGTATGCAGATCGAATTGTCAGAACGATTCGAACACATCAACAATATCATTCCGACACCACGTCGACATTTGGTGCATCTAGGCCAATGTGTTTTCTTACTGTTTAGTATAAATCAACATTAAGTATTTGATTTGCCTCTTCCCTGTCAACTTTTTTTTCACAATTGTGAGTCACAGGTGATAATCAATAGAAAGCACTATAGTTACCAGGATTGGATAGAAAAGGTAAACATGTCATAAATGAATTAAAACTCAAAATAATGATTTTTTATTTATAGTATCTAGACATTCTGTGACATGTTCTTTTCATCAAAGGCTGAAAATAACTGATAGATCTTGTCTGAAAATGATTATTATTTTTATATGTTTCTTATTAGCCATCTATTGAAATGAACCAATCATTAACAGGACAAGGAGTGGAACAACTTGAACAGCAGTAATAGAACACTCTGCGTGATACACAAAGCTTTGAATGAATGTCAAGCAAAACAGCAAGAAGCAATTTACAGGCACAGAGCAAAATGCAAAACTAGACCAGGACAAGGTAGAAAGTGCCTATGCACTAAGATCTCTCAAGTAGGACAGATCTAAGTTCATTGGTTCCATAAAATAACATAGGCATTGGAGTTGTGATATTACTGGAGAAGTTATTTCCTTTTCATCATCCATTTTTTATACCTTATTGCATCTCCTTTATTGCGTGCTTAAACACTATGCCTATCTGACCATCAGCAGTTAATAATTTTTATGCATTCCTTAATTTATGTCAATGATACCTGAATCCCAGACATATAGCTTTGACATTAATGTGGGTATAGCCCCTGATGTGGGCTTTTAGAGTGCACACACACACACACACACACACACACACACACACACACACACACACACACACAGTGATGTTAAGCTGATAGCATAGCACTGTGTTAAATCTAAGTTACTCTAAAATTATTCTAATGTAGTATGAAGCTGGGGAGACCTGCCCAAGTGTCACAAAATATTGAACACATACTAGAATGCTTTATATCTCACTAATTATCTATCTCAAGCCCTCCTAGATTACCTATAATGTTACCACTAATTGCTCTGATACAGCCCAAGCCCACCAAAGAATGAATTCATAAATTAAAAAATGAAAGAATGCAATGCAATATGAATCACATACTATTAAAGCACATTTCACATGTTTTACTACTACATCATTTTATAGGGGAGAGTGTTGGTTGGTGAATATCCCTTGAAATATGTACAGTAAAATCTCAGGTATAATACGCACAATTTTACCCCACTTCACCTTATGTGATGTGGGTGGTGTGTATTATACACGAGAGATTTTTTTTGAAGATCTTTTTTAATGCTGGCGATCCCTTCCCTCCCTCCCCCAGTGCTATCCGCTTTCATAATAAAGCTATCAAGCTTACTGAGGTCTGTAGGCAAGCTTCATCTGCATCTGGGTAAATCTCTGTGGGCAGCATGCTTGCATTTGCCAGCCGCCCGCCCGCTTACTTCCATGCCTTTCAGGACCTTCTGCCTCCAGCCAATAGTAATGCCCTGTGTTCCATTGGCTGGAGGTCGAAGGTCCTGAAAACCATGGAAGGAAGCGGCCGGCTGGCTGGCAAATGCAAGCATGCCACCCGCAGAGATTTACCCAGATGCAGATGAAGTTTGCCTACAGACCTCAGTAAGCTTTATAGCTTTATTATGAAAGCGGATCGCGCCGGGGGAGTGAGGAAAGGGATCGCCAGCATTAAATTTTTTTTGTAGCAATGGGGGAAACAAGGGTGCGTATTATACATAGGCACTCTTGTTTTCCCTTAAATCTTGGTTATAATATACACCTGCATATTATACACAGGTGCGTATTATACCTAAGATTTTACGGTAAGTGAGAGTTTTTTGATATGTGAAAATGTGCATAGGTGGATGATCACAAGAACAGTGAGCTTAAAATCTATGTGAACCATGATCAGTCATAATGCTGTTTAAGGCAAATTATTTTTATTTGTCATTTTCAAATAGTCAAGAGGTTCTGAGGCTTCACTTGTCAGAGAATTCTTTAGATGGAATTATATAAATCTCAAAAATAATTTAAGTAGATTGATCATGCCAGAAAAAGTATACTAGTGCTTCATCTTTGGATTGAGTCATTGCACTTCATTTAGATTTATAGTCACATTTATTTAGATTAAAAGAAAATAAATTTGGCAAAGATTGATTGGGATTCACTTGTATATTTTTCTTCCTCTCCAACTATGTAACCTTGACATGGTCTGCTCAACTTATCATATATTGAATAACTCAACATTTTTTAACAAGGGGACTGGAGAATCAGAAACATGAACTGAATACTCAATGTTCAAAATTGACTATGATCAGAGAGAAAATCTGAGAGAAAACTGTTTTTTGTTGAGCTAAACAGTGGAGTAGCATTTTCTTATTTGCACAAGTTAGAACATGTTGTTTTGTATATCAGGGCTGTCCAAGTTCAGTCCTCAAGGGCCACAAACAGGACAGGATGTAAGGATTTCCCTGATTAAGCACAGGTCAGTTAATCAGTGACTCATTCATTTTTATTGGTCCACCTGTGCTTAAGCAGGGAAATCTTTAAATCCTGCCCTGTTGACTGCCCTTGAGGACTGAACTTGGACAGCCCTGATGTATATAAAAGCATACAGAAAAAAAATCGAGACCCTTCAGGAATAGCTACATTGCTTCAAAAAGGGTGATTGCAATCTATGTAGCTATTTCTGAAGCTTATTTTTCACAAATCTCATTGAGATATATCAATGGCCAGGATTTAAAAAATAAAAAAAAAAATAAAAAAAAAAATAAAAGTAGATAGAGTGGCACTTGTACTCAGGCATAAAACATTTATCAAAATATAGTGGTGAACATACTGGGTACCGGTCACAGCAAAGGCAGTGTAGGCTAGCGTGTTTTGCTTATGAGCACAAACTTCCTCATTATCCCACAGCATTATAATGTGAAATCCCACTGACAGATTGAAATGTTGTTAAAAAAGCTGTATCTTGCATAAAAGGGTAATTCACTTCTCAGTAAGTACTAGCTATTATGTTTTCAGGTAAAGCTACGAGAAAAGCATTCAATACTTTTGCACATCCATGTTTATACGTGATAAAAATGTATGGATTGGAATGCATAAGTGCACAGGAAACTAAACTAGTTATGGAAAGCTTGCACCATCACTATTCAGTCCTGCCAGGGATACTGTTCACAGAATGAGAAACCAAATGATATTGGGTGGGGGCACATCTCCATGAAGATGCATATTTAAGAAATGTTATAACCACAATAAAATGAAACAGAAATGTGTATCTTGTAAAGATGAAAGGAACATCAATTTAAGATGAATATTATTTTTATTTAGGAACATATATAATACTGCTTTTAAAATATGTATTTAAAGGCTCCAAATTAATAATAATAATAAGTACACATTCTCATGATATATTAATACAAACGTACAGAGTACTATGGCATTCTGCAAACCAACTGCACCATAGGGGGGATAATAAAAATTACCAGGGTTCCCATTTATTTAACTGTGGCTTTTAACCCCTTGAGTGTCAGAAAGATCTGTAGCACATTATTTTACAATGTGTTAAAGATCTCACTTGCACTGATGGTATTAAAAAAAAACCTCATGTTAACCCTTTGATTGCCTGAGAGGTGCAAAATGCATTGCTCCATAATGAATTGCCTCATCCTCTGGCAATGGGATGTTTTACACCTGTCTATGGTAGTTATTTTGCCTCAGAATTACTCCATCCCTTTTTAACACATCAACCTGAATGTGGTATTCAGACAGGAAAGAGGTGGTCCTGTGTCAGCAGTTGAAGAAAGCAGGAGACTGGTAAAGTAAAAGTGATAACTTTATTGGCTAATTGAGTAACTTTAGAAAATACGTTTTTAAAACCTCTTCAGTCTGTTCACAGGCATGTCTGATGAAGAGAACCAAGTGGTCTTGAAAGATTGTCTTCATAAAGGAATCGCTTTTACTCTACAAGTCTCCAAAGTTCAGTCTCCTTAAAGTGATAGTAATGTCCCCAAATTATTTTATTTTGTATTGTAGATTAAATAAAAATAAATTATTTACAGCAAATCCCATCTCTCAAACCTCTATGGTTTGAGAGATATTTGCTTTGAAAGTTCGCCCCCTCTCCCTTTCTCCTGACGTCAGCGTCTAGCTTACAGCAGGAGATCCTGATCTGGGGACCAGTCGCCGGCTCTTCAGCAGAGCCGAAATTACATTATTTAAAAAGAACTTCTTCAATGGAATGGTCTACAAAATATGCCTGGTTTGCAAGCACACTTTGTAAACCGTTCCATTGAAGAAGTTCTTTTTAAATAATGTAATTTCAGCTCTGCTGAAGAGCCTCCTCGCTTCGCACGACTCGAATCTCCTGCTGTCAGCTTTAAAGGGATAGTAATACTTAAAATGTAAAAAAAATATATGTTGTAGGGTTTATCCCCCTGAGTAAAACAAGGGTGTTTTATTCAAAAGTTGTTACAGCTCAAAGTTGAATTTTTTAGGTGCAATATCACAGTGGCCTGAAATCGTACAGTGGCGCTGTTACACCATCCTATGGACAGCTCTGGTCCCGGGACCATAAATCTCCATAGGATGTTGTAGAAACAGCGCCACTGTACAATTTTAGGCCACTGTGATAGTGCACCTAAAAAATTCAACTTTGAAGATTAATAACTTTTGAATGAAACACCTTTCAGCAGTGGGAGTACCCTTGTTTTACTCAGGGAGATAAACCCTAAAACATATATTTTTTTACATTTTAAGTATTACTATCCCTTTAAAGCTGACATCAGGAGAAGGGGAAAGCGGTGCAAACTTTCAAAGAAAATATTTCTCAAATCATAGAGGTTTGAGAGATGGGGTTTTCTGCAAATAATTTATTTTTATTTAATCTACAATAAAAAATAAAATAATTTGGAGACATTACTATCATTTTAACCTCTTTGATAAAGTAATATTTGTGTTATCTTAAGAAATCTATCAGTGTTAATTGTGTGCAACTTTTAAAGTAGATAAATACATTGCTGATTATCTTCTTAGTATGCCAGTTTCAAATCTTTATTACCTTACATCTTAAAGTTTCCTGTTACAGTAAAGCTTGAATTAAGAAAACAGCTACCAGAACTCATTAGCACCTTAACACTCTCTGATCTTCATATTCAACTTCAACACTGAAAAAGGATCTTCTAAGTCATATATTAGATTATTTTGAGTGCTCATAAACAATGCTACATTCAGGTTTATTAAAAGTTGTATATCTTTAGGACTCTTTAATGTCCATTTGTGAGAAATGCATATCAAAATCTGTAAACCTCTGTACCTTTGGGAATATCTGGGAAAACTGAAGCAGATATATTCTAATGCACCTCTGTTGCTGGGAAGTATTATAACGTAAAGCCACTTAATTTGTGTATATTACAGTCAAACAGTTGCCAGCCCATTTCCTTGTGGAAGCACACCATTTATAATTTCTTTTTTTTTAAATAATTCTAGTACTTATAGTAATTTAAGTACAAAGTAAGAAACAAAGAAAAACTGATGTACTGAGAGGGGGATGCATTATGAATTGATAAAAAGGTGATAAAGAAGATACAAATTCTCTAGTTCAGAGGTTCTCAACCCATGCCCTCAGTGGCCACTAACAGACCAGGACTAGAACACAAGTGTGTTGATCAGAGGCACAGTCATATTGATTAACTTACCTGTGGAAATTCTCAAATCCTGGCCTGTTAGTAGCCACTGAGGGCACGGGTTGAGAACCACTGCTCTAGTGTCATAAATGACCCATTTCCCAGGTTATTCTATGGAGCCTATGAAATATCAATGCTCAGTTGGTAATGATCTTAGAGCTCGGACTCCATAGAATAACATAGGAGCTGGAGAAGTCATATCACTAAATTAGTTATTTCATCTTCATCTCCTCTTTATCACACCTTAGTGTATAACTGTCCCAGGAGGAATTCTGTTGAAAACCATCTGCACCATCCATAGGGGACGAATTAACCAACTCAATGATCTGAATAGAGAATTTAACACACTGATTGCTAGAGAGGTTTCCAATGCACAAATGGATTGAAGGTTTCATTACATTCCTGGAAAATTTTACTTGTTCCCTATTTTTTAGTCAGCTTGCTTCAGAACTTTCTCCATTTCCAGTTTCTACATCAGCCTCACTGCCATCATTTTTATGGTATAGTATAGTGGTGTCACTTATTTGGCCAAAATGAATAATAACAAAATGATCAATGCAAATAATCTCATTAACCTTTATGCACAGTGATATGCTATCATGTGGAAATATAATTTTTCTCCTGGTGGTTGGGATGGCCTGTTAGTAATTTTAAATGTTTTGAAATGTAATATATCCTTGGCTACATCCTTCAATAACCAGTACTGACACAGTGTTGCCATACTTGATGGCAATAGAATATATGGCCGGTCAGCTGCATTTTTATGTCAACATTGATACCAGGAAGGCAAGATTCTGACATGCAATTGTTGAAAACTTTGAAGTTTTAGCTTTTCAACAATCAAGAAAACTCCTCAGCAATATATAGTTACTATTAATATGTTACTGTGTGTTTCTTTATATTTAATTCAATACATTTTAAATTACGGCTGGGACCTGTGTAAATTTTAAAGTAGAGGACCCACCTAAATCCTCTGTGAGCTAGAGAGGTCTCCAATGCATTGCTGAGGGGATTTTATTATTATTATTAACATTCTTTACTTATATTGCACCAACTTATTCGGCAGCATTGTACAATAAGGAAAAGAGATATTAAATAGTGCAAATGGAACATGGAAAACAGAAGGATCAGAGGGTCCTGCTTGTGAGAGCATACTTTCTAGAGAAAGGTAGGTGGGACACAGGAGGAGTAAGTGCTACAGGGTGTAAGCGCCTCCTTCCACTTGAACTGGGTGAGAGAAATAATTTAGGTAATAACTGCTCATTTTACCCTTCCACAAACTGTTTTGAGCTAAATACACGCACCCCCCTTGTCCTCAAGTGGTTATAGACTAGACTCTTTACTCTTTACTCTTGAGAAAGACAAATAAGAGGAGACCTTATCAAATTGTACAAATATATGAGAGGTCAATACAAGGATCTCTGTGGTGAGCTATTAATTCCAAGGCCCAATCAGGTGACCAGGGGACACCCCTTGAGATTAGAGGAAAGGAGGTTTAGACTTCAGCAGAGGAAGGGGTTTTTTACAGTAAGGTATGTTAAATTGTGGAATTCTTTGCCCAAGGAGGTGGTTATGGCAGATACAATGGATACATTCAAGAAAAGATTAGATACATTTCTTTCCAAAAGGAACATACAGAGTTATACTGTTTATCAGTAGGCTGATCAGGGAGGTCTGATAAAGACTAACTTATTTGCTAGCAGGAAAGCTATAAAATTAATGGGGAATGAGGAGAAGGTTGAACTTGATGGACTTGTGTCTTTATTCAACCTAATTTACTATGTTACTATGTAGATATGTGCACCTTGTTTCACTAAATGTGCATATTTACAATAATAGCAGAATATTAATGTTTTGACTATTTTCAAATAATGCTGAGTTTCACACATGGATGCACCTATTAAGCAAACTATATTTATGTCCAAGATAGTCATGATGAGGGAAATGTAGATTGTTACAAATTGTACTGTAAGACAATCAAAATCTTTCCTTGACTTTGAGTAGCACCTTCCATCAATGGGCACAAAAGACTGTCACTTTGCTCTGCTGCTAAAATGGCCCTGTATGCATCCCTTTGAACAAAGATAAGGAACATTTATTAATGTAGAATATACTTTACAATTCTAATTTTATAAGTAGGGACTTGTCAAATAACCACAAACATTATGAATGGAATTATGTTCATCTTCAGGAAAGTTATGACACAAAGAACCATGGATACTGATGGAACTTTCAATTTCAGAGCTGATTTAGAATCTTAAAAAAGCAGATTAAATCTAGTCAACCAGTTCTAGAGATGTATTGTGAGATTTAGTAAAGGTTAAAGGTTATCTATACAGTGAAATGTACTATTCCCCTTTATTTGCCTATCTCCTCTAGCTAAAAAAATGCTGCTCTCTCCCCTCACAAACACAGAATGGCTGCTGTGAGAGCCTGATAGCCTTTTATATGGCTGTAGAAAACTTTTGTGTGGTGTAGAAATATTTCTTCCAATTGATTTCAATGGGCAGAAAAGGCAGGAAAAAGCGAAAAAACAACACTTTTCAATGGAAATTTTTTACCAAGTGGAAAGTGACATTATTCGCCGATTTCAATTTGAGGCAAAAATTTTCACCCATCCCTAGTGGCCTTAGCAAAAGCCTTGGATCTTCCCTGCCTCTCCACTGACCATGCATCCAGCCTCAATGATTGTTATCAGGCATGCAAATACCCTTAGACTATAAAATACAGGCACACCCATTGCTTCTCAATGGATTGGAGACCTCTTTCGCATATAAGGGGTTAAAAACGACCAGTAAAGCTTTATAAACTGGTTAATAAAAAGGCCACATTAGTAGTAAATCAGGAGGTGATATCTGCTGCCTGGTGGGTGTGGCCAGCATTACTCTAGGTGGCTACTGACTGACTAAAGGGAAGTCCATCCCTGAGCATATATTAACATATGTAAAAATGCTCTATCATTCATAAACACCCATTCATTTCAAATTTCTTACAGCAAATAGCTGTTCTCCTTGAACTTTAATAAACCTCACTTTTCAGTTTGCAGACAGATTTACATAAAAAGTTTGTTTTATTTCCCATTACATAAATCTCTTTGTGTTAGATTTACACATCCTATTTCCTTAGATAATAATCATCCCAATAACAGTCAAATAATCCAATATACCACATGATTCAGTATCAGACTGGATACTTAATATCAAAATACCAATCCACAAAATGACCAGAAAGATCAATAACGCCCTTTACATTTTTAATGTCCCTATTTCTAATGTAGTCCATCCATAATTCCATAGATATTGTAATTGATTGAAATATATTATTCATTTTAGTCATGTTGTTGTATATGCAACTGAATGCACAAGAAACTCTGGCAAAATGTTTTACTTAAAGGAGCAATACTTTTTTGTATAGTACAAATAATACAATTCAATTATTTTTTCTTTTTTTTATTACACTACAATTTTCAAGTGTGGTCAAAAGATGGGATTTTCCTCTTACTCTACATAGCCCCGGTATATGAGTCATGTACTTGTTCTCCCACAATGAGCATTTTAAAAATGCCTTTCTTCAATCAGTTGACAGTGGCACTTTTGCACCATTCCTTATACTTTTGGAAATGTCATAAATGTCCACTTTAAACTGATTAAATTGTTAGCTATGGAGACACAGAGGCTGATATACTAAGAACAAATGGAGACATTCTGAGACAAAACATATGAACCATTGTGGTGAAATAAAAATCCCCAATGATTTAAATTGGACATCTTGAATGTTAGAGAGTTTCTTAATGCATTGGGTACCCCTCTGGCACTCAAATGGTTAATGTTTTGTGAAGGAATAAAAAAACCTCATTTTAATCCATAGAGATTTTTATTTGACCGTTTTGGTTCAATTGTTTAGCTTCAGATTTACCCAGGTCTTTTTGATACTTCAATCTTTCAATCCCTGTCATTGTTTCTGTTCACCAAGTAAACTGCTTTTCAGCAGATATTCAGTTTTAGGCATGTTGATGAGCAAATGCTACTTTAATGTTTTAGCCCAAAAAAGCCAATATATCCTTTACAGCAGCAGTGAATCATTATCACAAGAACAAGAAGCATTGCTGTGTGTCCCTCAGACTCACAGTATACATTAAAGCCTGTCTTACATTAGGGTACAGTATAGCAATAGATGTCTTCTCAAGCATGTATTGCAATTCAGCAAAACAGATTGCTTGCAAATGGCTATGTCAAAGATCAAAATAATTTATCGAACAGCTCAGTGTGAAAAATGTAGTAAAAGAGTAAAAGATTTAGGATTATTTGATCCATAAACCAGTACAGTAAACAGCTATGTGCATTCCTCCTGTGAAAATATGTACTGGCAATTGGTAAAAACAAGTAAAGGCCAACAAAACTGAACCATTTTAGTGAAAAGAGTCTGACTTCAAGTTTTGTCCTTTAAAGCAGAACTACCACCGCTAAAAAACTTGCCCCCCAATAATTCCCCATCTGGCGACTAGCTGCTCAATAGCACTAGTCACCAGAATTATTACTGCGTTAACAAGAATTATCCATTGTTCCTGGGCTGACAGGCAGGACAGACCGCAGACATATTTCCCTAGTGACATCTGCACGCCTGCGCTGTCAGTCCCAGCCTGCTCTAGGAAAAGGGACTGACAGTGCAGGTGAGCAGATGCCACTATGGAAACATGTCTGTGCTCCGTCCTGTCTGTCAGCCCGGGAACAATGGATAATTCTCTTTAAAGCAGAAATAATTCTGGTGACTAGCGCTGCCGAGCAGCTAGTCGTCAGATGGGGAATTATTGGGGAGCAAGTTTTTTAGCAGTGGTAGTTCCGCTTTAACATTTTCTCTTGGAAATGTTTTTTTTTTTTGCCTGGAACATGACAACAACTAAATAAATCCCAAGACACCTATTTTTCTTCACTGAATCATCAAGAAACACACATAAAATGTATTGTAACAGGTATCTCCAGACATTGGTATATAATTGTTAGGGTTTGATTTTTGATGTTCTTACTGGTTAATAGAAGTAACAAAGTTAATTTTAATACTGAAGAATTCAACATAACTTATGATTGACTTAAAGCGAAAATAAAAAGTCACCACCCAATAATTAGGCATATGGCGACTAGCTTCTTAATAGTGTTATTATCTTCTACGAGTACCGTGTTTTAAAGTAATCCTGTTTTTCAGAGACCAGCAGCCAGGCTTGGACACAGACATCTTGCTCAGAGATGTCTGCTCCTGCGCTGTCTGTCCCGGTCTCTTCTAGGTGGCACTGCATGGAGCCGAAAGGCACCAGAAGGGGCTAACGGTGCAGGCGCTCAGGTGGTTCTACAGCAAGAAGACTGGCCATCAGTCTCTGATGAAACAGGATTACTACAAAAGAAGGTACTTGTGGAAGATACTAGCAGTATTAAGAAGCTAATAGTCATATACCTAATTATTGGGTGGCGACTTTTTATAGGGTGGTAGTTCCACTTTAATAGAAGTATGATATAGCTCAAAGCAGTATGAACCTTAAAGAGATAGTAATGTTTCCTTATGAGATTCAATCGTTTCTTATAGTTTGTACTGACACTCTCCACCATTGCCAATGTTCATATAATATTATAATGGTTCCTCCTTCCCTTTTCTATATCTTCTCCTCAGATCTGAAATCTGGTTGATTGACTGGCTAGATCACAATAAGGGACAATCTTCTGTCCATCAGTATAAGGAAAACCTTGGCCCCTTTGACAAAAGAGGGCAGGGTTTTCCTTATACAGATACATGATTGTCCATCATTGCAATTCGTCCCGATCAGAAGAAAGAAGATTGATGTAAAAGAGGCGGGAGGGGGGAACTTTATAATATAATTACACAGAAATTAGACAGATATGAACATTGGTAATGGTGGAGAGCGTTTGTACAAGCTGTAAGGAATTATTGAACCTTACTTTATAATGAAATATTACTGCCTCTTTAAGTAACCACACTTATGTTGCACATCTTATTCAAAGATTTTTAAACCATATGTCATAAGTAAAACAAAAGAAAAAAAAAGAATATGCATGGTCAGGAAAATATACAAATCTAACCACTCTGCTCATTTTTAGCTGATTTGTCAGATTTAAAATCCTGTGGCTGCACCTAACACTTCCAACACTAGCTTCAACCAAAAGCAAGCCTGGATGTCATCCCTATAATGCACATATGAAATTGAATAATTTAAATCTGATTTACACTACTCCTTGTTAGCTCATGGTGCAAAGCAAGGAGGAGATGGAAAACATTTAAGAAATGCCCATAAACTCTTAAACTTCAATAAGTCCTGGATGTCATGTCATTGGAGATGCACATGACAGGTGCTTGCAGTTTTTCTTCAAACTAAAACTGTCAGAGTGCATGAACCAACCTAAACCTTTAAAGCCCAGAATGGTGTCCAAGGCATTGTGAAGCATGTCTATCTCCATAGATATGATATCCAGGACTGATTGAAGATGTTATGTCTTGAAGAAAGTTATAAAGTCAAAATTCATAGGGACTATTAGCATCTTTTTTATTATTAGTTACTTCTCATTTAACTTTATTTTTTATATTTACAAGTGTATTTTACTAGCTTTTTTTAACTGGATTTTTATACAATTTCTATTTAAAAAATGATGTCATAAAAATGAATTAGATGATAAAAAATGTTAGATAAAATTAGGAATACATTTTCTACCATACTTGCTTTGAATGTTTTCATATTGGACAATTCATCTTGTATGTTTGTTTTTGACCTTGAAAATAAATAAACTTCTTAATTGATAAAGCTTCTGGTCGTTCCGCTCCATTGCATCTATGTAGTAAAACTCTGACAGAAGCTTTTGATAGAAAAGACATTATGATATTGTCACTGGCAGCATGACAGACCTCATGTTCACTTGAGGTCATGTAGCACTAAAATTCTCAATTTCTTTCACTCTGGTGGGAATAAAAGTCTGCTTTGTTGTGATAATTCTTTAGAGCTGAAACATTTTAGTTACTATACATGTTTTGAAAGGGGAGAATTCAACAAGGTTTGGGAAAAGCAGTATTATCAAATACAGGGATCTTTGCTAGCATCTTGCTGTAATCATTGATGTATACTTTAGATTATTTATCAATGAATGACAATATTTCCCTTCCTTGTTTTTAAAAAGCAGAGAACTATGAGGAAAACATTGCTTTGCATTGTGCATTCACCCTCATTGCTTATAATGGGATTCTCCAGCTTAAACCTTCTGGATGTAGTTTAGAGATCTATCTAACCATCATTCATTAATGAATAACCATTGCCCAGATATGATTCAGCCATTGATGAATCAACAAAGTCCTCTGATTTCTTTGCCCATTGAACCATCTGAAGCATGACAAATTCCCCATAACATTATAAAACATTTATTATGCATTTATTTCAATCCAGGAAAGAACTTCTGTCAAAAAGAGTACCACAATGGGGCAGATCACAGCCTTCAAATATATTTTGATTTGATATCTTGATTTGAATTACATCTAAAATGATTATGTGGTTTAAAATATCCATACTGCTAATTGAAATATCTCAGTCATTGTTATAAAAATTAGCAGATCACAAACCTCACTGATGAAGCTTTGGGCACCTCTCGGACTCAAAAGTAAGATGGCTCTGCGCAAGGTGTCACGGTATCTATTAAGCTCCTCAGTTTTCATGGAGGTAAAAAGACTGGCAAAAACTCTACTGATATTTCTGTCCACTTTTTGTAATGATACATCAAGCCCCAACCTTGAAGCTTGGTCCAAAAAACTTTGTAGTCCACGGATATCTAAAACAGAAAAGACATTTATGTTAGTCAGATTAGTACATTTATAAGGTTGGTGATTAACTTTTAAATAGAAGTAGCAACAAGGTATATTCCAAATGACATTGTAGCATCAAACACATAGGGAAAACCTGGTGTCTAAAATATCCTAATGTGAACTTTCTTTTCTATATCACACCAATAAATACCTACTGATTATAAGGAAATATTTTAATAGTGTCAACTTCTGCACGATTTGTTTCTATTCCCACTCATAATTCACCATTACTACAGAGTAAAACTATGTTATTAATGCACATTAAGTCAGCATTTCACTTCAAAAGGCAGCATCAATTTTGGACATGAATTATACAAACCTTATAATTTGGTCACTGTATATTAATCGTTTCACTATATTAGTGAAGAAATAAGGGGTAAATGAAACATAATTTGAAAATCATGACACCCAATGAAAAAAATTGCAGCCTCTGCTACTTTACCTCTTAAGTAGTTGGTGTGATTATTTTAATGAGGCAGTAAAGTGTTAAAACATGCTATTTACTATCACAACTTAACACCTTAAAGGGATAGTAATGTTACATAATAAAAGCAGCTCTAATTAATCATCATAGTATTTGGACTTTGGAGAGTGTTATTTCAATTCTGTCAGAGTTGTAGTTCAAGAGTAATTCAACGTCAAATTATCCCCCTCCCGCCCCTTCTACTGATGTAACACTGTTCAGCCAGATCAGAAGGGAGGTGCCCAGGTAGATTGCAGAGAGGGACAATGTTCAATTAAGATAAGGGGAAAACCTGAGAAACTTGTCAATGGGGGCAGGGATTTCATTGTTTTCATAGGAAGAAGAGTGTCCCCTGCTGTTATCTGTCTGGTCTATGGACTGCATTCCACATCTGAGAAGAGATGGCTTACACTAGGTAAAAGGGGTGGGAGGGGAAACTTTGCTTGTGAATATCTCTCAAACCATAAAGGTTTGAGAGATAAGACTTATATCGTTCTTCATGTTTTTTTAATGCCTACAAAATAAAATAAAGATAAAACAAAGTATTACTATTCCTTTAAGGACCAGCCGATTGTGCACCTGGCCAGCACTTAAGGACCATGGACCATTTTTTTTTTTTTTTTTTTTTTTTTTTTTAGAATCCGATTAAGGGCTCCGCGAACAGGGATCCCTGAATTCCATTATGGTCCTGGCATGTCATGGGTCCTTATGGCTCCTCAACCCATGAAGTGCCAGGAAAGTCAAGGGTCCTTAAGGGGTTAATAACAATAAATGCACAGTACATTTAAGAACAGGGTAACACTTTGATTCAGATTCCTGCCTAGTGATTACATATGATGAAATACATGTTTAAATATTTCCACTTTATCTGAACACTATAGTCTACAAACTATCTTGGTGATTTTGAAAGAGCTTTTACAATTTCCTATATATCGTGCTTGTTATTTGTTTCATTTAGAAAACTAGTTTTGGTATTATATTGATTTTTATATCATGCTAATTAAGGCATGCCTTGCAAACAATTCCTGTCTTATCTCTACATTGAGTGTTATGCACTAAGGCTTGTTAAACAGGTGATAAAGCAGAGATGACTCCTGCGATATCAATTCCCCAGTTCATATGTAATTCTTTGGAGCCTATGCACTAAGATCTCCAAAACTTGAGAAATTTTAGTGAATTGGCTCTACAGAATAACATAAGAATTGGAAAAGTGATATCACTGTAGAAGTCATCTCCACTTTATCACCTCTTTATCACACCTTAGTGAATAATCCCCATTGTCTTTTCCATAAATCAGTTTTTGGGGAAGTAGAATAGCATTACTGACCAGGATCAGTGAGTGGGGAAGTAATAAAGGGCTAAGACAAGAAGTGCCTCTAGGGCATACCTTAATTATTATAATCTATAAATCTAAATAAATCATAAACTAGTCCTCCAATAAAACATGACTAAGCAATTTAAAAGGTACTTTTGACAACTCTTTCAAAGTAAAAAAAGGTTGTTTTTAAAGGAGATCTATCACCCCTATACAAGTTGTGATTATTTGGAGTACTTCATTAATTTTGTTGTTTAAAACTGTATTTGGGCAAAATTGAAGGAATAAATATTGCCCTGACCCTACTACCGGACAGACTGCAGTTATCTGCTCTGTACAGCAGTCTGTCACTCTGCCTCTACTCCCCTTGCTCTATCCAGCCTCCTCCGATGACAGAGGCTTTTTGCCTGTATGCTGGAGCGATCAGGGCAATATTTATTCCTTCAATTTTGCCCAAATAGAGTTTTAAAAAATAAAATGAATTAAGTACTCCAAGTAATCGCTATATAACCTAACATTCAAAAGCAACTTGTATAGGGGTGATAGATCCCCTTTAAACAATTTCACTTCAAAATTAAATGCAATAGTGCTTGTTAAATGGGGGAGTTGTATGGATTGTGGTAAAAATGCTAACTAAAATTATTCTAGCTTTGTTAAAAAGAAACTTATTGCCCCCAGTGTCTTCTCTCATACCCTTATGGTTTGAGAGATGATAGTGCTCAAAGTCCCCCCCTCTCTCCTCCTTCCCTGACTGAACGCTGAATGCTGACTGCAGGGATATCCGGTATTACTTGCATCAGGCGGCTCTGCATCATTGCCGAGATTGCATTTATAAAAAATAAATCTTTCACTGAAACGGTCTTCTACGTGTGCTTGCAAACCAAGCACACGTAGAAGACCGTTTCAGTGAAAGAATTCTTTTTTATAAACGCGATCTCAGCAATGCTGCAGAGTCGCCTGATGCACATAAGACTGTCGTAGGACAGCTTCCCCTGCAGTCAGCGTTCAGCGTTCAGTCAGGAAAGGGGGAGGGAGGAGGGAACTTTGAGTGCTATTATCTCTCAAACCATAAGGGTTTGAGAGATGACACTGGTGCCAATAAGTTTCTTTTTAACAAAGCTACAATATGGGGATTAGTAATTTGCAAGTATTACTATCCCTTAAGTCATTAGGATTTTAAGAAGTCACTAGCTCAATGGACTTGAAATGTTGATGGATCTAAATTTATGTACACTGAGCAAATTATTTTGAATTATCACTCTTGATACAACAGAATCATTAATGCTTACATTAAAAACCATATGGATAATACAATATATATAAATACATATATAAGGCTGATACAGCTTCTCATTATATTGCATGTATCCTGTAGTTTATATTGTCTATAACTACATATGCTTTACTTGCATTTTATAAATGGTAACTCTATTTGTAAAGCAGTGCCTTTTAGCAAAAGTATAATTTTATTAAACAACATCTACCAATGTTACATATACTCCAACACATTACACACATCTGTCTAAATATGGGCTTGGAGTACAGTAACATTGGTACATTGTTTTTGACTAGCTTGTCCTATAAATTATTTAAAGATGAAATGATGATAGTTTTGTTGACTTAAGTGTTTTTACATATTTGCTAAATGTCTAGAAAATATATAATTTTTCTGCAGATAAATACACAGCTAAAGTCTTATTTTAACACTTGTTCCTGTTTATTTAAATACAATTTTAGATGTAGTATATTTGGAATAGATGTAGCATATTTGGATTTTAGCAAAGTTTGTGATACTGTAACACTGATTCATAAGATGTGTGCTTGTGACTGGACTCAAAAGTAATCTATTAGGTAAATAATTTGCTGGAGAACAGGAAACAGCATGTCATAATTCATTGTATTTATTCAGAGTAAGGATAATTTACTAGTGGAATGACACAAGGGTCTGTGTTAGGACCTGTTCTCTTCAAAATCTGCACTAGTGATATTACTGGTGGTATTCAGTGTAACTTGTGCCTTTTTGAAGATGACACAAACATTTTCAACAGGATTGACTCTCCAGGAGGGATAAGCAAATGCATGAAGATTTAGAAAACTGGAGGAATGGATAAATGTAATGCTGAAAAGTGGAAGATAATGACATGAAGGTACTTATGTTATTATTTCGGATGATTTGAAGTTGACAAGCAATGCAGTAAAGCAGTGGGAAAAGTAAACAGAGTTCACGGCTTTATAAGAAGAGGCATTAGCAGCAGGTAGAAAGTAGGACTAATGACAATCTATAGATCACTGGTAAGACTTCACATGGAGTACTGTGTACAGTTCTTGAGACCATATCTCCAGAAGGACATTACTCAACTGGAGGGAGTTCAGAGAAGAGCCACCAAAATGGTGCAGGGTCTTCATAACACAGGGTACCAGAATAGACTCAAAACACTTGAATAAATAGGGTTGGAAGAAAGGAGGGTGAGGGTGGTAGATATCATATGAAACATATCAATATATTAAAGGGCTTTATATAGTTTAACCCCTCAATAATCATCTGATCCAGTGGTAGGTGGCCGTTAAGGACCAAGGCAATTGTTTTTTCATCACATTGAATTCTGGGATAGCAGAATGGTGGGCAGCCATGCTGACACCCCACAAAGGAGGATAGATTCATGGAATAGTCTCCTAGCAGTGGTTGTAGGGACAAGTACTGTATAGGAATTAAAAAATGCATGGGATAGACACAGGTCTGTTCTGAGAAGGATGTAAGACTGTGTATTTTATTAGATAGGAAAATGGGCAGACTTGATGGGCCAGATGGCACTACTTTGCTGTTTAAATCTATGTTTCTCTGCTTTTTTAGCATCTCTTATTTTAGCAGTATATATTAGTATACTGAGCTGATTGTTTCAGTTTTCTATAATTTGAAGTACTTGTCATGAATTAGTCATTTCAACTCTTCCACTTCTTCCAGTTTATTTACAGTCTTTGAAAAGTGTCTGACTCAACTGCATTTGCAAACAGTGTTACACAAAATGTTGTCTGCTCCCTATTCCCTGGAAAGGAGGAAAATGGTACTCCCTGAAATGCCCATATCCTTCCCCACTGCCCTACACGTAGTGCAATTGGTGTAAAGAAGACAATTTTCCAATTATATTTCTTTAAACAAACGTGTTAGTCAGCAGCACATAGAAATTGGTTCCTGTGCCTATTTTCTCATAAAATTATATTCATACATACCCCTGAGTAAGTTCAGTTATTTTTTATATTAATATACAATATAGAACGTTGTTATTATGCAGCATGATGACACTCAGAAAAACTTTTTTCAACATTATTTAATAGAATGCAGGCAACTCATAGCAAAGCCAAAATATAATCTTGCAGACACAAACAGCTTTACAGTCATTGAAAGCTGTCATTATTACAGTCAGGCATAAGATGGGGATCAGTAAATATAGGCATCTACAGATATTATTCTAAACTAGATAGATAGATAGATAGATAGATAGATAGATAGATAGATAGATAGATAGATAGATAAATAGATAGACAGACAGATAGATAGATAGATAGATAGATAGATAGATAGATAGATAGACAGACAGACAGACAGACAGACAGACAGACAGACAGACAGATAGATAGATAGATAGATAGATAGATAGATAGATAGATAGATAGATAGATCGATCAACATTCTGTATGCTGGTTGTACAGCTAAAGAAGTCCTTCTGATGAAAAAATTGAAAAAGACATTTATTCCTAAATAATGCTTCTTTTAGAAAATGGGAATATATCCATTAAGAAGAATTTGGTAAACTGCTACATGAACAGGAACATAACAAAGTTGTTCATCAACTGTCATACCAAAAATGGAAATGTATGTTTATCCTTGTACATGTTATAAACAATATGCATGACAGAAAGTCCATAGCATAGAACACTATAGGGTATTTTGTATAAAACTTTAGGAATTTTGAGTCAAACCAACCACACCAAGAGGGATAAATAAACAATCTTATAATCTCCATTAATTCCAAATGGTCATTTAACCATTCAACTGCCACAGAGGTCTTGACACATTGTTTTGCAATGCATTAAATACATCTTTAGCATTCAAGAGGTTAAAAGACCAATTTAGTTAAATCAGGATGTTTCTTTGCCCCTTTGGTGCTGATGGTTTGTCTCAGAATTGCTTCAGTGCGCATTTAAACACAGGGACCATAGAAACATATGTAAATCATAGATAACTGATTCTTCAGATATAGGGCTTGATTCAGTTAGGTTTGAATTATGTGAAAATAAATAAGGGATACAACCATTGTGCCAAAGTAATTAGACTGAAAGCTGCTTGGAAAACTGAAATTCAGTGAGGCAATGACTAAACTATTCACCAACATCATATAGGGGTAAAGAAACTTTGTTGTAAACAACAACAAAAATGTCATGCAAATGGCAGAATTTGTACGTTAAGAAATGAGTGGAGGAAATATCAATTTTTTGTTGTTACATGTGACAGTTTCAGTCAGTAATCATACTTCAATGACATATTTCTGATCACAACCAACACTCTCTGAAAATATGACTAAGCCCAACAACACCGTACTTTGAAATATCGTTACAAATGACAAAAGCTATTTCGCTACTACTTTGAACATACTGCCCTAAGGGGAACCTGAGTAACCGTGAGGAAACCAACCACACAATAGAAGGCTAATAAAAGTCCCCATTGATATAAGTGAGATGCTAAACCCCCTTGGATGCTAGACAGGTTGCCAATGTATAGCATTCCAGAGTCAAAAGACCCATTTAAATCAATGGGAAGTTGGGGAATTTTTATTTTCCCCCCTGATACAGTTGGTTTGCTGCAGAATTGTTCCTGGGGGAAAAGCAGTAAAGAGTGATAGGGGTCCAAGATGGCGATACAGTGGCAAAGTGGTATAGATGGCATATCGACAGCATGCATTAAGGTGTCGTTGTCATCATATCCCTGTGAATATCCCACCAAACCGCCACAATACGCCTACATCGCCATGAATCCGTCATGCCTTTGACAGGTTTAGTAATAGGCTAATTTGCATATTGAAATGTAGGTTAATGAGCTATTGTCTATTCATGTGGGTGTGTTTATACATTTAACCACATGCACTAAACTCCAATAGCAGCCTTTGTGGTCTGAGTTCACAATCCCATCATTGCCTACCTCAGGTTGGCAATATTGGGATTTCCCTGTAGCTGTCTATGGAGCCATATGACATTTTGATATCTCCACTCTGGAGAGCAGAGACAGAAGCTGTCCTCCCTTAACCCTTTGAGTGCCAAGGGGAGGTGCATTTCATAGCCATGTGGCACTCAAAGGGTTAAAATCTACATTATTAACAACAATTCCTTTTGCTTTTGCCTCAGTTGCATGATGAGTACAATCATTGTCTGTATATTCCTGACTAAAAAAATGACTGTAAGACAGCAGTAGCAGAAAAAGTAATGTATTGGTACACTCTGTAATTTAATATTTATTATAACTCTTAATAATTACATATGTGAAAAAACACTCATGCACTGTAACTAAAATTACTCGTGCTCCCTGGGACCATATATTACACAGATCAAGAGTATTTATATGGTATCCATAATCCCAAAATCTCATACACTGGCAAAAATAGGGGACCGTATCCAAGCCAACGTTATATACTGTTCATAAGATGCCAAAAGGGTATGAATTATGGCATTGTGATCTTGAGCAATGAGGATGAATCAGTGAGGATGGCTTGTATCATGATTGCCACAGACGTCAATCACAGAACTGTTTATATTAATAAACACCATATCTATTACTAAAAATGCAACATGGATGTATTAAGTAGCCCACTTGTTGAGGTATGTGTGGAATTCAATGAACAAATAAGTAATCCTAAGTACACAACATGTGGTATAATACCAGAATTGCATTTCTCCCTTACTGTAGGCAGCAGCCTTGAACTCTGTGATATTCTGTTAGATATTTTATAAATGTGTATGAGTTTGTGGTATTATGGATACATATAATTACTCTTGATCTGTGTAATACAAGCTCACAAAGAATCTACTTTTTTAATTACAGTGCTTGAAAGTGTTTTTCATATAAGTATTTTGTTAAAAGCATAATAAAAACTATGTTACAGTGCGCACCAATGCACAAAATGTTCTCCTTCTTCATTCTTTTTTACAAATCCAGTTGCTTTTCAGTCAGGAATATGAGGACAAATTTTGTACTCATGTAACTGGGGCAAAAGAAAAGGGAATTGTTAACAATGCAGCTTTAAACTCTTTAAGTTCCACTGAAGTGTGCAATGCACATCCATATTGCACTGGAAGGGTTACAGAAATTATGATGTGGTGTTGAATTCTGAGAGGATCCTCTTCACTCCCCCAGTGAACAAGTAAGGGATCAGAGAGAATGCATGCAGACTTCCAGGTTGTTGAATTGCAGGCGAAGTGTATGGGAGGGCATGCCTTCGACATCACCAGCAGTCCAACAACCCTTCACACTAATGAGATCCACCCACTTGCATCATGAATTCTTAGTCTATATGGCAATCTGTGTCACCAAAGTGATATGTTTGCCTCACATCGCTACAGCAGCAACCTTTAGTTCATTATTAAATCAACCTGTGCAAATTAGTGCAATGTAACTCACAAAACTGCAGAATAGTTCCTTTCATTTGCAAGGTTCTGTTCAACAGTCACTGGGCTATTGTTAAATCAGGAAGGTTTCGTGGAGCATAAAGTGAAATAGTGTAAAAGAGAACTAACAACTCCAAATAATAACCTCACACTTATCCTTACCATGACCAGAAAATAATAACAACCCCTTCAAATTCTGCATTGTACCTTTGTTCAAGTGATAACATCCTGAATTAGTCCTTGTATTGATGTCATATTCTTGGAGGCAGACATGACAGCTGCTAGCAGGCCACAGGATCTCAGACCTTGCTAAACTGCACACAATAATCTTAAATTGTCCCATACACTCTGCTTGCTTCAGTTAAAAAAAATATAAAATACCAACAACTGTCATATCCACCTCCACAAAGCCTACCTGATGTAAGAGTGAAGTGGGAGGTTTATTAATAGCATTCTTAGTCTACTTTTAAGAACTGTCGCTAAAAAGTTCACAATATTGGGTCAAGTTTATAAATATATTCTGAGAAAATTCACAGAAAAATTGCAACTGAGAATATTTTTTGTATACATAGCTGTCACTACATACTTCCATTAAAGGGATAGTAATACTTAAAATGTAAAAAAACATTATGTTGTAGGGTTTATCCCTCTGAGTAAAACAAGGGAACTCCCACTGTTGAAAGGTGTTTTATTCAAAAGTTATTACAGCTCAAAGTTTAATTTTTTAGGTGCAATATCACAGTGGCCTGAAATTGTACAGTGGCGCTGTTGATACACCATCCTAAGGAGATTTATGGTCTACGGACCAGAGCTGTCCATAGGATGGTGTAACAACAGCGCCACTGTACAATTTCAGACCACTGTGATACTGTACCTAAAAAAATTAAACTTTGAGCTGTAATAACTTTTGAATAAAACACCTTTCAGCAGTGAGAGTACCCTTTTTTTTTACTCAGGGGGATAAACACTACAATATATTTTTAACATATTAAGTATTACTATCCATTTAAGAACAGGTTATACCTGACGTCAGGGCTTAAAAGTTGAAGTCCTTTGCTACTAGCCAGACCTGAAAAGTTACTCGCCACTGCAACCCATAACATACCAACCAGGGCTGAATTTCTACTCGCCAGGGCTAAATTGTCACTCTCCATTGACTAGTGGCGAGTGGAAATTTTGAGCCCTGCCCGACGTTAAGTTTTGTCGCTTTGCAACAATTTTACACACATCTTATATAATAAGAGTCCAGAAAGTTTGTCACGATGCAGTCATGTACAGTAGAGACTGCCCACGTTCAGCCAGTGTCTACTGCGCATGATTGCATCGAGTGAGTGAGGCGGCGCAATCGTGTGAAGCAGTGAGGTAACGGCAGTACACAGAGCAGGTCCGGGTAATGTTCTTTGAGTGCCAAAGGGGCACGCAATGCATTGCAAAGTGTTAAGAGGCCAGTCCTGCTCTGCGTACTGACGTTACCTCACTGCTCCACGGCCCATGCACACGGGCTTTTACACTAGTTTTCTTTATAATTCCAGTGTTATGAATTTCCCCAAAGTCTTTTGGCAGACTCTTATCAGGAGATTCATGGATCTTTCCAAAAAATGGTGCAGGTGGTAGAACTGATAAATACCATGGGGGAGATTCCATAAGCAGTGAAACAGAGGAGATGACTTCTCCTGTTTATCAGTTCTCCACTTGCTTTGTTATTCTATGGAGCCTATGCACTAAAGTTTCTTCAGCTTTGGAGATCTTAGTGCATAGGCTATATAGAATAACATAGGAACTGGAGAAGTGATCAACTGGAGAAGTCATCTCCACTTTATCACCTCTTTATCACCGCTTAGTGAATCTTCCCCAGGTGCTGTACAAACTTGCTACATTTAAACTTTCACTGCTATTGTAATACTTTTGCTTGATAAATCTAGGCAGATGTTTAAAATTAGAAATAAATCATGATAATAAAGGAAAATAAAATATTTTACAACATGTTACAATAATTTTAAATTAAATAGAAGACAATTACCAGTATAATTTAACATAAATTTTATGCTTGGCAGGTTCTCTTACATACCTTCATTAACCCTTTGAGTACCAGAGGGGTACAGAGCAATGTGTTGTGTAACCCCTGGCACTCAAATAGTTAAATATTCTTATAACTTCTAACAAAAGGGAAGACTCTCAAAACTGTTAATTAAATCAAATGTTAGATGAGTATCATGATGAACCCAGTGGGATGAGAAGAAGAACTGGAAGGTTGTTAAAGGAATAGTAATGTTTCAAAATAAAAGCAGCTCCAATTAATCTTCATGGTATTTGGGCCATGGAAAGTGTTATTTCAACACTGTCAGAGTTGTAGTTCAAGAGTAATTGAATGATAAAGTGTCCCGCTCCCGCCCCTTTTACTGATGTAACACTGCTCACCTCAGAACAGAAAGGTGGTGTCCAGATGGCTTGCAGAGAGTGGCAATCTTCAAATAGCATAAAGGAAAAACCTGTCAAGGGGGGTAGAGTTTTCATTGTTCTCACATTCCCTTGCTGCCAGCTGTCTGGTCTTAAGACTAGATTTCACATCTGAGGGGAGGTGGCTTACATTAAGTAAAAGGGGCGGGAGGGGAATATTTTATCATTCAATTACTCTAGAACTAGGACTCTGACAGTGCTGAAATAACACTCCATGGTCCAAATACTATGAAGATTAATTAGAGCTGCTTTTATTTTAAAACATTACTGTCCCTTTAAGTAAACAAATTAGGCAGGTGATCACTATTATTCAGGACTGGAGTTCTTATAATTCTAGTAACACGAGTGAAGCTTTTAGATAGTTATAGGTATTATAATTTTTACTAATGCAATAAGCACAAAAATGTATTTCATTAATGCCTCATTACTTTTCGGTTGTTAGGGAAACAAATTATGAGCCACACAAAAACAGAACAGAAAATATGCAGCACAGTGTTAAGTGATTGATCTTCAGAAATGCTTATTCTTTCAGAGTAACAATACAAACAACCTAATGCAATTTTGTTGACAAAGTAAGAACTTGAGAAATGCTTTTGATGCAACTGTTGAGCATATCATTTGTTTTGAAAATGCAGAGAAGACAAGTAATGCATCTTCTGTGAACTTAGTCTCTTTGAATTGAAAGCTTCATTCAAATTGACTTTATTACATCAATTACAAGATGTTGTATATAGGGGGTAAAACAGAAAATGGAACCCAGTGTGCTTAGATTTCAGTGTAATGCCAATGGGAATATTTGAATCACTTGGCAAATAATAGTATAATGAGAAGTTATTACATTTATCATCTTCAACTAAATTGTTTCTATTTTAAATGGGAGCCGATATAGGGCCATATGCACAAAACAATACAGAACAAACAAGTATTCACCTATATTTCCATTTATCACATACTAATAAATCCTCATGTTAATTTGGACAGAAAATCCTACTGTCAACTATCAATTAATTCTTTGTTTATGGATTTTTCATTAAAGCAGAACTTTCACTCAAATTAAAGTGGCCAAAAAATTAGTCATATAGCGATATGCATATCAATACTGGAATGATCCTGAATAAGTCCAGCATTATTGAGAAATCCATCTTTTTCGCAAACTGACAGGCAGGCATTAGCGCAGACATCTTGCTTCTTCGGCATCTGTGTACCTGCACTGTTTTTTGATGTCTCCTCTGTGATTGGTGAGGGGGAGTTGCATTGTACCTTAAGGTACAGGAAGTGACTGATGGCGCAAGTCCACAGATGCTGCTACAACAAGAAGCCAGCCCATCAGTCTCCGAACAAGATGGATTTCTCAGTAATGCTGGAATTATTCAGGATCATACAAATGGCAGAACAAAAGTCTGTGCTGCAACGCTAGCAGGAATATAAACTCAGGTTTCTCATATATACACATGTACATAATTGTCATGGTTTTTGATGAACACTCAGAACAGTTTTGTAAGGTTAAAATAACTTTATTAGAACAAAGTTCAAATACATAGATAGGCCTATGAGCCTACACAACAGAGTAATATACAGGCACGTATATACAACAGTCTCAGGCCAGCAATAGAGAATAATGACAATATTTTACAGTGGGGGTCCTGGCTAGGACCAGGACAGGCAGCAGGATAAGTAGACAGGGGGCTGACCACAGGACCTAGATGGTAGATGGTCCAGATGAAGGTGACTGGCACAACCCAGAGGAGCGAGGCAACACTGCTGGCACAACCCAGACGCCTGAGAGGCACAGAACCCAAGGAGCGAGGCAACAATATTGGCACAGCCCAGACGCCTTTATCAACAATAGTGTAATCAACAGTTTGTTGAGATAGACGGGAGAATCGGTGGTGGAGGAGAAGGCTCGGCTAATACAAACAGACAAGGCAGTACGGACAGTCTTTAAAGGAGAAACCTCAGCCCAGGACAGAGAGATTCCTGTTGCCTCTATATATTTAAGTGGTACCACTGTATATTTTTACATATATTGTTGACAATATTTTCATTGTGTTTCATTTATCTTTGATGCATTTATGAATATGATATGATATAGGTTTAAATAAATATTTTGTGTATTGGGGTTATTACTATTTTATCTTTATTTATTTCTTTTTAATTAGCGCTCCCCCCTTATGATTTGTTGATTTACAGTATAAATACAATATGTTTTTAAATGCATAGTAATATTTAAAATATAAAAAAGTAAATATATTATAGGATTTATCCCCTGAGTAAAACAAGGGTACCCCCATTGCTGAAAGGTGTTTTATTCAATAGTTATTACAACTCAAACTTAGGTGCAGTATCACAGTGACCTGGTCAGTTGACCACAAATCTCCATATCAGCTATATGATAAGGTAAAGAACTATTCCACATACAACTAGTTAAAGCAGAAGTAAGACTTCTAATAAGAATAAGACCCACTTACTTTACTATGGTCAAGAAACCCATATGAATATGACCATCAGAAACATTTGTGCCATTCTTACATAGATAACATTTTCACTCATTCCTGTATGAGCTGTGCAAACCCTGTTGTCCATAAAGGGATAGTAATGTTTCACAAAAACAGCAGCTCCAATTAATCTTTGCAGTATTTGAGTCACAGAGAGTGTCATTTCAATTCTGTCAGAGCTGTAGCTCAAGAGTAATTGAATGATAAAGTATCCCCCTCCTGCCCCTTTTACCTAGTATAACACTGCTCTCCTCAGATGTGGAATCTGGTTGTAAGACCAGACAGATAACAGCAGGGGACAATCTTCTTACTCTGAGAACAATGAAAACCCTGCTCCCTTGACAGGTTTTTCAGCTTTTTCCCTTGTCTTATTTAAAGATTGTCCCTCTCTGCAGTCTACCTGGACACTCCCTGCTGCTCTAAGCTGAGCAGTGTTATATCAGCAGAAGGGGCGGGAGGGGGACACTTTATAATTCATTTACTCTTGAACTACAACTCTGGCAGAATTGAAATAACACTCTCCAAAGTCCAAATACTATGATGATTAATTAGAGCTGCTTTTATTATGAAACATTACTATCCCTTTAAAGTATGTTTATGCATGCTGCCTGCTTCAGTTTAACACATTTCAGCAACTGAACATGACATTCAGAACTGATTGAATATGTCATTTCTCGAACAGAGGCACAAAGGCAACATTTGTATGGGTTATTAGGATTTTATGACTGTAATAAGGTAAGTGGCATAAGTGGTTAGTTGGGGGTGGGTGATTATTAGGAGGTGTTACTTCTTTCTAATCACATTTACTCAATTATACCATGTGTGGATAAATAGGTTCATAAAGACCAAATACATCTGAAGGAAAGCACATAAGGCTACTGAATCATAAATTAAGAATTTCATTACTGACAAAGGACGGTATATACAAATGAAATGTGTCACATTCCTCCTTTCATCAGTATTGCAAGGAAAATATATTGACTCATGATAATCATGATCTTAAAGACGATGTAATAGATGGCTGTATTATATCATTATATCACTGTACTACAGACCTGCCGTTACAGACTAGTAATCAAAGAGTTAATACAGCCATCTATTACGTTGGCTTTAAGATTGCCAAAATACAGCTGACTGTTACAACAAGGTGTTGTGCGCCATAAAGCTGGAGCTGAAGCAAACTATATATCTAATTTGTACAAAGGAAAAACTGTTGACGTACATTAATAACTATTAGAAATACAAACTGTACAGTTTTTACTGGGATCGTTACAGTTACATGGACGCTTAATAGATATTTTTTATAAATGTTTTAATATTTTTGAGCTCCGGAGCCAAAAGTCCTTTTAAATGACATGCAATGTCATTTGTAGTACAGGGAGAAATATCCTATATAATAATTCTCTAGGATGTTTGGCAGAAGCCGTCATGCGCAGTAGAGACTGCCCGAACGCATGGAATGCTGGGAGCACAGAATGCTGGGAGTTCTGTGCTGGGAGCATTCTGTGCTTTTGGTCAGTCTCTACAGTGCATGATTGCGTCGGAGGCAGGACACAGAGCAGGACCGGCCTCTTAACCCTTTGAGTGCCAGAGGGGTACGAGGGTTAACATCACCCAGACCTTAGCCCATGTACACGGGCTTTTACACTAGTACTAAATATTTAGCTTGGTATATTGTTAATTAATAAAAATATTTTCCATATTGGATACACAACAAATTGTGTCGCTCTCCACTCTGTGAATATATATATATATATATATATATATATATATATATATATACACATATGGAAGACAAAAGGCAGCACTCGAAAATAGGTCATATGCCTGGGTGCCCAGGTAAGTGAAAATGAATAATAATAGAAAAAACAGAACTCACAGGGCTTAGTAAGAAAACAAAAAAGCTTTATTATATGATCAACGTTTTGACCACTGGTTGGGATCTTTAAAATAATAAAGCTATTTTGTTTTCTTAATAAGCCCTGAGAGTGCTGGCATATATCTCTATCTATCTATCTATCTATCTATCTATCTATCTATCTATCTATCTATCTATCTATCTACATATATATATATATATATATATAGCAACTAGTAAATAGCAATTAATTGCTTGGGTAGCAAAGAGAACACATACATTCCCAATACAGTAATTAAGTGTCTAAAATTCTATTTCAATCATTGGGCATGACATCATAATGTATAAAATTACCTGTTTGTATATAATGTTCCACTGATTTAAAAATGAACAACCATTTCAATTAAACACAGTTCTACCAAGTAGAGTTCCAATAAAATCACCATGCTAAGAATTCCCAATCTATAATTTTATACAAGTAAAAATATAATGTAGGCATCTGAAAGCTTGTGATCAAATCATATATTATAAGTTAAAATGAAACAAGAAATATTTTAATTAATCAGAAAATGAGTTATAATAAATTTACTAGTGAAGAATTCAAGACGTTAAAAGACTTAGCCACTGATAAAAATACCATTATCAAAAAAGCTGACAAGGGTGGTTCCATAGTCATTATGCTCTATAGCCAGTACAGGGAAGAAGTGCTGAGACAGTTAGCAGACACCACATGTTACAAGGAATTGTCCAGAGATCCTACACTTAACTATAAATCTGAAATTGATGGGATTATTAATCTTGGATTGCACAATAAATGGATAATGGAAGACACAAGAAAATTCTTAATTTAGGATCACCCCAGAACACCTGTGTTATACTGTATCCCTAAGATTCACAAATCTTTAGAGCACCCACCTGGGAGCCCAATTATTTCAGCTAATGAATCTTTGTGTCAACCACTATCCCAGTATGTGGATTTCTTTTTACAGAACTATGTCTCCAGGTTTAATTCCTTCATCAAAGATTCTTCAGACTTTATATGTCAATTACCTAAGACGATAGCTGATAATACCTTGTTAGTTACTCTAGATGTCAGTAGTTTGTACACTAGCATTCCCCACAACTTGGGGAAAGAGGCAGTGCAGGTGGTTTTTACATCTGATAGTGAATATGATGGCCCTCCAGTTGATTATTTACTATTATTGATTCACATAATTCTCAAAAATAACTATTTTAAGTTTGAAAATAAATTTTATCTCCAGCTACAAGGGACAGAAATGGGGTTTAATATGGTCCCATCATATGCCTCTATATTCATGGAGTATTACGAGCAGTTGCATGTTTTCTCTGATCCCCATTTTGCTCAATACATTGGCTTCATCAAGAGGTTTATCGATGACATCTTTATTCTGTGACAAGGACACCCTGACTTATTACGCAAATTAATTGATCTATTAAATAATATTCCATTGACTATCAGATTTACCTTAAGTTATGATGCCAATACAATAAATTTCTTAGATATGTCTGTTTATAAGGAGGGGAATCATCTGAAGACATGTATCTATACTAAAGCAAATGATCGCAATACTTTATTGCATGCTGACAGCCATCATCCTGTCTCTTTGAAAAAAGGTCTACCTTATTCCCAGATGATCAGGGTGGTGAGGAACACTTCTGATCCCCTCTGAAACAAACTGCCCTACAAACTGTGAAAGATAAATTCATAGAGAGAGGTTATAATAAAAAAGATGAGTCCATTTCACTAGAAAAAGCTAATAAATTAGACCGTGAGGAACTTTTTTCACTACATGTCCAACCGATTAATGATTACAGGTTTCCTATACAAATGCAATATGTCACGTCATCACCGGCCTTTAAGAAGGTTTTTCAGCGAAATTGGCACATCTTAAAAGGAGATAAAAAAACTAGGCAAAGTTTTATGTAATCCTCCATTATTCTGCTATAGGAGAGGGAGAAATATTGGTAATTGGCTAACCCAATCTGACCTCTTTGATAAGTATGATACTGGCACAAACTGATTAACACGTCTGGTAGGAGTGTTTAAATGTAGGGGATTATCAAATTGTGAGCATATTATTAACGGTAAAACCTACATGCACCCACGAAAAGGAATCCCGGCACAAATTAAAGACTTTCTTAATTGTGACAGCAGATATGTTATTTATATGATCATTTGCCCTTGTGGCCTATACTAAATAGGCAAAACCACAACAAAACTAAAGGAGAGGATTAATAACCACAAATCTGCTACTAGGAAAGCATTGGAAGGGACATTGGAAGTCAAGGAACAATTTAATCAGCCGGTGACCAGACATTTTGAATTGGCTAATCATTCAGTGAAGGATTTCAGATTCATGCCAATTTTTATGGCACACAAACCACATAGAGGTGGGGACAGACATAAGACTCTGCTACAATGGGAGTCCAAATTTATATTTGAATATGACACTCTTTCACCTAATGGACTCAATCATGAATTACAGTTATCTTGCTTTTTGTGAGTTTTAGGTCCCTTTTGTGTAATGATAGTGGGAGCATTGACCCCTGCAACATGTCTGTGGCTCTAGACACCATTTGCATAAGTGGATCCTCACTTCGCTATATGTGCCTTGGAGTATACTTTGTAGAAAACTGAGCAATGCAGGCGGGTGGCCCTAGTTGTCAGACTAATGGGGTAATAATTTATGGCATCAATTATTGCACACTCATACATGTGTAATATTTTTCCTCTTTTTCTCCATGAGTGGATTTTACTTAAAGATACTGCAGGAGTTCTCCACAAGGTATACATCACAGAATAAAGCTCCATCGTTTATTCCTATGTTGCATGCATAAGATACCTGGATTTCATGAGGGGCTATATGAGTTGAAAATTAAGACAGCCCAGGCAACTAGATTTACTAGTCCTGTGGCTGTGGATTTACTTTGCCTGACTCTAATGTGCCCATAGACTACTATACTGAATCCAGTGCAAAGCTGCAAGAAAGGAAGTATATTGGAGCAAAAACTGATGGAAGGCTGCGACAGGAGCTGCAGCATGAGTTCACTATGATGACAGCATAGGCAAGGATCATTTAAGTCCTGTGGCTGCAAGATACGTAAATCTGCAAGAAAGGAAACATATTGGACCAATGACTGATGAAAGTCTGCGATAAGATCCACAGCATGGGTTCACTATGTAGACAGCACAGGCAAGGATCGTTTAAGTCCTGTGGCTGCAAGATACTTCAACTGTTAATTATGTGATTATTTGGAACATTTTTGCACAGGATTCAGAGTTAAATGTTGACATCATCCCTGGCTGATGTTACAGATGGAACATTGATTAATTGACCGCTGGCTTAGACCTACAGAGCGTTGCGATGTGAAGGAGACCTGCAGTAAGAGTAAGTGACTTATTTCAGTAAGCGACTCTATTTGCAATATACATACACCAAATTAATACAGGATATAATTTTTTTCTGATCCAAAAGATAGAAAGTTCTTTGTTTTTTTGTTTTATTCCCATCATCTGTCTGACACATTGTTGCCAATTAGCCTGCCAGTCTCAGTTTGAGTTTGTTTTTGGCATGCCATGCACTCAGCCTGCAAGACATACCATGCAAATAGGATATATTGGATTTGTTTTGCTTGTTTGTGATTGTTGCTTATTGACTATTTGTGTGTATCCCTATGACGTAATTTTACTGTGCTGAAAGGAACGCCACATTTTGGTGCGTTCGGCGCAGGAAAATGGCGTTCAAGGGTAGTTTTGTATATTAGAAGTGTTTGCACCTTGTTGTAACCATTTGCCTTGAGGAAGGTCCCTGAGTGGACCGAAAACGTTTGGCATGGATACAATAAATTGATTATTATTTTTTCTACTCTCTTGATTCCAGTGTGCTGTCTCAATACAAAGCTCCCCAGGCTGAATATATTTATTCACTTGTATTATCTTTTTGATGGGACATGCACCTATAAACTTTGATTTTGGTATAGGTATATTATCCAGGTGTGTGCCACTGCCTATCGTTGTGTATATATAAGTTAAAATGATATACCACTGTCATAATTTCTCTCACCCACTACATTAATACTGAAACAACAGTGGCAGCCTTTATGGGGGGGTGAAGGGCTTTGTTAACCACTGGGAAACTTCAAGAAATATACTTTTATTATTTATGTATCCATTCCGACCCCTACCAGTGCATTGAGCAAGCAATGTAATGACCCCTCCTTTGGGACAGCATTAATTAACAGAGTAGGGGGACAGTGGACTTCAAATTCTTTTTGATATAGGGTGCACGAGGAGTAGAGGGGGTGGCTTAAAGGCTCACTTTTTGAGGCAAACAACCCCTTAATAATGTTTGTGTGTGTCTGCACCTTGAATTGATATTTACTTTCCATGAGTTAGTTGCTCTATACCAACTATAGCAATTTGTAATTACAAATTTTGCTAAATGTGAGAAGTCAAAATAGTTCTACCCACTGATCTGAAAAATCAAAACAAAATTAGGATTTCATTGCTTGTTTAATAGTTTGCTGTTATCATCGCAGCCAAATAAGTACAAGAGAAACAGACAATCAACAGAAAACAAAAGAAAATCAAAGAAGCAGAAAATGAAACGAACAACAAAGAATAATTTAGCAGTACCTTTTGACAAGGTTTGAAAATTAGATATAGAAGTAAGAACTTTATAAATTCAAAAAGTGAGCTTTTGTTTTCTCCTCCATATAATATTTTGAACTACAAAATATAATGGACATGAGTAATTCATCAAATGTGACCTATATTTTCTTTGTTCCTAAAGCCCATTAAAGTGTGGTTTCTGTTAGTCTACATTTTGTAATGTATATACAGATATACCCCACATTATGGAACCTTGTCTCAAGCCACCCATGACATATTTGTCGTGCATGTTTAAAAGACATATCCACTGTAGCAAGCTGCATGAAGCCCTCATCAGTTTTTATGCAATCACCTCACAGTAACTTAAACTGTGGCCATGACGGACACACGCTTGTGCACTTTCAAAAATACCTGTGGGCACTGTGGTCCAGAAGTTACATGAAATTCCGCAACAATAGGAAATCTCCTTATGTTTTCAGAACACAAGGTGCAGTAATATTTTGCCTATTTTGTCTCTGAGCAAATGGCTGTATGCCAAAAACACAACAAGGAGGCTTTTATCATATATATATATATATATATATATATATATATATATATATATATTTTACAGGTCTAAACATTTCCACTCGCCTCCTCTCATTTGGCAAGGAGAAATTGAATTGAGCGAGGGTGAGTGGAAATTGATGCCAGTCCTGCTGTCCTGCCAGAGCCGGATCACCAGCAAGCGGGGCGCATTTTAACGTGCCTATGGGAATGTCCATGCAGTGAAAAATCAAATCCGTGCAGTGGTAAAGTCACAAGTCTATTTTGGGTGGTGTGTGTGTCAGTCTGTTTCGGGTGTTGTGTTTGATCATTCTATTTTGGGTGGTGTGAGAATGTGTATCAGTCTATTTTGGGTGGTGTGTGTTTGTCAGTCTGTTTTGGGTGGTGTGTTTGATCATTCTATTTTGGGTGGTGTGAGAGTGTGTATCAGTCTATTTTGGGTGGTGTGTGTGTGTCAGTCTGTTTTGGGTGGTGTGTGTGTTCATTCTGTTTTGGGTGGTGTGTGTGTGTGTGAGTCTATTTTGGGTGGTGTGTGTGTCAGTCTGTTTTGGGTGGTGTGTTTGTTCATTCTATTTTGGGTGGTGTGAGAGTGTGTATCAGTCTATTTTGGGTGGTGTGTGTTTGTGTCAGTCTGTTTTTGGTGGTGTGTGTGTTCATTATATTTTGGGTGGTGTGTGTCAGTCTATTTTGGGTGGTGTGTGTGTGCGTCAGTCTATTTTGGGTGGTGTGTGTCAGTCTATTTTGGGTGGTATGTGTCTGTGTGTGTCAGTCTATTTTGGGTGGTGTGTGTCAATCTGTTTTGGGTTGTGTGTGTGTGTGAGTCTATTTTGGTGGTTTGTGTGCATGTGTAATTGGCTCAGCGGTGGTCTGCTGATGTGTAATAAGTATTTAAATATATATATATTATATAGGTAATATTTTTAACTTCTTGGATACCAGAGAGGTGCCCAGTGCATTTCTTTGCAATGTTATGGTGACCTCTGGCATTCAAGGGGTTAAAACACACATTTTTATCTTTTATTAAATTGGTACCACAAGAATAATAGTCAAACTGTAAGGTGGGGTTAAAGGAAGGGATATGGGAGGGGTTAAAGGTGGGGATATGGGTGGGGCTAGATGTGGAAACTGGTGGCGAGTAACTTTTCAGGCCTCAGGCCTCAGTAACTTTTCAGGCTCAGGACTTGAAATTTTGAGCCCTGTATATGAATATATATATATATATATATATATATATATATATATATATATATAATAAAATAGCATGTTTATTAACATCAAAAAGGAGCACAATGGTTTTAGCAAGAAAGAAAAAAGCTGAAAGGCAGGATAGAGCCCATAAGGTACCCTGTAACGTGGACTCAAAGACATCAACACTACATGGGAATATCACAGCCCTGATGGTTTAACCCTTAAGATGAAATAAAGCACAGGTCCAATGAAAGCTTTACTCACCTGTTAATTAAGTATAACATTACATTAAATGTGCCATCTCCAGGCTCCCCCTCCGAGCAAAGCCCAGACGTATCTCCAAAATTTGGAGTCAACCTCCAGGAACTCGGCCCATCATACAGAACCAGTTCCCTTGGACCGCAAGGGAAAGACTACACAGAAATCTGGCTCAAAGACCCTACTTCAGATGGTGTCTGGTTACATCACCCAAGGGTGGGTCGACATGCAAGACATTGTGACTGTCAGGCTAGTAGTTAAGAAAGAAAAGGGGACAAGTGCTGTTGACTGTGAATAAACACACTACCCAGTGAGATTAGAAATAAATAGAAAAAAGATTTTTAAGAGGAGCTAACTGGGAGCTGCATCATAGGTGTCCACATGAGGTGCGTCCACCTTCCCAGCTGGAAACCACTCCAGATGGTCAGAAATCCCTATCCCACACATGGAAAAATAAACTGATAACTGAAAAACTCCTGCTATGGCAGAGAATCAACTACCAAGATCCTCAAGGCACATGTGTCATGTTTACTTGTCACACCTACTCTTGACTCTAGGGGGCTGGGCTTCTCTATTTTGATTGAACCTTGGGCTTTTATAGTCTGGCCTGCCTTTCAGCCGATTATTTGAGTTCATCTCCCTTTGTTGCCTGGATTAGCTGTGTTTTCTGACAGGTCTCTGGACTTCCTGTTGGTACTGCGATTGGTTATTTGCTCTCCTGGTTTGACCCTTGTCTGACTGACTATTCTTTTGATATTTCCCACTGTACTGACCTTGCAGCCTCAGCCTAGTCACAGTTCTTACAACCCAACCTTCGTGGCCTTGAACCCTTGGCTCAGTCGAGGTTCTTACCACCGCAGAATCACCTTTTGTGTGCCTTGCACCATTGGCCCAGAAGCGGTTTGTACCACTGCAGCATTTGCCTTATGAGCCGTACACCCTTGGCCCAGTCGCAGTTCTTACCACTGTAGCATCTCCCTCAGCCTTGTACCCTTGGCCCGGTGGTGCTTCTGAGGTGCATTCAGCTCCACTTATATTTCAGTGCTGGGACTTCCAGCTTTGCTTATATATCTGTGGTGTGACTCTCAGTACTGCTTACATTCAGTGGGTACTTTCTACCTTGGGGCATTTGAGTTGCAGCTCAGCACAGCTTATATTTCAGAGCTTCAACTTCCAGCATTACTTACACATCTGTTGTGCAGCTCTCAGAGCCGCTTACATTAAGTGTGTACTACCTACCTTGGAGCATTTGAGTTGTGGCTCAGTGACACATATTTCATTGGTTCGACTTCCAGAGTTCCTTACACATCTGTGGTGTGACTTTCAGAGCCACTTACATTCAGTGGGTACTTCCTACCTTGGGCTTTTGAGTTGTGGCTCCACCCTGCTTATATTCCAGAAGTGAGAATTCTAACATTGCTTACATATCTGCGGTGCGGCTCTCAGCCTTGCTTACATTCGGGCATTTTCCTCTTCCTTGGGCCATCGGTTGATGGCTCCAGAACTGGTTGGATTGACTGTGCAGCTCTCAGTGCTGATTACCCTGCCTCTGATGCTAACCTAAATGGGTATTCCTGTTGCGGCTCTCACCGCTGTTTACTGTCTATTTTTTGGCTTCCTCAGGCACAGGTACCATATTCTGCATAGGATCCTGACTCAGAGAGAGATGCACTAGTCACTCCTGTCTCCATCCAGGTCATGGTCACAGCTCAAATGCAGTCAGACATCTGGCTTTGCAGTCAGCACCTTTAACTGGCTTTGACCGCAGCAAGGGAACTCTAGTGTCTAGCTACATTCACCAGCTTCACTCTCTAGCGTCAACCACTAGCAACCATTTTTTCTGAGTCTGTATATGACAGCATGCACCTGCCCTGCTATGCCTCCCCCAGGCCCCCCGAAAATTCATGGACCCCAAGAGGCACCACAGTTGATGGGCCCAGGACCGCAAAATTCCATACCCCACATCAAACACAATAAAAAGGGGATAATGTATTATAACAGTTGAAAGAAATGTGTTAAAGTGTGAACAAGGCTATATAAATCAAATAAACAAGTCTCAATAAAGTCTAAAGGAGACATATCTGTCAAACAAAGCACTGTAGCTAGAAGCAGAAATTCACAATTAAGGCACTTCATGGAGGACTCTCAAGCCTTTAAGAGAGACCCAGAAGAGATGCAGAGCAGCAATAGGAACAGTCTCACCCAGGGAAGAGTCTGGAGGTGGTCTCTGTGGGAGAAGATGACATGGCTTTTGAAACCTTACTCTTCTTCAAGGTAGGTACCCATGCAGACTCCAATAGGGTAAACTTAATTCCACGAACATGTTTACCAAGCTGAGACAGTGCATGAGCAGGAATCTAAACATTGATGGCTGACAGGAAAGAAAGATTATCCCCTTTGTAGTGAAGAATATGAGTCATACCTTTGTAGGGCATTAGTGGGTATCCCCAACAATACCTGATTTGTCATAAGTGCAATTCCTGAGTGATCAGTTTTACATCGCTGCATCACTGAGCTGTAAGTGATGATAGATCTTGAAAGGTGGCCACAGCATGCCCCTCCAGCTCAATGGTGGGAAGTGCACGAGCAGCTCAGAAGATCTTCTCTCTCTCAAGGAAAGAGTGGAATCCCAGGATGACATTGTGTGGAGCTACAGACTGAGGACTCCGGGGCTGAAGCACCCTGCGGGCCCGCTCCAAGTGAAATATTCTGGAGCCATTACAGTTGGTAAGCTTGTTGAAAAGCCGCTGGAGATAGGCTGGTAAGTTGATGGTATCCACAGATTCCAGTATGTCCTTGATACGCAGGTTTTTGCGGCAATGTCTATTGTCAAGATAATGCATCTTGATTATTAGTTCAGTATGTTATTGAATAAGTTGAGCAAATTACTTTGTAGAGCTCTCTACAGGTTGAATACCTCTGGTTCCACAACCTCAACCCTCCTGCTAATATGCCCCATGTCATGGTATATATCATGGTATATATCTGCCAGCTCTTTGACCAGGAAGGATTTAAAAACCTCGAGGAGATTTTGAACTTCCCGTTTCGTGGACAGCACTTCTGCAGCTGCAGGAAATGGATCCTCCTCATCTTAGCTCAGGGCTTGAAAGGAGGGAGAATGGGTGAGTAGACTTCTTCAGATGTTTATTGTGAACCATGATCGCAAGTAGGAAAAGAACATCCTTGAACACTTTGGGGAACAAAGGTTATAGGGCAACATGCAAAATAAAGCTTTTGAGAGTTCCTGAGTACAGGAGCTAACTCGTCACACAGCCATTCAGCAATGCTGCCAGGCCATGCCCCACCATTATAAATATTTCTAGCTATATTTTTAAGATAACTAAACCCTTTTCAATTTGGAGAACAAATACAGCTATGGATTCTTTGATCCATTCAGAAATATCTGGGTGCTGTGCCTGTTCCCCAAGTAGAAAGGGCTTTATTTCGTACATACATTTGAGCAGGTTCTCATTGGACAGAATCTCTCCAATACAAAAAAGTGCACAGCCATATAAAAAGAGACAGAAGAAAAAATATACTGTGTAGCGTTTAATGACATACAAAAAACATCCTTTGTCCAAAGCTTGTCTGGACTCCTCAAATCAGTCAAGCAATCCTGGGGTCAGTCCTCCAGATCCTAACTAGAAACAGTGGATTTCCTACAGCTTTCCCCAGCTTCTACAGTGAACCATTATGGGACTCGGTCAAGCAAATGAGGATGTGAAGACTGCGGGTCCATCTCAAGACTATATAGGACCTTAAGACAAGTTAGGTTAATGCCAAAGGAGGCTTAAATAGATGGCTAGTATTTAAACAATAAAAACAAGTTAAAAACAGATAATAAAATAGTAGTACACCCGATGCATATTGTGCTCTAAGTCACAACACATTGCCCATCTTCATCAGATCCCATATTATTAAACTGTGGCATATTGAAAAGGAGGACTGCAAATACATGTATTGCCAATTTAAATTATTCACCTCAACTCTTCTATTGTTTCATAAATCCCAATTTTCTATGAAGAGCAGACAGGCACTGGTACTGTTGTTTAGGGGAAAGATACTTCAGCTGCAACTATGGAAGTTTGAAACAGCTTTCCCATTCCTCATAAATTCCAAAAGGGAGGACAATGTATATATCCCTGCCCACTACCTCTAATTTGTAAACCCCTCTGCGAAGGGGGCTCACTACATCTTTCTTGTCTGTCATAATAATTATTGCTAGTGTTATTGACCATTGCATTTATTCCATTATTAAGCACTATAGAATATGCTGGAATCAATAAGTAAATAATATTAATAATCACCACCATCTTGTACAGTGTTGTCTATAAGTGTTTTGACAGGAAGATAAAGTATGCTCGTTGTCCATGTTCCAGACATATGTATCAGACTGAAACAAGCTCTCACTCCTCCAAGTCAGTTTATGCAATTGAAAGCTACAGCTGAATAGCTTAGAAAACAAAGCTGTCAATCACCATCCTACTTCTTGCAGTCCCATCTTATATCTTCATGAACCACAAGGGTGTTTGACCTCCTTGGCTTGCAATCCATTTTGCACTGTCTCATGTTTTACAGCACTAGAATTTGTGACAAAAAAGTAGTTTCCCACTGCTTGCAAAATCATGCCTGTCAGACCCTCCTAGAAAGAAATTGCCCCTCTGCTACAAAGACCAGCTTGGCGCTATACTATTCCTAGTAGGGGGTCTTAAACACAGCAATTGAATGAAGCTGTGTATACCATCAAATCCACAGCAATGTAGTATTTTTCAAGCAATTTATTTATCTGCACAAAATATTTTCTGAGGATACTGATAACCTCACAGCTATATCATTTTGCAATAACTAGTTGTATATTGCAGAATAGGGCAGTATGCTGTATGTCACAAGATGAAAACATTTCCAAGCATTAACAGAGACCATAAACATTGAGCAATTAATGTCATCTGCCTAGTGAATATCATAAATATTCTGTTAGAAAACACCAACTAAGTTCTGTTTGTGGAAATCCTGTTATACACAGTAAGGCTGTAGTGAAGGAGCTGGAATATATATATTACATTAAAAGCTTTATTTACTGCTAATATTGCATTTTCCTTTTATTTGCCTTTTATTAATGTTGCTATGTACATGAGAGCGAAGTCTCTTTTACTAGTACTGTAAACCCAGCATATAAACATAGTGGACAAAATATAGGCTGCATGCTTCAAAGATCTCTGGCACCTCTACCCTGATCCCCTGAACTCCTTCTCTTTATATATTTTAATGTTTTCATTGGTTTCTTTTCAGTAATTGGTTCAAAATGCCTTGTTGTGATGAATGATAACTTATAGACAGATTTCAATGAAAGGTGAAATGAGCTAGGGATGCAGAGGTTCTGCTTTACAATATATGGATTCTGTGTATATTTCCTAGGTCAAACAATCTATAAATCTTGTCTGGATACCTCAGACAACTAAAACACTGAAATCTTTGCCAGTTATTTTGTTAAGGATTGGTTGCCCTTAGCTCTCATTACATACTTCTCCTTGGTCATGATGTCAGTAGGTACAAACTGGTTCATGGCATTACAAGCAGCATGTGGGTTTGGAACAGATGAGATTACACCTTACAAATGATCAGATCACAACCTGGTTTATATCAAGAGTTTAACATAAAATGTTTGAATCAATTGTTGTGTGGGTGCACCTAAGTTTTCTTTCCTTTGAAGGGATAGTAATACTTCATTTTATTTTTATTTTATTTTGTAGGCATTAAAAAGCATGAAGAACGATATAAGTCTTATCTCTCAAACCTTTATGGTTTGAGAGATATTCACAAGCAAAGTTTCCCCTCCTGCCCCTTTTACCTAGTGTAAGCCATCTCTTCTCAGATGTGGAATGCAGTCCATAGACCAGACAGATAACAGCAGGGAACAATTTTCTTCCTAGGAGAACAATGAAAGCCCTGCCCCCCTTGACAAGTTTTTAAGGGTTTTCCCTTATCCTAATTGAAGATTTTCCCTCTCTGCGATCTACCTGGGTACCTCCCTTCTGCTCTGGCTGAGCAGTGTTACATCAGTAAAAGGGGCAGGAGAGGAATACTTTATCATTCAATTACTCTTGAATGAAATAACACTCTCCAAAGTTCAAATGCTATGATGATTAATTAGAGCTGCTTTTATTAGGAAACATTACTATCCCTTTAACTGCATTCATTCACCATGCCTGATATTAGTGCCAGGTATTTTCAGTAAAATCTGGCATTCACTCGCTATGCCTGATATTAGTGCCAGTTATTTTCACTAAAAACTGAACCATGAACTTTTGAATAACAGGGTAGTATAATAAAAAGGAGGGGAAATATACAATTTAACCTTCTGACTTTACTCAATATTTCTGTTGATTAACATGTATATATGATGTCTCCTCTATGCTGCTAGGGTTGCTGGAATTTGTGAGGCTATGAATCAGGTTTCTCTGGAGTGGTAGATGGAATACATAACCAACCCAAAGCTTGTAGCAGAAACATATGTACACTATTAATGGTAGAACCTGAAATTTCACTCCACAACCAAGTACTAAATAGTAACATGCACAGAAATGAGTAGGGGTGGGCGAAACTTTCTGCCACAAACTGAAATCGGCGAAAAATGGCACTTTCCGCTTGGCTAAAAATTTCCTTCAATAAGTGCAGATTTTCCACTTTTTTCCACTTTTTTTGCCCATTGAAATCAAAGGGAACATAGAAGTTACACACAACACATTATAAATAATATGTTATTTCCCAAAGGCACAGTATAAAAGGGGCATGAGGGTGCCTGGGGTGTGGGGAAAGAATCAGTTGAACAGGGGATGATTTTTTGGGGGGTTGTTTACTGGGATTGGGGGGCACTTAATAAAAGGAAATCCTTAACACCATAAGACATGGTATAAATCGGTCTGAGAAGGGTGCCTGTGTTGGTGAGTGAATGAATCATTTGAACAGGGAATTTGTTTTGAGGGGCTTTCTTGACTGCTATTGGGGGGACAGTTAATAAAAAAAATAAATCAATCAAATAAAATAAGACATTTGTATTTAAAGTGACAGAAATAGGAACCTCCTGACATAAGCTGCCACTGGGGTGGACTGATACTTGACTTGATAGAGTATTTTGTAGAGGATGATTTGTTTGATTTGTTGTTAGAGGCCTTTGTAGAACTTAAACTAATTAGATGCCCAAGCCCTGAAGAAACATTGATTTGTATGATTTAAGCTTTTTTGGCACAAGTCCTAAGGAAACATTGATTTGTAGGACTTAGGCTTGTTAGAAACAAACCCCCCAAAAATTGTTTATTTTTTGTAGAACTAGTTTTTTTTTGTTTTTTTTATTTATTTATTTTTTAAAGCACAAGCCCTGAGAAAAAATAAAAATGCCCTACTAGCCTAATGCCAGCAGGTCATGTTGGCTAGTGGCCACTGTCAAATGTCCTCCTGAGTCCTGAGTTGCAACTGCTGTTCGTACTGCTGCTGCTGAGTTGTTTAAGCAGCAGGATGATTAGGCAGCTGAAAGGGAATGGGATCAGCAATAGCAGTAACATGGAAGATGGAAAATGAAGGTTCCATTTGCCATGACTGGCTCCAGTGATGCATTTGAGGCAGTAGCAGCAGAATAAGTAGCCCCCAGTATTTGTGGAGAAAAGAACAAGTTGGCCATTAAATCTTCTCTACCTGTCCCTCCTCCAAAATCATCATGAGTGTGTTGTTATTAGAATATATTTTTCCCTTGAGAGCAGGATCAGTGGGTCTCCTCAGCAATTGCAATATGCACAGAATGTGTGTGGTAAATAACATCTGGGGCACAACTGTATCCAAACACCATGACACCCAAAACCAAGTTCTGCCGCTGTCACTGTACCCCTTTTCCAGACACATGGCAACAGTTTAATAGTAGTGGTGAACCCTCCCTGCCACCATCTTAGCATATTCAGCAGGATGGAATCTCCTCAGATGTCGCTTGATTCATTGATTGCGATTCTCCTCCACCACACTGGCATGTGTGGTCAGTGCACCACACAGTGTGCAATGGGTAGAGACGAACTACCACTTCCTAACTTCAACAGAGTGGTTATCATTTGGCGGGGAGGTAACGAACGAGGAGGATTGGCAGAAGATGCAGTTACCCTAGAAGGTGATGGAGAGCTAGTTGTTACACTTGTCCTGGAACTTCCAGTCTCTGCCTGGGTTGTTCTATTCCTCCTCCTCTTTGATCTCCACCTCACCTCTTGTTGCCTTTCTTGTGAGTCAAGGATAGCAAAAGCGGTGCTTGATTTCTGTGATGGGTGTTTGGCTTTAACGTGTTTGGAGTAAATGTCATGGTGTCTGTGTTTCATGTGTAATTTGAGGGCACTTGTGCAAAGGTATATTCCCTCCTTTCCTCTTTTCACTGACTTGTCACAAATTGTGCACAGTGCCATTGCTGATGACTGTTCTGTGCCTGCCACAACAGAAAAATAGTCCCACACCCATGATGACTTCAGAGGGAAGGGGAAAGGTGGAGAAGAATGGCCTCTTTCTTCCTGTCCTCCACATTCCCTTTCATTGTCTGTGGCAGCGGATAATGTTGCTGCTGTTGCTGCTACTACCTCAGAGTCAACACTGCAACTAGGATCAGGATTATTGCGACTGCTGGCAAGTGGAACCTGTCCGAGTCCTGCATAGCTTGTTGTCCCCATTCCCACTGTGTCCACGGTGGTCTGTGGCACACTAACCTGCTCCTCAGCATCCTGCTGCCCTTGCATCTCAACATCAGAAGGTATTAGTGCATTTGCAAATTCCTCTAATTCCAAGATGTCCTTGCTAGTGGTGGTGGTGATGCCCATCCTCATCCCTGTCTCCCATTCCTTCTCAGTTTCTTCTCAAAAAGGCCATCAATGTCTCTTCCACCCCAGCTTCTCCAGCATCATCACCAACACCACCACTAGTCCCTACGTGCTGTTGTTGCTGCTGCTGCTCTATTCCAGACATCTCACTGCTGCTTGGAGGAGGTGATGAGCAATGTGACAGAGGGTCCCCTAATGTCACACTTGCCATTGCCTTTTGACCTGAAGAAGAAGGCAGACTAGCACTAGCAGAAATAGCAGCAGGCACAGGCAGCTGATCTGTGCTCCTGCTGGTGGTGGTGGTATTAATTCTCAGCCTGCTCTCCTCCCCCAACACCAGTTCTGGCCGCTTCAGGTTCATGTTCCACCTGGACATTGTAGTGAAGAGAAGGGGAGGACTCCCAGTCCCAGGGTCAGGAGAATGGTGTGTGCTCCCATGACCGCTAGTCTGGATGCTGTAAAATATTTCCCCTACCACTCCAGCTGCTTCACCATTACTGCTACTAACACCAACAGCATCAACTTCAGCCACAGAGTCTTCCTTCTCATTCTCACAGTCACTAGTAATATAAGGATATTGTTGATTACCCCCTCCTTCAGTCCTATGGATAACAAGCTGCTGGACCTTAGTAGCAATAATACTAGCACTGGCAGGACTGCTTGGGAATGGCAAGTGTGATTTAGGGTCCCTTGTTATCATACTTGGCATAATTTTCTCCCCCCCCCAAGTACTATAAGAAACACTAGCAGCAGGCAAAGTATTGGTGGCAGCAGGATCAGTACTAACAACAGGTTCAACACTAGTGGCGGCAGTTACAGAAATGGTGACACTGGCAGCAAGGGCAGCACATCTGGCAACAGGTACAGCACTAGTGGCTGCAGTTACAGAAATGGCGGTACTGGAAGCAGGGGCAGCACGTCTGGCAACAGGTACAACACTAGTGGCTGCAGGATCAGAAATGGTGGCACTTGACAGCAGGGGCAGCACGTCTTGCAACAGGTACAACACTAGTGACTGCTGGATCAGATATGGTGGCACTGGCAGCAGGGGCAGCACGTCTGACAACAGGTACAAAACTAGTGGCTACAGTTACAGAAATGGTGGCACTGGCAGCAGGGGCAGCACATCTGGCAACAGGTACAACACTAGTGGCTGCAGGATCAGAAATGGTGGCACTGGCAGCAGGGGCAGCACGTCTTGCAGCAGGCAAAGACAGCTGACCTGTCCTGCTCTCACTATCCTTTTCTCCCTTCCTTCCCATTCCCTTTTCTCCCTTCCTTCCCTTCCCTTTCCTCCCTTCCTTCCCTTTTCTCCCTTCCTTCCCATTCCCTTTTCTCCATCCCTTCTTATTAAATTCCACAAGATCCCTTGGGGTGATTTAGGGGGACTGGACAGCATTGGTTGAGTACTGCTAGTCACTTCCTCCTCCTCCTCCTCATCATCAGAATCAGTGGACACATAATAAGGGTCCTTCCAGTTCCTCTTTTTGCTGCTCATAGTGATAGGAGTCACTATGAGCAGCTCCTGCCTCAATTTTTGCTAAATATGACAAGAGAACAGCATAGCACGTCTATCTCTCGCTGTAGCTGCTTCTATTGTGTCTGCCTTCAGTGAAAACATCATGTTTTTATAGCGGAAGTGCGAAAACAGTGTAGATCAATGGGTGAAAACTTTTTAGCCATTGAAAAAATGGCAAAAGATTTTGGCCAATGGGCGAAAGATGCAAACATTTTAACCACTAGTTTTAAAGCGGATTTTCCTGTGAAAAAGTGGATAACAACTTGGATTTTGCAAAATTTCCCCCGGGGACATGGCGACAACTTTCGCCCACCCCTAGAAATGAGTAGGAGGCATGACAATAGGGATGCAGATTCCAAGGACTGAGACAGCTCCCTAGAGGTGTATATGCCATTAAAGGATACTGGATCTAGCTATCAATCAGGAAACAATATTTGGGATAATTTAATGGTCTTTATTTCTACAATATAAACTGCAATTTTCAAACATTTATGAAAATATTATTGGACCTTTCTTAATGTTACGAAAAAGATGTATTGTCTAAATGATAAAACATATCAAGGTAGGCTGAAAGAGAATAAATGGGAAATATAACCTAGCAATAAGTGGCTCCAAATTTGTTTAACAGATTGTCTTATGTATGTATCCTATATTTAGCAGTCAATATATCAGTTTTGTTCTCTATATCTGAAATTTCCTGTATGTAGTGATCTTTATTCAATGTCTAGGTCACACCTTACTAAAATAAACAGAAGGTTTCAAATTACCTGAATTAATCAAAAGGTCTCTTTCACATAGGCGACAGAGCTGTTGTAGTAACCCGCTCACCTCCTGTATTCAACTGACAACATAGATGGAGGGAAGGTATGGCTTACAGCCTGCCGAGGGAAGGTATGGCTTACAGCCTGCCCATGTGATCAAGAGTCAATATTGGTGCCCATATGGGACATTCACTGTAGGGTGGATTGAGCATTGCAGCTTCCACCAGAACTCTTGTAAATGGTTTGGCCACACACCCTTGACCTTCCTTGATGCAGATTTACTGTATTTCTGAGGGAGTACAATAGAGATGCAGCTTGCTGGAGTTTAGTGCAGTCACACAAGGTGAAAGTCATCTGTGTGTGTAAGGTACCATAACTCAGAATAGGACCTTTCACAGTGGGTTACATTGAGTTACACATGTTAAAGGGATAGTAATGTTTCATAATAAAAGCAGCTCTAATTAATTATCATAGTATTTGGACTTTGGAAAGTGTTATTTCAATTCTGTCAGAGTTGTAGTTCGAGTAATTCAATGACAAAGAATCCCCCTCCCGTCCCTTTTACTGATGTAACACTGCTCAGCCAGATCAGAAGGGAGGTGCCCAGGTAGACTGCAGAGAGGGACAATCTTCAATTAAGATAAGGGAAAAACCTGAAAAACTTGTCAAGGGGGGCAGGGCTTTCATTGTTCTCATAAGAAGAAGATTGTCCCCTTCTGTTATATGTCTGGTCTTTCAACCAGATTCCACATCTGAGAAGAGATGGCTAACACTAGGCAAAAAAGGGGCAGGAGGGGAAACTTTGCTTGTGAGAGATAAGACTTATATAGTTCTTCATTTTTTTTAATGCCTACAAAATAAAATAAAGATAAAACAAAGTATTACTATCCCTTTAATTGGGCCTATGGGACACAAGAATTTATAGATATTTTTCAGACTGTAAACAGAAATTGCAGATGAGCGTTGGTACTGTGTTAGCTGTAGAAATACAGGAGGCAAATATAGTCAAGTTGATACCTTTATTGGCTAACTAAGCAGATTTAGGATGTAAGCTTTCAAGACCTGCTGTCCTAAAACTTTTTTTACCTGGTTGTAAATAAACCATTTTTTCAATGGCAAAATCACAGTTATAAAATTGATGTTTACTTTAATTTGTATGTGTAATAAAGTGCTTTTGTGTAGATGATAAAGTGATGTAGCATTACATTAGACAGAAGCCATAGGAAACTGATCACTTTAACAGCAGGAATTATGTCTAGACAGAAACACTATGCATTACTGTGATGATGACCTACATGATTCTGATTAGTTTTCAGTAGCTTCTTTGGAGACATGGTTATTGTGTATTCCTCTTTATAGTGGTTAAAGCAATATGATTACTTTGATATTTTGTATTGAACAAAATGTCTGACAGATAGAAATTTTAGCATAAGAAACTTTAATCAACTTTAGGAGTTGCTCTGCAGTTTGAAACAGTTGGTGAATACACATTTCATATTATTTTGCAATAAAGCACAATAACACTCTGTTTTATAGAACAATGCTCAGTTTTCTTCCCAGGGTGATTCTCATTTAAAAGATTTTACTATATTCTTGATATAGTGCTGTGCAATTAAAGGGATGCATGTTAAAATCAAAGCCATTCTTGGCACACCAACTGCACTGTAGGTAAGAACTAAACATTTCAATTTATTTATATGTGAATTTTAATTCCTTGAATGCTAGAATATAATGTATTGCAATGGAGTGCATTGGAGACTTCTCTAACTCAAGAAGCAAGGGAGATGCAAGAAGGGTGCTGGGTTGTATAGCCAGATGTAGAGATAGAGACATTAGTTGCAAAAATAGGGAAGTGGTCATGCCACTCTTCAGATCACTGGTGAGACCTCACCTAGAGTATTGCCTGCAATACTAGAAATCCCATCTCCAGGAGTATATAAATATTTTGGAGAGAGTTCAGAGAAGGGCTACTAGAATGGTGAATGAATTACAGGTTAAAGGGATAGTAATACTTAAAATGTAAAAAAAAATATGTTGAAGAGTTTATCCCCCTGAGTAAATCAAGGACACTCCCACTGCTGAAAGGTGTTTCATTCAAAAGTTATTAATTTTCAAAGTTGAATTTTTTTAGGTGCAAAATCACAGTGGCCTGAAATTGTACAGTGGCGCTGTTGCTACACCATCCTATGGAGATTTATGGTCAACTGACCAGAGCTGTCCATAGGATCGTGTAGCAACAGCGCCACTGTACAATTTCAGGCCACGTTGATATTGCACCTAAAAAATTCGACTTTGAAAATTAATAAGTTTTGAATAAAACACCTTTCAGCAGTGGGAGTACTCTTGTTTTACTCAGGGGGATAAACCCTACAACATATTTTTTTTTACATTTCAAGTATTACTATCCCTTTAAAATTAACAGGAAAGACTAACAGCTCTGAATATGTATAGTTTGGAGGAGAGAAAAGAGAGTGGATATGACAGAAACATTCAGCATTCAACAAATTACATCAGGGAATTACATCAGGGAAGTACATTTCAAGAGGTCACAGTGGTCAGAGGCTTAGAAGAAATGTAAGAACGTTTTACTTCACTGAGTGGGTGGTAGAAAATTGGAATTGCCTACCAATAGAAAAGGCAGATGTTAATACAGTGAGCGATTGTAAGAGTGCATGGGATAGTCATAAGGCTGTCCTGAACATAAGACAAGATCAAAGCCTAAAAAAGGATTTGGGTTCTGACAGTAAGAAAAATGGGAAGACAAGATGGGCCGAATGGTTCTTATCTGCCATCAAATTCTATGTTTCTATATTTAAAAGCCCTATTTAAATCAGTGTCAATGTTGGCAATTTTCCTTTTTCCCTTATGGTTCAATTGCTTTGCCTCAGGATTTCCCACTTCTGTTCTGAACATATGGTACCTAGTGTTGCTCATATTGCCATGGAAAAGACTAATTTGCAAATCTTCTCATATGTAGCATTTTTAGCACATTCCTTGTATTCTTGCTCTCTAATCCTTTTTTGGGGATAAATTATCTTTTTTTTTAACTGGTTCGGGGCTTTTCCTGCTAAGTAAACTAATGTTAATATCACTACTGGATGATGTTTTATTCAAAGATTATTACAGCTCAGACATTTGCTTACTGCATTAACTAGGGTCCAATAAGCATTTTTTAATAATGTGGTACATGAATGAACAGTTAAAGAAAGTGAATGGAGCACCACCACATGGTGACTGCGGTAAAAGATGTGCAGCTGAAAATAACAAAAGCTATGCTTTAAAGGGATAGTAATACTTCATTTTATCTTTATTTTATTTTGTAGGCATTAAAAAAACATGAAGAACGATATAAGTCTTATCTTATTCACAAGCAAAGTTTCCTCTCCCGCCCCTTTTACCTAGTGTAAGCCATCTCTTCTCAGATGTGGAATGCAGTCCATAGACCAGACAGATAACAGAAGGGGACAATCTTCTTCCTATGAGAACAATTAAAGCCCTGCCCCCCTTGACAAGTTTTTCAGGTTTTTCCCTTATATTAATTGAAGATTGTCCCTTTCTGAAGTCTACCTGGGCTCTGGCTGAGCAGTGTTACATCAATAAAAGAGGCGATAGGGGGATACTTTGTCATTGAATTACTCTTGAACTACAACTCTGACAGAACTGAAATAACACTCTCCATGGCACAAGTACTATGATGATTAATTAGAGCTGCTTTTATTATGAAACATTACTATCCCTTTAAAGGCCCACCATTACAAGCCTAACCTATGGGTAACAAAGTCAAAGCTATTATCACTACCAAACAGTTGTAATATGAATGTACAGTTGTACCTATTACTTGTATCTAGTAACCTGTTAGCCACATTAAGTAAGAATAGAAATAAATGAGAGCTAGTTAAAAAAATCCTTGAATTTTAGGTATGCAGCCCATCAGCATGTAGTGTGTTTCTTCTTCATAGATTTGTAAAATCAGGTACATCTACTCCACCCACAGCTATGTGTCTTACCTTGTCAAGGATTCCACATATACTACTTAACTTTCTATCCTTCCTTCTGCAAAAGAAAGTAAGGGACAGCAGGAGTTCAGCCCCCTCCCTCTTTTTATACACAAAAAATAACAGCACCTGGTCCTTGACCCCAAACCCACTCCTACCTATATACACTCTATAAGCAGCAGGGCAGGCTCAGCATTAATACTTTGTATGTCTGCCTCAATTCTGAGCTCAGTTGGCTTTTAGTTCAAAGTCCAGAGCAGGATCAGAAGCCAAAAGATGTCCTAAAATACTGACCCACACCAGGAACCACATTCTAATTGCATTCCACACTACACTGGACCTTAAAGGGTTAAGCATTTGATTGGTAGACACTTATTTCATTAATAAAAATTGCAGTTCTGCTACTATTCAGACAACTGTATTTATTAGCATAATTTTTAATATGAATCATGTTACAATATAATTAGTTACAAGTAATTTACATACTTTGTTCTTATTCCTTGTGAAAAAAAAAACACAAAAAAAACAGAAAAAGAAATTGTCAATTAAAATAATTTAGAAGGAATCAGCATTGGCAGTCCCAGAAAACCCTTCAATTATTATTTTAATCAAGTAAATTACACAAATTTCCAATTTACTGGAAATTTATACTTTACCCATTAGAATATAAATTGGTTTATAGAATAATGGCGGATAAATGTAGTTTGTTTTAGCACTGCTACTTATCGATTCAGCTAAAAAAGAAAGTAACGTAAATCTTGCTACATTACCTCCTTTTTTTTCTTTTTTTTTACACATTATAAGCTTATTTTCTTCTTCCCCTTTCCCTTAGCAATAAGCATGTTCTTTCATTACAATCCCTTTTGGTCATTTAGATATCTAATACCTAGGATTTACGATTAACAACCTGTGATCCCTACATTCAAATATCCATTTCTATACTAGCAATATCTATGGTCGTGTGGCTGTGCTAATATTATAATTCTATATAATGCTGCATGTTTAAGCAGTGCAGTATACTAGGGTACATTTTTTTCAGACATTTTTATGCAGTCAAACACAATAAACACACAAAAACACACTACAAATCTATGGGATCCTAACAATCAAAACCTTTATACTGGTATCAGTATGAATAGGAATGCTACTTGGTACTTAATGTTGAGGCTAGAATTGTCATGATTTTTTGGGGGACTTCAATATAGGTCTTTTAATATTAGACATTGTACAAAAGACAAATTGCACTGTTTGAATACAGTTGATAATTTAAGTATACAGTTACCATTTACAGAGTGAATAATAGAGACAAGCAATGTATACAACATATAAGAACGTGGGTTATTGCATGTCAAATTTTTTATACAAGGTAACATAACTAAACTTCGTTATCTAAAAACCCAATCTATCAGTCTCCAAACTCCCCCTAAACCCCTCCCCCAGAGGCAAAATGCTCCCCCCCCAAAAAATATAGCCACTGTCCCAATCATCATGTCAGTCCTGCAATTGGATAGAGGCATTACGAAGCAGAACTGTTTTTTTCCATGGTTTTGATCCAAGGGCCCCAGATGTTATCAATGTGGAGCACCTATGTACATAGACCAGTTTATATTGTGATATATCTGAAGTAATCATACAAGTCCAGGTGCTATACTCTGAAGTATTAGCAAACAGCATTGCCACCACTTTTCTAGCCATTATCAGGGTTTCAAAAATAAATTATTTAATAGGGTAGTGGTTTAGCTTGTCTGAGACAATAGATAACAGTATATCTGAGATAGCACTATTAAATACCCTGGACCAGAAGTCAGTTACTGCTCCGCAATACTAGAACATAAGCATAAAGGTGCTACCCTTCAAATCACACGGCAGGCACATCAACCACTGTATGGTTCATATGAAACAATCTTTGTGGTGAAAAATAAACTCTATGAAAAGTTTTAAGTTGTACAAACTGATGTCTATCATGAAAGATACACCCAGAGGAGCTATCCATAGATGTATCTGATTCACAATCCTCAGTCTCTCTGAGGCCTCCCTTCTAGTGTTATCTTAAAAGAGTAAGTGCATGACAAGTTTGTTTGCTTAGCCATTTGTATATGATGGATAGAGGTTTATGAAGAATTTTATAGGAAATAGAGGAAGCAACCTTGAATTCTGAGAGAGCAATCCAAGATCTGCCACACTGGCCCTATAACGAATACTGCATATATATATATATATATATATATATATATATATATATATGTTATAAGTATATTATAAAAAATTGAAAAAGGACCCCACAATATAATACGGGGTGAGTTGATGGCATCCTAGGAAAAATTAGTGGTTAGTGACATGAATGTGCGTGATAGCAGCATTCATGAAAGAATGGAGTGGTGCTAGTCTCTGGAAGGGAAAAACAATTAGTAGGATTTTACTGTAGTCAAGGCATGATATTATATTATAAAGTAGTGAACTAGTGACTTTGTGGCATATTTTTGACGAAATGTCATATTTTGGAAATGTTCCATAGATGAAAGTGACAGGATTTTGTGAGTGATTGGATGCAAAGATTGAATGAGATGGCAGAGTAAAAGGTGACATCCAGGCAGCAGGCCTGGGATGTAAGTGTTATGATGGAGCTGTTGGAGTTAAGAGAGAGAAGTAGTGGCAAATAGATGAAATATTATAAGCTCTGTTTTAGAAATGTTCATTAACCCTTTGAGTGCCAGAGGGGTATGGAATGCATTGTACTCACAGGGTTAAGTAAATGATGTTCTAAGAACTGAAACAATTCTGGAGTAAACCAGCTACATTCAGTAAGAATTTTTGCTTGTCCCTTCTGGTGTAGTTGGTTTGACCCAGAATTGAACTAGCTCTCCTTAGTACATCAACATCATAAGTGTTGCACAGAATAAAACAGCTCCTTTTTCAAAGAAAAAGCCAATACATTGGTGTATACATGCATTATATTGAGGCTTTATTTGTTTGTATAATATATTGTACATCTACATTCAATTATTTTAATAATAGATTTGTATGTGTAGTTTATATTGGACAATCAGCCCCCCTTTTTTTCTTCCCACCACTTGCACAAAAGACGGTCCTGAACAGAAAATGCTAATTTCTCCATACTCCTGTGGATATCAGGTCCTTGCAAAAATTCTGTGCCTGACCACATCATCTGTGAGTATAATATATTTGTTACTCCTGTGGATCAGATCCTTGCAAAAATTCTGTGCCTGACCACATCATCCATGAGTATAATGTATTTGTTACTCCTGTGGATCAGATCCTTGCAAAAATTCTGTGCCTGACCACATAATTCGTGAGTATAATATATGTTTCATATATAGATAGATAGATAGATAGATAGATAGATAGATAGATAGATAGATAACAAATGCTGGGCTATAGTAGAAGAGACAGCACTCAAATGATGTCCAAAAATGTAAGGAATTTATTCATTGTTTCCAAACAAACGTTTTCGGTCCTATGATGGACCTTCATCAGGATTACCAAAAACATAGAAGATGGAGCATTTAAATACCTGAATCACAAGACCAAACCACCAATAGAATACGCCAGAAACGCCAAAACAAAATAAAAATAAACTCAACTACCGGTTCTTGATCAAAACACATATGAAACCAAAAGAACTATAAGATCACAACATAAATCAAACCCAAGAAATACATTACAGCAATTGGTTATAGCTTACTGTCAGCGGAGGTGCTCCCTGCAGGGCTGTCATAGTAACAATGTAACTAATGCATCCATTTAGATACAAAGTTGCTGCTGATCTGTCTAAGTACACTTGTTATTTATATTATGGGACGTGCACCAATTATTTTGCTTGTTTAACAATTTATAAGAGTGCCACTGCCAATTCTTGTTTATATATATATATATATATATATATATATATATATATATATATATATAGAGAGAGAGAGAGAGAGAGAGAGAGAGAGAGATTATCTCAATATACCTTCATTATTTCACCATTGGGCGCCTTCTGTTTTGTTTCTATATGTTGGGCCATTTTTGGAAGAGCATGTTACAATGAGCAGCCTTGTGAATTCTCTTCCTTTACATCAGAAAGTTGAGCTGATCTGGGACAGCATGCATTTCCAGGAATTTCTTTGGCTATGACCTACATAGGTATGTTCTCAGCTACTTTACTTGTGAATACTGATGCACTGGGTCCTTATGTTGGAGGCACAACCCCGGCATATCATTGAAGAGTTCCAGATTATCTGCAATGACTTGCTACAACTGAAAAAAGTAACACCTGTTAAAACTGCTGAGGGATAAATCCCAAACTGCCAAGTCATCTTACATCCCCTTTGTGGTCCACACAAAGTGGCTAAGATGTGTAACCCCTAAGGACCCTCTCCATCCACAACCCAAAGACCCTGTCTATAGGTTTAATATGACATGCCAAGCTCATCTTGCCCAGAAGTAACTGAAGCTGCCACAGTCATCTTCTTAAAGGCCCAAACTATGGCAATCAGACTCCTAAGGTCAGTCAACAATCCGCCAAAAACCAACACTCCATTGCCACAGAGTAAATCTCTATAACCAGGAACTTCAGGCATGCGGCTGGCCTTTCCATCTTATCTGCCTCCAAAGGTACCACAAAAAAAAAACACCCACTGTACTGTGCAAAGTTTCAAGCACTCCTGCAAACTCACTTGACCTGCACAGAGAAAATCATCCAGGTATGCTGAAGGAGCAGGACCCAGCTTCCTCCATGATAACCACTCAATGAAAGCCAAATGAAAGTCTCAAAGTATGTACATTAGGTAGAGATCCACTTAAAACACTTCATCAAAATAACAACTCCACAAAAATTAGCAGTCCAGGTATATAAGAAGGAGCCAAATACATACACAATATCTACCTTGGCCAGAAGTGCTCCTCTGCAAACAGTACTTGCAACACTGCCATATCAAATGATGTGTATTGAACCAAATAAAGATAGCAGTCAATGCTTTCATTCATTGAATGCCAGACAGACATGTTAGGGATCAGTCAAAACCTTCTGGCTCCAAAGGGGAGACTCACAAGTTCACCAAATTAGGGCACAAAAAGGGGTCCACCATTCTTCCGAAAGATACTTCTTTGACCAACTTCTCATGATACCCTCCAGCCCCCCCACCCACACACACACACAGAAACTCAGATGGCAATTTTACATTTCTCCCTCAAAAACGATTTGCGAGATGGAATTAAAAAAAAAAAAAAAACCACTGAAAACCCATCCTATAGAAGGTGCGCATCCTCTTGCCTAGCATAGCCATCGAGGCACAGCTTCATCATGCTTAACCTCACTGGCAAAATGCTCAGAGGCAGGGAGATCTGCAAATTTTGGGCCAGGCTTGCCTTTAAGGAAGCACTTGGGATAAGCATGCACCCCCCTTCTTATCTTTCTCCTCATCATCACACACATCAATAAAAATTTCCCAAGGTAACAGAGCAAATAACTCCAGGTACTCACCCTTCAAAATTCTCTCCTCGAACTCTCCCCTTACGTGATTGTCCAGGAGCCCAGTGAAACAAACATATGAGTCAGCCCTTACCATCTTCACCAACTGAACAACGATGCCACATGAAACATGGGCCCCTAACCCGTTTGATGCACACACTACTTCAGACCAGTCTTCCAGAACCCCTTTAATCACCCCCAGAGTGTTCTTGTCAGACCCCACTCCTTCCTTATAAGTTACCTCTGAAGTAGGCATGGGAAAAAGTTGTTGCCGTGTTCTCACAAGAAATTTTGTGAAAACCAGGTCTGCTTTTTCGCGGGAAAATCCGCTTTAAAACTAATGCTTAAACTTTTGCATCTTTCGCCCATTGGCCAAAATCTTTCTCCAATTTTTCAATTTTTCCGCCCATTGATTTACGTTGTTTTCGCATTTCCGCTATAAAAATGTGACATATTCGCTGAAGGCAGATACAATAGAAGCAGCTACAGAGTGAGATAGACATGCTGTACTGTTCTGCTGTGAGATCAAAACTGAGTCAAGAAAGGCTCATAGTGACTGCTATCACTATGAGAAGGGTGACAAAATAATCAGTGGAGGAGCTGGAAGGACCCTTATGTGTCCATTGAGTCTGAGTCTGAGAAGGAAGGGACCACTACTGAACCAATGCTGTCCAGTCCCCCTAAATCACCCCAAGGGATCTTGGGGAATTTAGTGGGAAGGCAGGGGGGAAAAGGGAATGGGAAGGGAGGAAGAAAAGGGTAATACTTGTGAGAGCAGGACAGGTCAGCTTCCTGTGCCTGCTGCTAGATGTGCTGCCTCTGCTGACACAGTTGCTGCCCCTGTTGAAACCAGTGTGGTGCCTGCTGCCAGTGCTGAACCTTCTGCCACCAGTGTTGAAGCTGCAGCCACCAGTGCTGAAGCTGCTAGTGTGTCTTGTAATACTCAGGAGGGGGGAAGGAGAAGATGATGCCAAATGTGACAGCAGGGGACCCTCTGTCACATTGCTCATCACCTCCTCCAAGCTGCAGTGAGATGTCTGTAATAGACCAGCAGCACGTAGGGACTAGTGGTGGTGGTGATGATGATGGAGAAGCTGGGATGGAAGAGACATTGATGGCCTTTTGAGCAGAAACTGAGAAGGAATGGGAGACAGGGATGAAGATGGGCATCACCACCACCACTAGCAATAAGCTTTTGCGATTTGCGGAATTTGCTACTGCTCTAATTTCTGCTGCTGCTGATATGCAAGGGCAGCAGGATGCTGAGGAGCAAACTAGTGTGCCACAGACCACTGTGGACACAGTGGGAACGGGGTCAACAAGTGATGCGGGACTAGGACAGGTTCCACTTTCCAGCACCAGCAATATTCCTGGACCTAGTTGCAGTGCTAAATCTGAGGCAGTAGCAGCAACATTATCCACTGCCACAGAAAGTGAAGGGGAATATGGAGGACAAGAAGAAAGAGGCCATTCTTCTCCACCTTTTCCCTATCCCTCCTCCTAGAATCATGAGTGTGGGCTATTATTCTCTTCCGACAGGCACAGTGCGGTCATCATCAACAACATTACAGTGCAAAATTTGTGACAAGCTAGTAAAAAGGGGAAAGGAGGGAACACACCTTGGCACAGCCTCCCTGATAACACACATGAAACACAGACACCATGACATTTATGTCAAACATGTTAAAGCCAAACACCCGTTACATAAATCTAGCACCGCTGTTACTGTACCCCCTGACTCTCCAGAAAGGCACCAAGAGGTGAGGTGGAGATCAAAGAGGAGGAAGAATAAATAAACCCAGACAAACACTGGAAGTTCTATGACGAGCGAAACAACTAGCACGTCATCAACATCACCTTCTTCTTCTAGGGTAACAAGTACATCTCCTGTCAGTCCATCTCATTCATCGTTAACTCCCCCGCCAAATGATAGTCACACTGTTAATGTTCGGATATGGCAGTTCATCTCTACCCATTGCACACTGTGTGGTGCACTGACTACATATGCCAGTGTGGTGGAGGAGAATCGATACCAGGTCATCAGGTGGCATCTGAGGAGATTCCATCCCTCAGAATATGCTAGGATTCTGGCAGGAAGGGTTCATCATTACTAGTGTTGAGCGAGCATGCTCGGCCGATGCTCGGATCGGCACGAGCATCGCTCTGCTCGGCACATGGCGGTACTCGTACGAGTACCGCATGTGCTCGCCCGCCATGTTCGTGTCTCCTCCCCGCACGTTTTGCGCCTGCTGCGCAGCCAATAAACGTGCAGGGAGGCTCTGACATCGGTGTAATGCCAGCAGCCATGTTGGCTGCTGGCATTACACTGATTGGCTGGCCAGAACCCGTGGTCAGGTGCTGTATAGCACCTGACCATCGAGTTCGGCTCAGTCTGAGCCAGGGAGAGCTGAGGATAGGAAGGGAAAGGCAGTGTAGGGAGGAAAAAAACAAAAATTGTGAAAAAAAAAGAACCAAAAGTCCTTTTTAGGACTACTGTGTGTGGGGGCAGCAGGTTATTTGGTGTGGGGGGAAAAAAACAAAAAAAAAAAAAAAAAATATATATATTCTGTGTAGTGTGCAAAGTTGCAGATTAGAGCACATTCTGTTTAGTGTGCACAGTTGCAGATTAGAGCACATTCTGTTTAGTGTGCAAAGTTGCAGATTAGAGCACATTCTGTTTAGTGTGCAAAGTTGCAGATTAGAGCACATTCTGTTTAGTGTGCAAAGTTGCAGATTAGAGCACATTCTGTTAAGTCTTCAAACTAAAATATCAAAGTCACGTATTCCATTCAGTGTGCGTCGCCGCAGTTTAGCAGCACATTCTGAGTACTGTGCAGAGTTGCAGAATAGGAAGAAATACTGTTAAGTCTTCAAACTAAAATATCAAAGTCACATATTCCATTCAGTGTGCTTCGCCGCAGTTTAGCAGCACATTCTGTGTACTGTGCAGAGTTGCAGAATAGGAAGAAATACTGTTAAGTCTTCAAACTAAAATATCAAAGTCACATATTCCATTCAGTGTGCTTCGCCGCAGTGTAGCAGCACATTCTGTGTACTGTGCAGAGTTGCAGAATAGGAAGAAATACTGTTAAGTCTTCAAACTAAAATTTAAAAGTCACATATTCCATTCAGTGTGCTTCGCCGCAGTGTAGCAGCACATTCTGTGTACTGTGCAGAGTTGCAGAATAGGAAGAAATACTGTTAAGTTTTTAAAACTAAAATTTAAAAGTCACATATTCCATTCAGTGTGCTTCGCCGCAGTGTAGCAGCACATTCTGTGTACTGTGCAGAGTTGCAGAATAGGAAGAAATACTGTTAAGTCTTCAAACTAAAATATCAAAGTCACATATTCCATTCAGTGTGCTTCGCCGCAGTTTAGCAGCACATTCTGTGTACTGTGCAGAGTTGCAGAATAGGAAGAAATACTGTTAAGTCTTCAAACTAAAATTTAAAAGTCACATATTCCATTCAGTGTGCTTCGCCGCAGTGTAGCAGCACATTCTGTGTACTGTGCACAGTTGCAGAATAGGAAGAAATACTGTTAAGTCTTCAAACTAAAATATCAAAGTCACATATTCCATTCAGTGTGTTTCAACGCCGTTTAACAGCCTATTCTGTGTACTCTGTACAGTTCCAGAATTATAAGAAATACTGTTAAGTTTTCAAACTCAAATATTAAAGTCACTTATTCCATTCAGTGTGTGTCACCACAGTTTAGCAGCCTATTCTGTGTACTCTGCACAGTTGCAGACTAGGAAGAAATACTGTTAAGTTTTCAAACTCAAATATTAAAGTCACTTATTCCATTCAGTGTGTGTCACCGCAGTTTAGCAGCACATTCTGTGTACTGTGCAGAGTTGCAGAATAGGAAGAAATACTGTTAAGTTTTTAAAACTAAAATTTAAAAGTCACATATTCCATTCAGTGTGCTTCGCCGCAGTGTAGCAGCACATTCTGTGTACTGTGCAGAGTTGCAGAATAGGAAGAAATACTGTTAAGTCTTCAAACTAAAATATCAAAGTCACATATTCCATTCAGTGTGCTTCGCCGCAGTTTAGCAGCACATTCTGTGTACTGTGCAGAGTTGCAGAATAGGAAGAAATACTGTTAAGTCTTCAAACTAAAATTTAAAAGTCACATATTCCATTCAGTGTGCTTCGCCGCAGTGTAGCAGCACATTCTGTGTACTGTGCACAGTTGCAGAATAGGAAGAAATACTGTTAAGTCTTCAAACTAAAATATCAAAGTCACATATTCCATTCAGTGTGTTTCAACGCCGTTTAACAGCCTATTCTGTGTACTCTGTACAGTTCCAGAATTATAAGAAATACTGTTAAGTTTTCAAACTCAAATATTAAAGTCACTTATTCCATTCAGTGTGTTTCAACGCCGTTTAACAGCCTATTCTGTGTACTCTGCACAGTTGCAGAATAGGAAGAAATACTGTTAAGTTTTCAAACTCAAATATTAAAGTCACATATTCCATTCAGTGTGCTTCGCCGCAGTGTAGCAGCACATTCTGTGTACTGTGCACAGTTGCAGAATAGGAAGAAATACTGTTAAGTCTTCAAACTAAAATATCAAAGTCACATATTCCATTCAGTGTGTTTCAACGCCGTTTAACAGCCTATTCTGTGTACTCTGTACAGTTCCAGAATTATAAGAAATACTGTTAAGTTTTCAAACTCAAATATTAAAGTCACTTATTCCATTCAGTGTGTTTCAACGCCGTTTAACAGCCTATTCTGTGTACTCTGCACAGTTGCAGAATAGGAAGAAATACTGTTAAGTTTTCAAACTCAAATATTAAAGTCACATATTCCATTCAGTGTCTTTCACCGCCGTTTAACAGCCTATTCTGTGTACTCTGTACAGTTCCAGAATTATAAGAAATACTGTTAAGTTTTCAAACTCAAATATTAAAGTCACATATTCCATTCAGTGTCTTTCACCGCCGTTTAACAGCCTATTCTGTGTACTCTGTACAGTTCCAGAATTATAAGAAATACTGTTAAGTTTTCAAACTCAAATATTAAAGTCACATATTCCATTCAGTGTCTTTCACCGCCGTTTAACAGCCTATTCTGTGTACTCTGTACAGTTCCAGAATTATAAGAAATACTGTTAAGTTTTCAAACTCAAATATTAAAGTCACATATTCCATTCAGTGTCTTTCACCGCCGTTTAACAGCCTATTCTGTGTACTCTGTACAGTTCCAGAATTATAAGAAATACTGTTAAGTTTTCAAACTCAAATATTAAAGTCACATATTCCATTCAGTGTCTTTCACCGCCGTTTAACAGCCTATTCTGTGTACTCTGCAGAGTTGCAGAATAGTAAGAAATACTGTTAAGTTTTCAAACTCAAATATTAAAGTCACTTATTCCATTCAGTGTGTGTCACCGCAGTTTAGCAGCCTATTCTGTGTACTCTGCACAGTTGCAGAATAGGAAGAAATACTGTTAAGTTTTCAAACTCAAATATTAAAGTCACATATTCCATTCAGTGTCTTTCACCGCCGTTTAACAGCCTATTCTGTGTACTCTGCAGAGTTGCAGAATAGTAAGAAATACTGTTAAGTTTTCAAACTCAAATATTAAAGTCACTTATTCCATTCAGTGTGTGTCACCGCAGTTTAGCAGCCTATTCTGTGTACTCTGTACAGTTCCAGAATTATAAGAAATACTGTTAAGTTTTCAAACTCAAATATTAAAGTCACATATTCCATTCAGTGTGTTTCAACGCCGTTTAACAGCCTATTCTGTGTACTCTGCACAGTTGCAGAATAGGAAGAAATACTGTTAAGTTTTCAAACTCATATATATTAAAGTCATATATATCGTGTAAGATGAAGAAGGCGGGTAAAAAGGGACGGGGAAGTGGACGTGATCCTGAAAGTTCAGGGCGCGGGTCAGGACGCGGAGAAACTGTGCCTGGTGCCAGAGCACAAGAAAGAAAGACATCCACCATACCTAGCTTCATGTCTGATTTCACAGGGCGTCGCAGGACATCACTCTCGAGGTCCGACCAGTGCGAACAGGTGGTCGGTTGGATGACAGCTGATACTGCTTCCAGTCGGTTAAGCACCACCCTGTCTTCCACCAAGTCCACTCTCAGTAGCCAAGAGTCTGGTCAACATAATCCTCACTCTGATCATCCTTCCTCCCACCATACACGGTCTGGTCAAAGAAGTGATCCCACACTGGGATATAGTGATGAGCTCGTCTCATCACCAATCCTTCATTTGACCCTCTCTCCAAGCACGCTTGCAGAGGAACATGACATCTTGTGCCCTGATTCACAGCCTCTAGAGGCTACCCAATCACAAGAAGATGACAGATGTGAACGGCATTTAAGGTCAAAGGAAGTAGTGGATGATGATGATGATGATGAGACACAGTTGCCATTAAATCAACCACTATTTCCGTCTCAAGACCTTGTTGAGGAGAATGTTATACAGTTGTCAATGACTGAGTATGTGGTGGGATCAAGACTTGAGGAGGATGATCAGAGTGAGGAAGTGGAGGAGGACTTGGTGGACGATGAGGTGACTGACCCCACCTGGGAAGGTGTAGAGCCGAGCGATGACAGCAGTCCTGAGGGTGAGCCATCTGCAGCACCGCAACAGGCTGGAAGAGGCAGTGGTGTGGCAACAGAAAGAAGGCGGACCGCACCAAACCGGCCCGCAAATGTTCCACGGAGCACCCCCTTGCGTAAATCTACCTTGCCAAGGGGTAGGTGTTCCGCGGTATGGCGTTTTTTTAAGGAAAGTGCGGACGACAAAAGATTTGTAGTTTGCAACCTGTGCCACACCAGAATGAGCCGAGGCATGAACACTAGAAACCTCACCACCACCAGCATGATCCGACACATGGCATCCAAGCACCGTAGTAAGTGGGAGGAACGCCTGGATCGCCCATCTGTGTCTGCAGGCCACACCACTGCCTCCTCTTCCCCTGTTTTCGGTGCCGGCCAATCGCCTGTCGAAGGCGCAGGCCCGCATACCTCCCGCCCTGCACCTGTAGCATCTGAAGCACCATCAGCGACCACATCCACTTCCCTGTCCCAGCACAGCGTCCAAATGTCGTTACCCCAGGCATTTGAGCGCAAGAGAAAGTACCCAGCCACCCACCCACAGGCCATAGCACTAACCTCACACCTTTCAAAATTACTGGCCATCGAAATGCTGCCATTTAGGCTTGTGGACACTGAGTCCTTCCGCAGCCTGATGGCAGCAGCTGTCCCTCGGTACGCGGTCCCCAGCCGCCACTACTTTTCCCGGTGTGCCATCCCCGCATTACACCACCATGTGTCCCGTAACATCACCCGTGCCCTGACCAACGCAGTTACTGGGAAGGTCCACTTAACGACTGACACATGGACAAGTGCTTGTGGCCAGGGACGCTACATTTCCCTGACGGCACACTGGGTGAATGTCGTGGAGGCTGGGAGCGACTCGGACCCTGGGATGGCACGGGTGCTACCCACGCCGAGGATTGCGGGCCCTACCTCCATCAGGGTTTCCACCAGCACCTATGTTATTGGCTCCTCCTCCTCCGTTTCCACCTCCGAATTCTCTACACACACCGCCACTCCCCCATCAGCCGGTAGCTGGAAGCAGTGTAGCACTGCAGTGGGGAAGCGTCAACAGGCCGTGCTGAAGCTGATCTGCCTTGGGGACAAACAGCACACGGCCTCAGAGCTGTTGCAGGGGATTAGTCACCAGACCGAGCAGTGGCTCTCGCCACTCAACCTGCAACCAGGCATGGTTGTGTGTGATAATGGGCGTAACTTGGTGGCGGCTTTGGAGCTCGGCAAGCTCACACACGTACCATGCCTAGCGCATGTATTTAATTTAGTGGTGCAGCGATTTCTAAAAACCTACCCCAATGTGCATGATCTCTTGACCAAGGTGCGCCGCGTGTGTGCACATTTCCGTAAGTCATCTACAGCTTCGGCCGGCCTGTTGAAGCTGCAGCAGCGCTTACAATTGCCAGCTCACCGGCTGCTGTGTGACGTGAGCACGCGCTGGAACTCCACCTTCCACATGTTGGCCCGGCTTTGTGAGCAGCAGAGGGCAGTAGTGGAGTACCAGCTGTTACACGGTCGTCGCCTCTCCATTCAACTTCCTGTAATCAGAAGTGAGGAGTGGGAATGGATGTCAGACCTCTGCGAGGTTTTACGCAATTTTGAGGAATCGACACAGATGGTGAGCGGCGATAACGCTATTATCAGTGTAACCATCCCACTTCTGTGTCTACTGAAACGCTCGCTGCTCACAATTAAAACCGACGCTTTGCATGTGGAAGAGGTGGAAATGGGGGAGGAAGAGCTTACACAAGGTGATAGCCAGAGCACGCTCACTTCGTCTTCTCAGCGACAATTGGAGGAGGCGGAGGAGGAGGAGGAGGAGGAGGAGGAGGAGGAAGACACGGTTGCCTCCGCTACAGAGGGTAGCCATGGAACTTTAGTTCCATCTCTTCAGCGTGGGTGGGCAGAAGAGGAGGAAGAGGATGAGGATATTGAGAGTCAGCCTCCTGGTGAGGACAGCGAAATCTTGACTGTTGGTACTCTGGCACACATGGCTGACTTTATGTTAGGCTGCCTTTCCCGTGACCCACGCGTTGTACGCATTTTAGACAACACGGATTACTGGGTGTTCACCCTTCTGGACCCCCGCTACAAAGAGAATTTCTCATCTCTCATTCCTCCGGTGGAGAGGACAAGCAAAATGGTGCAATACCAGAAGGTTCTTGTTGAAAAATTGCTCCAAAATTTTCCATCTGACAACGCTGGCGGCAGAGTACGTGCTACCTTGGCCAACCGAGAAGGGGAGAAAAGGGGAGCACACAGCAGTTCCGACAAAGGCAGGGCAACACTCTCCAAGGCGTGGGACACCTTCATGACACCCCGCCAGCACCCTCACCCTGATGCGCAGCCTAGTGTCACAAGGAGGGAAAAGTTTTGGAAGATGGTGAAGGAGTACGTAGCAGACCGTGTCAGCGTCCTCAATGATCCCTCTGTGCCTTACAACTACTGGGTGTCCAAGCTGGACACGTGGTATGAACTGTCACTCTACGCCTTGGAGGTGCTGGCCTGCCCTGCCGCCAGCGTTCTGTCTGAGCGGGTATTTAGTGCTGCTGGTGGCATCATAACAGATAAGCGTATCCGCCTTTCCACCGACAATGCTGATAGGTTGACACTTATAAAAATGAACAAGGCCTGGATTTCCCCTGACTTCTCCACTCCACTGGAGGAAAGCCCCGGGGGAACATAAACTCACTTTATATATGTTATTTACAATGATGGGTATACTCTGTATTCCCATTCACCCCTTCCACCCCAAAAACGGGTATATGGTTGACTCTTAATCTTCTCATCCTCCTCCTCCTCTTCCATATGCCCTGGGATATAATTTTTATATAGGGCCAGCTCACCAGCGTGCCCTGGGATATAATTTTTATATAGGGCCAGCTCACCAGCGGGCCCTGTGATATAATTTTTATATAGGGCCAGCTCACCAGCGGGCCCTGTTTGCCAATTTTTATATAGGTCAGCTCACCAGCGGGCCTTCTCATATAATGTTTTATAGCGTCAGCTCACTAGCGGGCCTTCGCATATAATGTTTAGGATGGTCAGCTCTGCAGCAGACCCTCACCCATAATGTTTTAGATGGTCAGCTCAGCGCACGTTTCCATCTTAATCATGGCCTCAGTTCTGAAAATCAAGGAAATTTTTGGGAGAATTTGCCTCTGCGCACGTTTCCCTCTTAATCATGGCCTCAGTTCTGAAAATCAAGGAAATTTTTGGGAGAATTTGCCTCTGCGCACGTTTCCCTCTTAATCATGGCCTCAGTTCTGAAAATCAAGGAAATTTTTGGGAGAATTTGCAGATGATATACAAGTAAATATACAGCAAATATTGTTTGGTAACAAATTTTCGCCTAAAGTCGTTTTTATTTTCCTTTTTGTGTGTTTTATGGTCAGTCTGTAAAAATGGCGTACTACGGGCGAAAGATCGTTCCCAGCAGCGATGTTGGAGTCCAAGGTGCATCCAGACATCCTCCCTATGCTGTCCCTGAACCATTTCTGTAGTGTTTCCATCTTTTTCTGCCCTTTTCCTATGGACCAGGCACCCTCCCCTCATCAGAGCAGGGGGTGCCTGGTGTAATGCTCGAGTCCTCCCATTGACTTCAATGGGGCTCGGATGCTCGGCCGAGCACTCGAGCCTCAGGGGGTGCTCGGTCAGAGCACCCGAACATCCGAGCATTGAGGTGCTCGCTCATCACTAATCATTACTATTACACTGTCAGCAAGTTGTCATGTGTCCTTAGCGGGGTCTGGACAAGGGGTATAGTGACAGAATCAGTACTTGGGTTCTGGTGTCATGGTGTTTGGTTACAGTTGTACTCCCAGATGTTATTTACCACACAAACTGTGCACCTTGCAGTCTCTGACGAGAGCCACATTTCCTGCTCTCAAGGGAAAAATTTCTATTCTAATAACAACACACCCATGATTTTGGAGCAGGGGCTGGTGGAGAAAAATTATTGGCAAAATTCTTCTTTTCTCCACATAGACTGGGGGCTACTTATTGTACAGCTACTGCCTCAGGCGCATCACTATAGCCAGTAGTGGCAAGTGGCAGCCATCTTCCATGTTACTGCTATTGTTCACTCCATTTCCTTTCAGCTGCATAATCATCCTGCTGCTTAAACAACTCAGCAGCAGCAGTACGAACAGCAGTTGCATCTTACGACTCTGGAGGACATTTGACAGTGGCCACTGGCCAACATGACCTGCTGGCATTAGAAGAGAAAACACAAAAACAGAGGGCGCCAAATAGTGCCTGTAAATGCCACAAATAATCAATAGCTGAATGAAATAGGTAATGTACTCACAATTGGAGTTGCTGGTTATCGGCCTATACCCAAACCAGCCCTCAAGCTTGTGGAGAAATTCAGATCTGTCTCCACTCAGATGTATTTAATGTTTTATCCAATGATGACCAATATCCAGTAGTATGATATTATTTCCAGAAAGTAAAAAATGAAGAAAGGCTGCTAGATGTCTAAAAAAACGTTCATTTAATACAAATATATATATAAAACAACAAACCAATTGTAGAAAGAAACAATAAATCCAATACTGTGACATTTCGTAGCACTGAGGCTGCTTTCTCAAACCAGCTGGCTGTTACAAAAATACAAAATATTTATATTTTGTATTTTTGTAACAACCAGTTGGTTTGTTGAACAAATTCCCTGTTCAAATGATTCGTTCATTCACCAACACAGGCACCCTCCTCAGACCCCTTTTTTACCATGTCTTATGATTTGTATTTTATTTAGGATTTTTGTTTTTTTACCGGCCCCCTAATCCCAGTAAATAACCGCCCAAAAATCATCCCCTGTTCAACTGTTTCTTTCCCCACACCCCACCAACACAGGCACCCTCATGCCCTTTTTATACTATGCCTTTGGGAAATAAAATAATATTTGCTATGTGTTGTGTGTAATGTTTATTTTCCCACTGATTTCAATGGAATGAGCTAGGCGAAAAAAGCAGAAAAAAGCAGAAAATTGGAACTTTTCGCGGGAAAGTGCCATTTTTCGTCAGTTTCAGTTTGAAGCGGAAATTTTCGCCCATCCCTACTCTGAAGCTGCAGGCAAAGCCACACCCATTGCTGCACCTCACATGCCAAGTGGACTACCACTGACCCCAGAGCGGACTGCTCTATCTCCCACTGCCCTATAAATTATTTAAGGCCAGCTAACCCACCCCCCCCAGAAAAATCTTCACCTGGCAACCCACCCTGATTCCCCTCTGAAGAACGAAGCAAGAAAGACTTCCCAGAGACTCCAGTGGAAGAGTTTTGAGCCAAAAATCCCACTCCAGGGATGCCCAATATGCTGTGCAGGCCAGAAGACAATGGCATCACCACCACTCATGTCCAGACCTTGGAAATAAAGGGGCACATCAGATACAGGTCCTGACACCATATGATGTCCAGCAGTGTCCCCCAAGAGCAGGAGAGGGGATGCTAGGGGAAGAGTACAAAAAAGAGGTACCAGAAGACTGGGCACTAGAGGCCCAGTGCCTGGGGCTCCAAAGGCAGTAGCCACTACCTGCAGCATATTATTGGAGCTCCACTCCTGTTTTCCCCTGGAGCCATGGTGTGGCTGGACTGAAGGCCTAAGCTACCTTGATATCCAGGAAAAGTGAGAAGGGAGGGAACTAGGAGAGGAAGACTCACTGTATGACTCAAATAGACACCTCTTGAGCCACCAAGCTCCCCTCTTATGTGCCTCATCCTACATAGCGGACATGAGGGCGATGACAACAAGCATCAACTCAGGTAAGAGGAGGGGAGGACTGAAAGGAAAAGTGGTGAAATAAGTAACTAGTGGTAGGAATAAGATGAGAAGCTCCTAAACTGAACTAGTTTCCTCACATTTCCTTCAGACAAAATGGCTGCAGGACTGGAAGCCCATACAGCCAGTGCTTTTCTGGCCACCTCCTACCTACACTACCCATACCATTTCAACTTTGTATAGTCTACAATTCCTCTCTAGCCCTGTCAAGCTCTCTTCACGCAAGCTGCTCTCTGCTCCAGGAGTCTCATTTATATTATGTAAAAATACAAAAATGAATGGTTTTATTTCTGAAAGAGAGGAGAGAAAGAGAGGTAGATATGGACAGAAATTCAGAAAGGTCAATGGAACATATGGATTAAGATTAAAGGACACCTGAAGCAATTTTGGGGCAATAAAATGACAAAATATTTATACAAATGAACACCTTAGATGCTCTAGTAGTCACCAATGCATTGATATTCAAAGTGTTGGGGACCTCTTTAGCATCCAAAGGGTTAAAAGTCCTGAAATCAATATAATTTTTTTTGTTTACTGAAAACATGTTTGTAAATATATGTGATTCTATATTTCTAAGGCAATACAATGCTGCAAATTTTTGTTCAAGTGAAAATCAGACTTAGTGTAGGATATAAATAATGGGGAATATTTACAGTCTGTTATACTATTCTATAGTATATATTATCTTCCTCTCTATCTCCTTATTATATATATATATATATATATATATATATATATATATATATATATATATATACTATTATTTCTCGATAGATATATAGATAGATAGATAGATAGATAGATAGATAGATAGATAGATAAACATAGATAGATAGATAGATAGATAGAAAGATAGATAGATAGATAGAGATAGATAGATAGATAGATAGATAGATAGATAGATAGATAGATAGATAGATAGATATAGATAGCTAGATAGCTAGGTAGATAGATAGATATAGATAGGTATAGATAGAGATAGATAGATAGATAGATAGATAGATAGATAGATAGATGCAACTTGAAAAATATAATTGTCACAAAGGGAAATATAAATACATCTTTTGGCTCATACATTTAATTTATAATATCACAAATCTAGATTCCCTTAAAATGATAATCCATCATCCATAGTCTTTCTCACAACCAGCAATAAATCACCATTAAAAGTATCATAATCCATCATGATGATGAAGTGGCTCCGGGCAGTGCATATTACATTCAGTGAAATAAAATCTCTAGTTTTGATAGAAGAAAAGCATGGTTCTTATGCCACACTATCTTCATATGAGTAGGCAAATATTGATTTGTTAATGCCTCATTTGTAGGGAATTGTACTCACTACTTAAAATGTTAATAAACTAGGTATCAGCTAGGGGTGGCAAAAAGTGTGAAAAATTTCCCACAAAAAAATTTGCAAAAACATGCCGATTTTTCACTTTTCCCGCGAAAGTGTTCTTCTTATATGGTTCTATATTTCTACTGGCACTGGTGGTGCTGGACCTAGTTTTGCTGGGACCTTGACACAATTCATCCTTACTTGGAGTAAAGGGATCATCATCATTGATTGCACACGCTGCAACGACCATTGCTGCAGTAGGTTTTTGGACTACTACTTTACTCTCATGTCCCTACACTGCTCCACCCCTTCCCCTTGTGCGTTTGCTGGACATTCTGCAACTACACTGTGTTTTTTTACTGTACAGTGCACAACACAACTGATGGAGCTGTATGATGTCTTGCCTAAGCCCAGTTAGCTGTCTGTCACTGTCACCTAAGATATTTTGTTTTTTATTATTTTTTATTTTTTATTTTATTCATTTTATTTTTTTAAGTTGTCCACCCTGTTGTCTTATCACAGTCTGTCTGTCTGTCCAAAAAAAAAATTATAACTGAAAAAGAAAATCAACAATGTCTTTCCCCAGACTTCCCCACCCAGCACAGGGACAACGACAGCAAGATTACAAGCAAATAGGTTGCCTGTGTCTTGCCTGTCAGTTACATGGAATTTTGTAGTATTTGGGGGACAACCTCCTCCCCTAGAGTACCCCCAGACTCACCTAATACAGAGAACAAACGTCCTACCTAAATGACTTCCTAAACTAAGCATCAATTCCCCTTTATTTGCCTATCCCTTATAGCTAAAAGACATGCTGTTTCTCCTCTCACAAACACAGAATGGCTGCTGTGAGAGCCTGACAGCCTTTTATATGGCTGTAGAAAACTTTTGTGTGGTGTAGAAATGTTTCTTCCCATTGATTTCAATGGGCGGAAAAGGCGGGAAAAACAAAAAAAAAAACAAAAAAACAGTACTTTTCGCAGGAAATTTTTTGCCAAGCAGAAAGTGCCATTATTCACCGATTTCAGTTTGAGGCAAAAATGTTCTCCCATCCCTAGTATCAGCGACTGCTATATTGATAAACATTTAACAAAACAAATATTTGCATATGGTTGAAGATGCCTAAAGGGAAGGAAAATATAACTTTTTTACCTGGACATTAGTTAAAAATAAAAAAATATTGGAGGGTATAATTTATATAGATATAAAATATATAAACTATCACAACCAATAATAAAAAACACATATACAGTGCCTTGCAAAAGTATTCAGACCAATTATTTCTTATTACTGAATTACAAATAGCAGATTGTAATTTTATTTTGTATGATATTTTATTTTCAAACATTGAAACTCAATCGTTTATATTTTGGTCAAATCTTCAGAATGACAGTCTTTTTTTGCAGTCAGAAACACATATTTATTTACTTTTTATTTTTTGGATATCCATGATTTTGCACAAGTATGTCAGTGAAAAAGGGAGGAGCTAATGGTTACAAAACCTACGCCAAATCAGGGATATCTCAAAATACTGCACTGTCTCATTGTGTTAGGATTACAGTGACAGCCCTGAATTAGAACAATTCTGTGTAAACCGACTGTGACAAGGGGACATATAAATCCTCCAGTTGACTTAATTGAGACTTTTAACCCCTTAAGCACCCTTGAAGTGCCAGGACCATGACACCGGTCCTGGCACGTCATGAAATTCTGGGATGGCAATGTGATTATAAGCTTCACTGCCATCCCGGAATTGAAATGTCTTTAAAAAAAGCTCTATGATCCTTAACCCTTTGAGTGCCAGAGGGATATGGAATGCATTGCAAAGCATGTAACACAGGGTTCATAGTAAGAGGGACATTGTAGCAGTGAATAGAGTGCTGGGATTAACCTTTATTTACTGGGCAGTCTCTTTATCCCTGCATCCAACTATCACGGTGCCCGTGATCTCCATCTGTCACTCTCGCTTATGCTGCTCTCTTATTGGTTGAGTCTGTTTGGCCCGCCCCTGGTGACCTTTTTATGCTTGGCCATTGGCACCTGTCAGATGCCCTTTCGTGGTGTTCCTGAGCCAGTATTGCTGTGCTGTATTCCTGTGTTCCTGATTCCGCTATACCGACTTGGCCTGTTTAGACTATGCTCCTGTGTTTCTGCTACGTGATCCGACCCGGCCTGGCTGACATTCCTGCTTGTGACCTGATCTGGCTTGTCTGAGAACCCTGCTATGTGAACCGATCCGGCCTGACTGACGTTCCTGCTTGTGACCTGATCTGGCTTGTCTGAGAACCCTGCTCCATGATCCGACCCGGCCTGGCTGACTTCCTGCTCTGTGACCTGTACCGGCTTGCTACTACCCCGCCAGCGTTCCAGCTTTCTGCTGTCACCGAGGCAACAGTCTGACTATCTCCGGTGGTTGTGTCAGGGCTGATTGTGTGCCTCCGTTAACCCGTGCAGAGCTGTACTCCTGCTGGCTGAGCCTCCATTAACCCATGCAGAGCTGTGCTCCTGATTGCTGAGCCTCCGTTTACCATGCAGAGTTGTGCTTCCATTACTGAGCCTCCATTCACTGGTACAGAGCTATAGCTTACTCTTACACTTGAAGAGCTGTGACCTTTCAGCCGCTATTACTGCTGAGCCGGTCCATCCTAAGCCTTGTGAGGCGACGGGTCATTCTACACCTTGCAGTATAGTTGGTCTTCGTTACAGTGCCTGTGGGAGGCACCATTGCTCTAGCTCATTCAGTGCTATTCTCCGTGATACGCCCGGTGGGGTATTGGTTCAAGCTCTCGTAATCCAGTTGCTTCCGTTATTACGCCCGTGGGGGCTATTGGCTCAAACTCTTGCAATCCAGTTGCTTCCGTTATTACGACCGTGGGGGCTATTGGCTCAAGCTCTTGCAATCCAGTTGCTTCCGTTATTATGCCCATGGGGGCTATTGGCTCAAGCTCTTGCAATCCAGTTGCTCCGTTACTACGCCCGTGGGGGCGACAGGCTCAAGTCTCTGCAGGGTTCTGGTCTCAGTTCCCTTCTGCTGAAGCAGTTACCTCTGTTTTATGGACTTTAGGTGTTGTTTCAACTACACCACTCACTGCCTCATTACCACCTTGGGCGTGCCAAACACCACAACAGAGACTGACTGATTACTTGTGTTACCCTTTGTGTTCTCTGCCTTCAGTACCTGTTATATGAATGTCTCTGTAAAGTTTATTAATCTGTATACTGGGCATCTACAGCCGATTTGCTATTATTCTGTGCTGCCTATAGAGGGCGATCCTTTCTTTTATTTTTGTTTAATAAAACTGTGTTTTATTTTAACCTACTGGTCTGAGTGTCTTGAAAACCGCTGCACCAACACAGCATATACAATTTACATTAATCTACCACCAGTTACCTGTGGATTAAATACCATGTGCCCACCAAGTTTAAGGGGGGTGAACTGGGATAAAAATAAGTTTAATATATTATATTGATGGGGTAATGCCCCACAGGGGTCAAATATAGTGTATATTTTAATACTGGGTTTTCAAAATCTCTATCATTTAAGATTAAAAACTACATTTAAGTGAATGTGAAATTTGCTCCAGAACTGAACCAATTTTCTTTCTGCATATGTATTATACCTTAACCCCTTAAGGACCCATGATGGTCCAGGACCATCATGGCTTGTTATACTCTTAAGGACCCATGACAGTCCTGGCCCGTCATGGAATTCCAGGCTCCCCGTGCGGCTGCACGCCATTCAGAGATCCGGAATGGGAAAAAAAAAAAAAAAAAAAGGTCCATGGTCCTTAAGTGACGGCTGGTCCTTAAGGAGTTTATTTTTAAAGAAATTATTATAAATACTACCCAGAGAAAAGCTCCTATTTATTTTTTAAATTGAACTTAGAAAACCAAATTTGCTGTACTATTTCAGGTTAATTGTTCATTTTGCGTGCTCTATCATGATAAATTCCTTGGCTGTCCTGACATTCAAATGCTTTGTAGCAAATGGTAATGTTGAAAACGACTTCTTACATATTTTAGAAAGCTCAATCTCTAGAAGACGCCTAAGGTTTTGGTTACAGCAACTTATTTCAAATGTATAAAAAACATCTTTCATTTAGATCCTCATAATGAATGAACCACAGATCTTTCACTGATTTCCTTCTAAATGTGGTCTGTGTGATAGCTAGTACAATTTATCAAAGTCTTTGAAATCAATCAAATTAATTTACAGGAAATCTGGCAATAAGACCCCTGCTGTAGAAAATATTATGAGATATAAAGGTTGAGCTTCAATTTCTGAAATTGTAGGTGACTTTAGAGGAAATGTATGTTTCCTTCATACTACATCCTGCTGTGGTAATACAAAGTATACCCATGAACTGAAAATTACATTTACAACTGATATTTTGATTATTTACAAAGCTAGATAAATATGTTTACGGATATGTAGTTTTCACTAATAACTTTCTGGAGAACATATTGAGGTCATAATACATTTTTCAACAGATGTTGCCAGCTATTCATATTTAGTTACATAAGAAATAAGACATAATAATAATCATCACTTACCATGCTATGGCCAGGGCATTCTTATGAACCCTATGAAATTTGCTCTTGTACATTGAATAACCCTTTCAGTGCCAGAGGGGTAAGCAACGCATTGCTTTGCAATGCACTGCGTACCCCTCTGGCACTCAAAGGGTTAAAGAGACAGCATCCTTAAAGGGATAGTAATGTCCCCAAAAAATGTTTTCCAGTTTTGTAGAGTTTAAAATATTAATAAATATGATCCAAACCCTATCTGTCAAACCACTATGGTTTGAGAGATATAGGGATTCAAAGTTCCCCCTCTCCCTCCCCTTCTCCTGATATCAGCTGTAAAGCTGACAGCAGGAGAATCGAGTCATATGACTCTAGGAGGCTCTGCAGCAGAGCAGAGATCACGTTATCTATAAAGAATTAATTAATTTGAAAGATCTACAAAGTGTGCCTGGTTTGCGAGCACACTTTGTAGACCTTTCCAATGAATTAATACTTTTTAAGTAAAGCAATTTTGGCTCTGCTGCAGACCCCGCCTGCTGGTCCCCGGACCGATATCTCCTGTTGTCAGCTAGCCGCTGACATCAGGAGAAGGGAAGGGAGGGGGAACTTTGAATTTCTATATCTCTCAAACCATAGTGGTTTGAGAGATAGGGTTTGGATCATATTTATTAATATTTTAAACCCTACAAAATGGGAAAGAAAATTTTTGGGGACATTACTGTCCCTTTAATGAGACCATTTAGGTACACATGACAGTTGCTGACAATAAGTCCAAACTGAAGCAGGTAGAGTACATTAATCTACTTAATACTGTGAGGAGCACTTTATCAATCAGAGCAGTATGCAATGCATTGGGATGCAATACGTGGCACACTCTTCTAGTTCTTAAAGAGTTAAGATTATTCTAGTCAGTGAGGGCAGTTTGATGTCTTGTTAGCAACTGTCATCTCTACCTCCATGGAAATGACATCCAGGACCGGTTGAAGATGCTATCTTTTAAGCAAAGGCAGAAGGGCAAAATGTGTGCCATTAGGGTGACCTTGCTGTAGGTAGCACAACTGAACTCTGCTTTTGTGAGACCAAATAGTTAGTTACTCATCATACAAATAGGTCTGTGGCTGCTGCAGAGTTCGTCAGAAAGCTGATCTGTCAATCAGCAGTAAAAGTCATGCGTCATTTACAATTTTAAAAAGCAAAACTATTATTGATAGATCTGCAGCAGATGCTTTTATTTGGTATTACAAATCATCTTAACTATCCCATTTATTTGGGGTCAGAGGACCCATGATGTTCCAGTGCATACAGTAGAGATTTTAGGATTGTTGATGATTTAATATTTGGACCGGGAGTAACTTGCTTCCTACTAAAGCAGTCAGCGGTCATTAAATCATTGCAAAATACTAACAAATGGATTTCATAAGATGCATCCTAATCATGAACTAAAATATGTTGTCAATAAAAGTTGTATAATGTAGACATTTGCTTAGGATCATCTGTTAATGAATCACGTGGGAATGCACAAAGTTCAAGGGTTGTACAAATATGCATATTGTGTATGTGTTGGATGTTGTTATATACTGGGTGTGTCAAGGGTTATGATGATCCATAATATTAATATTAATTTTGTGGTGTATGTATGTCAAGATTGTCATTGTTATTTTAAGGTGTTGCAGGGTAGCGTATAGCAAATCCATAATATAACAAATATTTGGTATGATATGTGAGTACAGTGAGAGTTGCACAGGGTATATTATTTAATTATTTGTAATTAAATTTACTAAGTGGAGCTACTTGTTCCTGCTGTATTTGCTGTGAACAGCATACCTACTGTAAGTGAGGGCTGAATTTCATTGTAGATGATAACCACTAGTTGAATATCTATATTTCCCTTAGATTCAATAGGGATCTTTGAAATATCAGTTATCTCTGTCATAGGAATACGTCTATAGAATGGATGCAATAATATGATTCAGTGTTAAAAACAGGCACTGGAATCAATTTGCCTGTGCTGTGTTGGACTGTCACCTACTTGCTAACCCTTACTCTGAAGATACTCCTTTTTAAACAGGTTGCAAGAAGGAAGGGGGTAGTGTGTGAGTTTGTGAGGATTTGGGAGCATTTTGGTCATCTGCACTTTGGTTAAAGCCAAGTAATAAGTAAGATGCAGAGAAAATAGAGTAACTTTACTTTATTTTCTTGCACATTCTAATGTGAAAGTGTTCATGGCTTGCCGTGTCCACTATTAAAGTCTTAATGATGGTGTAGTTTGTGCACCAGTATGCACTAAAACAAACCCAGATATGAACTTGAAAAGAGCTTCACCCCTTCCCTTTGTGTTTATCAAAGATCTGCAAGGTATAAAAAGTATCTCAGACAATGTACAGGTTATTGGGGTTTGCTGGGGGGTTGTTTAGGGTGATGCTTCTGTTTCTAACATTTGTCCTCTTTGATCACAATGTCTTCAGCATGTTCCTGAATGATGAGTTAAACAATGACTCAGTTATTTAAAATAACTCACCTATGAACAAGCAAGGACATTCTACAAGAGTATATTTTTATTTTGTTATACCCATAGTAAAGTGGTGATACAATCCATACAGTGCTCTAAACCAGAGTTCCTCAAACTTATTCGTGGGGAACATGAATACATTTTGGGAACGTGAATAAGTTTGAGAAACTCTGGTTTAGAGCACTGTAGGGATTGTCTCTCCACTTTACCATGAGAATAACAAAATAAAAATATACTCTTATTTTTGTTCTATGCAGTACCATGGACAGTGTCCAGAGCTGTTTCAGTTATAAGTTAAAAATGATTCAATAACAGTCTCTGTGACTGTCTTTGCACTTTTATACTATGGTAATTGCAAGTCTCTAGCACACGTCTGCGGCTATAAAGTCTCAATTAAGTCAGGAAGGAGGACATACAATTACAACTCAGCTGTAGTCAAGTACACTGAATTGCTTTAATGCTCTGCACCTACCTGGTTAACACCTGTGTAGAAAGCTATTTGTGTGATAAGATGAATGGGTGCACCAAGGGTGGGTAGTTTGGGAGTGTATAGGTGTTTCATAAAGTGGCATTCCTCTCCACCCTGTGTGTTGGGGACCTCTCTAGCATTCAAGCAGTTAAAAGCCTAATTTAGTCCTTTGAGTGTCAGACGGATATTCAATGCATCACAAAGCAAAGTGGTGGACACCCTCTGGCACTAAAAAAATTAAAGCAATGTAAGGTTTTATTTTGCCCATACTATGCAGTGAGCTTACCGCGGAAGTGTACCTCTTCTGTTTTGTGTATAGGAAATGGGAAAAGAGGAAATCAGTGTAAAAGTCTTCCTTTCCCTTACATCTACTATAGAACTGACATTTTGCAACAAATTGGTGATTTTGAAAGTGTTTGCCAGTACAGACTGGCAAACAGTGTCAGCTAGGAGAAACATTGTGCAATGTTAGAATCTGGCAACTATGCTTGCTGCCAGTACTGTCTAAGTTGCATACACTGACAAATAACTAAAGCTAAACATCCCCTAAACTACTGTTTCAAATAATAATATGTCTAACATAAATAGAAGTTCAATAGAATGCTCTTTCAAAACCACTTATATGTTACTAGTTACAAAGCCCGTATACACAGGCTGATCTGGAGCAGAGCTCCGGATGGCTCACAGCCTGTCTGTGCTCCCGGCTCTGGGGCAGCAACGGAGGCGCTGGGACACAGTTTGTCACCCATCCGCCTCCGCTGCTGCCCCAGAGCCAGGACCACAGAGAGGCTGTCAGCCATTCGGAGCTCTGCTCCGGATCAGCCCGTTCTGCGAGCCCCTACTGCGCATGTGCGGTTACACACACAGTGAGCGATGCATTCTAGGACTCTATGTTATAGGATAATGTGGTAGTTGCAATTCAAAAGTCTTGTTTGCATAAAGGTTTCCTCTGGTAGAGTTTAGCTTGGTACAGTATGTAGTAAATGTGTCATTACAGAAGCACAAACATTCAATTATTGAAAATGCACAAAAGCACAGCTCCTGTGTTACACCAGCATTTCTTATAATCCCTCAAATACATTTATGGTGGGATTTCTTATAGCACATCAAGTGATAGGTTTGGCCTCAAAAATAAGTAATTGGCATTTTCTACAGGGAATTAGTACAAGGTACCTCATGGCCATCAAAATATAAAAGATAATATTTCAAATACTATTTCTTTGATTTCTTGGATATTACTGAACTACTGGGTGTGTTCTTACTCTAAAGTACACAAAAGAACTGATGGAGTGTGATGCCTTGCCTTGGCCCTCAATAAAATACTCAGTCTCATCTGCTATCTGCCTCAGTTACACAGCTCCCGTCAGGGTCCCAGTCATTTGTCACCTATTTTTTTTTACTTTTATAGTGTCCTCCCTATCCTATCTCTGGCCCAAAAAAACAATTATAACTAAAAAAAAAAGAATCAACAACTTCTTTCCCAAGACTTCCCCAACACAGAGACCATAACAGCATTATCAGCAAGGAAATTGGACCGCAGCTGCCTACGTCTTAAAAGTTAAGACACAATGTTGGGGTATTTGGATTCAACCTCCTTTACTCAGTTCTCAACCCCCCACACACACATCCAAAGCAGAGATAATAACAGCAAGATCAGCAAGGAAATTGAGGTCAACCTCCTTACACCCTTCTTCTATCCCAGAGTGCCCCCACACTCCCCTAATACAAAGAACAAATGTCCTACCTAAAAGACTCTCTACACTAAACGTCAACTCTATATGTTTATCTTCTCTAGCTCAAAAATGTGCTGCTTTCTCGTCTCACAAACATGGAATAGCATGCTGTGAGAACCTGATACCCTTTTATATGCCTGAAGGAAAAGATTAAATACCAGCAAACATGACATATACAATTGCAATGCAAAGATGCAAACACATAGAGGAAAAATACAATTCCCCATTAATTAACATCATGAAAGTAAAGAGACCTTCAAAGTATTATAATGTAATAACATACAAAGGATCAAGGGCCAGATTCTATTACAGGTGCTAATTTTACCTTTGCTTTTATATCCAATTTTTCCCATAGACCTCAATAGGAAAATGTTTGGTAAAATTGGAGTTAACACATAGCACCTGCAATAGAATCTGGCCCCAAATGTTCCATTTAAATGGGAATCTGGAAAACATATATTGGTCTCCTATGGTGCAATTAGTTTGCTCCAGAAGAGTCCATCTTTACATTTCTGAGCATGACTCCATGATGTTATTGTTGTAGAGGGTGATTGGGAGTTGGGACTCTAAAAAATGTTCTTTTTTGCAAGAGCTGTGACAAGTGCAGGAGATAATACTGGTATAATGAAAGCATTTTGATGGATCAGTACATTGTATGAGCTTCTGTCTCTGGGTGTTGCTCTCAGTAACCCAGAGATGAGATGGATGTTTTGGGCATGCTAAGATAAGGAGCCTGACATGCACGTATCTTACATTGCAAATATTGCAAATACTGGAAGGAGATCACACATGTAGGCAGTTACTATCAACATTGCATTAAAGGGATAGTAATACTTCATTTTAACTTTATTTTATTTTGTAGGCATTAAAAAAACATGAAGAATGATACAAGTCTTATCTCTCAAACCTTCATGGTTTATGAGATATTCACAAGCAAAGTTTGCCCCTCCCGCCCCTTTTACCTACTGTAAACAATCTCTTCTCAGATGTGGAATGCAGTCCATAGACCAGACAGATAACAGAAGGGGACACTCTTATTCCTATGAAAACAATGAAATCCCTGCCCCCCTTGACAAGCTTTTCAGGTTTTTCCCTTATCTTAATTGAAGATTGTCCCTCTCTGCAGTCTACTTGGGCACCTCCCTTCTGCTCTGGCTGAACAGTGTTACATCAGTAAAAGGGGCGGGAGGGGGACACTTTGTCATTGAATTACTCTAGAACTACAACTCTGACAGAATTGAAATAACACTCCCCAAAGTCCAAATACTATCATGATTAATTAGAGCTGTTTTTATTATGAAACATTACTATCACTTTAAACTGTATACATACCCATATAGATTCCCTCATATACCCTAGACTTTTTACTGTTTAATAATGTTATCTGCTTGCTTGTAACAAATAACAGCTCACTCTGGAACCTCATTGTGTACATTATGTGTGTTTTTCTGGTTGGATTTTCTTGCCAGCAGACTCGTGTATCATTTATATATAGGAGGTTGGGTAGAAAAATCTTGCCCTTTTCTTCTTTAGGTCAGGCATTTTCTATTTACCTTACATTACCTTACCTTACATTTACCTTACATTTTCACCATCTATCTGTTTAAGTGTTTACACTAGAGTACTCAGTTTTATGCTGTTTTTTGTTTTGCTTTTTTAATTTGTACCAATAAAATGTCATACTATTTTTTCGCCTGACAAGTTTGTTGGTTCAGCATTAAATGTTTGCTTTCTTCACAACAAGCCTACCTCTACAATTTGAAAAATTTTTTTATTATTTTTCAGTTCCTGTGCAGTTGTAATCTATTATTAAATTTGTTTTGTCCCTGTGTACGTCTCTGTGCATTTATCAATAGAAATAACATTTTAAAGGCACAGAACAGCCATGCCTGCTTGATAAGTATTCCTTGGTTAGCACCTGATGCATATGGGGGGAAGGGGTGTCCCCCCTCAGGCTACAACTGAACTACAAGTAGAAGGAGAGTCATTAGATGAACTCAATTAAACCACTAATTGACATAAAAATATACTTCTTGTTTAAGGAAATCATTTTTTTTTTTTAAGGCTGGTCAGCATATATTCCATCAATACAGCAACTAGTAGACACAAATAAATATTCAGTAGCAAAATTCACAGAGCTTGAGGGGACACCTCAGAAGAGGACAGGATATATTAGACAATCTAAACTGTATTAGACATAAACATCGGAGAAGTATCCAACACATTGCAGTACAAAATGGCTACCTCTCTGACATTCAAAGGGCTAAAAAAGTTTGAGTAAAAAAGCGTACATTCACCATTAACAGATGCTACATTCAAAAGTTATTGCTATTTATACTTCTTTCTTTTAAACAAACTGTTGCAAAATACAATTTTGCATTATGGGCACCATGTGATAATGTTGCTACTTCTTACTATGGACATATTTAGTCTCTGAGCAAAAGTCCTCCACAGGCAGCAATAGAAATATGTACCTGAAAATATATATTATCACATACAGAACTAGTTCAGTAAAACCCGAACTAAACAACATTTTTGTTTTATTCAAATATATCCCAACAGGATTAGGAGAAAAAATTAACATCTAAAACACAATTCAATTACCTCTTCAATAGTTATAAAAATAGATTTAAAAAATGATAATTGTTATAGAGATAGGTCCAGGGCATACACTAAATGAAACAGAAAATGTATAGGCAGCTGTTGAAAAGAATACCCACCCTAAGAATGTATGCATCAAAGACCCATTGGATCATCAAACAAGCAAAGAAAAATTACAGTATGAGCTGTAATATTGTTTGAAAGAAATACTCTATAAAACACACACACACACACACATATATATGTCATATATAATAATTCGCTAATGTATGTTTGTCAGAATCCGTCATGAGCAGTAGAGACTGCCCGAACACACAGAATGCTGGGAGGTGTAGGAATGCTGGGAGTTCTGTGCTGGGAGCATTCTGTGCTTCCGGGCAGTCTCTACAGTGCAAGACTGCATCGGTGACAGGATGCAGAGCAGGACCGGCCACTTAACATCACCTGATCCTTGGCTCGTGTACACTGGCTTTTCCACTCATTTATTTATAATAAAATATGAGTCTTCATTTAAATGATATGACACATATGATAACCCCACTTCCGTATTATGGCCAGGAAATCCTTATGATCCCTCTGAAAAGATAAAATATTCAATCGGTCTATTGCATGTTATACCCATGGAGGCAGACATGACAAATGCTGTTAGAGAAAATGAGCCTGGAGGGTGGGTAACTCATTGCTTCACAATATCTCAAACACATCTTTGGTGATTATACAGTTAAGATTACCATGTGCAGTGGGTGTATTTTCTGTCCTGTGGTTCTGCTAGCAGCTGTAATGTCCATGAACATGACATCCAGGACAGATGAAAAATGTGATTACTTGACCAAAAGTAGAAGAGAGAAATGTATAGGAGCCATTAGAATATTCTTGCCATAGTAAGGTTAGTGGCAGATATAAATTAGGAGGTACTGCTTCTCATTTAACTACACTATTTTAATACATTGTGGTCACAACAAGGGAAAAATTATCTTTTTATGAGTATAATAATACATGAATATACTACAAACAGGCCTCTACTTGCTTTATTGGATATATTATTTTCCATAAGCACATAGTTTACAACCTCTACTGAAGAATAAATATCAGTGAAAGAAAAAGATTTGACTCTTTTTAATTAAGTTTAAAATTTGGAGCCTTCACTTATTTTTAGATTTACAAAACAAGAGTTTATTCTTATATGCCTGGTTTGGGGAAATGTAAACACAATTTTGTTCAGTTGGTTAAAGGGCTCTAAAACTGAAAATTATGCTGGCACTGCAGGTTTTTTCTTGAAATGAATGGGTAAAAAAGGAAAAGTAATTGAATAATTACCATGTGGTTTCAGGATAATTGCATGTTAGGTTACTGACAGCTGTGGAAAACCATTGGAGAGAAAATGTTTATCTAACAATGTTAAATAGAACTGAATGCAGTTTAAAAAATCTGCAGTAATAGTTGCCCAGCCATTGCTTTTGTTAAGACTCAAACACTGAGATAAATAAAGCTAGCATTGTTTGGCTTTTTGACAATTTTGTTTTTAAATACATGTGATCTGGCCAAGTTTTCAAATCAATTAAAGTTAATCTGGTCAGTTTTAACAGTTTAAAATAATTTTAGGTTCCAGCACCCTTCAGTTGCAGTTAATGTGATTCACCACATGCATTTTTAAATCCCTGATCACCATTTCCACTTTTACCTACTCATCTAGGCATAGCCGACATGATGACTAGTCCAAACATGATGACTAGTCCAAAACATATGTCTAGAGAGTTACAGAGGTTGAAAGAAGAGATGTGGTCCTATCAACTTTAAATGTTATTCCCTTGTATAACATAATTTGCAAACATTGTATCCAAGCCGCTGTTAACCATTTCTATTGTATCTGCCAACACCCCGTCTCTCCACATTTTTACTGATCTTGCAGTAAAGATTTATTTCTTTTGAAGAAGGTGAAATATTTCCGTGGGTGCCATTTTGCAATCTTCACAGCACTGCTGAGGAAAAAATCCTCAGGGTTCTTTGCATTGTTCCTGTATATATATCACGGTCCCGTGACTTTCTGTCAATCTGACCTGATTTGCCTGTGCATTGGTGGAGACTGATTGGCCCGCCCAGGATGTGCGGTTATATGCTGGAGCTTGGGCACTTGTCAGTTGCCCTTTCGTGGTGTTCCTGTTGCTGCACCTTGTTGCCGTGTTCCTGTGTCTCCTGTGTACCGACCCGGCTAGTCTGACTCTTCTCCTGCTTCTGCTCCGTGATTTGACCCGGTTCTGGCTGACGACCCTGCTCCGTGATTTGACCTGGGTCTGGCTGACGAGCCTGCTCCGTGAATTGACCCGGCTCTGGATGACGACCGTGCTCCGTGACTTGACCCGGTTCTGGCTGACGACCCTGCTCTGTGATTCATTACGGTCTGCCTGCTGTTCCAGTTACCGTTCCGGTTCTGCCTGCTGTTCCGTTGGCCATTCCGGCCTGCCTGCTGTTCCGGTTACCGTTCCGGTTCTGCCTGCTGTTCCGGTTGCCGTTCCGATCTGCCTGCTGCTTCAGTGTTCCTGCATCATTCCGGTCGCTCCGGCGACATTCTGAACTGTTTAAGCGACTCACTGTTTCTCTCACTAGGCAGTAGCTGTAGCCTGAGGTTGCTTTGCCTTCTGCTGGTTGCCAAGGTGCTCGCTCCTGTGCAGAACCACTTAACCCTTGCAGTGCCTGTAGTCTCCGGTCTAGTGCCTCCGATATATCTTGCCAAGCATACGTTTCTGACTTGAGCCTTTACTCTGAGTGCTTCTGTGTGTCTCTCATTCACCCTCAGAGCCTTGTCTGCTCCGTGCTCGTATTCTGGTAGCCTGTTCGCTCCCACTGTGATCATTTGGTACGGCGCCAGTGGGGTGTTCAGGCTCCGGCCCACAGACGCTGAAGTTACATTTCCCATTGCACTTCAGAGGGCGCCGGCTCTACTACAGCTTGTGCAGTCACCATCAGTATAGCACCCAAGGGGTGTCAGGGCACAATCCAAGTGGCACACGCAGGGTTACTACTTTTCCAGTTAAGGGCGATTTTGGTTCTGATCACTATAGTGTGGCAATAGCATTCCTCTGTAGCCCATGGTGGTGGTATCGGCTCAGCTCTGGACTTTGTTTCGCTACTATACCAACTTGAGAGTGTATTCAGTGCAGTTACTTATTTCTATCCAGCTATTGAGAGACTGTGTTCCAGAGACTGCTATTTATCCCGGGCGTTGGCCAATCTTGTTTATATCTCACCTATTGCATTTGTTAACCCTTTGGGGGAAAATTCCCTATCCATTCATAGCACCTATCACTATCATTGTGTGCATTCACTTTGTCAGTATTGCCATTACTGCTATTCCTGTACTGGCCTTTAGGGGCATTGTTTTATTTTTAATAAAACTGTGTTTTTAATTCATATCCTGGTCTGAGTGTCAGAAAACCGTAACAATATACTTGTAAATTGTAATCACGTCATCACTTTGGCATCTCTTTTCCAGTTAACAATCTCAAATTGGAAATCTGTTTCTCATTACTAAATTCTTCTATACCCTTTATCCATTAACTTGCCACCTCTGAAATTCTTCCAGTTCTCTTTTCATGGTCTAGTGCCCAAAACTGTACTGTATACTCAAGACGAGGTCTTACTAAAGATAAAATAAATGTACTTTTTTTTCTAAACCTACTTTTTATGCATAGTAATATATTAGTAGTTGACCTGAAGTGCAGACCAGAATTGCAAAGTCTATGCAAACTGCATCTGACCGTTATAATGTAAGCATACAATATTCTTTTTAATTAAAGAAAGCAAGTAATTGTTTTTACTGATAACTCGGCACTTAAAGAAGAAACATTGCAAGAATTCCACTGAAAAGAGAGTTTTTTCACTTTTTTCATTGCTGTGATATAAATAATGATAATAATATAATTTCCCTATGTCCCTATGTGACAATGTGTAAATTAGGGGTATCAGTTTGCTGCATGTTATCAGTCTGTGCTTGGAAGAGAGAGAGAGTGAGAAAGAGAGAGAAAGCAGCTCAATTGTTGATGCTATTGTGGAGACAGACAGAAAAAGAAACAGACCTGAAGTTGCTTCATAAGTTTATTGGTGGTAACTAGTTGTTCTCAGGGTGTTGGGGTGACACAAGAAATGAAACTTAAAAGCAAATAAAGTTGATTGACTGATAAGTGACAGTTAGGCAGGTGATCTTTCCTACTTTAGCTGGCTGAGCCTGAGACTCTGCTAAGAATGAATGACAGGTGCTATGCAGACAGGCATACTACATCATACAGTCAAGATAAGATAAACAGACAGGTACAACACATACTGTGTTACTTGCACACTCTCACTCCTATGCCATATAAATAAGAGGAACAAGCATATACTGAGATGTAGGAGACTGTGGTGTACCTGCCTCTGTACACTTTATTGCAACCTGATTCTGAATCTAACAGATCTATCTTGCACTATACTGTACTAAAAACAATTCCTTGGGATAAAGATAAAGCTGCTGAAATTATTTGCAGTTGAAGGGAGTGTGGGTGTGATTTGTGGACAGTGGTGCCAACAGCGATAGATAAGTACTGTTTAAAAAGTTCAAAGAATAAAAACTATTATTATTAGAACATTACGGGGAAAATTCACTAAGTGGTGATAAAGAGGTGATAAGGTGGAGATTACTTCTCCAGTGATATCACTTCTCCAGTTCCTATGTTATTCTATAGGACCTATGCACTAAGATCTTAAGTTGAAGAAATGTTAGTGAATTGGCTCCATAGAATAACATAGGAAATGGAGAAGTGATAAACTTGAGAAGTCATCTCCACTTTATCACAGCTTAGTGAATCTCCCCCTACATTAGTTTCAGATAGACCAATCATCACTTCACATGCTAACAGATCTGTTTTGTACTTTACAGTAAGTACTACCCTACTGCCCTTACATCCCCCAAATATAGTAAGAGTAAACTCCTGGTAAAAAAAAACTGACTGCAGCCATGGTTGCCGCAGCCTGTGCAATAAATCATGATGATCCTCTTATTCCTGAGGAGGATGTTTGTAAAATTGAGAACAATTTCCTCCAACAGTAGTATAAAGTATCTTAATACTAAAGACAATGATATATCACATTCGAGGTGGAGTTAGCAGTGAGACTCCCTAAGAAGGAAAGTAAAAAGAAAAAAATCTTCAAGAATATGAAGGTAGTGGGGAAGAAGCATATGATACTGCTGATGCTGATGATATAATGATGATAATGGTGCTCATTTAGAAAATTTCCTTCCACAAGTCTCTCCTTCTTATGAATAATACAGATTAAGTAGAGACTGATAGAGAAGATAATATGGACAAAAAAAATCTGCTGTATCGGAAAGGAAAATGTTCTTCCACCATTGAGAAGGAACAATATTCCTGCCTATAAACTCTTTGAGAGAACATAAGGAAAGCATGTGCTGGTAAACATGCCTAAAAATACTCAGTAATTCAATTCTCTGTCATTTTCATCATTGTCACTCATCACTTCCAAGTAAACCCCTAACCAGTCACACTCACTATTATTGATTAGGGATGGGTTAAAGTTTTCACCTCAAAAGCTAAACAGGAGAAAAATTGTACTTTCTGCAGAGCAGCAACCTTTTCACTAAAAGTACAGTTTTTATGCTTTATTGTCTAGCTCATTGCATTGAAATCATTGGGAAGACAAAATTTCTACCCAACACAAGGAATGTTTCCCTTATTTTCCCACAGTCATAATATAAAATGGGTGTCACGTTCCACATCATGCCATTTTGTGTTTGTGAGAGGAAGAAAGATCAGTAAATTTTTGAACTAAAGAAGATGAGCTAATAAAAAGAGTTGAAGTTTAGTTTAGGGAGGACATTTATTTTCTGTATTAGGGAGTCTGGGGACACTCTGGGGGACAGAAAGGAAGAAAGGAAGTTGACCCCGAATACCTGAAAATTCTTTGTGACTGACTGTCTGGGAGGACACAGGCAGTTGTGATCCAAATTCCTTCCTGATCTGGCTGTTATTATCTCTGTGCTGGAGGTAGAGAAGGGAGCAAAGGAGATATAGCACAAATACCCCAACATTCTGTATGACTGATTGCAAAAATACATGCATCTGTGATATAAGTTTTTATCTGATCTGGCTGTTATAATCTATTTTTTTGACACTTCTGGGGATGTGAGAAGGGAGCAAAGGCGGTTGACCCCAAATACCACAGCATTCTGTGTGACTGATTGCAAAGACACAAGCAGCTGTGATCCAGGTTCATTCATTATCTGGCTGTTATCTCAGTTCTAGGGAAGTCTGCGGGAATGAGAAGGGATCAAAAGAGATTTACTCAAATACCCCAACATTTTGTGTGACTGACTGGGAAGACACAGGAAGCTGTGATCTGACTGTTGTTGGCTTTGATAGATGTTATCTGTGTTGTAGGACGTTTGGGGGAAGTGAGAAGTGTGCAAAGGGTGTTGACCCCAAGTACCCCAACATTATAAATGACTGATTGTCAAGACACAGGAAGCTGTGATCCAAGCTTCTTTGTGATCTGGCTGTTATCTTTGTCCTGGGTGGTCTGGGGGTATGAGAAGGGAACAAAGGAGTTTTTTCCCAAATACCCCCCACCCCAAAAAAAGAAAAAAAAATTGATAGGTGACAGGGACGTGTGATGTGTGAATTAGGCTGACTGATACTAGACTAGATTGAGTATTTTATAGTGGCAAGACATCACACTCCATCAATTCTATTGTGTACTTTACAGTAAAACACACACACACGTACATACTAGTTGAGTAATGTCCAGCAAACACATAAAGGACAGCAGAAATTGACTTGAGCCACGGTCGCTGCAGTGTGTGAAATAAATTATGAGGGTTCTTCTCCTGAGAAGGCAGTTTGTTACAGTATTATCAAAAAGTTCCAGCACCACAACCACCACTACCAGTACTGTTAAAAAAAGAACATGTAAGAACACTGAAGATGACAATGAGCCCCATTCTACTGTTTGGATAATGGAAGAAGGAGTAGCAGCTAGTTCAGCTTCTGCATATGACAATGAGGCAATCAAGCACAAAAACGAATGTCCTGAATGAAGTAGTGAATGCTGTAAAAATTAAATTAAACATTCTTGAGAAGTATAAAAGCCTAGCGGAGTATAAAGTAGTGGGCAAGAAGCGGTGGGTAATACTATGGATGACCTAATGACTGATGATGAAGATGATGATGTAGATCTAGAATATATCCCTCTGGCATCCTCCTTTTGTTCACATACATATAAAGCTGAAGTTGAAGACATGACGGCATGTCCAGAAAGTTAGCTGAAAGACATTGTCTCAGTCTTTCAGCACTGAAAAGGAACACTGTGCCTGTCTATAAACTGTTTGAGAAACAATTGGAAAGTCTGACCCTGGGCAAGCAAATATGGCAGGAAATACACAGTAATTATGTCATCATCATCAGCATCATCATAGTTTACAAGTCCAAACCCCTCTCAGCCACTCACACAAGTGTTGAATAACCAGCAACAACAACAACAAAGGTTATTAACATTCACAACCGTAGCTATGATGAGTGCCTTTGCTGACACTATTAATGCTGCACCTTTAACACCCAGTAGTAATCAAACTACATCAACATCTAGCCCCAATAGTAGTAGCAGCACCTTGGGAACCCCAAAGTCTATGAAGTCCATACAGATACTTCCCTCAGGATCCAAAATCTAAGGATGTTGTTTTCTGTATAAGAAGCACTGGAAAGCAGGATCACAGGTTATTTATTTGTCAGGATTTGATGAGAACACTTTCCTTTTGTTTACTTTGTATATGTAGCCAAGATGTAGTCCTTGCTGCTCTCCTCCTGACAAGACACATATGACAGAATTGGAACACTAATAATAAATGCTATTTTGAGCTCACCGGGAACCAGTATATTTTATGTTTTTGTATGTAGCTTGGGAGGTTTTAGCTCCTCCTCTCTTGGTTGGTAATTCCCTAAAATTAGGTGATATCTGACAGGAAGGTATAAATACCTCCCTTATTTCCTCTCACAAAAGTTTTGCCTACAGTAGGGGTAAGGTGATATTACTGTTTCTTAATTGCATTGTACTAAACACATGTTCACACATTGAGGCTGATAGGGACTTACCAAAATCTGGGATGCCTTGATGGGGCAGGCAAGCTATTTATGTTTTTGGCCTAAAATATATTACTAATCTCCACTGTTTATTATTTATAGTAAGTTATAGGTTATTTATTTGTAAAGTCAGGATCTGGTACACAGACATTCCATTTGTTTAGTTAGTATATGTAGCCAAGATTTAGTCCTTGCTTCTCTCCTAACTACACACATATGTAACAATTGGAACAACTATTAATAAATCTATTTTGAGCTCACCAGGATCCTGTATATTTTATATAGTTGGAAAGTCTTTCCCAGACAAGGAAAGGTGGCAAAAAATACAGTCATCCTGTTAGTCATCATCAGCATCATCACCGATTCAAAGTCCAAGTCCAACTCAGTCACATACACACTACTGTTGAGCAGGGATGGGCAAAAATTTTCACCTTAAACTGAAATCTGCAAATAATGGCACTTCCCGCTTGGCAAATAATTTCACTGTGTCTGCCCCAAGAGAAAAATAGTCCCACACCCATGACTTCAGGGGAGATTTGCTCACCCCTACTGTTGAGTAACCAGCAGCAACAACAAAACAGGTGATTAGCATCCATAACTATAGCTATAATGAGGGCCTCTGCTGCTACTAGAAGTGCTGAACCTTTGACACCCTAGTCTAGTAATAGACTAGTAGTAGCATCTCAACATCTAGTCTAGTAATAGACTAGTAGTAGCAGCCCCACAGGACCCCCAAAGTCTATGAAGTCCACAGTATGGAGATATTTCACTCATGATCCAAAAGCTAAGAATGTTGCTATTTGTTGTCTGTGTAGCAAGCACGTGAGCAGGAAGAAAGCAGGCTCACACCTAGGCACCTTTTCAATGGGATCCCACCTAATGCACAATCACAAGTCTGTCTGGGATGCATACCAGAGGTCAGAGGTACCACAACCAGCAGCAGCAGTACGCCTAAGTATTCAGGAGACCCAAAATCTGTGGTACATAGTAAAAGTGCTGTCGATTTGTCAGAGAGTATGCCAAGATTTTCTGCTCATGCTGCAGAGGAGTATGAATCTGAATTTGTTTTTGGAGATCACAAGAGTCATAGACTGCCTACACATACTGCCACCACCTCCAGCACCCCCACAAGTCATGTTATTAAAGCAGTAAGGTGACACGGTTCTTCTACTATGTACTGCCATCTCACACTTACTAAGTTCTTAGAAAAAATGTCAAAACCTGCACAAATATAATGCAAAAGTCTACCTATAGAATAGTAAACTTTCCAGAATGTTGGTGGTTGACATGCTGCTTTTTTCTTTTGTTGAAAACAGAGGATTTAAACAACTGATGTCATGTGTTGAACCCTCCTGGAATATCTCAAGCCACAGTTATTTTTCAAGGATGGTTGTACCAATGTTACTTAAGCAGGAAGTTAGTCTTATGGGAAAAGGACAAAGGCACTCAACCTGCTAACAATCTTTTCAAGGCTGTTGCTGTAGGACTCACAACTTTTACTTTCAGATATTTATTTCTCCACTTTAGCCCTCAGAAGAAGTAATATTATGTCAGAACATTTTGTACTCATAGAAAACATAGGTCAAAAACATTCTCATGGGAAATGAACTGGCAGTTGTGAAAATGGGGACAATTTTGTGTATTTTTTATGGGCGGGAATTTTGATTTATATTTGACAGAGGTAGGTAGAAGATCCTTGCAATTCGACTGACAGTAACACATACGAGGGACACAGACATGCATCATACATTAGTTTCAACACTCTGCACAGCTGCAGCTTGATATGTACATTACTGAAAATAATCAACACTGATATCATTATACCCATTTTAGGAGCAGGTGTAAAGGGAAATGTATAAGAGGAATGTATGGACATGTCGGTGGTAGTAAAGTTTTCCTACAAAACTGACTACAGCCATAGTTGCTGTATCTTCTTCAACAAATAATGATGATCCTCCTTCTAATGAGAAGGTTGTTTGTAAAAGTGATATGAAGAGGTCCACCCTGACCAGTATTAGTGTGAAAACACTGAAGAGAGGAAGATTGGAAGCACACACTTAGGCATGTCTGCTCTAATCAAGCATGTTGAAAATGTTAATCCATGTCCCAACAAATTTGGGGGTGTCAGTCACTGTGCTTCTTCCAGATTCAGAAAATCCATTATCAGCTATTGGTACTGGTGGCAAACATGTCAACAGCAGAACCACTGATTAAAAGGAGCTTGTGGGTGCTGAAGGGGGGGTATTAGTGGAATATTACAACTATTAGCTTGGACCCTAGCAGTACTTCACTGCTTTTTCATATGGTGTGCACATTTATTTGTGGACAATTGCACAATCCCTGTCCCAAGAAAAAGTATTAACATATCCATTATTTCATGGGGGGGGGGTTAGAGAAGGATGTCAGATGCACACCTTCTCCCCAGATTCACCTGAAGTCATTTGTGGTGCAGCTTCTTTTTTTTTTTTTTTGCCTCATCAGCACTAGTACTAGGAAGTGGAATGTTCACCTGTCTCATATCACTGCTGGTACTTCACCACTTCACCACGTCACCACCACTGTCTATGGTGGGAATGATACCCCCACTCCCACAGTACCAAACATAGTGCACACACCATCTCAATTCTCCTTTAACATTTTGATATTGCTGGGGGGATATCAAGTCAGACAATTTGGCAGCAGAAAATTCAGGAACTACTACCATATCACCAAACAACATAATTGTTGTATCACAGTGCCTTACCTCGGCCTGCGCCATTCGGCCGGGAGCAGGGTTCTGGACTGATGCTCACTTGCTGCATCCCTCTTTGCCTGCGGCCTGGTCACGTATGGTTCCTTGTTACTGGCATCATGAATCAGGCATTTGCCTGGACGCCTGTTATAGGCCCAGCCTGTCGGACCTCATTGTTCCTGCCTTCTCCTACTCCTTTATAAACCTCTCTGGGCCAATGTATCATTACCCTTATGTTGGTGTTCAATGCAGTTCTAGTTCATGTTGCTCCTGTATCCTGTGTATGACCCGGCTTGTCTGACTATCCATTCTGGTGCTGACCTGTGGCTCTGTCTGACCATTCTACTTGTGCGCTTCTTTGGCTTTAGACATCTAATCTGGGGCAGACCTGTGGCTCTGGCTGACTACCCGCTATGTGTATGATCCTGGCTTGTCTGACTATCCAACCTGGTGATGACCTGGGGCTCTGTCCAACTATCTTCCCAGTGTTGCCTACTATTATTGGACATCCGATCTTGTGCAGACCCGTGGCACTGGCTGACTAACCGCTCCATGTATGAACCTGGCTTGTCTGACTATCCTAGCTGGTGCTGACCTGTGGCTCTGTCTGTTCAATCCACTGTGTGGCTCCGTTCCCCACAGACATCCATCCTGGTGCAGACCTGGGGCTCTGGCAGACTTCGACCTTACTGACTGCAGGCGTGAGTCAGCAGTCTCCATTGTTGACATCTGTAGTGGAGACGAGCTCTTCCTTACTGACTGCAGGCGTGAGTCAGTAGTCTCCCTTGTTACTACTTTACGGGAGACTGTAGATTCTGTGTGTGTTCCACCTACTACCCTGAGACTACCAGTTGGCTTTGGCCTAGTCTCCAGCAGACGTGGTTGACCCATTGGCAGGCTACTATTTCTGCTAGAGTCACTAGCCTCTCCAGTCACCCTCTGCTTATAGTGTATTCACTTATTGCCTATTGTTTATTATCCTAATAAAGGTGATTTTAACTACACAGTCTGACTCCTTGTCTTGTTTGGGAACTGTAACATGCTGGTTGTGATACCTTGTCCTACCATTCTGTCAAGGTTTTGCTGAGCAGCTTAACTCTACCTATTGATTCTGATGTCTGAGCTAATCTAGTGCTCTGCTATCCACTGCTGCTGTCTTCTGAGTTTCTGTCTCAGGCTGATCAGCTGACCACTTTGATTGCTCACCTGTTATCAGCCAACTCTCCCAGGGTATTTAAAGCAGCTTGGGTCACTTCCCCATTGTCCTCGTGTTTGTTGTTGACCTTATTGCTGACTGATGTGATTCTACTGAGCTCCTGTTTATCCATGTATGACCTGGCTTCCTCTGACGACCTTTCTGGCTCCAGACCAGCTGGCTTGTTCCTGACTTTGTGGACTTCTGTGTTCCTGACTCCGGCTTGGCTGAATACCTGTCCTGGTTCCTGACCCTGGCTTGTCATTTGATTTATGCTTCTGGATCACAATTCTGTTTTGTTATTTTTTGTTACTTTAATAAAGGTGTTTTGCATTTTATCTTTTTGTGTCCTGTCTGGTTCCTGGTCCATAACACATTCTTCACTTTCACCCCTAGTTTATATAAGCCATAAAAAGCTCTCATCATGTCACCACTGGTACCATTAACCTCATCTGCAGCAGTAGATGAGGGTAATGTGCTGCTGGAGGTGAATGTGACAGGTGTATGCTGGCACCTCATATCTAGCTCACAGACACAGCAGTACTCTGTACTGCTATTGATGCATACAGCCAACTAGATGAAAACAAATTTGCCCCTTTCAGAAATTCACACTGAAGCCCTTGACACATAGTGGCAGCACTGTCTTCTGGGGTAGTGGCAAGTGTAACAATATCTTGAACTACTCCTGGGTTCTGAGTAACAAGAGAAGTGGCAGGGGTGGTGGCAGCATCATCTGCTGATAGGGTCTAGCGTTTTTGATTTTAGTCTTACATACCTCACAATACTAAATATATTGCTTTAGTTTGATTTACATTACTTCATTTCTGTAAGTCATAGAATGCTTTTGTTAGACTCATGACTTCTCATAAATATTCCACTGGAATCCACTGAAGGTCAGTTGGGCTGTCTATGGAAAGTACTGAATATCTTAGCCACAAAGCAGAAAAAGTATAAAATGCACATTACTATGCAACGTTATGCTACACAATGCACAAAAATAAAAGTATTATAGCTTTCCATAGCCCTCTACGGAATGTAATCGCATCAGGATTCACAACCCTTTCTTGTGCTACGTTTAAATAATGAAAAATGCAAATAGAAAAATGGTTGCATGCACAGTCAACAGAAAGTTTTTACTATGCACATTTTTACAGATATAGAGAATACTTCTTAGACCATTAAACAACCAATATTCACAGCTGCAAACATTTCCATTCATGTTGTTTAGTATTGTTGTACATAAAACCATAAAAAGCCTGTGTATTTGCAAACAATGAACAAAAGCGAAGATGAGCAGCTTTGTAATACTCTACAGTCAGTTGATCTTACACTTCTACATAACCCGTCCCTGATTATCATAATATTTGAGGTCCAGCAGTCTTGCATTGCAAAGCATTGGATACCTCTCTTGCACTCAAAGGGTTAAATATGCATTATTTGCATTTGAATATTATTTGCATGTCATAGTTTGTGTTCTGAATATTTACTTTTCTCCAATGACGAGCAGTTTGTCATTCTTTTTGCTGTCAATGGTTCAAGTTAGCATTTCCATAGGTTTAATTTCTGAAAATTGCAGTGCCAAAAGAATAATCTTAATAAATATGGCATTAGGGACTGTATCCATTGCACTTTCAAGTGGCTCTACATACCATAAAAATAAACAGAATGTTTTGATATGTTCAATGTTGAATTTCCCTGTTCAGTTGATGTCCTACACCTCCTGTCCCTTTAGACTTCCCAGAAGAGAATTAGATGGAGTAGCTGATATCACCAGGTTGTGGGGCAGGCATGCGCAGTAAAGACTGCTCGCGCCATGGCTGATACAGAGCTGGATGCTCTGAAGGAGCGTCCAGCTCTGTATCAGCCGCGGCAAGGGCAGTCTCTACTGTGCATGACTGCAGCACGCGCAGCAGTGTCTACTGCACATGACGCTGCGTTACACACGTTTTACCAAATTATTATGTAGGATGAATTACTTCATTGGAATGGTCTACAAAGTGTACTTGCAAATAACATGATTGTGACTCTGCTGCAGAGCTGCCATTTGGTCCCCAGACAGGATTCACCTGCTGTCACCACAGCGCTGATGTCAGGGGAAGGGGATTGAGGGGGGAATTTTGAACAGGAATATCTCTCAAACCATAGTAGTTTGAGAGATGGGGTTTTTTGCATTCAGTTCAAGTTTTTAAGCACTACAAAATAGTAAGTATTTGTTCTGGGACATTACTGTCCCTTTAATACATTACCATAGTGAGGCAGTTACAGGACTTTGATTATCCCTCTCTCCCCATATTACATTCAAAAACATACATTACATACAAAAGGCAGCCATCAACTGATCTCTAATAAACAGTTAAGGGTATTTTAAAGGGAAAAAGCAGCTCCAATTAATCTTCATAGTATTTGGACCATGGAGAGTGTTATGTCAATATTGTCAGAGTTGTAGTTCAAGAGTAATTGAATGATAAAATATCCACCTCCTGCCCCTTTTACTGCTATAACACTGCTCACCTCAGAGCAGCAAGACTGTCTGGATGGATCGCAGAGAGGGACAATCTTTAATTAACATAAGGGGAAAAACTTGAAAAACCTGTCAAGGGGGGGGGCAGGATTTTCATTGTTCTCACAGTAAGTAGATTGTCCCTTGCTGTGAGCTATCCAGTCAAGAGACCAGATTCCACATCTGAGGGAAGGTGGCTTACACTAGGTAAAAGGGGCAGGAGGTAGATATTTTATCATTCAATTACTCTTGAACTACAACTCTGACAATATTGAAAAAACACTCTCCATGGCCCAAATACTATGAAGATTAATTGGAGCTGCTGTTTTTGTGAAACATTACTATAACTTCTGCAGTTAATCTTTTATACTTATTAATAGTGTTTAAGCCCTTATACATGGGCCAACACTGGCAGAGCTGAAGTCAAGCGCAGAAGTGACTGCCCGAACCCTCTGCGGCTGATACGGAGCGGGGCTCTCTGAATTCAGACCTTGGTCTGAAGGTGCGCAGAGAGGTGTGCAGAGAGGACTGCGGTATGAATTCGGAGTGCCCCGCTCCATATCAGCAGAGGTGCGAGCAGTCTGTACCGCGCATGAGTGCAGCGTGCTCAGCCGTCTCAACTGTGCATGATGGCTTCTGACAAACATCCTTAGTGCATTATAATATAGGATTATTATTATTATCATTTGTAAGTGCATTTTAATTTAACAAACCAGAGATATGAATTTTAGGTGCATTTTTTTCATGTAATTCCAGGCCAATTAAAAGCCTACATGAATTTGGTTTGAAATCAAAGATTTTTAGATCATTAAACACTTCTATTAAGAAAATGATTTCCACACTATGCCCAAATGAGTGTCTTTAACCATCTTTATACATGAGTAGTGTGATACTTAACCTTTTCAGTGCCAGAGGGCTATCCATTGCATTGAATTGCAATGTATTAGATGCCTCTCTGGCACTCAAAGAGTTAATTATCATTTTAACCAATATAGTAACAAAAGTATAAATGAGTTTCATGTAATTTTTCAGCGAGGTGACATTTTTCATGATTGTCCTATCCAATAAACCAGTCTTATGGATAAGCCTTTGTGTGATAGAGCAATATGCAATATTTTACCTCATAATGGGGAGATTCACTAAGAGGTGACAAAGAGGTGATGAAGCTGTGATAAAGTGGAGATGACTTCTCCAGTTTATCACTTCTCTAATTCCTATGCTATTCTTCAACTTTGGAGATCTTAGTGAATAGGCTTCATAAAATAGCATAGGAACTGGAGAAGTGATGCCATCTTCACTTTATCACCACTTACTGAATCTCCCCCAATGTGTTTGGCAGCCCTCTAGCCCTTAGTATATAAAACAATCTCACAGAAGAGTGAAGTATGATAAGTACAGGGTCAAATTTCCTCATGGCTCATTTAGCCTTGGTTTCTATCAGTATGTTACATCATTATTATGAACTAGTGTAAAAACCCGTGTACACGGGCAAAGGTCCGGGTAATGTTAACCCTTTGAGTGCCAGTGGGGTACACAACACATTGCTTTGCAATGCGTTGCGTGCCCCTCTGGCACTCAAAGGCTTAAGAGGCCCCTACCACACTGCTCCAGCCATTGCAGTCTTGCATCGCCTTACTCACGAGATGCAATCATGTGCAGTAGAGACTGCCCAAATGCGAGCAGTCTCTACTTCGCATGACTGCATCGTGACAAACATCCTAGTGAATTATTATATAGGATAAGAATAAATATATGATTACAATGACACACATACCACTTGCCCTCACAACATTATTTGTTATCAAAGCACACATGGTGTTTTTTAATACTATTCTTGTCCAGTCAGTACCAGTTCCTTTTTTTTCTTTTTAATTTAGATTTTGTGATGGCCAGATCTTCTTGGAGATGTCGAAGCTGAATTTCCCCCTCTCTAAGAAACTCTGGGGTTATTCACTAAAGAGTGATAAAGCGGTGATAAAGTGGAGATGACTTTTCCAGTTTTATTACTTCTCCAGTTCCTGTGTTATTACATAGCATCTATGTGCTACGATCTCTAAAGTTGGAGAAATCTTAATGCATTGGCTTCATAGAATAACATAGAGAAGTGATATCACTGGAGAAGTTATCTCCACTTTATCACCTCTTTATATCTCCTCCTCTGACTCTGAGCTTCAACACAGGTTAGAGTATAGCCCCTGTGACCTCATTCTTGCTCCAGGGCCACGGACGATTTATACCTCTGGTACCCCTAGAAGACAAAGGCAACTGAGGTGCTCCTAACTCCACCCTTCACTACAACCAAATGATACTACCACCTGCCACACCTTATCCACTGGCACACAAACCTTAGCCTGTAACAGATAAAGCTCTTAAACCCTCGATTGTTGGAGAAGTTTGCAAAATATTGCTTTCAAATGCCTTGTAGACCTCTTTAGTATCCAATGGGTTGAGAAATAGCCAGCAAAAGAGTATATAAACTAGTAAATAAATTGCCATAAACAAGGAGCTAGTGCCTTGAGCAGGGAAGCAGGGATTTGTACTGGCCACATCCATAACTCAAAATGTCATTGTGGCCAGGTCATCTAAGGAACCACTCACAGCTTTGCTTCTGTGTGACTTCTCCTTCCATAATACCACAGAGTGTGTGATATCTGAGGCTTTGGAGCACTGAATGCAGTGCAGAGTTGGAGAAAGAAGCCCAATCCTCAAACTACATTAAAATTGTGTTAAAATGTTTTAAATCTAATCCACCAATGCTCACAGCCCAGAGAGTGACCATTTTGGGGGTGGAGGTGGGGCTGGTGCACAGAGTGCAAAGTAGTTTCCCTCTGCCTCCCCAGCCCCCTCACTTTCCCATGCAGGCTTTTACTAATGGTTGCTGATGCAACCAAGCCATCAATTTTAAAACCAATTTAACAAAAAAATACAGAAAGGAACATTATTACACATGCATAGTTCTAAAACACCTGAAATGTGCTTTAATGCTATGAATTATTTTGCATGATGGATGTGGTATCTATGAGTGTATGTGTGTGTATGTACATCAGTGTACTTGTGTGGGCTACGTAACACCTTAACGATTGGCCCATCTGGGGGTGGGTGGCCCTAGAGGACCACAGCACTTTTTTTTTGCACAACGAATTCACAATAACATGACCAGGGCCGGATTTGTCATAAGGCAGAGTAGGCATCTGTCTACAGGCGCACCCCACAGAGGGGCACCTATCATTGGAATATATATATATTTTTTTACAATATCCTTGAAGCGCTGCGAGTAACCCAATGCCCGCCGCATGGTGAGGTCTGTACCTGACCTATAGCTGTTGAAATTACATCATCTCCCAGCGTTCTGCATTACTGAAGAGAGCATCGCACGGGAGCAATACCAGCTACAGGTATGTGCAGAAGTCCTCTCCTGCTGCTGGACCACCAGGGAGGTAGGAAATGGTAGTGGAGCTTATGGGGGCAAGTTGGAGCTGAAGGGGACAATATGGAGCTGATGAGAGCAATGTGAGAGCAAGTTGGAGCTGATGGGGGCAATGTGAGGGCAAGTTGGAGATGATGGGGGCAATATGGAGCTGATGAGGGCAATGTGAGGGCAAGTTGATGCTGATGGGAGGGCAATGTGAGGGCAAGTTGAAGCTGATGGGGTAATATGGAGATTTGGAGCATTGTGGAGGTGTCCAGTGGAGATGACCAATGGGGGGGCGCTTCAGATTTCTGTGCCTACAAGCTCCTGAGATGTAAATCCGGCCCTGAATATGACGTGTCAGGATTGTCACAGTCCTTAATGCACATCCACCGATGAAGGTCATGGCATTGGTCGTTAAGGGGTTTAAGCACTATGCTAAACTTCCTCCAGCATTGTGTTTTTAATACCTCTATAGTACACCTGTGTGTGTGTATATTTCTACCAGAAACAGATCCAAAACCTGTCGCTGTCGAAGAATCCAATGAACACAATGATATCAATGTTATCTGTAAAGTATACAGTGCATTTCTGTGTTGACAAATTCTAGCATAGTCATTTTCAATACAGCATTTGTGAATATTATAATTCTGCTGTTTAGAAATAAATATTGTACAAGTTCCAAGAAACAGAAAGCAGAATCATTTTTTATTTATTTGTATTCATTCCACCCTCAACCCTACATGCTATGCTATGGTGCAGAGCTATCTCATGTTGATTCCATAAGACTTTGATAAATAATTCCACTGGCATCATAGTGAAAGGTCATAAGGGCTTGAGCGGATGTCAAGGAATCCCTTTCCAGACTACATTTCATATTGTATATCTCTCTTTTCAGTACCAGAGTGGAGGTTATTAGGCTGAATTTCTCTGTTGCTTCATTTCTATACTTGATTGAAAGAAAAAGCAGCTGGGATGTGAAGCGAGACTGCAATTCTCACTGTGGCTTTGTACAAAGCTTAGAGACAAGTACATATTTCTCACATTTGTAGGTGCAATGATTCGGGTTTTCAGTAAAATGATTTTACCACATACTGTGATTCTT